>CM057806.1:8079528-9286704 GCA_030145905.1 Populus davidiana
AATTGTATTAGCGTATAGTTATGGTATGAGTTGTGAGGTTTGTCGCACCCGACACCGCGACAACCCTAAAAATAATCCTTGATTATGGAAAAAGAACAAATTTCTGGCATCTTGTTCTTTTAGGGAAAATGATCTTGTTTAAGGAGTCCCCACCTTGTTTTATGGTCACTAGGAATCCTAACTGGTCAACATAGATTCTATGGCTCGGGATTGGTTACGTAAAAGGAAAAATATTATCACCCCTTAAACGTTCTGCTTGAGGCAGACTGCATTGCTGGTTTTGTCTTAAATTGCTAAATGTTTATTAGTTTATGCTATGATAATTTGAGTATAATATTCCCGACTCTGACGCCAGTGAATATTCACATAAAAAAATATTTTTTTTAAGCATGAATATATTTTTTTTCTAGCTAAATAAAATAAAATACAATGAATAAAAATAATATAAATTTAAACCGGTATTTTTATTCTTGACTTTGGCGTTAGTGAATAAACCACATATTTTTTTTTTGCATACATATTTTTATTTATTTATTTTTTACCTTTTTTCTACTTTTTTATTCTTTATTTTTCAATTTATTTTTTTATTGATGTTGCATGGTAAAAAAAAAAAGGTTTGGGTCACTGGTCCAAACTAGTGACCCGACTGCCACTGTTGCATGCATGCGTGAATCACTCACGCATGCATGCAACAGTAACAGGGTAATTAATTTGCTAAAAGAAAGAGAACTGAAGCACTTACCTGGCAAGGCTGAGGTGAAAGAATTAAATTACAACTAAAATTGCTTGAGTAAAAAACTATGTTTACTTAGCCATATATATACACATGTAAAGTCTGTTACAATGAGAACTCTTTATAAGAGTTGTAGTTACAGAGGGATTTGTTTGCAGAGACAGGAAGAAACAGAGAACTAGGAACATTGAAACTCTAGGTAACAAATATCAGTGTTTATCGTCAATCTTAGTATTGTGAACTTTATCCTTATCATTCCCCTGTAAACTGGCAGGGACATCTGTCACAAAAAGTTTATCTCGGAGGTAACAAAACCGATCAATCGTGTGTCCCTTGGTAAAAATATATGCAGGTTGCAGAGAGGTGGGAACGTGTTGAAGTAGTATATCTTTATTGGCCACCTTTTCTCTGACAAAGTGGTAATCCACTTCAATGTGTTTCGATCGGGCATGGAAAATAGGATTGGAGGCAAGAGCTAAGGCACTTATATTGTCACACCATACGACTGGAGTAGAAGCAAGAGAAACCTGCAACTTACGCAACAACATTCTTAGCCAATACACCTCAGCTGTAACTAGAGCTAAACACCTGTATTCAGCTTCAGTACTGGATTTTGACACTACAGGTTGTTTCTTAGTAGACCAAGATATGAGATTGGACCTAACAAAAACACCATAGCCACAGGTGGAGCGTCTGTCGTCAGGATCACCGACCCAATCAGAGTCACAATAGGCATTGATTGCAAAGGAACCAGGTCTGTATAAGAGACCATAATCAAGTGTTTGTTTTAAGTATCGTAGCACTCGTTTGGCTGCTGTCCAGTGAATTGAAGTAGGCGCTTGCATGTGTTGACATAGTTGATTTACTGAGTATGCAATGTCAGGGCGTGTGAGAGTTACATACTGTAAAGCCCCCACTGTTTGCCTATATTCAGATGGGTCTAGAATACTTTCTCCATCAAACTTGGATAGCTTAGACCCGGAGACACAAGGTGCACGGTATGGGCGGATACCAGTAAGCTGCACACGGTCCAGAAGATCAATTATATACCTTGTTTGTCGAAGATGTAACCCTGAAGAATTGCGTATGGCTTTATGTCAACTGACCAAGATCCTTTATAGCAAACTCAAGTTGTAATTGAGATATAAGAGTGGTAATAAAATTCTGATCATTTGAGGTAACCAGAATGTCATCCACGTAAACTAAGAAGAATGCATGGACATTGTCATGATGACAGATAAATAGTGAGGGATCAATTTGTGAACTTTGAAAATCAAGAGCCAAAAGAGCAGTGGACAGTCGATTAAACCAGGCACGGGGAGCTTGTTTCAACCCGTAAAGAGATTTATGAAGCTTACAAACGAATTGGGGGTGTGCAGGATCAACAAATCCTTTGGGTTGTGTCATATAAACGTCCTCTTCTAACACACCATGAAGGAAGGCGTTAGAGACATCAAGTTGACGAATATCCCAATTGAAAGAAACAGCGATGGCAAGAACCATTAAGAGTTGTAGTTACAGAGGGATTTGTTTACAGAGACGGGAAGAAACAAAGAACTAGGAACATTGAAACTATAGGTAACAGATATCAGTGTTTATAGTCAATCTTAGTATTGTGAACTTTATCCTTATCACGAGGGACACGGCTGCTTCAATGGAGGACTGATGGATGCTCACGGTGTGGAAGAGCTACTGGGGTGGCGCAACTACGGGGTAAAGGCGAAGATGAAGGTGGCGCTCGGTTAGCTCTGGCCGAACGATGTCTCCTCCCTCCTGGTTTCTTGTCTATCAGTCCTCTCTCTCCCGGTCTCTCCCTCTTTTCTCCTTCTTCTTCTGTTCCTGGAATCTGCTGCTTTGCAAACGAAGATGGCGGTGTGGAAGGGCTGTTCCACCAACACTGCTTGCTCTCCTCTGTTTCAGCTTTCCTTGTTCTGTCGTCTTTTTCTTTTCTGTTTCGGTTTGTTCCCCTGCTCGTCGTTCTTTTTCTTCTCTTCTGCTCGTGGCCTCCTCTGTTTCTTTGAGAAGAAAACAGAGGAACGCAAGTCTGCTCTTCTTTCTCCTCTAGTCCCCCTGTTTTTCTGCGTTATTCCTCTGTTTCTTATTCGTTTACAGTCACTTTTCTGTTCTCTCTGTTCTGTCTTTCCTCCCCGTTTCCCTGGTTTTTTTGTGTCTGGGTTTAGCTTCCCTATCCCCCCCTGTTCGTGGCTCTCTTTTTTTCGTCCCTTCCCCCTTTCGGTTCTGCCCTTTTCTCCTCTCCCCCCCCAGTTAGTGGCTTTCTTCTTTAGCCTCCTCTGTTTCTTTGAGCAGAAACAGAGGAACGAAAGTCCTTTTTATTCTAGTCTCCCTAGTTTTTTTCTTCCTCCTCCCTGGGTTTGTTTTCTGCCTCTTGCACTCTCTCATATTCTCTGGCTTTATAGCCAGAGAATGCCAAGCATCTCTACTATTGAAACGGCTTCACAGCCATTACTGCCAGAAACGGCCCCTGAAGAAGAAGCCGAAGAAGGCGATGAACAACTTCTAAAAATGGTGCCGTTTGTGTAATGGGAATGTCCATTTTCAATCTGGTCACTGAATTCCAAAATCGTGCAATCAAGCCCCTGGGTAAATTGTAATTAGACCCCTGTATTTCGGCCCCATTTTCAAGCTTGTCCTTGGATTTTATTTTTTGCAATTTGAACCCCAATTAAACCCCAAACTTTGCTATTTCTTCAATTAAGTCCCTGATTTTATTAAGTTAATTAAATCCAAAGTCCAATTAAGTCTAAAACTTATTAATTCTCCAATTAAACCCTTAATTGGATGAATTAAATTAATTTCAAGCTTAATTAAGTCTAAAAATTTATCAATTCTCCAATTAAACCCTTAATTGGATTAATTAAATTAATTCCAAGCTTAATTAAGTCTCAAAACTTATCAATTCTCCAATTAAACCCTTGATTGGATGAATTAAATTAATTTCAAGCTTAATTAAGTCTAAAAATTTATCAATTCTCCATTTAAACCCTTATTTGGATTAATTAAATTAATTCCAAGCTCAATCAAGTCTAAAAATTTATCAATTCTCCAATTAAACTCTTAATTGGATTAATTAAATTAATTCCAAGCTTAATTAGATTAATTTCAAAGTTTAATTAAACCCCAAAACTTCCAATCATTTTTCCCTTAACCCAAAATTTAATTCATCCTTCATTTATTTCATTTTACTTGTTTTCCATCATCATCATCATCATCATCATCATCATCATCATCATCAATATTATTATTATTTCATCATTTTTTTTTATCCTTTTCAATAAATAAAATAATAATAATAATTAAAATAAAAATGGTCAAAATTGGGTTATGACAAGGTTGATTGGGTTAATTTATGAAATTGTGATGAATTAATGTTTAAATAAATGAAATAATAGCGGGTAATGTTTTAATTTGTGAAATTGAAGACAAATTATTGGTTCTTTTTTTGAGAAGGGGTTTCGGCCCAGAAAAAAAAAATAAATGTTGAATCAATAATTGATAATTAAATGAGATATGTGGTAATGTTGATGATGAATAAATTATATTAGTGATGAGTTAATATTGTTGTTTGATAATTAAATGAATTATGCGGTAATGTTGATGATGAAGAAATTATATTAGTGATGACTTGATATTATTGATTGATAATTAAATGAGTTATGTGGTAATGTTGATGATGAAAAAATTATTTTAGTGATGAGTTGATATTGTTTGATTGTTAATTAAATGAGTTATGTGGTAATGTGTTGATGAAGTAATTAAATTAGTAATGAGTTGTTATTGTTGGGTTGATAATGAAAGTGATTTTGTAGATGAAATAATTAAATTGATGACAAGTTGATTTTGTTGATATATAATTAAATTGGTGATGTGGTGACATTATTGATGTAATAATTTAATTAGTAACGAAATGAATTTGCAGGAATAAGCAAGGCTACAAGAACCACTCAACAGACATGTTCATCCAATAGGACATAAACACCAGACATATGTGTAATACCTTGAATATTTTTGTTTTTCTAAACTTTAGATATTGAAGTTATCTCCACGATCAATGAAATTTTATGCGTCATGCTAATAGATTTTCCCATGATAATTTATTCTGTGAATGGACGACTGGTGGACTAGTTATCCTGGTATAAAATTGGTGCCCTGTGAATAAGCAGCTGGTGGTCCAATTATCTTGGTTTGGAACTCGCGCTTTATGGTGTGGACAATTTTAAATTTTAGATTATTGATTTGTGACTAGTATTTGAAAAATTGGTAGTAAATTTGAAAATTGCTCTATGAGTAACTACTACACACACACACCCCATCAATTTACCTGGGGAAGCTATGGTGTTATTTGTAAAGAAGACGGATGGAACTCTCCAACTCTGTATTGATTACAGACAATTGAATAAGGTGATAATAAAAAAACAAATATCCACTTTCACATATCAATAATTTATTTGATCAATTTAAGGGAGCCAGGGTATTTTCAAAGATGAATCTAAGATTCAGGTACTACAAACTAAGGATAAAAGATCTAGATATATCAAAAACTGCTTTTAAAACTTGGTAAGAACATTTTAAGTTCTTGATAATGCCATTTCAATTAACAAATGCTTCTGACTTAATGAATTCTATTTAAATAGTTCAGTTGTGGTGTTCTGTCCAATGAGTGAAGATCACCTATTCACTAGAATGGTTGAGTGACTCGCAGAAAATAGTTGTTGGGTTTGGTCACCGTGACTCGGGATGCTTTGGAGTAAAGACTTGACAATAAAGTCTGACAGGTAAACTGCATGAAGACTCGCAAGGAAGGAGTCCAAATGCTACTTGGGTTAGGTCGTCGGTGCCCAACCATGGAGCTAGCACATCTGGACCAAGTCTCTCTCCAGCTCAAAAGCATGGTCCTGTAGCCCCTTGAGGAAATTCGCTGCCGTTTGCACATATTGATTTCGAGTTCTCAACACTTCCTAACATCCTTGGACAACCCTTCTCGGATTTCAAGACTGCTCACAAAACATCGAGAATATGTTGAATTATTATGTAATTAATCAAAGATATAGATTGTTCGTTGGTGTTCAATCAATTCTTTCATAGTAAAATGAAAAACGTCTCTTTGCCCCAAATAGATATCTCGTGGTCGTTCTCCAATGTTAGCACACTGTCACATAATAATAACAGTACAATCTCTTCATGTGTTTGTTTAAATCACCAAAAAAAAAAGTGTTTTTTAAAGGAGAAAACGTGATTTATTTCATGAGAGACCCACCATATTAGGCACTTAAAATGCAGGTAAGTAGCGTGATTTATTTCACGCTTCTTCTCTCTGCCTTCACTATTCTGGCCAAACCAGTTCCGGTCTAAATTTTATTCTTTATTGTTTCGGCTAGACTGAATTCAGTAAAAAGAAATTCATTTTTTTTTAAATTGTGTTTTACTTGAAAAATTAGTGTTTAATATTATTCAATAACACTATATAAATTAGAAGGAGATCGTATGATGACATAGTATTTGCAGAATTTGATCGCAATCCCAATTTGGTTCCTGATGATATTTTACCTAACTTTACTACACACTTAAAAAAACCATGGAAACTATAGTACTTATCGAATGAATTTCGTATGTAATTGAATTGTAGATAGGTTAATTGAACAATAAAAAATATTTGATATAAAAGTATTATTTGTTTAATGATGTAATAATAGTAGTTACATCTATAATATTTAAATTAAAAATCATCAATATTAATATATATCTTTTTTAGTTATTTTATAATCTCAATTTGAAAAGTATTTTTTTACCAAACTCATTAAATTACTTTTTATTCAATCTCAATTTCAACCACAGTTTTAACTAAACATATATAAATATCAAACTAATCTCAACAAAAAATATTTTTTATAAAATAATTTTTTTTCAAACAACACCAACAAAAGGTACCCCAATACCAAGAAGAATAATGTATATTGCAATCCAAATTAACTCAGCCAGTTGTAATGTCCACAAATCCCGAACCACTAGATCCTATCTAGTTTGCTTCTAAAACATATCCAAATTTAATAATTTTTCTTCTTAAAGCAGGTTGGTCAAGGTATGCTGTTTAGTTATACTCAATGTTTCATTTTATAAGTGCTTGTTTGTTCAAAATCTGCTTTTAAAGTGACGTTTGTTTCGCGGAATGTTATTTTTCTCATTGGCAATTACACTCGTGGAAAAGTGATTCCTAAGAATGTCCACAATATTTAAAGTAAATTAACATTTATCCTTTATTATTGATATCATATAAATTCTTAATAACGTCTAATTAATTGTGCTAATAAATTAAAATAAATAATGTGCACTAGTTAAAAGAGATCTCTATGATTTTGTCATAAAAAAAAATAGAAAAATCTGATTCCATTGATAGAGTTTAATGATTATTTATTTTTCAAAAATGAACTTATTGATAGTTTTTTCAATATTCATTTACTAGATTTGCAAGATTTTGTTGATGTATTTTAATTTGGAAACCTGCAAAGTTCTTTCGTTTTGAAAGGGAAAAGGTATAAATGAGAAAAGGATGATTAAATTTCCTTAGCACAAGAGGCCAAACCTCACTCTATAAAGTAAAGAGTGAAGGATGGTCCGGAGGAAAGTTAAGGATTGACATTAGCAAATTTTAATATTCATTTACTTAATTAATGAAACTACGTTACACAATCTCTTACCTATACCTTCTTCCGTTGAATAGCATAAAAGACCAAATGCCACTGCCAATGAAAGGGCTTTTGACTCATCTTGGAAACGTATTTCTTCCATTCCTGGCAACAGATCTCAGAAGCAGTTCGAGTGAAATGATTAAACTTTATAAATTTTTGGGTAGGGATGGTAATTTATGAATCGCTTTGAAACTATTTTTACTTGTTCTCGAACAAAAAATTACTATTTATACCCGATTTGAAATCCAATGAGAATGGATTTTTTTATACCAAACCCTATTAGGTTTCGAGTATTTTGTTGGGTAATGGGTGCACGACTTTGCATATATTGAGATAATGTTTAATTATTGTTCTAAAATAATAAAGATAAGATATAAAATAAGACGAAGATAAATTATGTTTGATAATAATATATAAGATAAAATACTTGTTTTTGTATCTTATTTCGTGAGGATCAACACAAGTCAGTATAAGAATAAAAATTATTATTATTATAATTTTAAAACCCGATTCAGGAGTAAACCGGGGCAGGGTTCATGTCACATGTTAGGAGGGATAATATAGGTTGACCCGAGTTAATGTATGAATAAAAAAGATTATTATCATAATTTTAAAACCGTTCTCGGGAGTCTACTCTAGACAAGGTTCAATTCATAGATCGAGAGGGCCAACCCGATTGACCTTTTTTTTTTACTAAATAATCACAACAACCTTTTTTTGAACAAAAAAGTTTTTCAAAAAAGTCAAAGGATCTTTGGCCCTTATTGTATCCTATGTTTCTTACCAGGTCAGGTTAAGTCAATTCTTCTTCTATTTGTTTTTTAACTAGGATTAGTTCAGGCCTTTGGTGAACCAATCAAGTCAATCCTGGTTTTATAATTAGAGTTATTATAATATTATCGACTTCAACACTTAATATAAAATAAAGTAAAAAAATATTAACTAATTATCTTTTAAAATATATAAGTTTAACAACAATACATATTAAAGATAAAATAGATTTTTTATATTTTATTTTGTCTTATAACCATAACCATTTTCCCAGGTTGACCTCCAAAACAAGTTTTAAAACTATAATAATAACTATTTTTATTTTATATTAACCTAGGTCAACATAGGTTGACCCTTCTGATATGTGATTCGGGTCTTACTCAGGGTTAATCCTTCGAGTTGGGTTTTATAACTATGTTAATAACCATTTTTGTTCTTATGTTGACCCGAGTCAACGGTCAATCCCTCTTGTTATTTGAGTCTTGCCTCGGGTTGACTCCTGAATCGGGTTTTGAAATTATGATAATAATTATTTTTATTCTTATGCTAACTTGAATCAACCCTACTCATGATTTGAGCTTTTTCTCGAATCAATCATCGAGTTGAGTTTTAAAACTTTAATAATAATAATTTTTATCTTTACACGTCTTAGTTGAACAATTTGAGATTGAAAGTTTTTTATAATTATATTTTAGGAATAAAAAATAAAAATATAGTCTCTATAGACATGTCTATTGTGTACCTCTTATTTTGGAAATATAGAAATTCATTCTAAAATTATTTTAGAAATAGATTTATTTTCATGTTTCCATCTTTATCTCTTTAACCAATCATATTTTTATTTTTACTGTTTTTATCTCAAGTATTTATCTAAAGACAATGACCAAACTCTAACAAAAACAAAAAATTAAAGAACAACAAAGTAAAAAATGGGAGATCCACTTTTGACTAATTTATACACCTACACAAAAAGGAAGTCTTGATGGAAAACAGGGGCCATCAACTAACCTAATTGCATTTAAATAGTGTTTTTGAAATTTCTACAATTCTACTCTACCTTCTCTCTTCCCCTCTACACACACAATGAGGTCCACCCATCCACACATGCACTATTTAATTATAGATTTAATATTTTAAACTATTTTTTTTTATAAATATATCCAATAATTAGTAGTTAGAAATACTTTAGATCATACATAATTTATTATAATAACTTCTAAAAAATAATTTTAAAAAATCTGATATATTTTACTTACAAAAATAGTTAAAAAATATCTTAGAGAAAGCAAACTTTACTTTTTCATGCAACAAATAATAAATTTGTTCAATTAAAAATTATCTTAATATTTTTATTTAAAAGTAATGTTAGTTTGGTTATATGACTAATATATATATAAATATATATAGTAAAATATATAGTTGAAATATTATAAATCATAATTGAGCATCAGTTTAAATTTTTGAATTTGATTACTTATATTTAGTAGCATTCAATCTTAAATTCTAATAATTATATTTTAACATTATAAAATTAAAATATCTTCTATTTTCTAAATAAGTATTGCAACACAATATTTGTAAATTGCTTTTATCGGGAGAGGTTATGAATTTATTTAAAATCTATATATATAACTCAAATGACTACATTTATGCTTGCTTTATACAAGCTAGGGTCCACTCTCCAGGATGAAGATATTGTCGGTGGATACATTTCCATTTCGAGCATTAATTTACTGTTGCCGTCCATATCGCTTGACCATACAAGTTTTACTCTGGTCAACAGTTTTTTTTATTTTATTTTAAGGCGGCTGAGAGTATAATTATAATTATTTTTTAAAATATTTTTTATTTTAAAATATATTAAAATAATATTTTTAATTTTTAAAAAATTATTTTTGATATCAGCGCATTAAAATAATTTAAAAATATAAAAAAAATATTAATATGAAGTAAAGAAAAAAAATAAAAATTAAATTAAATTTTTTCAAGAATACTTTTGAAACGTAAAAACAAACAGGGCTTAAACACTTTCTCTTGCCGCTTTGAGTTTTTTTTTTAAAAAAGCTATTTTAAATAATAAAAAAACTATATTTTCTTAAATCTAAGAATTCAAATCCTCTTTCAATTTATGATGAAGAAATAGATTAAATTTAGATATTTATAAACTCTATTAAATAAAAATTTTCATTGAATACTGATCTTAGATAGTGTTATTGCCAAACTCTCTCCAAACTAAATTCCATGAATGTTCATCTCTCTTCTCCATCATTTAAAATTTATAGTTCAAATTAATTAACATTTTTATTTAAAAGTAAGAACATGACTTAGAATTATAGAATATCTAATATATTTACGTAATCTATTATACGTCATTTACAGAGGGACATGGCCAAACACTAGTTTCAATCTCATCCCACTGTCTTGTAAACCAATGCAATTGTTTAAAGCTTTGACTTGAGAGTTTAATTTTTCCTACTTTCCAGAACAGTTTGGTTTTTCTTTCTTGGTAGATATTATCCTTTAATTTTTGTATTTTTTTTTTTACATTGCTCTTGATCCAACGGCACTAGCAAACTGTGACACTTCTCCTATAAAAGCAGTCCTAAGCCCTCACAAATAATCACAACACACCAGCTTTCTCAATCCATATTTCTTCATTATGAGTCGTTTTTCTTACTTATCGTCGTTTCCCTGCTTCCTTCTTTTTGCCCATTTCTTCACCTTAAGCAACGCAGCTACTTTTGAAATCCGTAACCAATGCGCTTACACTGTCTGGGCCGCGGCTGTTCCCGGTGGTGGCCGAAGACTCGACCGAGGCCAGTCATGGACCATCACCGCCAATGCCGGAACAACACAAGCCCGTATTTGGGGACGGACCAAGTGCAATTTCGATGGGGCTGGGCGAGGGACGTGCGAGACAGGTGATTGCAATGGGCTCTTGCAATGCCAAGCCTTCGGGAAACCCCCTAACACACTGGCTGAATATGCCTTGAACCAGTTCAACAACTTGGATTTCTTCGACATATCTCTTGTTGATGGATTTAATGTTCCTATGGACTTCAGTCCAGTATCAGGCAACTGCCGTGGAATTAGGTGCGCAGCTGATATCAATGGACAGTGCCCGAATCAGCTCAGGGCCAGCGGAGGCTGCAACAATCCTTGCACTGTCTTCAGGACAGATCAATACTGTTGCAATTCTGGCAACTGTGGCCCAACAGATTACTCTAGGTTTTTCAAGCAGAGGTGCCCTGACGCTTATAGTTATCCTAAAGATGACCAAACAAGCACCTTCACCTGTCCCGGTGGAACTAATTACAGGGTTGTATTCTGCCCTTGAAGCAGTTTTAAGCCAGGAATCTAATGGTGTAAAATGAGAATAAGGACCATTGCTCGATTCACTTCTGACGGTGTGAATTGCTGCCAAGGTCACATGCTTTATTATAATGAAAATCTACTACAATATTAACAGTGGCAAGACCCTTTATTTGCTCTAGCTGTTAACTACCCAGACAAAGTGTGCTTCATGCTTTCGTGAGCATATCCAGCCCAGAAGCACTTTCTTCATTTTTAACCATGGGAAACTACAAAATACAACTATGCTGCAAGCAATTACCTTAAATAAAACGATTTAAGCACTGCTCATGTTTGCTAGCTTCTTCCAACACGGTAATCCATTTTCCTTTTATATGAATCATCTGTCGTTTGTTGACAAAACCATTCTTTCCTTCTTTGTTTAATCCTTGTTAAAATCTGTAGCTTCCAAGCACTTAACAAGAGGTAATCCTAAAGCATTATCAGATCAGTAAGGCATGCAATAGCACAGGTCAACAGAAAATACTGAAGGGGAGGTAAATTAAAATTGTAATATATAAATACATTACTGATAATTAATGAGGTGGATCAATAGACAATTTCTCCCCTTTCATTTCTTTTTTGGATAATTCATACTAGTGACCTTGTTCGTGACTAAACTGTACATAACTGGTAATCCTTGTTGAAGCGGATAATTAGCATGCCTAAATGTGTGGCTGTGAAGGGAGGTCTTGTATGGAGGCTCCTGTACTAAACTCGAAGAAACTAACCAAGCATCAAGCATCATTAAAAAAAAATTAAAGAAGAGGAAAACATAAAGAAGAAGAAGAGGAGTGACTTTTAGTATTCATTCTATTATACACTTTGTTTGTTTTTATGGTGCAATTATGATTTTTTTTTAATTAATTTTTTTAATGTATTTGAATTGTTTTGATGTTAAAAATAAATTTTAAAAAATAAAAAAAATATTATTCTTAAAAAAAACCTTTAAAAGGTAATCTTTCTTACCATCTCAAACATACTATTAAAATCAAACCAGTATTCATTTATTATTTTATTCAGTGGTATTTTATAAATTCTTGATTGGTTTGAAGAGTTTTACTTGATATTTTGAAAGTTTTTGATTGATTTTGATAATTTTTCATAATTTCCCTCTTGATTTCATAATTTCACAAATAAATGACATGAAAAGCAATTATCGATTAAATTTACAAGAAACAGAATCCAACTTCAATTCGCTACATCTATTATTAGTGAGAACTCTATCGCGTACGTATTATTTCCGATGAAGATGATTAGATAGAAGGAAAAAGGAAAAAAAAAAAAGGGGGGGGGGGGGTGGGGGCCGGCTCTAGTCATCTGTCTATGTGCCATTTTCTACAGTGCAGACTGGAAAATCATCTCAGCATGTTCCTGCAAATGGCACAAATATCTTGAATTAGATTCTAGTCACATTCTAATAATTCAAATTTAAGAACAGAAGCAGTAAATCTGATTTTCCAGGAAAGCAACAGTTGAGGAAACAAAAATTTAAAGGGAAGATGGATTCAATTATCAAAGAAAATAAAAACAAGCTGGAGGTTCGTAGCAAAAGCTCAACCAGCACTCTCTAAAAGCACTGCATGCTTTTATTTTTAACTTCTCATGCTAAATCTGTTGGATAGTAATTCGGAAAATTCTTGAAGTTCATGGATTATCTAGGAGTTTAGCCAAAGGACTTGATGCATTTTGATCTTCTATGTTGAATGGATTATCTACCATGCATATAGAATGGAAAAAATCCTAGACTTGGCATAAATAAGAAATCATGGCTATTATGCTTTTCAAGTCTGTAGATTTCCTCTCTGAGAGAATAAATGATGAGATGTGTTGCCACCATGTTTCCATAATTATAGGAAATAAATCCTACAAAATTATATCACTGATATATAAAGGGAAATCCAGCAGTTTTTCCATCACGTTTCCTGCTAGAACTCATGGACAAACAAAAAATCCATTCAGTCTTTCAATCTGTAATATCTGCATAAAAGGGTCGGATGCATGGTGATGGATGTTTTGCAATTGCTGAAGCAAAAATTGTTACTATCCAAATACCTGCTTAGCAGATGAAACCTTGGGTTCACCCCAAGGATGTGTTTGGTATTGCGGTTGCTGTTGTGGTTGTGGTTTAAAAAAATTATTTTACAAAAAGTGTTTTTAGTTGAGGTTGGTTTGAAAAAATATATGTTTGGTTAAAACTGTGGTTGAAATTGAGGTTGAACAAAAAGTAGTTTTATGTGTTTGGTTAAAAAAATGCTTTTCAAATTGAGGTTATAAAATAATTAATATATATATATATTAATGATTTTTAATTTAAATATTGTAGATTTAACTACTGTTATTACATCATGAAATAAATAATATTGATATCAAATATTTTTTATTATACCATTAAACTATGTGCAATGTAATTACATATGAAATCTATCCAACAAGGACCATATTTTTTGTCATAACCTAATTTTTGATACTTTTATTTAATTATTTTATTTTTGTAAAAAAGGTGAAGAAAAACAAGTAAAATAAAATAAATGAAGAATAAATTAAAATTTGGGTTAAGGGCAATAGAATTGGAAGTTTTTTGGGTTTAATTAAACTTTGAAATTAATTTAATTAATCCAATCAAGGTTTTAATTGAAGAATTAATAAGTTTGGAAATTTACTTAAACTTTGATTTGATTAATTAAATAAATTGAGGGACTTAATTGAAAATAATCCAAGGTTAAAATTAAAATTTTTTTGATTAAGGGACCCAATTGATACATTTCAAACAGAAAAGGACCAATTGTTGTTTGACTCACATCGAAATAATTTTTGTTTTCAAAATGCAAGATCAAGATTTCAAGATTCATTCTAGACCCATATTCCTCCACCAAACTGAAAAGGAGAGAAATGAGAGAATGGCCTCTTAAAACCTTTATTTATCTAAGTCGCTGACAGAAGCACACTTAGGGGCAATAACCAATACAAGGGGGCAACATTGTGTTTAGAAGGAAAGATTCTAGAAAAGGAGATGGTAATTTCCTTCAACCAGACAAGGGGGCATTTTGGTTTACAAAAGACAGCTCGATCCTTTCAGTAAGTGATACCGAATGTTTTTAGCAGTGAGACGAGGGGTAATGAATAATCCTCTCAAATTATTTGACGAATCAGAAAATCTTTAGCAATCAAGTGGGTCACGATGGGCACCACAAATGTTGAGTTATGCAAACAAATTTGGAAGTAGACTTACATGGGCCAACTCGAGTGAGCTGAAAGTCAAGCGACAAAGATGACTCAAATCAGATAGCAAGATCTCACCAACTAATCAACAAAAAGATTGTGAAGAAATGGGGGCCTATATTTCAAATCAGGTAAAGATGCATGCATATCATCTAAACTTTGAGACATTGAGCAATGATTTCTGCATTAGAAAAAAATTCGAATAGAATCCATCCAGTGGAAGGCCACCTTGAAATGGCGAACATTGAAATTGCTTTTGAAAAATTTTCACTTTTGAGAATTTTTCAACCTAGGCAGGCCGTCCATGAGAATTAGGCCACTTGAAAAATCTCTCTATTCTTCCACCACCTTTCAGTTTCCACTCCTGAGGTAGTGCATTTCCTACACTACCTCCATTCGAGCGCGCCTTCGAGCCCTCGTCTTATTTATTTTCGAGCGCGCCTTCGAGCCCACGTCCATTAAAGGTAGTGCATTTTCTATCCTACCTCCATTCGAGTGCGCCTTCGAGCCCTCGACCACCTGAGGTAGTGCATTTTCTATCCTACCTCCATTCGAGCGCGCCCTTTGAGCCCGCGTCTTACATTCGAGCGCGCCTTCGAGCCCTCGTCTTATTTATTTTTGAGCGCGCCTTCGAGCCCTCGACCATCAAAGGTAATGCATTTCCTATTCTACCTCCTCTTGAGTGTGCTCTCGAGCCCTCATTTCCTTTGAGCTTCCACCTATTGAATAGTGTGCCTTCGAGCCCTCGTCTTATTTACATTCGAGCGCGCCTTCGAGCCCTCGACCTACATTCGAGCGCGCCTTCGAGCCCTCGACCATTAAAGGTAGTGCAGTTTCTATCCTACCTCTATTCGAGCGCGCCTTCGAGCCCTCGTCTTACATTTGAGCGCGCCTTCGAGCCCTCGTCTTATTTATTTTCGAGCGCACCTTCGAGCCCTCGACCATCAAAGGTAGTGCATTTTCTATCCTACCTCCATTCGAGTGCGCCTTTGAGCTCTCGTCTTATTTACATTCGAGCGCGCCTTCAAGCCCTCGTCTTATTTATTTTCGAGCGCGCCTTCGAGCTCTCGACCATCAAAGGTAGTGCATTTTCTATCCTACCTCCATTCGAGTGCGCCTTTGAGCCCTCGTCTTATTTACATTTGAGCGCGCCTTCGAGCCCTCGACCACCAAAGGTAGTGCATTTTCTATCCTACCTCCATTCGAGCGTGCCTTCGAGCCCTCGTCTTATTTATTTTCGAGCGCGCCTTCGAGCCCTCGACCACCAAAGGTAGTGCATTTTCTATCCTACATCCATTCGAGCGCGCCTTCGAGCCCTCGTCTTACATTCGAGCGCGCCTTCGAGCCCTCGTCTTATTTATTTTCGAGCGCGCCTTCGAGCCCTCGACCATCAAAGGTAGTGCATTTTCTATCCTACCTCCATTCGAGTGCGCCTTTGAGCCCTCGTCTTATTTACATTCGAGCGCGCCTTCGAGCCCTCGTCTTATTTATTTTCGAGCGCGCCTTCGAGCTCTCGACCATCAAAGGTAGTGCATTTTCTATCCTACCTCCATTCGAGTGCGCCTTTGAGCCCTCGTCTTATTTACATTTGAGCGTGCCTTCGAGCCCTCGTCTTACATTCGAGCGCGCCTTCGAGCCCTCGTCTTATTTATGTTCGAGCGCGCCTTCGAGCCCTCGACCACCAAAGGTAGTGCATTTTCTATCCTACCTCCATTCGAGCGCGCCTTCGAGCCCTCGTCTTATTTATTTTCGAGCGCGCCTTCGAGCCCTCGACCACCAAAGGTAGTGCATTTTCTATCCTACCTCCATTCGAGCGCGCCTTCGAGCCTTCGTCTTACATTCGAGCTCGCCTTCGAGCCCTCAACCATCAAAGGTAGTGCATTTTCTATCCTACCTCCATTCGAGCGCGCCTTCGAGCCCTCGTCTTATTTACATTCGAGTGCGCCTTCGAGCCCTCGTCTTACATTCGAGCGTGCCTTTGAGCCCTCGTCTTACATTTGAGCGCGCCTTCGAGCCATCGTCTTATTTATTTTCGAGTGCGCCTTAGAGCCCTCGACCATTTTAAAAAAAAAAAATAGGTTGTCTCCCAAATGACTTGTTCTCTCTGTAAAGATCATGTGTCAATCTACTGTTTTCAAAGTTTTCAAAACTAAAAAATAAAAAAAGAAGCAAAAGTTCTTTCTGTATCTTTTCTTTATAAATTTACTACACAAAGCTAAAAGAAAATGAAATTTTCTAATATCTTTGCATATTAAATATTATAAAGAGGGGGCAACTGTCATAACCTAATTTTTGATACTTTTATTTAATTATTTTATTTTTGTAAAAAAGGTGAAGAAAAACAAGTAAAATAAAATAAATGAAGAATAAATTAAAATTTGGGTTAAGGGCAATAGAATTGGAAGTTTTTTGGGTTTAATTAAACTTTGAAATTAATTTAATTAATCCAATCAAGGTTTTAATTGAAGAATTAATAAGTTTGGAAATTTACTTAAACTTTGATTTGATTAATTAAATAAATTGAGGGACTTAATTGAAAATAATCCAAGGGTAAAATTAAAAATTTATTGATTAAGGGACCCAATTGATACATTTCAAACAGAAAGGGACCAATTCAAAATCTGCCATTTTTTTCCATACAAGATGACGCCGTTTTGATCCCACTGTTCACCATCCCTTCCATTTCGCACGGACCAGACCGATTCAACAGGAAACAAATCCGGCAATTCAAGGCCATGATCTCTTGCCCACGATCCCATTAAAAGGGAAATTGGTTTCTGCATGAAGGGAGGCTATAAAAAGGCACGAACAAGCCAGCAAAACTGGAGGAGAAACCCAGCAAAACCGAGAGAAAGAAAATACACAGCACAAAAACTGATACAAAAACCCAGACGAGAGCAAGAAGAATCAAGCCAAAAACAGAACCCAGAAACAGAGCAAAAAACAGAGACAAACGCCATCAAAAAACCAGAGGGCCAACGTTGATCTCCATCTTCTCGAACGCAGGGGACAGAGAGAAGAACGAAAACAGAGGAAATTCCAAGAAACAAAGAGGTTAGCAGAAGGGGAGAACAAGAGAGAAGCAATACACAGAGATGAGTATTGGCTCTGTCACTGCATTCGTCCCTGCAAACAACGAAAACCCAGAATCAAAGCAAATTCCCAGCAGGCCGGCCTCTTCATCATCTTCTCGGTTTCAAAGCCGTTGAACAAACAAAAGGAACAAGCAGGCAGGTGAGCGCAGAAGGAAGATAAAGGGAAGCAGCGGGCGAGAATCCATCAGCGCTGCAAGCATCTTCGGTCTCCAGAAGCAGGTACGCTCGTTTCTTCATTTTTTGCCTTCGTTTAATCTGCAATAACACTGCGCGAAGGCAATTTAATTTATTAAATAAAATAAAAGGCAGAAAAATAAAAATAAAAAATAGGAAAAAATAATAATAATATAAATTTATTGGTTTATTCACTGACGCCAGAGTCAGGAATAAAAATACCGGTTTAAATTTATATTATTTATTATATTTTATTTTTATTTAAAAAGAAAAAAAATAATATAAATTTATTGGTTTATTCACTGACGCCAGAGTCAGGAATAAAAATACCGATTTAAATTTATATTATTCGTTGTATTTTATTTTCATTTAACAAAAAAATGTGCATGCGTAAAAATAAATTTATTTTATTTGTTTATTCACTGACGCCAGAGTCAATAATAAAAAAATATATTGATTTAAATTTGTTTTTTTTTTTTATATAGCTGCATAATATTTACCAACGCCAGAGTTGGAAATATTTGTAGTTAAATATTCACTGCCGCCAGAGTCAGGAATATTATAAGCAAATTTTCATAACGTAAACTAATAAACATTTAGCAATTTAAAACGAAACTAGCAATGCAGCCTGCCTCAGGCAGGACGTTTAAGGGATGATAATATCTTTCCTTTTACGTAACCAGTCCCGAACTATAGAATCTCTATTGACCAGTTAGGGTTCCTAGTGACCGTAATACTAGGTGGCGACTCCGTAAAACAAGAATATCCACATTAAAGAACAGGATGCTAGAAATCCGTTCTTTCCAAAGAATCTATTAAATTTTTAAGGCCGCCGCGATGTCGGGTGCGACATTTTTCATGGTTTTTTAAGCGCGCAACAACAAAAACTAAATTTTTTAATTTATGTAGTGTTATTAAATAATAAAGATTGTGATATCTTTATTATTGGAATTGCGATCAAATTCCACAAATGCTACGTCATCATGCGATATCGTTCTAATTTATGTAGTGTTGTTAAATAATATTAAATATTAGTTTTTTTTTATTAAAACACAATTTAAAAAAAAAAATTACAATTTCATTACGTACAAAAGTCATTCGATAAGAACTATAGTTTCCATATGATTTTTTGAGCTTGCAATAAAATTAGGCAAAATATTATCAGGAATAAAATTAAGATTACAGTACGAATAAATTTAATTCACCTTAAACTAATTTTTTTTTTAAATATTGTTCACGATTAACTGCACTAGTTTTTCGGGGAAAAAAAACTAAACTTTTCTCATTGTTTTTTTTTTAAAAAAAATCTAAACTTTTCTCGCTAGTTTTCAAAAAAAAAAAAAAAAAGAATAAGAAACATTGCGACGAGTGAACTCGATGCTAAAAGAGAAGGCTGCCTCCTTTCAAAGAATTGTTGAAGCTGCCGGGCATCTACGTTGGACCTGTTGCAAAGTATTTCTTCAACAGTGAAGCATGGCTCCACTGTTCCTAAAAGTAGCCACGAGAAGCAGCAAAATGTTGCTTCTTAAATTCTGCGGCTGCGCAACAAAAATCAGTGGACCCTACCACCTAAAATCAGGTTAGTTTCCTTTACCAAACATTAAAATGTGTGGCTGCGGGTGAACCTCACCCGCAGCCACATTGCCATACACCGCCGCAAGCGTTTCAAAATCTCCCTTACCAGCCTGTTGGAAGATGCATTACTTGTTAGCCACAAGGGAAATTAAAAAACATGACAAAATAGGAATAAGAAGCATGTTACCTCTACTTGTGCCCCGATTTCTGTATCAAAACTCTGATAGCGTTTGCGAACAAGCTCAGCCAATGAACCATCCTTTGTTCCGCAGCAAACAAATTCAAAGGCATCAAAACCAAGATTATAAAAACACCTTCCATGAGAAGATCGTAGAGAAGATGAAAATTAAAGATCTCACCTGAATCAACTTGGCAGCACTTCGGAGTCCACGAGCCAGGGTATCCATTCCACTAATATGAGCAAGGAATATGTCCTCAACTTCTGTACTCTCTCTTCGCCTAAAGAATCACATAATCAAGGTCATCACATAAGGTCTTCATTCTAAAGCTGAAGGCAATACATCAAAATTGATACAAATATTCAAGGAAGATGTGAAACTAACAGTTTTGCATCGAAATTGAATCCTCCTGGTGCTATTCCTCCCTGGCATTAGGCAAAACGAAAACCAGCTCACGTAATTCCATTTCAAATGATAAGATATTTGAATTTTCACAACCAATTGAAAGCAACAAATCATTCACATACGTTTCTTATCACACTAAGCATAACCATAGTTGCCTCTGAAATATCAGTCATGAACTGATCTGTATCCCATCCTGTAGTCATGATAACAACCCTATGTTACAACCACAGATCTCCAGGATTTAATGCGGAGTTAGTAAGCTTGAAAATCAACTAACAAAATTGAAACACTCAAGGTTTCTAATCTAATCATTACCAATCTGAGGGTCTCCAGTGTTCGCATCAATATTTCCCAGTAAACCATTAATTCTTGCAGTTTCAAGCTCATGATGACAGCTGCAGAATACTCAAACGTTGTAGGATGATAGAAAAAAATTCCATGTATAATCATGTCATCTCATTGTTAAAGAAAAACACCACCTTCATCATATAACTCATTAATATCAATTATTATTATTTTTTAATGGGTGAAATGTCACATTCCGAGCATTTTATTTGAATCCTAATATTTTTCAGTGATTTTCTTTCTCATTTCTCAACATCCAATGATTGAAATATAAAAAAAAATAAAATTTATGACTAAAACACACAGTTATAAAATAACAGGGATCAAACAATAGATAAAATAAAATATTAGGGAGCAAATCAAAGTTTTCCATTTCAATATCCAAATGAGGTCTGCTTTTGTTAAATGTGATCCTTCTTCTTTTAATTTTGTTTTTAACTAACACTAAAGTTTTATTTTGTAAAATCAATCTTTAAACCACTATCAAAATATTTCTTGGTAACATGTGTATGTGAGAGAATACAGATTGAAAAAAATAATAATACATAGAACCATGCTAATGTAACTTAAAAAGATGAAATTATAAATAAGAAATTTTGACGATCAAAACAAAAAATAAAAATAAAAATTGCATGGTATACATGAACGTGTTTACCCTAGTGTTTTTAGTGTATTTAGTAATTTATTTATTTATTACCTTCTAATGTTTTAAACAAAATTTTCTTTTTGTTAGTTTTAAATGAATTGACTTTGGTTATTTGCTACTTTAAATAATCAAAATACAAAATGTTTGATTTTTCCCCATATATATGTTTCTCACTCTTTTCTTCATCGCTTATTATGTTTGAGGACCTATTTACACAATTACTCTATTTTTTTTTACAAGAGGGTTGGTAGCTCATAGAACTTCCAATAAATTTTTCCAATGTTATTAAAGTTTTTTTTTCCCCTTTGTCTATTTGCAACAATTGTAAACGGAACTAAGAAGAAACAATTTAATTGTTGTCGTCATGATACGATGCAATCATTGACCCATGTTCTTCTCTCATAGTGTAATTTATTATATGTTAAAGCGTCGCAAGATTTTTTTCAAATAGTTCTTCTGAGAAAGCCAAATCTTCCTCTTACTTCTGTCTCGGTGAATTTGCATCCCTAGAATCTTGTTTGCCGGTCCCATGTCCTTCATATCAAACTCCCTAGCCAATTGTGCCTTTAATTCTTGGACTCGATTTTTGTTGGGGTCTATTACCAATATGTCATCCACGTACAACAATAGAATGATAAAATCATCATCTTCTTCAAACCTCTTGTAATACGTACAATGGTCTGAACTAAGTCTGTTGTACCTAAGGCTAATTATGAAGGAATAAAATCTCTTGTACAAATACCTCGGCACCTGTTTGAGACCGTATAGAGATTTGTTCAACCTGCAAGCCAAGTTCTCCTTGCCTGTTTCAGCAAAACTCTCTGGTTGGAGCATATAAATTTCTTCTTCAAGTTCTCCATAAAGAAATGCAGTTTTCACATCTAACTGCTCTAAGTGAAGATCAAATATAGCACACATCGCCAAGACTAGTTTGATTGTAATAAGTCGCACCACCAGGAAAAATATCTCATTGAAGTCTATTCTTTCTTTCTGAGCATATCCTTTCACCACTAATCTTGCACGATACTACTCCACTTGATCATGGTCATTACACTTTATCTTGTAAACCCATTTGTTGCCAATGGCATTCCTTCCTTGTGGTAGCGGAACAAAATTCCAAGTGTTATTCTTGTGTAGAGCTTCAATATCCTCTTGAATTATTGTCATCCACATAGATACATCTATGCTTTTGATAGCCTCGTGGAAAGTTGATGGCTCTCCATCCTTTATTAGAAGACAGTATGCAATGTTGCTCTCAGTAACATATTCTGAGTGTCAAGCTGGTGGTCTTCTTTCATGAGTTGATCGTCAAACTTCAAGAGTTTCAAACTCTATTTGTTCTTGTTCTTCATGCTCTGGTACAGTTTCAGAAGAAGTATGATTCTAAGTATTTTCAATCTAGACTATTGTAGTCTCCTTTAAAATGCTATTATGTTCTTCCATTTGCATTTTATCTTCTGCAAATATGATATCTCTGCTGATAAATATCTTGTGGGCAGTGGGATTCCATAAGTGATACCCCTTCACTCCATCAGCATATCCCAAGAATACATATTTTCTGGATTTTGAATCCAGCTTGCTAACTTCTTGAGTATTGTACATCACGTACACAAGACTTCCACATATATGTAATCGAGAATAATCTGCTGGCTTTCCAGTCCACATCTCCATCGATGTCTTTAGCTCAATCGCAGTTGACAAAGATCAATTTATCTCATAACAGGCGGTATTAACTACTTCTGCCCAAAATGATTTCCTTGACTTGCAGCCTTCAACATTGCTGTTGTTCTTTCTAATAGAGTTTTGTTCATCCGCTTTGCCATTCCATTTTGTTGTGGAGTGTATGCCGTTGTGAATTGCCTTTTGATACCTTTATGTTGACAGAAGTTATCAAATTCATCACTGGTATATTCTCCTTTATTGTCAGTCCTCAAACACTTAATCTTAGCATCTAAAAAATAGATCGGCACACTTTAGGTATCTAATACAAGCTACAACCGACTCTCCACAATTGCTTATAAAAATATTGGTGGTGGATATTATTCCATTTCGAGCATTAATTTCTTATTGCTATGAAAATCAATAGCGCTTGCTTGACCCTTATAAGTTTTGCTCTGGTCGATATTTTTTTAACATGTCTTTCGCTTGGTGGCTTGTTGCCGCTTTCCCTTTGTGTATGTGAAGCAGGCTTCTGTTTTTTTTTTTTAATAAATTAAATAATAAAAATCTAAAAAACAATATTTTCTTAAATTTAAGAATTCGAATTGAATTTATGATTATAAAATGGGTACATTTAGGTATTTAGAAGCTCCATTAAATAAGGATTTTCATTTAATAATGATCTTAGATAGTGCTATTGCTAAATTCCCTCCAAACTAAATTCTTCACATGTTCCTCTCTCTTCTCCACCTTTTATTTTATTTTATTTTTAATTATTTCTTACTTTTCAAAATCTATAGTTCAAATTAATTAACATTTTTATGTAAAAGTAAGAAAATGGCTTAGAATTATGAAATATCTAAAATGGCTTAGAATTATGAAATATCTAAAAATGCAATTTTGAAAGGAAAAAAAAAATGGTTATTAGTTTCTCCTACATTCTCTCTCTCACCGACACATTTTCTTTATGGATACAAAATAGGCTCAAAATAATACTACAAACTGAAGGGACGAGGTCCCGGATCGATACATACCAAGTTTAATTAACATTGATGTATAATTAAGTGGAATGTTGTTGAAAGAAAATAAAAATAGCAAAGATATTGATGAAAGCTTGTTTATTTTTGTGTTTTAATTAAAAGTATTTTAAAAAAAATTAAATTTTTATTTAATTTTTTTTGCTTTAAATTAATATGTTTTAGGTGTTCTTAAATTATTTTGATGAGTTTATGTTAAAACTAATTTTTTTAAAATAAAAAATATATTATTTTAATATATTTTTAAATCAAAACATTTAAAAAAATAATCACTATTATACTTACAAATGCTCTGTGCCAAAATCCAAAATCCAAAATCCAAAACTCCAATGACTGCCGTCAGTATTCAGATATTGATGATAATGGCGCTATGACAATCAACTATAGTTAAAGGGGAACCCACCCATGTAGAAAAAATTGTTTGCAGGCTCTTTGAAAGAGAGCCATAAGTTCGTGCGTTGGTTCCTGAGTCTTCTCTGTGAACATGCCCGCAGCCACCCTCGCGTCGCTGGGGACGAAAGAGTCTCTCTCTACGTCTTTACCCCACACATCACTCACATGAAGACGTTAAAAATTTGGTAGAGACAAGACAGTAGTAAACAGGTGCAAATACATATATATATATATATATATATATATATATATATATATATATATATATAACACTTCGATATACAAAAATAGAAGCTCCGGTTAAAGGAGAAATGTACAGAGGGGTTTTTGACCTGAAACCTGAAAGTTTCTATTTCTGCTGTTGCCTTCCTCATGAGCTCCCACATGGATTCCCATTTCTTGAAAAAATACAACTCATTCCCAAGTTTCTAAGCAGCATTTCAAGGTTAAACACATAAAGATTCTACCAACTACGTGCAAGTGTTGTTTCCCACAATATACTGCAGAAAGATTCAAGGTGTTGTCTTTTATCCCTGTTCCTTTCAAAGTAATTTTTTTCTTTAAAGTTCTTTTTATGAAAAATAAATTTGTGAAAAGTAAAGAATTTTTTTGATGTTTGGTAATATCATAAAAAATAAATTAAAAAATATTTTTTAATGTTTGACTATGTCATGAAAAATAACCTCAAAAATAACTTATTAATATTTTATTTTTTTCAAGTTTATTAAGAGAATAAAGACTAAATCTAATAGATAAAAAAAAATTAAAGGATGATGAAATTGAAACAAAAAAAATCTAATTTTATAAATTATTTTAAATAAAATAAATATCAATAAAAAAATAAGGATCAAATCTGATAGATAAATAATTTTAATTAAAAAATGATAAAAGAAAAACAAATAACAATAAGAAATATAAGGACTAAAATTGATATAAAAATCAAATTAAATCAAGTTCTAAATGATGAAATTGGAAATAAAAATATTCAAAACAAAATATATAACAATAAAAAAATTAAGAATTCAAGATAAGAAATATAAATCCCTTTTATTTAGAAAGATCTTGGATTGATTAAGTTTTCTCTACATGGTGCATAAATGTAAGGAGATTTAAATAGTATTTGTATGAATTATCAAATATAATGAAAATAGTATATTATATGGTATTGTAAGATGGATTAAGATTACTTAATGGTCTAAAAGCATGAGGTTAACAAAGAGGAATAAAAGTGAGAAATTATGAGTTTATATATTTGATAAGGTTTCTGTTGAACCTAAAAACTATATTGAATAGCTGTATTTTTTTACCCAAATTTTATATGTAGGAAACACTTACTCTATCTTATTTCTAACACCATAAATAACATATTAATCTAATTTTTTATAGAGAAAGTTATAGTAAAAATAGTAAAGGATATGCAAACTTGGACTAAAAAATTAATATGCCGGATTAACTCGGGTTATTCTGCTCAACTCATGAATAGTGACTTGGGCCAAGTTATTTGGTGGAACAGGTTTAATAAGAAACCATGGATATAACCCTCATTTAGCCTAAGGTTTTAGACATGAACTCTAATTTTTTAAGATGGAATACATCCAGGTGCTTGTTTATAATAACTAAAAGAAAAGTTAAAAGAGATTAGATATTTACCATGTATATCATAGTTATTAAACCCGGCCCGGCCCGGCGGGTCGACCCGGTGGCTGGACCGGTTCGGGTTTAATAAAAGACCGGCTGTGGCAACAGCCCGGCCAAACCCGGACGAGACCCGGGTTTTTTTTTTTTTTTAAATGTGGGATAAAAAAAAAATTTGGTTTAAATATTTCAACTTAAAATGATAACATAGTATCTTTTCAATGTGGGGTTTGAAACCCTTTCATATATATACTTTATGTTCACATGAAAAAAATTATATTTTTTCAATGTGGGATTTAAAACCCATTAGTATATATACTCTATGTTCCCAAGGAAAAAATCATGTTTTTTCAATGTGGGATAAAAAACCTTTTGGTTTAAATACTTCAACTTAAAGGGATAACATAGTATCTTTTCAAAGTGGGATTTGAAGCCCTTTCATATATATAATCTATGTTCCTATGAAAAAAGTTATGTTTTTTCAATGTGGGATTTGAAACCCATTAGTATATATACTCTATGTTCCCAAGGAAAAAATCATGTTTTTCCAATGTGGGATAAAAAACCTTTTGGTTTAAATACTTCAACTTAAAGGGATAACATAGTATCTTTTCAATGTGGGATTTGAAGCCCTTTCATATATATACTCTATGTTCCCATGAAAAAAGTTATGTTTTTTCAATGTGGGATTTGAAACCCATTAGTATATATACTCTATGTTCCCAAGGAAAAAATCATGTTTTTCCAATGTGGGATAAAAAACCTTTTGGTTTAAATACTTCAACTTAAAGGGATAACATAGTATCTTTTCAATGTGGGATTTGAAGCCCTTTCATATATATAATCTATGTTCCTATGAAAAAAGTTATGTTTTTTCAATGTGGGATTTGAAACCCATTAGTATATATACTCTATGTTCCCAAGGAAAAAATCATGTTTTTCCAATGTGGGATAAAAAACCTTTTGGTTTAAATACTTCAACTTAAAGGGATAACATAGTATCTTTTCAATGTGGGATTTGAAGCCCTTTCATATATATACTCTATGTTCCCATGAAAAAAGTTATGTTTTTTCAATGTGGGATTTGAAACCCATTAGTATATATACTCTATGTTCCCAAGGAAAAAATCATGTTTTTCCAATGTGGGATAAAAAACCTTTTGGTTTAAATACTTCAACTTAAAGGGATAACATAGTATCTTTTCAATGTGGGATTTGAAGCCCTTTCATATATATACTCTATGTTCCCATGAAAAAAGTTATGTTTTTTAAACCAAAATGTTTTTTATCCCACATTGAAAAAACATGATTTTTTCTTTAGGAACATAGAGTATATATACTAATGGGTTTCAAATCCCACATCGAAAAAACATAACTTTTTTCATGGGAACATAGAGTATATATATGAAAGGGCTTCAAATCCCACATTGAAAAGATATTATATTATCCCTTTAAGTTGAAGTATTTAAACCAAAAGGTTTTTTATCCCACATTGGAAAAACATGATTTTTTCCTTGGAAACATAGAGTATATATACTAATGGGTTTCAAATCCCACATTGAAAAAACATAACTTTTTTCATGGGAACATAGAGTATATATATGAAAGGGCTTCAAATCCCACATTGAAAAGATACTATGTTATCCCTTTAAGTTGAAGTATTTAAACCAAAAGGTTTTTTTATCCCACATTGAAAAAACATGATTTTTTCCTTGGGAACATAGAGTATATATACTAATGGGTTTCAAATCCTACATTGAAAAAATATAATTCAACTTAAAATACTTCAACTTAAAAGCTTAACATAATATCTTTTTAACGTGGGATAAAAAACTTTTTAAAATATTATTTTAAACTTGATTATTTATAATATATATAATCTATATTTACATGAATTTTTTCATATGAAATATTAATTTTTTTTTAATTATTACGGGTCAACCCGGGTTGACCCATGAAACCCGAGACCCGGCCCCTTGGCCGGGTCAACCCCCGGGTCGGGTTTAATAACTATGATGTATACACTCACATTTTACCATGGATTGACACAATAACTATTTTTCCCTTTTAAAACAAAACCACATAATTTAGCTTGAGGGGTGATATGATTTTTTTCATAAGATCAATTTGTTATTACCAAATTGACCAAAGACATCTCAATCATCTCACTTTTTTATTCCATAATAAAATTATCAAGTAGCCCTCAAGTAAAATCCATTTAAGTTACCTTCAAGGGATTTTTTTTCTGAAATTGATTCTAATTTGAAAAGTAAAATTACTAAATTACTATTAAAATCAAATTGTCTTAGGCCTGTGTCTAGGGGTTTTTTTTTCCATTTCATCCCCCCCTTTTTGGTAATTAATAACTAGACTCAATGGAAATTTAATATTTTAAAGATGTTAAACATTATTTTTTAAAAAAGCTTTTGACGCACATTTGTGACACGTGCTAGTGTGTTAGAGGCACTCAATATCTTTTAGGCGACGCATGCTATGCCTCCTAACAATTAAAAATGGCCAACTATCATGTCACTTGAAGCATCGAGTGGCGGCACATCCAATAAGGTGGCGCGTGTGAGATGGTTCGACAACCATCTCACATGCTATGCCTCCTATATTTTCTCTCTCCTCTCTTTAAGATTCATGCTGCCAACCAAAATTAAAAGTTGTACTTTTTTTTTTCAATTATGGTCCTTACTCGGTCTAATAAGGACCATAATTTTATTTTCTAATTACTCTTTATTTGTTTTGAATTTTTTTTCATTCCTTATCATTTGGTCCTATTTGAATTTTATATAAAATTTGGTTCACATTCTTTTGATTATTATTTCTTTTTTTTTTATATCATTTTCTTGATTAAATTTGTTTTTTAATTGCATCCCTCGTCATTTTATGTCATTTTATTTTTATGTTAGATTTAGTTCTTATTCTTTTAATTGCTTTTTTTTTTCTTGGGTTTCTTTTTTGAAATTGGTTTTCTTTTGTTTAATTCTATCCTTTAACATTGGATTGGTTGAGATTATGCTTTATGATTTGTTTTTTAGTGCAAGTGATCCCGGTCTCATGTCCAAGGTCATATTTATTAAATTTTAACCCGGATTGATATTGGTCTTTTTTTTATCTTGTTTTTTACACTGAGCTTCTTTTTTAATTACATCCTTCAACATTGAGTTTTTTTTTATTTGTTTTCTATGAGGATGGCCCGACCTCATGACTTAAGTCACCAGTTTATCATGCTAACTCGGATTGATTTATGACTCTTTTTTTTCAATTTATTCCATTAATATTGGTCATCTTGGAATTCAACTTCGTAGGTTTTTTTTCTTTTGACAAATGTTCTTTTTCTACGGGTCATCATCATCACGTTTTCTCTTTTGATTAAGTACATTTAATAGTCTGTTTGTTTCTGCGTTTTAAAAGCGTTTCTGAAAAAAATTGAATTTTTTTTTATTTTTTTATTAACCTCAAATTAATATGCTTTTAGTGTTTTCAAATCATTTTGATATGCTGATGTCAAAAATAATATTTTAAAAATTAAAAAACATCATTGACATGCATTTTGACACGAAAAGTTATTTGAAAAACAACCGCAATCACACTGCCAAACAAGCTCTTAATCTCGTTGCTTTTTTTTTTCTTCATATAATTAAATTAAACTATCTTATTAGACCGAGTAAAACCTCCAACTCTAGTCACAAGATTTTTCTTTTTTTTAAACACTCTAGCAGCGATTAAACATCATTTTTTAAATTACAAAAAATTTCGATCTATTTTGTGATAAAACACGAACCCCTAGATCCTATCTAGTGTGCTTCTAAAACATATCCAAATTTAATAATTTTTCTTCTTAAAGCAGGTTGGTCAAGGTATGCTGTTTAGTTATACTCAATGTTTTATTTTATAAGTGCTTGTTTGTTCAATATCTGCTCTTTAAAGTGACGTTTGTTTCGCGAAATGTTATTTTTCTCATCGGCAATTACATTCGTGGAAAAGTGATTCCTAAGAATGTCCACAATATTTAAAGTAAATTACCATTTATCCTTTATTATTGATATCATATAAATTCTTAATAACGTCTAATTAATTGTGCTAATAGATTAAAATAAATAATGTGCACTAGTTAAAAGAGATCTCTATGATTTTGTCATAAAAAAAAATTCTAATTCCATTGATAGAGTTTAATGATTATTTATTTTTCAAAAATGAACTTATTGATAGTTTTTTTAATATTCATTTACTAGATTTGCAAGTTTTTGTTGATGTATTTTAATTTGGAAACCTGCAAAATTCTTTCGTTTTGAAAGGGAAAATGTATAAATGAGAAAAGGATGATTAAATTTCCTTGGCACAAGAGCCCAATCCTCACTCTATAAAGTAAAGAGTGAAGGATGGTCCGGAGGAAAGTTAAGGATTGACATTAGCAATTTTAATTCTACTCTACCTTCTCTCGCCCACTCTACACACACAATGAGGTTTGGCCTCTTATATCTACAAGTTTTCTAACCACCCATCCACACATGCACTATTTAATTATATATATAATATTTTAAACTATTTTTTATATAAATATATCAAATAATTAATAGTTAGAAAATACTCTAGATCATACATATTTATTATAATAACTTCTAAGAAATAATTTTTAAGAATATAATATATTTTACTTACAAATAGAGTTAAAATCTCTCTCTTTTTTTCATGCAACAAATAATAAAAAATTTCAATTAAAAATATCTTAGTATTTTTATCTAAAAGTAATGTTACTTTGATTATATGATATATATATATATAGTTAAAATATTATAAATCATAATTGAACATTAGTTTAAATTTTTGAATTTGATTACTTATATTTAGTAACATGTATAGTTAAAATATTATAAAGATATTGCTGGTGGATACATTTCCATTTCGAGCATTAATTTCCTATTGCCGTCAAAATCAATAGCGCTTGACCATACAAGTTTTGCTCTGGTCAACAGTTTTTTTTACCGTTCCTTGCCGCCTCGGGTTTTGTTTTTTCTTTAAAAAGAAGCTATTTTAAACAATAAAAAAACTATATTATCTTAAATCTAAGAATTCAAATCCAAGTGCTTTTCAATTTATGATGAAGAAATTGATAAATTTGGATATTTATAAACTCTATTAAATAAATTTTTTAATTCAATACTGATCTTAGATGGTGTTATTGCTAAACTCCCTCCAAACTAAATTCTATGTATGTTCATGTCTCTTCTCCACCTTTTATTATCTTTTATTTTTAATTATTTTTTACTTTTCAAAATATATAGTTCAAAATCTATTTTTAATTCAATGTCTTGTAGACCAATGCAAATGTTGAAAGCTTTGACTTGAGAGTTTGATTTTTCCTACTTTCAGAACAGTTTGATTTTTCTTTCTTGGTAGATATTATCCTTTAATTCTTTTTCTTACATTGCTCTTGATCCAACGGCACTAGCAAACTGTGACACTTCTATAAAAGCAGTCCGAAGCCCTCACAAATAATCACAACACACCAGCATTCTCAATCCATATTTCTTCACTATGAGTCATTTTTCTTACTTAGCATTGTTTCCCTGCTTCCTTCTTTTTGCCCATTTCTTCACCTTCAGCAACGCAGCTACTTTTGAAATCCGAAACCAATGCCCTTACACTGTTTGGGCCGCGGCTGTTCCCGGTGGTGGCCGAAGACTCGACCGAGGCCAATCATGGACCATCACCGTAAATGCCGGAACAAAACAAGCCCGTATTTGGGGACGGACCAAGTGCAATTTCGATGGGGCCGGGCGAGGGACGTGCGAAACAGGTGATTGCAATGGGCTCCTGCAATGCCAAGCCTTCGGGAAACCCCCTAACACACTGGCTGAATATGCATTGAACCAATTCCAGAACTTGGATTTCTTCGACATATCTCTTGTTGATGGGTTTAATGTTCCTATGGACTTCAGTCCAGTATCAGGCAACTGCCGTGGAATTAGGTGCGCAGCTGATATCAATGGACAGTGCCCGAATCAGCTCAGGGCCAGCGGAGGCTGCAACAATCCTTGCACTGTCTTCAAGACAGATCAATACTGTTGCAATTCTGGCAACTGTGGCCCAACTGAATACTCGAGGTTTTTCAAGCAGAGGTGCCCTGACGCTTATAGTTATCCTAAAGATGACCAAACAAGCACCTTCACCTGTCCTGGTGGAACTAATTACAGGGTTGTATTCTGCCCTTGAAGCAGTTTTAAGCCAGGAATTTAATGGTGTAAAATGAGAATAAGGACCATTGCTCGATTCACTTCTGACGGTGTGAATTGCTGCCAAGGTCACGTGCTTTATTATAATGAAAATCTACTACAATATTAACAGTGGAAAGACCCTTTATTAGCTCTAGCTGTTAAATACCCAGACAAAGTGTGTTCATGCTTTCGGGAGCATATCCAGCCCAGAAGCACTTTCTTCATTTCTAACCATGGGAAACTACAAAATACAACTATGCTGCAAGCAATTACCTTAAATAAAACGATTTAAGTACTGCTCATGTTTGTTAGCTTCTTCCAACACGGTAAAACTAAAATTTACATGTTCTTGATCTCCTGGTTGAAGCAGTATGCAGGAGCTTGAGTCACTGAATCATCCAAAAGCACTGCGCCTACCTCGAAAGTTATCACATGAGTGGAAATTCCTGCGCATATGATCAGGTTGTGGTAAAAAATTACTATAACAGCAAACTACAAGGAATAACCAAATCAAATGAACATAAAGCACTGCAGCTTCTAATTAATCATAGCAATCATAAGTGATATCATACCATCGTTAAAATCCCATCTGACAGGCCTCTTCGTATAAACATCCTCATAGTACCATATAGTGTCGACCTTCTCCCACACATTGCATAGATACCCATCAGTGACAGCAGTCCCTAGATATTCGGCTCCATCAAGAAAATCAGGCCTAGGAATACCCACATCATTAACCATAATCCGACAGCTATGAGGCTCGCTTAAAGTGTAATAGAAGGTTGTCCCATTATTCCACTCCGTGTCGTATAACAAAACAGATAGTTGTTTCTGTATTATATTCACATTGCGGCCTCTAGGCCAATCATACCACAGATTGGTGATTTGGAGGCGTGTTGAGCTCAAGTTCATATACAAAAGTGCATGGAATTGCTCAGGCCATGGAGCAGGAATTGGGGTTGCTGAGTACTCTGGCTCAGGCCATTGAAGTGAAGGGTTTATGAGTTGGAGGACTACGAGGGTTATCCTTACAAATTGTGTGTGGAATTGTAGCTTCATTTTTCTTTTCTTTTTTGTGTTTGACTGGTTGTTGATCTCTTTCTGGTTTCTTCCTTATCTATAAGAGTGGGAGGTCACGTTGAAACGGATAATTAGCATGCCTAAATGTGTGGCTGTGAAGGGAGTTCTTGTATGGAGGCTCCTGTACTAAACTCGAAGAAACTAACCAAGCATCATTACAAAAAAATAAAGAAGAAGAGGTATTACATTCTATTACACTTTGTTTTTATGGTGCAATCATGATTTTTTAAAAAGTTAATTTTTTAATTAATTTTTTTAATGTATTTGAATTGTTTTGACGTTAAAAATAAATTTTAAAAAATAAAAAAAAATATTATTCTTAAAAAAAACCTTTAAAAGATAATCTTTCTTACCATCTCAAACATACTATTAAAATCAAACCAATATTCATTTATTATTTTATTCAGTGGTATTTTATAAATTCTTGATTGGTTTGAAGAGTTTTACTTGATATTTTGAAAGTTTTTGATTGATTTTGATAATTTTTCATAATTTCCCTCTTCATTTCATAATTTCACAAATAAATGACATGAAAAGCAATTCTGGATTAAATTTACAAGAAACAGAATCCAACTTCAGAATTAAGTTCAATTCGCTGCATCTATTATTAGTGAGAACTCTATTGCGTATTATTTCCGATGAAGATGATTACATGGAAGGAAAAAGGAAAAAAAAAAAACAAAAACGGGGGGTGGGGGGCTCTAGTCATCTGTCTATGTGCCATTTTCTACAGTGCAGACTGGAAAATCATCTCAGCAAGTTCCTGCAAAATGGCACAAAGATCTTGAATTAGATTCTAGTCACATTATAATAATTCAAATTTAAGAACAAAAGCAGTAAATCTGATTCTCCAGGAAAGCAACAGTGGAGGAAACAAAAATTTAAAGGGAAGATGGATTCAATTATCAAAGAAAATAAAAACAAGCTGGAGGTTCGTAGCAAAAGCTCAACCAGCACTTCCTAAAAGCACTTCATACTTTTCTTTTTAACTTCTCATGCTAAAATCTGTTGGATAGTAATTCGGAAAATTCTTGAAGTTCATGGATTATCTAGGAGTTTAGCCAAAGGACTTGATGCATTTTGATCTTCTATGTTGAATGGATTATCTACCATGCATATAGAATGGACAAATCCTAGACTTAGCATAAATAAGAAATCATGGCTATTATGCTTTTCAAGTCTGTAGATTTCCTCTCTGAGAGAATAAAAGATGAGATGTGTTGCCACCATGTTTCCATAATTATAGGAAATAAATCCTACAAAATTATATCACTGATATATAAAGGGAAATCCAGCAGTTTTTCCATCACGTTTCCTGCTAGAACTCATGGACAAACAAAAAATCCATTCAGTCTTTCAATCTATAATATCTGCATAAAAGGGTCGGATGCATGGTGATGGATGTTTTGCAATTGCTGAAGCAAAAATTGTTACTATCCAAATACCTGCTTAGCAGATGGAACCTTGGGTTCACCCCATTTCATGGCCAGCTTCTCAAGCGTTTCAAAATCTCCCTTACCAGCCTGTTGGAAGATGCATTACTTGTTAGCCACAGGGGAAATTAAAAAACATGACAAAATAGGAATAAGAAGCATGTTACCTCTATTTGTGCCCCGATTTCTGTATCAAAACTCTGATAGCGTTTGCGAACAAGCTCAGCCAATGAACCATCCTTTGTTCCGCAGCAAACAAATTCAAAGGCATCAAAACCAAGATTATAAAAACACCTTCCATGAGAAGATCGTAGAGAAGATGAAAATTAAAGATCTCACCTGAATCAACTTGGCAGCACTTCGGAGTCCACGAGCCAGGGTATCCATTCCACTAATATGAGCAAGGAATATGTCCTCAACTTCTGTACTCTCTCTTCGCCTAAAGAATCACATAATCAAGGTCATCACATATGGTCTTCATTCTAAAGCTGAAGGCAATACATCAAAATTGATAAAAATATTCAAGGAAGATGTGAAACTAACAGTTTTGCATCGAAATTGAATCCTCCTGGTGCTAATCCTCCCTGGCATTAGGCAAAACGAAAACCAGCTGATGTAATTCCATTTCAAATGATAAGATATTTGAATTTTCACAACCAATTGAAAGCAACAAATCATTCACATACGTTTCTTATCACACTAAGCATAACCATAGTTGCCTCTGAAATATCAGTCATGAACTGATCTGTATCCCATCCTGTAGTCATGATAACAACCCTATGTTACAACCACAGATCTCAAGGATTTACATGCTGAGTTAGCAAGCTTGAAATACAACTAAAAAAATTGAAACACTCAAGGTTTCTAATCTAATCATTACCAATCTGAGGGTCTCCAGTGTTCGCATCAATATTTCCCAGTAAACCATTAATTCTTGCAGTTTCAAGCTCATGATGACAGCTGCAGAATACTCAAACGTTGTAGGATGATACAAAAAATTCCATGTATAATCACGTGATTGGCTAATTATTTTATTAGGTGACAAGGACAAGATTACAAGAAGATTTGTACCTGTGACCTGAAAGAGTGGCATGGTTGCACTCAATGTTTAGCTTGAATTCGCCTGCAAATGGAAATGGAAAAGGGAGGTTAAACAACAATTCTGAGTCTTGCCAAACAGGAGAGATGCTTCTTCTAAAATAGTGACTGCTAGATCCATTTCAAAAAAAAAAAAAGAACAGGGCAATCAAGTGAATTTGGTGAAGCCATAACCACTGAGGTCACCAGTTATAGCTGGTTTTAGTTGAATCTGATAGCTGAAAGCAAGTACTCAAGCAATCATGGTTATGCCAGGGGTAGCAATTTGAAAAAAATGTACCATACAGTTCACCTCCAAATAAGAATCAGTATCACCTGTTAAAACCTTCTATATCAAACTAGTCAGGGTTTGCAACATGGACCAACTTCCTAATTGAATTGTCACTGGTTAGACTTTCTTCCAGTTTATGTATTCTAAATTACATCACTTTAAACTATTTGATCATCAATGTCCAATAATAACATCATCACATTATTACAATGACAATCTCCAGCTCTATTGATTAAATTATTTTGGGACTAATCTTTGAACTTCTTATTTATGGGTAAACAACTCCACAACTCAAGTGAACACAAAGAAAAACAGACGAGAAGTTTTACTACCATGCGATGTGTGAACATGGGGCCAATTTGAGTTGAGAAAAGCACAAATAATTTATTCCCCAAAATCATCAATCAAAAGCAAAGATGCCCAAATGCTATAATACTTAGCGAAGTGACATAGATTAACCCAACTACTTCCATAATAAAAATAGCCAAATTAAAGTTTATTAAGAAAAAAAATGTAAAAAAAAGAAGAAAAGAACAGGATGAAGTAAAGCTAGTTCTAGATGGTGCAACAAAATCAGAGGAGTTACGGAAATAAGTTTCAATAATCACCTATTAGGCCATATTTCCGCAAGAAATTAGCTGTAGTAGCAGCATCCCAGTCGTACCTGATAAAACAGCACAATAAGTAAGATCAAAGGGAACTGTGAAGAAGGCTGCCAATCAAATAAATGAGAATGAGACATACTGGTGTTTGGTCGGTTCTTGAGGCTTGGGCTCAATAAGCAGAGCTCCTGAAAGACAGAGCAAGCAAATATTAAGATCACTTCAGAATTTTGGAAGGAAACATTTGATAAAATGAGGACAGCGTTAAGGAAGGATAAAAAAACAAGACAATAGAGGATGAGCTATTCATGTTCTGCATGCCCCATGAAAATGGAAATGCCTATTGTATCCTATTGTGCAACTGAGTCTATGCTGCCTGTGTTATGAAAAGAACAGAAATATACCATTGAATCCAATCTTCTTCTTGTAGGCAACAGCAGCTTCGCAAAACCTTGCCTGTAGGAAGATGTCGGAAATCATTAGTTAGTAAGAAGACCCAGACTTCATCATGGAAACTCCAGGGCAGACCAACACTGACCAGAGAGGTAAGTAGTAAGAGCTCTTTTAATGTTAAGAAGGTGAGAATTGGAGAGCATACCAAATGATCAAGCTCCCTTTCCATATCTGTGTTCAAAAGACTCTGGTAACCCTCACGACCACCCCAAAAGACATAATTTTCTCCACCCAAGTCATGTGTGACCTGTTGGAATAAGAGGTGTTAATTGCAATTTGTTGATATAAAAATTCCATAAAAGTATGTTACATTCACACAATTATCTTTTTTTTTTTCCAAGACTACACACAGATCAACTCACCTCCATTGCTTTCTTCACTTGAGCTGCAGCATATGCATATACGCCTAACTCAGAACTGTGACAAGAGGACCCAAACGTATTAAGTCTATGAACAAATGATCTGGATAGCATCAATAGCATGGCATCCAGTCAAGGATAGAATACCTAGTAGCACCACCATGCATGTAACGAGGATGCATAAACAATTGTGCTGTACCCCACAAAGGACGGATCTTGGTTCCCTGCACAGTCACGTGATTGAGGCATCAAAAACTAAACCAAACTTCATAATCTCTTGTACACACATAAAGTAAAGTATCAAGCATGCTGATATTCAAATCCACATAAGGGAGTGTTAGTGGTTCTCCTCCGAATATTGAATACCTTGGTCGATCAGTGATTGTGAAAGTTCTGTGCCACTACAATTTGCACCTCTTGTGAAATATCACATGAAAGAAAAAAGGCAAGGAGATTTTGCTCCAGTTTTTCTGGCGGCTATAAATTTATACACTTCTTTCCCTTCACCAACTTGGCAACCAAGAAAATATGAAGGTAACTATTGCAATTTAAGGAAGTGGGGAAAAAAGACAAGGTGGGCAAATAAGCGGTTTAAATCTGCCATGGAATTAGATTGCATAAATATTTAGTTATTTTTTTCTTTTAAAAAAGGATTGACTACCCAGCTGCAGTTCATGATACGAGAATAAGGGAATTCTATGTCAGTCTACATGGCACTGTTCCTTTGACAGAAATATATATAAAAGCAGTTTAAAAATATGAAAATAGTTGCCAAATAATGTATATTAGAAAAAAAAAAAAAAAAGCTAATATATCAAACTATGATGAAAAAACTGATGTCGGATAGGTATACAACAAGCCTTAAAGAACAGTAAGGTTCTGGCACCAGTTAAGCTAATACACAGATGTATGAAGTTACATTTCTGTTTTAGTTCAGTCATATGATCATCATCCCTTTGGTTTCAAAGATTACCTGAAGTTCTTTAGCAAGGGCCACTACTTCATCCAAGTTTTTATTACTTTCCTGTAACAAAAAGAAAAGGCCTCAATTAGTTCAGTGGTACACCAGTGTGATAAAAATACATCGATCAAAATAAAGAAACAAGAAACAATTAAGTCTATCCATAATTAAAGTTTAAAAACCAAATGCTCATTAGCAGAAACAAGGAACCCACTTCCCCCCAGCTGATACTGTTATTTAAAAACTCACTCACCTCCAGAGTTTCACCATCAGGAGCTATATCCCTATCATGGAAACACCACCTATCAACTCCAATCTTCTCCAAGAACTCAAAATTAGCTCTCACTGGGTTGTGTATCAAAAGGGAAAAAAAATCAATAAACAAATAGGCACCAACTTTGTAGTACTCAGTAAATGATGTGTAACATCATGGATCTTACTTCTCCTTTTGGCCATAGCCAAAGAATTGGTTCCATCTTCCCAAGGCCAATACTTGGTAGGCGCACCAAAGGGGTCACCTCCTGTTCCACGGAATGTGTGCCAAAATGCAATACTGAATCTCATCCAATCCTGTTATCAGAAGTAATAGTCAGCAATAGTTCTACTGCTTGCTACAGTATATAATAGCAAAACTGCACTCCACCTTCATTTTCTTCCCAAGAATCTCTTCTTCCGCATTATACCATTTGAATGCTAGTGGATTCTTGCTAGAAGGTCCCTGCAAATAAAATTTGACTCTAGAGCTAAAAGTGCAAGTAAAATATACATGATTGAAGACACCAAGTTATAGGTCACAAATGTCTTTACCTCGAACTTAATTTTGGGAATGCCAGGGAAGAATTCCCCTTCCCATTCTCCAGAATCACTGCATTTTCCACCAAGATCAGCAGGGCATGTTGGTGGACCAGCAGCAAACTGCATTGCAATGTAATGAAAAGAAAGTAAAATGAGAACATGAATGAATAATGTCGTTAAACTGTGAATCCTAGCCCACAACTGGATTTCCACAAAATCCCCATTGGTCCCATATGGTCCACAAAATAAACTAACATCAGAAAGCAGTATAGATTCTCAATATTGCCCCGTGCAACACCAGAAAAGATTTATTTTTTTATTCTCTTACCACTCCTAAAGTGATTACACTCGAGCAAACAAGAAGCAGCAGTATCCTCCCACCTTTCATCTTATCGAAGCTAACCTTGCAATATAAAGAAACAAAAAGCAAACAAACAAACGATAATCAATCAATCAAGTAACGAAAACCATAGATCAACACCCACTCATCCCATGACCAATTAGACAACTTTAAGAGCCCAAAATAATAATAAATCAAAACTAAAAAATTGACCATCCTCTCCCTCTCTCTCACTCTCATAAACAAATAATCAGTCCAGTAATTGCTGCACGATTAGCAATTAAGTATTAAGTATAACATGAACAGAAATTAGAAAACAACCCATGATCACATTACTAGATAACAATCATGGGTTATCAAAAAAAAAAATCAACCATCAATCCAGCAAAGCTTACAACATCAAGAAGACCATCAAAGCACTAAGCTTTGCCAAAAAAAAAAATAACATGGAACCAAAACTGGAAAACAACCCATGGTTACATTAGCATATAGCAATCATGGGTTGTCAACAAAAATAAAATTCAGTCATTCAGCCCAGCAAATATTACAGTAACAAGAAGATCATCAAAGCACCGAGCTTTACCAAAAAAAAAACTTCGAATAAAAGATAAAGCAGAAGAGAGATTGAGAGAGATAAACTTACAAATGACACTACGAAAATCGGACTACTGAGATTACAAGAGAAAGAAACATGCACAATAGCTGAGGATGTTGCTGCTATTTATAGAGACAGCCTTAGTAAAAGGATAATATTTATAAACAGGATTTTTTTTTTTTGTGGTAAATTCATAGAATTTGACTTTAACTAAAATGATAAATTTTAGGATTTGATTTTGCTTGTGATACGATTTTACGAAACCACTTTTAATTATCCCTCCTTAAATTATCACCCAAATTGCTAATTTAATTTGCAACTTTCTCTTTTTCGGTAATGTCAAAAAATAAAATTTAATCTTCTACTAACCCTTATTATTTACAAAATAATCTATATATATATAAGGAGTTGATGATAGGTAGAGAAGTTTGAGAGTGTATTAATAATAATAATAATAATAATAATAAAAAGACTATCACCATGCAAACTATCCTAATAGGAAGAAGATAAGTTTCGTTGCTACAGTGATGTCCTGAGTGCCAGCTATTGGTGCATGATAATCAAGTTTCTTAAAAAGAAAAATTCAAAGATAAGAAAGAAACCTGAATGGATTTTTTTTAAAAAAAAAAAAAATTAATAGGAAGGGAAGTGATGACGAGGCATCTTTGGATTAAACTGATGAGTCAGCGGTGACACTCCCAATGACCAAAAATAATTGCTTGAAAATTGCACCAGCTTATTGCCTTTATCCTTTATTTACAAACAATGTCAATGTCAATGACGACTTGTAATGCTCTAGGTGTTTGATATCTATTGGTTGATATTTAAAATATTTTTTATTTAAAGTAAATTTAAAGCAAATAAAAAAATTTAAAATTTTTTTAAAATAATTTTAAAACCCTTTTGATTGCCCACTTAAAGCTGGAATTAGACTTGTTTTCATAAAAGTTTGATTATTTTTTTTATTATTTTGATATATTAATATTAAAAATAAATTTTAAAAAAATTTATTTCGATAGATTTTAAAAAATAAGTATTAGCTTCCGCACCGTCACTCCAACTCCTTGATGTAGTTTGAGCCCTCAATTCTCTCCATATGAGGGGCCCAAACAATGGACTGATGTATTGTGGTTGCAACCCACTTTTCAAATGCTATAGGTTCGGTGTGAAGATGGACGTGCCTTGGTGGCCCAACAAGCTCCAAGACGTCAGCAACCCCAAGGCCCAACCCAAACGCGAAGATCGAGGCAGAACTAAGTTTTATCCCCCCCCCCCTACCCCACAAATATCCTTTAAATACTACATAATTTCATTTTCATTTTATTCTGTTTGATCACACGCGTATTTTTATATCAATATCTTATTTCTTAAGAATACTTTGTAAGAATATAATTGTATTACATTTTCATTTAATTAAATTGATAAAATAATCTATTGCTCATATTTATTAATTAATTAAAAGAATCTATTACATTTACATTATCAACCTCTGCTTGAAGCTTATAGCCCAGTTCAACACTGGAATCTCAACAAATAAAGGTTCATATACTAAGTTTTATTTTGTGAGGAAAATATTTTTTAAAAGTTATGGAAAATTTAAATTTTTTATATTATTTATTGATTATATCATATTTAATCCCTAAATTTTTTATTGTTATATATATTTTGTTTTAAATATTTTTTTTTCAATTTCATTCTTTAAAATTTGATTTTTATATTAACTTTGGTTTTTATTTTTATAATTGTTATTTACTTTTATTTTATAATTTTTTAATTGAAATTTTTTATCTATCAAATTTGATCATCGTTATTTTGATTGTTACTTATTTTATTTGAAATAATTTATGAAATTATAATTATAATTATTTTAATTTCATCTTCTTTCAAAATTTTTATTTGTTAGATTTTATATCTATTATTTTGATTATTATTTATTTTATTTGAGATAATTTATGAATTTTTTTTTTCAATTTCATTGTCATTCAACTTTTAAATTTGTAAGATTTGTTCCTCGTTATTTTAATAAACTTGAAAAAAAAATAAAACATTAATAAGTTATTTTCCAATTCATTTTCCATGACATAATCAAATACTGAAAAGTATTTTCCAATTTATTTTCCATGACACTACCAAACATCAGAAAATAATTCAGTTTTTCAAAATTCACTTTCCAAGAAAATAACTTTCCAAAAGACAACTATTTTCCAGCAAACAAACGGGGCCTAATAGAGTTCATAAACTCAAAGTTTTTAAACTCAGCCAGATCCAAGGCTCGGATTTCGAGTTTTGACCGGGTCGTCCGGGTCCATTCTGATTTTTTTTTAATCAAAACAATATCGTCTTAGTAAAAAATAAAAGTCAACGGATTCCAACAGGATTTTTGACCGAGTCAACTTGTCGGTCATCTCGTATTTTAACATTCTATAATTTTTAAAAAATCCAACTTGATTTTAGTTTTAGATTAATCTACCAAGCCAGACCGGTTTCAAAACTATGCATAGACTAATATGGTAGATAAAGTGCTTTTATGTTCTTTCAAATAAGATTTTTTGTAAAGTCAAGCAAGTTGTTGCACCTGACATATAATAGATAACCAGAAAAATAATTAATGATTCAAATAGTAAGTTACCAATTAATTTTCAATAGAGGTGAAAATTAAGGAAAATCTACATTAATTATAAGAGTTTTTTTTCTACACAATTAGAGAAAACAAAAATCACCCTAGTAGTGAAAACTACTAGGGTGTGTGCGCGCGCTTCTATTTTAAAATTATAAAAAAGAAAATTTACAAATATACACCATCAAATATCACCCAAATGAATTTTGTTTAAGTTTAAACTATCAATTGATGTATATTATTAGGTCTTGAAAAATCCAACGTCATGCAATTATATCCATAAAAATGAAAACTTGGATAATCCTCCTATATTTTTTATTGAAACTAGTAAAAAATATCATGATCTTCAAGAAACAATAAACAATCATGCCACATTTTCATCATTGAGCGAGAATTAAATGAAACTAATAAAATTAGTGAAGCACCTATAGAAATTAAGAGTTTAAAGACTAAATAGACACAAAAATTAATTGAATAGAGGACTAAAATTAAAGGTGTGTGAGGAACAAGTGTGGTTTGTTTTACAGTGCACAAGTGGCACACTCATGACATACGGGATGTTGGTGGACCTTCAATCGATGTCGTTTTAACAGCACTTAAAAGAGTTTTCTCGGACGATGAAACTGAGTTGGCAATAATCGATGATAAAGTATAGTGGAGGAGAGGTGATGTTGTCTTTATATGGGCTTATAAGATTTAAAAAAAATTTTGATTTTTTTTCTACAACTTTTTCTGTCCCATTTTGTTGATGTATATATATTAGTGTGTCAATGACTTTTTTTTGGGTTCATTTTAAAAAAAACTTACTTTTTTTCTCATCCCCCCCCCAGGCTATACAACCCAACCTCACATGTCTAGGTTTGAGTTTATTTTTATAATTTTATTTTTTAATATTAAATTTATTAAGAATAGAGTTTTATGGTATTTTTTTTATATTTTTTTAAATATATTTTTTTTAGATTTCATTTTCTAGTAGTTGGAAATCAAACTTCATAATTTTTTTATTTGTTTTTATTTTATTCTCATAATTTTAATTGTTTATTTATAGAATTAACTCGAGTTTATTTGTATTTTTTATTATTATTGTTTTTTTTTTATCCTCCTGTTTTTTTAACTCGATCTCAACAAGTTGTCATGCTAATATTTACTATTACACCGAGAAAATCACAAATCGATCAAACACCGCTTTCCAGCTACCCGCCTCCTCAATTTGAAATGAGTAGCTGGGTAAACGATTTACCAAAGTCAAATCCTCAAGAATATTCATTAACTTAAATATATCAAATCAAAATGAAAGGGAGTTTCTCAGAAAGACAGCTTAAGACATGTCTAGTTGTAATTTGCTTATAAATAAGACAAAAATCAACAACATCAAGTCCCACTAGTGATAACGATGTTTATTCCATTATTATGCATGCTGCGTGCATGATGACAGCGAAGGAGCAGAATTGCGAGATCAATGACGCCACGGAATAGCCGGCGAAATTGAACGTCTTCGAGAAGCCATTAGTAATGGATAGGATGGAAAACCAAGATTTGAACGACTCTCCTCTCCTTGTTCTGAAAAGTTTCTCAATTTTATCTTTCTCGACAGATGATTGATCTTCCCATTCAGGTCAAGGCATGCGCCAAGATCCAATTTTGAAATGAAAAGGTCCCATAATTTTGGTGGGACGTCCGACCAACGATTTTAAGACTGCACATGTTACAGCATCACCGAACTTACCATTCAAAACACGGTCAACCGACCCGCCAGCTAACAACCGGTCTCCATCCCTTCCATGATGGGCACTCAAATGTGAATTCTCCTAGCCCTCTAATAAATACACGCATGTGCTTGAGTATAAATAAAAAAACATGAGACAAGATCTCCACATGAAAACCGTGTATATATATGATAGCTGCGAAGAAGAAGCACGAGTTATCCTCCAATTTCAAATCTATCCATCGCTTCCATTCTTGACACCGGTTTGGAGCGAAGAGGGATATATATAAAAAAAAAAAAAAAATTTGCAAGAGGGGTAGGTGCCTGTACTCGTTATTAGTAGAAAAAACGCGGGGGGAATATTTTCGGAAGAAGTTTGAGGAGGAACAGCTGTTGTTAGTAGAAAGGAGTTCATATTTTGTCACAAACAAAATATGGGACATGGAAATAACATAGGTAAGTACCGGTTAGGTCGAACAATCGGAGAGGGAACATTTGCCAAGGTTAAGCTGGCTGTAGAAAGCACTGATGGTCGTCCTGTTGCAATCAAGATCATGGATAAGAAAAAGGTCATGCAAAGCCATCTCAAGGATCAGGTGATATTCCATCTAACATTTCCTCTTCTTTCCTTGAGAGAAGTCTTGATGACGACAACACCAAACATGCTTCTTTCTGATATATGGAAATGATAATTCTAGGTACAGAGGGAGATAAGAGCTATGAAGCTCTTGCATCACCCCGGTATCGTAAGGATTCATGAGGTTTGTTGGCTAGTTTCTTATGTTTTGTCGGGAGGCCTCAACTAAGGAGAAACTCTTCCTTATTACTTCTTGGTGTTGAATTACAATTACAGGTGATTGGCACAAAGACAAAGATTTATATGGTAATGGAATATGTATCAGGAGGACAACTAGCTGATAAGCTGGTAAGGATCATATAACATCATCAGCAATTCAAAGGTGATGTTTTTATATTGACATTTCTAATCCTGTTCAACTCTAATTACTCAGTCCTATGCCAAGAAACTAAGTGAATCGACGGCAAGAAGAATATTCCATCAATTGATAGATGCGGTGGACTATTGCCATAACAGAGGAGTTTATCACAGAGATCTAAAGGTACAAGACAACGCACTTCGCTTTTTTTTTTTTTTTTTTTTTGCCAATTTTCTGTAAAGGATTTACACAATCTGATGAACATCTTGCGCGCAGCCAGAGAACTTACTTCTGGACGGCAAAGGAAATCTGAAAATCTCTGACTTCGGACTAAGTGCATTACAAAAGGTACTGGAAGCCTAGCGATTTTTCTTCACTTCCTGTTTATTTATTTGCAAGTTAGTTTGAACAATTCCAACCTTGGTTCCATGTCTGATTGACAGACTGCGAGCTTGCTAACTACAACATGCGGGTCACCTTTCTATATAGCACCTGAGGTAAGAAGCAGTTTTCCTCTTACTAAATTCCTAGAAGTAATTCCCAGCTTGTTACGGCTGAAACAGTTTAGAACTTATTCCTAAATTCTCTTCACAGTTCACCACTGTAGCTAACGGGTGATCTTCTGCTACACAGCTTATTGCAAATAAGGGTTATAAGGGGGCAGCAGCAGATGTTTGGTCCTGTGGGGTAATCCTTTTTGAGCTACTGTCGGGATATCTACCATTTGACGAACGTAACCTCATAATGTTATATAAGAAGGTATTATCTATATAAGGGTTAATTATCTCTCCCATGTGCGAAAGTAATCACTCCATTGATGACTCTGCTTGTGTAAAGATATCTGCAGCTGATTACACATGTCCACAGTGGTTTACAGAAAGTCAAAAGAAGCTAATATCAAGAATATTAGATCCAAATCCCAGAAAGGTATATCACCAAGATGAGTTTTTATGCTTTAACAAATTCTAGGATCATAACAAACGAGAAAGTAATGCAATCATCCATCATCGCAGAGAATAACATTACCAGAGATCCTTGAAGATGAATGGTTTCAGATAGATTACGTGCCTTCTTGTGGATATGAATGTGATGAAAAAATCATCTTGGAGGATGTTAATGCTGCTTTCGATGCTGCTGAGGTAAATGTTCATAAACAGTAAAACTACTGCAAGTTTTGTGCTTTCACCTGGATAACTGAAATTCTAAGCAGGTCAACGCCTCAGAAACAGAGACCCCTAAATCCTCAAGTTTCATAAACGCTTTCCAACTGATAGCAATGTCCCATGATCTTGATTTATCAGGTCTCTTCGTAGAACAGGCAAGTCTGCAAATCAGAATTTGGCTTTACTTTCTGCAAACTTCCTTTGTTCATTTGTGAATTTCAATCAATCTCTCTCTTGTCTAGGACGACAGGAAGCAGAAAACCAGGCTAGGATCCAAACATACAGTTAACGAAACCATAAGGAAAATAGAAGCTGCTGCAATGGATGTGAGTTTGTCAGTTGAAAGAATGAACAATTTCAAGGTAAAAACTCGTTGGATTTGCCTAGTCTTCTTCTAGAGAGATTTTCTCCATTACAGAGTAACTAATGACTATACTACACCATATCAGATGAAAATGCATCAGAAACCAAACATGAAAAGATATACCAGATCATATTATGACCTATCAGCAGAGGTAAAATGTTCTGCAAATGCCTTCAAGATATCAGAATTCTGTAGTCTAACATCAATGACAGTCCAATCATTCCATGTCAAATGTCAGGTAATCGAGGTTGCTCCTATGAATTGCGTTGTAGAAATATCAAAATCAGTAGGGGACACAAGATTGTACAAAGAGGTATAAAAACCTTCTGTTTTATGTCATTTTCTTGAAAAAACAATTAGTGTTGATTATATCTGCAGCATAATGACTTCATATCATCATTGTTGATGAACAGTTTTGCAAAAGTTTATCGAGTTTGCTGACAAAGATATCAGATGTATCATTGCAAATCAAGCACTCACGAGATAAGAAGGTAATGTAAAGCTCTGAAATACAATTTGATTAGATAAACTAAAATAGATTGCCTGTCCAACTCACTGGAAAATTTTCAAAACCATGCAGCTGTGAGGAGCAAAATGAAAACGTGACTAATGGCCTTCAAGGCTATTCCTCTTCTTGATGATTACCTAAAACTGCATTTGACCTGGCATTTCACACTTTCAAGAACCTCAGAGAAACTGGACATTTTATTATATGATAATCTTTCAACTGCAGAACCTAAGAACCATTGACAAGTACCAGAAGGCAGCAGGGCACTGTTCCTCCACAGAAACAAGTCAGCCCTGTTGTGTACAGGACTGTTTGCTTGCCCCAAATTCTCTCCCATTTCTTCTTTTTCTTTTTCTCTTTATATATATATATATATATAACTTTGCTTCTTCCTTTCATTTTGACACTAATAACTCACTTCATAATGTATATTAAAGGCCAGAATTCTTCTTTAATATTTCCAATGAGAGATCAATGACTGAAAACCATTCCTGTAACTTCATTAGACCAATTTTAGCCTGGTTTTTATATGTTGACAGCAAAAGAATAATGTTGAAGCAAGATAGCAAAGCAAATATCAAGCAAACCTAATCAGCTACTTCAGTCAAGCCAGCAGCTACCATCAAGGGGATTTCTCTGAAACATCTCTATATAAAAAATTTATATTTCTTACATATTTCTAGAACACATCAAGATTCAAACAGATTCTAAATCCATATTTCACATTCTCCCCTTTTCTGGTCATATGGTGCTAATAAGGAGACATCAACCTAATTTTATAAAAACAACCTGCTGGTCCTTTGGATCTGCTAAATTCTCAACATATGCCTCAATTGAGAGTAAACCAGCAACAAAATCTATAAATAGTAAGGCACACTCAACAATGGTCATGCAATTTGTGAATTCAGAGGCATGCAAGCAACATGAAGCCAAGTAACTCATCATAGCAAAAATTAGGCATCAAAAGCACACGGTGATTCTATTATGATTACCTAAGAAAATTCATCTTCCAACTTCATATTTGCAAAGTTTGATTCGAAATTTACATAATACACTTCTATGCAACAACTCGGTAAAATAAGGATCCAATCTCTTGCTAATGATCATAAAAGGACAACAAAAGTTATAAAACATATTTCAGTCAATTCATGCACCTATGAGCATCTAAAAAGTACAGTGATTATTTATTTTCATAAAAGAATGTCCAACCATCCCAAGTGCATAGTCTCAGAATTTCACCTCTCATGCTTGCCTGGGCATACTTAGATAGTCTTAAATTTCAGTTGTTCCTTGGTAGCTTATGCCGATTGATTTCACACAAAAAGAAACACAACTCATATGAGCACCAAATGACAACATGATCAGGAAAGAAAGATAAAACAGCTCCACAGCCTGACGTTTCCTTTTTTTAATTTAATTGCTTGGTGTATCTTTTATTGGTTTTCTTTTCTTAAAATTCTTCTTAGTTCCATGTATGTTTGCACAATTTAATTAGGATATAACACAAACATGGCCTACTGAATTGCTGCATAAAATACACAAGGGATTTCTCAATATGGCTTTAAAAGGCATATTGACCACAATTTAGCCAGTCAGATATTAAGACATCATTATTCCATCCATAATACCTTAAGAAATATATAATTTACCTAAGTTTAAGAAAAATCTGTTTGTTTATAGCAACATATACAGTTATTAGTGAGCTCCATAATTTAAGGGTCAGAGCCCAACTGCTCAAGGCTTGAACTAATCATTTGACTACAACTGTGAAAAATATTCAGGGAAGCCACATCTTGGGTGCTCAATATGAATGTTTCCTTCAAAAAGATGAACAAATAAAGTAGAACTGCCTGATTTACACCCTTTCAAGTAATATTTTCCATCATTAATGTGTTATAATGGTGAGTGGTGGCATCATTATATATAATATAATTGGTCAACTGCTACATAAACATTATGGCAGTGCAATTTGGGTTTGTTCAAATTCAGACAAACACACTATATCTATAAAAAGAGAATAATCATCATATACTTTCCAATTGGTAAAATGGAAAGAAATTATAACCTTTAAAGAAAAGTGAATTTACATGATGAAAGCAAACAAACAAACGAACCTATTGGGATTAAGATAGCTACAACTCTGCAGTACCCCTGGAATCTCCTCATTGACGTGGAAGTATATGCTGCAATGCCTTCATATGTCACAATGTAGACCATTGCATAAAAAAGAAGCAACCCATCCATCATAGAATCACCAACTGTAAGAAACCAACTAGTAGAGGCCTAGAGAAGGAAATTATCTATCATGTGGAAAACCACATCAGCACCATCAGAATTCAACCAATACGACTTCACCTGAATATATGAGCAAGATGATGACAAAAATGAGAAAAGCACAAACAAATCAAGTATTACTGGGTGGCAATTAATTTTAATCCAAACCACTACATTTTCATTACTATAGAAGAACTAACAATCAAAATGTAACTGCCCAAAAATTGATGTGAGGACCATTGGCTAAGCCAACATTATATATACTGAACTTGCCAACACATGGCTGCCCTCAAGCCTTGAAAGCAGCTGCTCCATGCAAAAATACTGATGGATTGGTCTGTCTCCAAATTCTGCCCAGATCACATGCTGGTGGTACCATTCTAGAAAACAATATGAATATATACCTAATGGTGACTGTTAAATTTACCAGCAACTGAACCACTAAAAATCCATGGGCTTGTAACAAAATATACTACTTAAGTTTTAAAATTCGGATTAAAATGTGGAACAAAATATAAACTACACCTTCCATCCAAGTTTCCTATGAATGTCATTTTTTTTGGCTATTTAAGGTTATTTTAAGAAAATGCAATGGCCAAAGCTTCACTCATCTTAACAAGGCTTTCCTGAAAGGACAGCATGAACTACTATATCAGACTTGTTATGTGTTTAACAATAAAAGAGATTGAATTGAAAAACAATTCCTCATAACATCTTCTATCACTTGCCATTTTAATAATTTTACCACGTCCTATCGTAATTGGAACAGATTGTCAAGCCTATACCTAAGCTAATTGCATAACGGCATAGCCTATATTTGTCTAGGCATTTTAACAACCATCAAGCGAGTTCATTTGAAAAAAGACAAGTCACATTTATTTAGAAACCCACTTCCAGACAATTTGCAAAGTTGACCTTAATTGTGCAAGTTTTCCTTATTTCCCCATCTGAGATAGAGATATTTTATTTTCATTCATCACAAGTATAGTGAAAAGCAATAAGACTGTCTAAGAAGATCTGCAGAAGAAGAGAAAAAAACTGCAGAGGTTATGGAAGAACCAATCAGCTATAGAACTTGCCTGAATGGTATTGTGAGCAATATACCGTTGTTTGCTTTTATGAAAGCTAACATCTACACGTTCCCAAGGTACTTGAGTTAGTCCTTTGATCATCTCTTCTACATATTGAAAGAGAGGATACTCATGAAAAAATGAAGCATGACAAAAAATAAAAATAAATAAATAAACAAATTAAGAAAAAGGGTAACAAATAGAGGAGGCTGGTGTATGAAAATCAAACCCAGTCATCAGAGAAATAACGAGCAAGCACAAAGAAACCAACTTTAAGTATCCAACTTAAGCTGTATGAACTCCAAGGGATACCAAGTTCCAAGCCTAGAAAACAATAAAATGTTTCTCTCGCTCCAAGTAACATTTGAAAAATAGAGAAAAAAAGAAGTTTGACCAACCTTCTAAATCAGTTGTTTGCTTTCCAACAACAAGAGTTTTTTTATCAGAATTGTGGTCCCCTCTTTCTCTCTCCACATAAACAATATGTGGATATTTATTATCTGTCACAAGAAGATTGGACTGGAGATGAAGATGGAGAAAACATTTGAATTAGTTTTGTCAAAGAAAAAAAGAAACGGAAAAGGAAATGCATCTCTAAATAGACATTTGGCAAATAAAGCTGAATTAAGGAAAAAAAAAAAAACCTTGGGAAGTTCATTTTGCCGCCTAATTGATGATGTTCCCCATCCAACTATATCTAATACAAGTCAAGGAAAATGTACTCTGGCATAAAGGTAGAGATGAGACCTCAGATATGGAAGGTATCCATAATTCAAAGGCAAATTTGAGTGAGAAAAAGGATACGATCATAATTTGCATTTGCATATACCACACGACGCTTGAATGCACGTAAAGCTGATCTACACATCATAAACAATGTTACCAGATATTTATCCATGAATAGACTGATGGGTTACCTATTAAAAATAGTGTGGTAGATATACTTACATGAATCTTAAGCCATCAGAATCATTAACCATTTGAAGGAGAAGAGGTGTCCCGTTATCATTGTCTGTTAGGAACAGATGCTTTCCTGTCCTTCCAACTATTAAATGAGCAGTCTGAGATGCTCTTCTCTCAAGGAAAGGAAGACCACAGAGAATAGGGAGCTGTAGAATCAAGACAAGAAACGCATAAAAATACAGAAAAAGCATGGTACCAGAAATACATTATCCAAAAGGTTTCTAGAAAACTAGAATAGAAGTAACGAATCACTTAAGGTTCTCAAAAAGAACGTTCTTAGTATTAAGAATCTATTTTTCTCATCATTTATTAGTCATACGAGAACATCAACCTCCAATCACATGTTAAGATTTCTAATAGCATCCTAACCATGCTAAAGTGTTTTGAATAAGATCATTTCATTCCAAAATCCCTTTCTGCATTCAGAGATCCAGGACCTATTAACCAATACTCCTAAACATTCTAAACAATTAAGGAAGGAAAAAAAGAACAAAGATAATTAATTAAAATTCAAGTAAAATAATAGAAGAATTCAACATAGAAATCCAAGAGTCAAGAAGATGATTAATGCATGTGGATTGAACATAATGACAAAAGCAAGCAGAAGTATTGTTCTCTTAACCTGTTTATTTCCCCTTGAACCCAGATGAGGTGTTGCAAATGTTATGAAGTTCACAGGTTCCAATCCAGCAATTCTAGCTTCACATGGCTGCTCAAGACAGTGCATTGAACTTGTGTGCTCTTCATCCAAGGAATTTTCAGTGAGATTTGAAAGGGCTGATTTAGGTAAATTTTCATACAGCCTGGCTATAGCATATCTTGCAACAAGTCCACCTAGTGAGTGAGCCACAAAGGAAATTTTCCGCACCTCAGGCCTGTGTCTAACAACTGCCAATACCTGCATTAGATATTTTACCAAGAACTCAAGATTCACATGAAAAGGCTTATGGAGATTTTCTGACATAACAGATTGTTTAAACAAAATTACCCTGAAATAAAATCTGACTGCCAAACATACCTCTTCAGCTAGCCTGTCACCCATCAAATCAACACCATCAAACGTCAATTTTGAATGGTTGCATTCACTGCCTGCTTATAAGAATATCAAGTCAAAAACCAAAAACATTGACAAAGAAATAACCACGGAGTACAAATTGGAATTAAAATAAAAAAAACCACATGGAATCATTCTAGGCATCATAAGTTTACGTAAATATCGCTAGGGTGTTAAAAAAACCGATCAACCAATTAAACCGTAAAAACCAGGAAAAATTAACCAAAAACACCGAATTGAGAGAAAAAAACCGATCAAACCGATTTAAAAATCAAGTAACAGACTCGGTCCGGTTTGGTTTTGGTTTTAGAAATTGAAACTAGGTAACTGAACTGGACCCAATGTTTGAGAAAGGCTTAAACCCACTTAAAAAAAAAAGGGGGTATAAAAAGAAAAGTAAGCTAACCTAAGTTTCCTAACCCTAAGAATTCCACCCCCCCTCTCCCACTGAAAACAGCAGTCAGCAGCCATCTCGTTCCATCCTTTTCTCTTCCATCTCCTCCCTCTATGTTAACTCCCCCTTCTCGTTCTCCCCCCCTTGATACAAGATCTCAATCGGTCGTCTCCCCCTGCCTTCTCTATCATTCCTTCTTTTCATCATAGACCCACTCTGAACACGCCAGAATCTGGCTTTGTAGGGTAAGATTTCTTCTTTTTTCTCTGAGGTATTTAAGAAACTGTGGATACTTGCATGCCTCAAGCATAAGTAATTGATAGATTTTGATATGGACTTTTTACCAAAAGAAAGAAAGACGGTTTTTGCTTTCTGTTTTAATTTTCACTTTTATAGCGGGATTGATTTTACCTAAAGTCTGATTGTTTCCTAAGAAAATTTCTTTCATGAGATGAAGCACAAGTTATTGATAGATTTTGCAACAATTTGTTAAGACGCGCATCAACAGATCTGCAATGAACTGCCGTTTCTGTTTCTCTTTGTTTATTTTGTCAAAAAAAGAAAAAATAAAATTATTTTGCTTGATTTTCTCGTCAATAAATCAAAGCAGACACGGAAACCCATTTTTATTTATCTACTGTGAAGAAGCTTCCTTTGCTTTGAAGAGATTAGATTTTCTGGTTTCAAGCCTAAAACTGAACTTGACCAAATCGAACCGGTTCAGTTTGAACCGGTTATCAGTTCGGTCCGGTCCATTTTCTAGCAAAAATTCATCTCCCAGTTCAGTTGGGATTTTGTGCCCGAACTGACCATGAACACCCCTAAATATCGCAATTCAGAAAGCGATGAAACAAACATTTTACAACATATCAAAATTGGGATAACTAACTTTGGCTTTCACGCACAAAAACCAGGTTAGCGTCAATGAATTTGAATGTTGCAATTTCTTTTAACTCAGACCGCCCATAAGCAGATCATCATACCAAAATACAAGTACCTTCTAAAATGCAAAAAATTAAGCTATTATATGCGGCTTCTATCAGAACATGAAGAACCACCCTCAAATGAATGACAGAAGAGGTCATAAGCAAGCACTTACGATGCACAAGTATTTTGTCAGGAAGTTTTTTCACAAACTGATCTGCCGCATATCTCCAATCTGCAGAACTGTACCCACAAAAATGAAAAACAAAAATCCAACACTAAATTTTTTTTCTCAGAGTTCATAACCAACCTACGAACAGTATTAAACCTGAAACACCAAATTGGAATCAAATTTAAAGCTCAATACTAGCGAGACCCACAATGTAAGATAATTCAAAAATTCTAGTAAACAAGCTTAGAAGGGCGCTAGCTAGCTAAAGTCTTCTTCCCTAATGATAACAATATAGACTAAAATAACTTATTTTTCTATTTGCAGAGTGACCGAAGGACGCTAGCTAGCTTCTCTACTGATTATAATATAGACTAAACTAATTTATTTTCTATTTGCAGAGGGACCTCATGATTTGTTCCTCAAAATAGCAATAGAAATTCGTCATATCTTTTGGATTTTCAATGGAGCACTTAAAAAAGAATAACACGATAATTAATGATGGTAATCCGAAAATTAAAAAAAAAAAGTAAAATTATTGTTACCTCCCAATAATACCATTAACCATGATAACAAGATGCTGAGGCGAAACCCTAGCCTCTGCAACAGCTGCATCCATAAAATCCTCACCGCCACTTTCAACCTCCACCTTGAGTACTTTACTGTCAGTTCTCTTATTAAAACACCTGAAATTCATCCTCTTCCGTATCCAATCCATTTTGGCCGGATCCGCTCCTGAATGGAGAGGAAAGGAGAAAGGGTTGGTGGTGTGAATGAAAACGGCAGTGTGTTTGGGTGGAGAGAGTGGAGAGACGGCGGCGATCATGCGGGGCAAAGAATCATCGAAGAAAGCAGAAAGAGAGAGAGAGAGAGAAAGAGAGAGAGAGAGAGAAGAGTATATTAGGAGTAGAAGGAAGGATGGAATGTGAAAAATGTGGGGAGAGAGGGGGCGGGGGGGAATGTTTGGAATGAAATGGGGCAATCATCAATCTATATCAATTTATGTAAAAGTGGTTAGAAAACGGGTTTTTCCGTTTTCACCATCATAATGGTGAAGGCTTCAAGTTGAGAAAATTAAGAACTTGAAAATCCAAAACAGATTGATTAGAAAAAAATATATATATGTTTGGTTCTGATTCAGTTTCAAAAATCCAAAACCAATTGAACCAGACCTGTTCAAAAAAAAAAAAAGGATATACAAGCTTATTTTAAATTATATGTTTCTACCACGAAGAATTGGTCATCTCAAGTAAAACAGGTCTCATGTCGTATTCCAGATCTCAAATTCACCTCTGGTTTTCCCTGGAAGATCTTCGTTTGGATAGTGACTAATTTCAGTATGCGGTAGTATAGATAGATTTTAAAAGTATTTTTTAATTAAAAATATATTAGAATAATATTATTTTTTTAATTTTTAACATTAACCCATTAAACTCTTAAAACAATTTAAAACATATTAATTTAATAATTTTTATTTTAAAAACATTCTAAAAATCACCCCCTCCAAGCACCACCTTTGTTTTGTTGTCTTTGTTTTGACATATCTACTAGTATATTTGTTCACATTCTATTATGGGTCGGATTTAGAAAAAATAATAAATAAAATATTGAGTATAATTTTTTTTTGACCGTATTAGTAAATTAAATTAAACAGTTTGATCTTTAAACTTACCAATCCAACACTTTTCCTAACTTGAGTTTCGAATTAAATCGTGTGGAAGCTAATTTAAAATTAATTGTTCAATTTAATAGGTCCAAAAATAATTTGGATGACCGGTAAAACCATAGCATAACTTTTAAAAAAACTTTAAGATGAATTTTTTATATATATATTTAGACAATACTAAATTGGATCGATCTTAGTCACCCTGCGACCTCAATCATAGGCTTTAATGGGATTAATATTTTTTTTTATTTTTGTAAATTATTTTTATTTAATTTTATAATGACATTAGATACCTTCAAAATCGAGCATTAACCCTAAAAAAACATTTATTTGAGATCATGATAACCCTATAAAAAATAGAAAAAAATAAATTATGAATTTAATTTCTCAACCAATCCAATATTAAATAACTCATGTCAACACATTAAACTCGCAAACTGGGTAATGAATATCATTGGAATCAATAACTTGTTTTTTTTCTTCCTAAACTATTGTTTATTTAATTATATAAAAACAAAAATAGACAATCTTAAGGATGAAATTGAAAAAAATTAAATTTATAAAAAAGAAAAGAAAAGATAAACTCGCCATTAACGTATGGAACCCATGAACTTTCTAAAACCTAATAACATGTTTTTTTATTCCAAAAGTATTTTATTAATTATATGATAAAAAAAAAATAGACAATTATATGATCAAGTTTAATTAAAAAAGGGTAATCATGGTTATCTTATCAAACTCGCAAATTGGGTTGTTGACTCTACAAAGTTTAATAAACTGATTTTTTAAGTTATTTTTTATTTAACTAATTTTTATATATAAAAAATAATCATACCAATGCTAAGATATTTTTTTGATACTACTCCAGTGTTGGGATATTTTTTTTAATACTGTAATAACTATATAAAGACAAATTAAAATAAATTATCTAAATCCTGTAAACACATCATATAATGACTAAATTAAAAAAAAATCAATATTATAAATTACTATTATAACCTAGCTTTATTTATAATACATAACTTTATTTTAAACATGAAGACTAAATCAAACCTAGCCGTCCCCACCCCTTCAAGCTTTCTCTTAATTGTCCTCTCAAGCTTTGTTTGATTAACAAGAATGAGATTATTACTAGTGAACCACCCAGTAGTTCTCAATGTCGTCAGGATGGTTTTAGCTTTGAATTTTTTATTTATTTACTAGAAAATAGTTTTTTTAAAAAATAAATTTTTAAAAAATAAATTTCAGAAAGGTGAATTATTTTCTAATGTTTGGTATTATAATGGAATAAAATAAGTTGAAAAATACTTTTTAGTGTTTGGTTATGTCATGGAAAACAAGTTGGAAAATAACTTATTATTATTTTATTTTTTTCAAGTTTATTAAAATAATGAGAAACAAATCTTACAAATTAAAAAGTTGAATAAGAATGAAATTGAAAAAAATATAATTTTATAAATTATCAAAAAAAAATAATAATCAAAACAATAAAAATCAAATCTAAGAAATAAAAAAAAATGAAAGATGAAGAAATTAAAATAATAATAATTAACATTTTATAAATTATTTCAAATAAAATAAGTAACAATTAAAAAAATGATAATAAAATTTAATATAATCAGCAAATAACATGATATTTCTAATTTTTTCACAACTTCTAGAAAGTGTTTTTTGCTCAAATTTTCAGGAAAATACTTTTTAGAAACCAAGCTAAATTTTTCTTTGACTGAAAAGTATTTTCCGTTGATCAATTTTTTTAATAATAAATAAACATAAAAAAATTTAAAATGTAATTTTTTAAAAATCACGAGAAACAAATATAAGCTCAATGAAAAATAGGATGTGTGTATGTATGTATATACGTGTGTGTGTATATTTCACAAGTATTTATCTTCGTTAAAGTTTCTGGGTTTTTTTTCTATACCGCCACATCACATGACATGCCATTGCCATTTTTTATATATTCTTACAAACAAACAATTTATGTTGCCACCTTTTGTGTTCTAGAATTTTTAATTGCATAATACAAACAAGAGAGCTCACGGGCATAACATAAGCAGTTCACGAGCCACCTTCAATCATGGATCTCCCTTTCAGCAGCTTCCATGCCCGTCCACGAACATTTATAATGCTTGTCGAACACCATCCAATTTACACCACGAAAGCAAATTCCTATTAAGCAATGATTGGACATTGTGCTCCACACTCCATTACTGCGTTTGGTTCCATTACACCATACACTAACTCCCATGTCTTCTTGAGATCGATATAAAAGAAAGAGGGAGCACCAAAGTGAGCGCCACCAACCGCTTTATAGCCTTACCATCACCCCTGCTCTAAAAACAATGAGAGCACAATTGTTCTTCGTCTTTATCCACTTCACCATCATCACTACCAACATCATTTTAGTCACTTCCCAGTCATCTTCCTTAGCAGAAACACCGCTAAAAAAGGTTGATAATGAGACCATTTACAAGGTCTCCAAGCAGCTCTGTTGGGGTTGCTTAGGAGAGTCACTGCAATTCTTGTTTGCGCATAATTTAGTTAGGGCAGCCAAATGGGAGCTCCCCTTGATGTGGGACTTTGAGCTTCAAAAATATGCAGGGTGGTGGGCTGGCCTGAGAAAAGCAGACTGCAAACTGCAACATTCGTTCCCTGAATATGATTTCAAGCTCGGAGAAAACATTTACTGGGGGAGCGGCTCCACGTGGACACCGACCGACGCGGTGGGGACCTGGGCCGGTGAAGAGAAGTACTATGATTATGCACAGAACACATGTCAGGAGGGTCAGATGTGCGGACACTATACACAGATTGTGTGGAAGACTACGAGGAGAATTGGGTGTGCTCGTGTTGTCTGTGATGATGGGGATGTGTTTATGACTTGTAACTATGATCCTCCTGGTAATTATGTCGGTGAAAGGCCATATTAACGCATACCATAATAAATCTAGTAGGATTGGATGATGCATGATCAGTACAGGATTGCTTCCTAAGTATTTTCGTGCTCAATATGATTACCAAACTTGTATATATGTACGGGTGAATTATTGTAGTATTTACCTGCATGAATTTAAAATAAAATCTCATATGTAGTAATATAGGATCAATTTAAATACTATTCCTAAATTAATGTTCCTTTTGCACAACTTGGTATTTAGCTCACTGGCACTCTTTTACTTTTGAAGGAGAGAAGTCTGCGGGTTCCGCTATGCTCTAATTATTGGAGAATATGAGAAGCGTCTTTGCAGAAAGTCTGGTACAAGGTTTATGAAGTTATTTGATGAGGATAAATGCATAAATTAATATTGATTAATTCACCATGAGGGTTGTTAAGCCTCTGCAATTACTGCCTTCTTGGCTTTTAGGGAGGCAAACTCAATCAGGGGTATATATAAGAAATATATAAATAAACGCATATTAATAAAAAAAAATTATAAAAAAAACATACATAATCATAATCAGTCCAGGAGATTGGTCATGAAGTTCCACCAAACACTCTTCTCGTTTAAAAAAAAAAGGTGCTTTGGTCGCACGTCGTTATATTCAGTAACAAGGTAAAATTTGGGCTATGCCCAGAAGGTTCATCTAATTTTGGACAATAATTGAAAGTATTTTTGTTGCGACATGATGATGCTTGACAAAGCTTCATTGTATCGAGGCTTTTCTAACGGGCAACAACAAGACAAATGAGGGCATTACCTACAAAGAGTAGGATATTTTCCTCTTTCTTGTGATAAGAAAATCTTCTTTTTTTTTTTTTTGCTAAAACATGTGATATATAGCTGGATAAATGTGAAAAAATCTAAAAATTATATAGGAATGTTCAAGGTGGCAATTCTATTTTTTTTATATAGAATTATAGCTTGTAATAAATAACAAGAGATGGGAAAGAGAGATAAAGAACTCGGCTAGGCCTCGACCCTATTAAGTTTGGTGTGGTGTGGGGCTCGGTTGGATTAGACCTAACCGAGAATGTTACTTGGTTAGGCTGAGAGGGCCAACTAAGTTTACACTTTGTTTTATACCATCATTATTATTTGGCTTCAAGTTTACACATTTTTTTATATCATTATCATCACAATAAAAATGACAACCGAATAAACTTCTCTAGTTAATGGTCCACTTCAAAAAATGAAATACAAAGTGTGAGCACTTTCTATTATAGTTGTTATATGGATTTGGAAATACGTACGATGATTTAATGTAGTAAACATTAAAGTTGAGTTGAATAAGGATTTGATTTGGATAAATTTATTTAATTTGGTAAAATTAAATTGAATTTATTAAAACCAGTTGAATTAAAAGTTAATTTATTTATAAAAACATTTGATAAAAACACTAAACTATTTAGAATAGGATTCAAAACTTTGATGTTATTTTATTAACTAAAAACTCTTACAACCAACCAAGACCAACATGTATAAAAATATTTAATTTTAATATTCAATATATATAATTAATCATTATAATTGATCTACTAGATTAACCCATTATATAATCTACTAGATTAACCCACTTATTCAAGGGATTGACTCATAATTATGTGACCGAGAGATTTGATCGAGTCTAACAACTATGCTTTCTTTACTCAATATTTCTTTGATTTATGATGGAGATAACCCTATTTAACATAACCCGAACAACAAGCTGATATAGGAATCTCATGATTTAGGAGCTAACCATGATCAAATTTAAAATTAAATCAATTATGAGATATTGAAATAAAAAATTAAAATGTTGTCATTTTAACATTTTATAAAATTAAAAAGTGATCCAATCCAATGATTGGATTACTTATATCATTTATCAAATCTAAAACTCGGTTGTAAATGAAAATTATGTTGATACCATAGGTTAAAACTCACATTGTGACATAAATTATGCTACCTACATAAGAACTATATATTTTGCCTTGTACTTTTTATGTTTGTTTAGTAACGTGGTGTATGGTGTTTTTTAAAAATAATTTTCAATTAAAATTACATTAAAATAATATATTTTTTTATTTTTTATATTAATATATTAAAATTATTAAAAAATATCTTAGAAATATTAATCTCAACAAAAAAAACAATTTGAAAAAAATATTAACTGTTACTGGTTCTCTTATTTAATGGGTGAGTTGATGTTTTAATAGCCTGGTGGCTGGTTATCTTATTTAATGGGTGGGTTGATGTTAATTACTCTGTTAAATTCCTTTACATGATAGTAACTACAGGCTACCACTCTTTAATCTAAAGTTGCATTATTTGTAATTGTTAAATATAATTTACACACAATAAGAACTCTAATTATAATTTAAAGGTCTAAATTAAAAAGATTATGGATTTATCTTATATATAATCATCTCACATTTTCCACTTCTAATTTATAAATTAATTATCACTCACACATGCATTCAACACAAATTAAAGGTACAAATGATAAAGGCGTGGGATCCAAAATATTAAAGATTAAAATTAGAGTGAAAGGAAGAGAAGCTTCCACCAGTGGTTGATTAATGTTTTTAAAAAAATTTTAAAAAATTTTATTTGTTTTATTTTAAATTAATATTTTTTTTAGTATTTTTAGATCATTTTGATACACTGATATTAAAAATAATTTTTAAAAAATAAAAAATTATTATATTTTTAAATAAAAAATATTTAAAAAAATAACCAAAAATACAACTTCAACCAACAAAGAAGAACAACGAAAGGCAACCATCTAGGTGGTGGCCCAGTGGTAAGAGCTTGTGACCAAAATGTTTGCTCTCTCTGTGGTCTCAGGTTTGAGCCCTGGGTTACTCATATGATGGCTACTGGAGGCTACATGGTCGTTAACTTCAGGGCCTGTGGGATTAGTCGAGGTGCGCGCAAACTGGTCCGGACACCCACGTTAAACTAAAAAAAAAAAAAACAACGAAAAGGCAAGAAGCCGCACGTTAATATTGAAAAAAATCTAATTGCCACTAGCAAAAGCAGTAGTACTGCTTTATTCAACCCTCCCTTTTTTGTCCCTGCTTATTATTTTTAATGTTATATTGAAATTTATTTTACAATAAATACATATGATATAATTTAGTTATCACATGAGATTGGATTTCCACACAAAAGAGAAAAAAGAAAACAAAAGGAAAAACAACTACGCAAAAACTTCAAGAAACATTCAGTAAGGCTTTTCTCCTATGTAATTCCCAGGAGGATCATAGTTGCAGGTCATGAAAACACCTCGTCCACCAAAACAAATCACTCTAGCACACCCAATTCTTCTTGTATTCCTCCACACAACTTGAGTATAATGTCCACATTCTTCGCCCCGGGCACAAGAATTAGACCTATAATCATAACATTTACGCTCCGAGACCCACGCCACGGCCGCCTGAGCTGGAGTCCAGTCACTGCCACTACCCCAGAAGATGTTCTCGCCGTAAGGTCCATTAGAATGCTTTAACGCACAGTCAGAGCGCCTCTGGTTGGCGTACCATTGTGCGTAACGTTCCAATTTTGCATCCCACACTAATGGTCGGATCCTCAACGAGGCTCGGACAGCATTTTGAGGAGCCAAGAATCGGTTCGCCGTGCTAAGGTAGGGATTTGGTCGTTTTGTGATGACAGCATGGGAGCTTGAAATGAGAAGGATAAAAATGGCGATGGAAGCATGCCAGGAATGCATTTGCAGAAAAAATAATTTAACCTTTCATTCGGGAATTTTAGAAGGGGTCATTGTATACTTATATTTATGAGGATTTGGTAGAAGAAACATTAGAAGGGGTATTTAAGTCAAATAAGGGTGGCACCCATGTTCGATCATGATTGCCACATTTGTTTTTGTGGAGGACATAAGTTTTTTTTCCGCAATTTCATAATTTCGGGGGAGCCCCCTTGCTTCTCTTTCAAGTGCACCTCCACACCCCTTATTTTGACAAGACGACACAGAGAAACACAAGTTTGGGGTGGAAGGAAAAATATCATACATGTTTATTTTAACATTTTAATTTTTTTAAAAAAATTATTTTTATTTCAAATTAATAATGTTTTTAAATCATTTTAATATGGTGATATCAAAAATATATTATTTTAATACATTTCTGAGTTAAAAATACTTTAAAAAGCAACCGCAATCATACTGCTAAACAGACTCCGAAGAAAAAAAAATAAATGAAAAGAAAAAGGAGGTTCTATTTAAAATTTATTTTTAAAGTGTTTTTAAATATTTTTAACTGAAAAAAACATTAAATTCATGTTTTTTTAAAATGTTTTTTTAATGATTTAATATATTAAAAATATAAAATATAAAGAAAATATTTTAATATATTAAAAACACCTCACTATATTACCAAACAATTCAAGATATTAAACTTGCATGTCTTTAATTAGATAAATTGAAATCTCATCGTTTATCTTATGTAGAGACAATATCTTCATGGCCCGATTTGGTATTGTTGAAGAAAATTAAGTATTGATCATCTATCTTAGATTGTAAGTAATTATGCTTTGGAAATACAACAATATCAAATAAATATAATATTTAACTAATCTTTCTCGCAAAGATATTTTTTGTTTTTTTTATATTATATAAATAGAAAAGGTATAATATTGGTTATCAAATGTAGCCAATCCAGCTAAATAAACAAGTATATACTCCGGATTCTATCTAATGTACATATTACAGACTTGTTTAAGTGACAGCTGTCGTATTTGAGGGTTTTAATTTTATATTTAAGCAAAGATCTGATTAATTAAACATATCTAGTTTTGCCAAGCCCAATAAAAACACAACACGTTACATGTAATTGTAATATAATAAGGGTTTAACTATCTAGCAGACGGCTTAGTGGTAACAATTTAGAACTAAAAAATTTGTTTTTCTTGTAGTTTTAAGTTCAAGCCTCGTGGTTACTAATACGATGATTACTAGAGATTTATATGGTTATTAACTTTAAAATTTTTAGATTAATTAAAATGCACGCAAGCTGATGCAAGTATCTATATTAAATAATAATAATAATAATAAGAAGAAGAAGAAGAAGAAGGGGCTGTGCATGAACATACCTGGTTACAATTTTCAATGTTGGGAAAGATTTTATTGTATAACTAATGCAGGGAAACTGGAAATACTCTGACATCTTTGCTCTACCGAAAAAAGAAAGAAAGAAGAAAATGACATGATTGGGAAGACTTTTGATAAGCTAACGTTATTATGTGGTCATCACTTTTGTTGGCCAAAGATGCCCAGTGTTCTTCACAAATGTCAATGATATGAGTTGTCGTGGAAATATTTATATGCTCAAATCCTCAATGCTGCCCCAATCAACGGAGAGATTGAAGCACTTGAATTAACGGAGCCGAGAAATCAGCGGATAGGTTTCGACTGATTTCGAGTGTTCCGATTCATTTTTATAATTTTTCTCTTGGCTGTTGTTCAAAAGTATATATATTAATTATTTCTGTGTTTTTTAAATGTATTATCGGTTGGAAAGTATCTATGATTTTCTTACCAAATCCAACCAGACTCCTGAGCTTTCAATTCTTTTTTTATTATTATTTTGGCTCCTTGGTTATACTTTTGAAACCTTACTTGGCTGGGCGGAACGATTAGAAATCTAATTGATCCGAAGTTGAAACCTGATCAAATTTAAAAAAAAATAGAGAAAGTTAAAATTTAGGGTGACTCAATAAAACTAATGAAAAACCCTGTTGCAACTTATTTGTTTTTATTTTTTTTACTAAAACGATATTATTTTAATTTTTAAAAAAAAAATTAAAATTGATGCGGGTGCTTTGATAGTTTAATCAAAATTCAGTGACCCGATTAAAACCTAGAATCTGAATCTTAAATCGGGCTAGTGACCAGACCGGATTTTAAAACTCTTTCATCGTTAGTGTTTTCTTACCTCTTCCTCCCAATTTTCATTGACAAAAGCCTGACGACGAAGGACCCGACCCGAGATGGTGTTTTACTTTGACATGATAGTTTGAGGGGCGGTTATGGATGTAGTTGGATTGGGTCATAAGTTCAAGGCTCTCTTGACCAATTAGCTTTGTTCCTAATTTCTTTATAATTTGAGTTTATTTATTCCAACTTCTTACTACTACACCACTTGATATTCTTGTTGTCTTTTTTTCTTAGTTAAAAACCCAGAAAATATCCGGATGCTCCCCAGATATAAGAAGGGTAACTTTCTAGAGAGAAGCATTACTTCTGCAGTGGTTATGCTTTCCTCGGGTGCCTTGAATGCAAAGGTCATCTTGAAATATGTTTTGCATCACGTGAGATTCTTTGCTGAGATTTCATTTCTGGCTTCAGATGGCTTTGCTTTCATGTACCCATTTTAATAGCAAACTGTCAGCACTCAGGTTACTCAATCATAAACTATGAAGAAATCACTCGATCATAGATTATAAACAGGTCGCCTAATTATAAATTACAGATAGGTCACCTGGTTATGGGCTATGAAGAGGTCACCGGATCACGATCTACCGGCACGTCACTTGATTACATATCACATATAGGTCATTCAATCACCAACTATACATGGAAAAATTCTAAATATTTTCCCACAATGAACATTTCGCTTGAATAACAACATTATTTTCAAAAACAAAGAGAAAATCTTTGATTTTCAAAATAATTGAAACATCTACAGGGATAATTCTCTTGATTGGTTAATATTAAAATTTTCCAATGAATTTTTCTCCCAACCGAGGAACGTTTTTACACTTTTCTTTTCCTTACAAATTTATATTTTAAAGTTCCTTACAGGACTTTATACCATAAATATTATAAAGAGAAAAACAACTATCACAATCCCTCAAAACATTAACAGTGGAAACCCCCATCATACAAACACCAAAAAGGCCATCTTCGTCATATTGTAAACTCAAAGCCATTAGAGTTCCCGGGTTCCAGATCATCCAAGAAGGTTACTTTTAGAAACCGAGGATTTGACTATTCGGAGGAAGAGACATGGCAAGTTACAGTGGATATCATAGGTATATCTTTATTATCCATCTCGTATTTACATCTTTTACTACAACTTTGTTTTCCAGTCTTAAGTTTAAGTCTGCACATCATGACATGAATGTTGACTTTTTTTAACTGATGTGCTTGAATAAAAAACAGCTTGTGTAAGATATAAGTTCATGTTTCCTTAATTGTTGTAAGATATCAAAATTATGTTTCCAAACCTTGAGACAGATCAGGTTAAGAATCTCATACTATTGTTTCCTTCATACAAATCTAAATATGGAGTTTTATTTTTATGCAAAGAATGATGATCATGGATTGTTTGGGTTGATCTTGCTATTATTATAGTTCATATTGTTTTCCTTTATGAGAAAGTCTCCTATATTCTGAACTAGTTAGACATATAAATGGTTTGTGAAATTGTTATTTGGCGGATGTCGGCCAGGACTCTCGTGATCGGTGAGGTATGGAAAATTATGAGTGGTCATGTAGTAATTAAAAAGAATATATACACCGGTTCTAGAGATTCAGGTAAATTATTAATTATGTTTAAGGAAAAAACGATGTCAACATTAAGTATCTTTTCTTACAAAAGTTTACCTTTACTATGTGTTTTTTCTTAAATTTGTCTTTTTAATTGCTTTTATTTATTATGTTTTAGCTAATCATTTTTTTTATTTAATTTTGAATAATTTCATGAAAATTTTGACGTTGGTCTCTAAAAATAAAAAACTCATTGATTGGTTATTCATCAAAATCAAGTTTCTTTTAATTAATATATTTTTTTATATTTTTATATTATTTTGATGTGTTGATCTTAAAAAATTTTATTTTAAATTTTTTCACTAAAAAGTATTTTTATCAGGTGTAAAAAAAAGAATGTGAGAAACCAAAAATAGTCTTTGTTAAAAAAAAAAAATTACAAGGATAAAAATATGCAAAAATAACTTTTAAGAATGACTTGGCCGCGATGCTCAATATATACTAACATAAATTTTATGTTTTTATTATATGTATTTTTATCTTTCTTTTTTTTATTATTTTTCTTGAACATTTATATACTTAACCCAAACCCATTAAACCCATGGATACAACCCAAAAAATTTAGCCCAAATTAATGAAGCTATAGCTAACATTCATCAAAGAAAATCCAAGCTCACGGACCGTGCTAAATAAATCTAAGCACTTTAAAGCCAGCCCAAACTTCCTCTTTAAACAACATGTAAATCTATGGATCGGACAAAGACTTGAAGGAATTCATTCCAAAAGACAGGCATTAATTAAAACCAGGCCAAAAACATATAAATCGACGGGCAGAAAATATAAAAACAAAGCGGTTTACCTTTAGTTTCTTGATGGAAGCAAACCAAGAACAACAGTAAATGTAATTTTCCAAACACATCCCAGTTTAATTTTAATTATTTATCAGATTTTTGAAGGACTATTTTGTAATTAATTTTGTATTTTTCATTTTATTTTTTCATCCTTTTAAATTTAATATTTTAAATTATGAACAAGATATTTTTCCGTTTTTTAGAAAATATATAAAAAAATTCCTTTTTAAAAAAAAATGCATTTATGTTTTAAATTGTATTGCCAAGTTTTTCCAAAAACAAAATCATGATTGTATTTTTAATAAAAAAGAAAAATAAATAAAAAATATTGCATGGTTTAACATTTCTTGAAATCACCAAAACTTTTGTAATTAAAATAGTTTTTATATTTTGCATATATCATGGATTTAATAAAATTTTCATTAAATCTATGGGTACTTATGTATTAATTTTTGACTCTTGTGTATTAATCTTTTTGTTCATGATTTTTAAAGAATCATCTCAACTTAAAAGATTAAACTTTTGAGTTGAATTATTTCTTTAATATAGTATCACAATCTTGATAATTAAACAGTCACGAGTTCAAATTTCATTATTTTTATTTATTTGATAAAATTAAGTACAAATTAATATGAGTATGTATAAGTTTCAAGTTCAAATAGTGTTTACTTGATAAGATGTGTTAAAGAATAATATAAATTATATCTTAGGATTTCATCTAAAAATTTAAATTTTTAGATTAAAGTCATTTTTTAACAATAACACAACCCTAACTTGCACTAACTATAAGATGGGCATTAAAAAAAGTCATATGATTTAAGATGAACATTTCGAAAGTTTTTCATTTAAAAGGATTTTTTTTTCAAGGTTTTATAATTTAGTCAATGTATAAATAAGTTAGTTTTATAAGATTGAAAAATTGTATGATATTTATGGTATAATTATCAATATTTATAACATTAAAAGAAATATAAACATTAAAAAAATACAGTTTTGATTTAAATAATATATTAGTTATAAATTCAATTGTCCCATAACATCATTTAATTAAGAACTACACAGCATAAAAAAAAAAAAAACTTAGATAACACGACAAGATTCAAACATAGTAAAAATAGATAACTGTAAATAATGTATTTATATGTTCGATCTTACATATTATTTTAGTTCATAAGATAAAACGCACCTCTTCATGGTTAAATTATTTTTTTAAAAAGATAATCTTAATTGGGGTAAAAAGGTTGTTAAACTTTGTTGAGCAGAAAATTTAAGGCGAGGCCATTTCAAGCCGCTAAATACTCTATATATACCAAGCTATTTCTGTCCTCGTCCATATCCACCTTTCACTTGTTGCAAACTCTTAGGTGCGCACGTTAACACCTCCCCCCTAAAGATAGGCACACACACACAATCAACCTTCCCCTTCAATCCGCCATCAACCTCTAGATCTTCATCAATTTCTCCCCTGTAACAACTACTCCATCAAATGCTCACCAATATCTGAAGCACATTGTGCATGAAAACACTGGGCATAAACCTAAATAGTATCCATTAGAACAACAAGCTAGCTAAATCACCATGTCAGAAGCAAAAAACGACTTGAAACACATTGCTGTGCTAGCATTCCCGTTCGCCACCCATGCTCCTCCACTCTTTTCCCTCATTAGGAGGCTATCCACGATGGCTCCGCAAGCGAAGTTTTCATTCTTTAGCACAAGAGAATCCAATAACAAAATTTTCTCAAATCAAGGGAGGATGGAAAGCATAAAACCCTACAATGTAAACGATGGTTTACCTGAGGATTACATGATTTCATTTGCAAATCCCCATGAGCGGGTGGAGTACTTTTTGAAGGCGGTCCCCGGGAATTTTAAGCAAGCCATGGAGGTGGCCGTGCAGGTTATTGGGAGGGAAATTACTTGCATCATCAGTGATGCATTCTTTTGGTTTGGGGCGGATATTGCACGCGAATTGCACGTACCATGGGTGCCACTCTGGACCGCCGGACCTCGTCCCCTCCTTTTGCATCTTGAAACCGATCTAGTCCGCCAGAAAATGGGAGGCGATGGTAAGGTTTTTGATGGTAGGATCATAAAGTATATGTTCGAATTTGCGTGACTTCAAGCTTTGTTTCTTATTTTAAAGGTTTATATTCATTCATATAGTCGTTATGCGTTCAATTGTCATCCACATGGATATCACATCGATTAAAGTAAAAATAAATCAATTGTGAAAAGAAATAAAAGGCACAATTTTGATTTTCAGGAAAAGAATCCGGCCCCATATTAGGGTTTGGATCCGCATAAAGAAAAAGTGCGTAAGCAAAATTTGCTCACACTGATTCAATAAGATATCTTGAAGTTCTCTTCTCCACTAATTTTGAGATAGAAATAACATTAATTGCAGAATAAATTATAGTTGTTTTTCGGGTCAATTTTACATTAAGGATGGCATGAATGGCTTGGTAAGTGGAACATACTTACTAATAAGTTTACTTTGAAATAACAAATTATCAATAAATACTGTTATAATCTTTTAACATCAATTTTTTTTTAAATCATGTTTAATTGTGCTCTGTATTGCCCTCTTCATATATTCTAAGAAAGTATCATTTAAATGGTTTGAATTTATTTTCTTCACGTTTAGTTTTTGTAAAAATACTTTTCAAAATATTTTTTTTGAACTTCTTAGTTTTCTCTCTTGTAAAAGAATTTATAATTGTAATATACCTTTTCTTATGTTACCATTATAGTAAATCATGATTAAATTCAAATAAAATTATGATTATTAAAGTAGAAATTATTATTCTTCATATATGAAAATCAAAATTTTAATTATGAAATCTTAATGATCGTTAGCTTAATGAGGTGCTCTAGACCTTTTTCAAGAATTTTATATATTAACAAGAATAAAACCATATGATAATAACTCTTTCATATATATATATATATATATTTTTAAAATATATGAAGTAAAAACCCAACCAAAATACATATAAGTGAAAACAAATTACATAAGAGAACTTGTGGGGGTATAAAGGTCTCTTAAAAGAAGAAGATAAATAACATGTTTGAAATTTTCTGAATTAAATTTAATTAAAAGATTTTAATGAAATTTTATATTTGGAATCTTTTTAATTGTTAAGAATTGAATTCTAAATAGAATTCAATCTCTAAAATTACTATAAAAATAAATAAGAGATCAACCCTTCTAATTTACAATTTTAAAAAAATTAATTTTTCTAAAATGATCAATTTTTTTAAAAAGATGAATATAATAAGAATAATATAAGAAATAAAATGAATTGGATTTTATCTTATCCAAATATGTGAATTTAATTTAGTTATCAATCAAATTTAAGTCAAACACTACAATTAAATTAAATTAAATTATTAAATTTAATTTAAGTAGAGAATTATTCCAAATAAATTGTAAAGAAAGTCGATTTATTAATGAAAACACTAAATTTAGGGTAAGAAATTAGAATCTAGACTTGGGCCTAAATTGTAAAGAAAGTTGATTTATTAATGAACACACTAAATTTAGGGTAAGAAATTAGAACCTAGACCTGGGCCTTGCTAAAACTAGGCATGGCCTTAGCGTCTTAAGTGAAGGATATTTTAACAAAACATGTAGCCGTCTTAAAGGCCTGAAACGCAAATAATGGTAATGATTTTAGATCAAGGGGATACTCCTCTGGAGCATTTGATATGAGACAGTAAAGTTAAGCATGGAGGATTACTTTTTCCATGGCTGACAAGTGAATTCAAGAGCGTTTCAAAGATGCAAAATCTCTGTTTTATTTCCTTATTAGCTCAAATACTTGGGTGAAAATGGCCTAAACCATAGAATTGTTAGTTTAAATGAAATGTTTTTCTTCCATTCTCTGCTTAGCTTACTTTCTACGTCCTTCTTGCTAATCTGTTAACTATTTAATTTCACGTTTCATTTTGAAGGAGTACCGGAAGATAGAACCATGGACTTTCTTCCAGGTTTTTCTGAAATACGAGCTGCTGATATACCTAAAGAACTGCTCCATGAAGACGCAATACCAGGAATCCCAGCAATGTTGTATAAAATGGGAAAAATGTTACCACGAGCAGCTGCTGGTGTATTAAGCTCGTGGGAGAAATTAGACCCTGATGTGGTGAATCAGCTCCAGTCAAGGCTTCATAATTTTCTTGAAGTTGGTCCCTTAGTGCTGACATCTCCAGATCCTGTTATGTCCGATCCACAATGTTGCCTAGAGTGGCTGGACAAGCAGAAACGAGGCTCAGTCTTGTACGTTTGTTTTGGAAGTATGATAATGCCACCACCTCATGAGCTAGCAGAGCTAGCAGAAGCACTAGAGGAATGCGATTCGCCATTTCTATGGTCATTTAGAGAAAACCCTGAGGCAAAATTGCCTGAAGGGTTCTTAGAAAGGACCAAGGAGAAGGGAAAAGTAGTCTCATGGAGTCCACAGTTAAAAGTCTTGCAACACAATGCAACTGCGGTGTTTCTTACACATGCTGGATGGAATTCGATTTCAGAGAGTATTGTTGGATGCGTGCCCATGATTTGTAGGCCTTTCTTCGGGGATCAAGCCTTGAACACAAGGACTGTGGAGGCTATATGGAAAATTGGTGTTGGGATTGAAGGAGGGACGATAACTAAAGATGGAGTAACCAAAGCTATAAAACTTATCTTGTCAACCGAAGAAGGAGAACAAATGCGGAAGAACGTTGAGCACCTCCAAGATCTTGCTTTGGATGCAGTGTCAAATGGCAGCTCTTCGAAAAACTTCGAAGCACTGCTAGAGGTTGTCACCAAGTAGTGTGAGATGAAAATTCCGAGAAATTGTTTATCCGAGGGTAATATCATGGAGTATAAAATCATTTGTTTTTCGAATTTACGATTTACTTGTAATTTGGATTTTGAAGTTTATGTTATGGAAGCCCTCGCTTTGTAATCAGAACCAAAATCTGGCAGTAATTTTTAGCTTATTACATGGGCGATTGACGATCGCTGCAAAGTTTCTATCCTGACACGTACCTAATGTACTCAATCAGCTCTTTTTATTATTTCCTGTTCCATTTATTTTTTTTTATAAAAATTGAAATTTATTGATTAACAGAAGCGGTCATTATGATGGTAGTTTATGAGCTCATAATCTCGGCTTAAAGCCTCTTATTTTTTCGGACTCATCTGCAACTTCACTGGACTCTAAATACATGTCTAAGCAGGGGCAGAGCTAGAAAATAAAATTAAAAGAGTAAGATTTCAGTTGTTTTATTATTTAAACTAAAACTATAAATATTATAAAGCAATTTTTTTTTTTTGTTAATAGTCGAAATTTTATTAAAAGAAAAAAGCTACAAAGATAGTAGCCTAACTTATATTAGAAGAACAAGCACAGGAAAGGAAGCACAAAAATTGTTGCATGAAGCAGGGGATAGCAACAGAAGGAGAACAGACAAATCAAAAGAAACCAACTCCTCCCGACTAAACATTCTCTATGTTAAGCTCGGAAGAGTTGGAGTCAAGCCTCAGCCATAAAGCAATACTTTGACGCACCATGGAGAAACAGATTTGATGGTTTGGGGCAGCGTCATTAAAAATAACATCATTTCGATGAAGCTAAAGATTTCAAACAACGCATGAGAAAAGAAGTTGCCATGAGAGATTTTGTAGCTTGCCTTTAACCATAGAAGACCATTGGTAGCACATATCATCAACAGATTTTGGAAAAACACTTTTAGCATGCTGGGTTTTTTTCTTAATAATTCCATGAATACAACATTGTGCGTGAAGAAAAAAAAAAAAAGAAGAAGATCTAGCCCTACGCGAAGGACTTCAGCCATTGGTGAAACTGCTTTCATAAGCTCCCAAGATTAATTTCAATCTTTCATCAACTTCGAAGCTCGCGAGCACAAAGTCTAGCTGTCAAGAAATTTGGGGTGTCAAAGAACCCTGTGTCAAGGCCACCAGAAAAGGCACAATTCAATGAATCCTTTGTTCTTCTTCTTCTTCTTCTTCTTCTTCTTTTGAACTAGAAGGGTATGATTCCTCAAGTGGATGTCCCTATTCCATATCCTTATGACGATATGCTTTCAACTCTCAATTATGTATTTTCGTTTCAATCCCAACAAACTACATGGTAGACTGTGTGGGAGCATAAAATCTCTTATGCCATTTTTAATCAAAGTCTTGCTGTTGAGAAATTAGGGGTTTCTAGGGGTGTGTTTAGATTAGTAATTAGGGATTTTTAGGTACTATTTTGTAAGTAAGTAATGGGTTTGTGTTGATGAATGTATCTTTTAGGTTTTTTTTTTCTATTAATATGGATATTTAAGCCAGCTTAAACGTATCTCAATTAATCTCACGGGCCTTAAAGTTAATGACCATATAAACCTCCAATGATTATCATATTAGCAACCATAGAACTCGAATATGAAACAATAAAGAAAATAAACTCTTTGATCCTAAATTCTTACCACTAAGCTATCTATTAAATGATTATCTTTTAGGTTTTTATTTGGGAATAAAATGGTGATTTTTGGATTCTATTTTTTTTTATTTTTTTATGTGCATTTTAATATATTTAAAAAGAGAAGGAAAGGGATAACCTTAGATTAATTTTTTATTGGGTTTAAAACCTTTGTTTTAATTGTAGAAGAGAAAGAAATTGTATCTGAATAGAAAAATCATGTTTAAAGAATGAAATTCTATATTTTTAATATATTATATATACGAGTAGTTTGGTTATTATGTTATGTTTGAAAAAAAAAGTAAATTAAAATGTAAATGGTAATTTTTCAAACTAAAAAAGACAATGCTAAATATAATTTTGCCCTAATAAAATTATAAAACAAGTGATAGTACTATAGTATTTATTTCAAAAATCAAGAGTTATTAATAATTTGGATTTGATCAATTTTTTATTTATAAAAGTTTTTATTATCCTTTTATTTTAGTTTTAGGATAGGAAATATCTAACTAATTTTAATCAATAAAAGGATCAAACATTGATACCAAAAATTAGAAGGAATAAAATGATATAAAAATTAAACAAATGTTGGTTTATGTATTTTAAAAACAATATAAATTATTAATTATAATGATGAAAACAATATAAAAACAATATTATAATTAAATTATTAACCAATTATACATGATGGGTTAAAGAATCCAGAAAGTACACGGGCAAAAAGCCCATGAAAGAACCTAGCAAGTCCAAAGTCCAAACCGCTAAATTATACTAATCAAGCAGGTGCGGCAATTTAATTAATGTAATATAATTTCCTGGCCGACGTCGAGCCTGCTGTTATCTTGCTGTCAATTGTATAACACCCTCAAATCCCTGCGTTTAATCCCTTGATAGATGTTGACAAATCATAAATAAAATCCTTCATTCTTAAATAGACAAAAACTTTCTGTGACATGCAGCTCAATAACTGGAAACCAAGAGACTTCAAAACACAGAAACCAGAGGGAAGAAGATAGAACAAGTGGTAGTTGCACTCCCACGCCCAAGAACTTACCTCCTAATGGGGTGAGGAAGGGAAAAACTACAGAAACTTAAGCAGAATTAATGGAGTGATATCATTTATAATTAAGTTGTAGCCAAGAGAACTGCTTATAGATGACTTAAGGAACCAAGAAAAAGTTCAAATCGCTTTTTCTTTCTCTTGTGGGGATTTTCATCTGTAAATCCATAGCACGTATATAAAACTGAGCTGCATATACAGCAGGAAATAAAGCAACAGAAACTTTGATATGAAAATATTCTGAACAGGACATTACTATTATTATTCACACAATTTACAAAACCTGCAGCCAATTAATAGACTTCTGTCTTTCTTCCACATCTTATGAAATAAGCTCATACCACTCCCGAATATTTCCTTCTGTGATTTTTGTTTTTTTGGAGATTACATATTATAACCTAATTCATAATCTTGAAACATCCCTTCAGACTGAAGAACAGAAGTGGAATCCCAAGAATTTGAGGAGGCTGATTTTGTCTCAAAGTCATTAGACCACCAATTCATGCTGTCCCTAGAACCATTCATTTCTTTGAAACAATCAAATTCACCAATCTGATCCCCCGGTGCAGTAAGACCTGATGTTTTGTTGTTGAGAAAGTTTTCGAGCTCAGATTGGAAATTTGAGACAGGCTGGACCGCTGCATCAGATTGGTCTGCCATGCCTGCTCCCGGAACAGTAGTCAAGTCCATTACATTTTTACCATTGGTGAAGGGAAGAGGACTGTCCGAGGATGTTATAACATTCAAAGAATTCTCCAAGCTGACTACGTTTGAATTGCTGAATTTTGGATGACCTTGTTGAAGTGTGTCGGGATCCACTAGCTGCCCATAGATATCAACCTTTTGCGCATCCCCTTGTTGAGTACTGGGGAAGGCATATTGCATAAGAGGGTTAGAGATTTCACTCAAAGATTGAAGGAGAATCTTCTCTTGGAAAGGATGCAACTTGGGCCACAGTGCAGGATTGTTGTAGAGAGAGATAGGGTTTTGAAGGCTTTGAAGCTGCATATGCAGCTGGAGCCTTTCAAGTGCTGAGTTGCTCAAGGCCTGTGAAGATGAGCTATCTTCTACGCCATTGGCATCTGGATTCGTGGATGATAGCCGATTGTTGCTAGATTGTTTGCGCCTTCCAAGTAGCTTCTTCTTCAGTCTTGTGTTCCAATAGTTCTTGATATCGTTATCTGTTCTTCCCGGTAATTGTGCAGCAATTATGGACCACCTATTTTAATTGCACAAGGAATTTGAATTATATCATTTGTCACTCCCAAGAAATAATAAAAAAAGAAGAAGAAGAGGAATCCAAACAAAAGAATAAACCCTACAACTAAGATACGAATCTGCAAGATGGAATTCACTATCTTAAGCACTAGCATCATTGACAAAGAAAAAAAGGACAAAGCAGTGCATGTTCAGTTATATGGGAAAAACTGAGAGAGAGAGAGAGGGTACCTGCTGCCAATACTTATGTAGAGGCTGCAGATGATATTGTCTTCTTCTTCAGAGAATCCACCATGCTTGATATTAGGCCTCAAGTAATTCAACCATCTCAGTCTGCAACTTTTTCCGCATCTCTTAAGCCCTATAATCAAATCAATTCCATCAACAGGTCAAACAAATAATTCTAGTTCACCTCCTAAACAAAAATCAAAGAGAGCTAGTCTTGAAAGAACATATTTCCTTTCAGAAAAAAATAAATATAAATATATATATAGAGAGAGATAGAGATAGATATTTACCAACTTTTTGAGGAAGTGCAATCCAGTTTCCTCCAGTACCAAACTGGTCAATATAAGCCTTAAGCTTAGCATCCTCTTCTGGTGACCATGGTCCCTTTTTCACATTGTTTTTATCACAACAAGGAGCTCGACCCATCTCTCTAGCTATGCTTTCTTCTTATTCTCTTTCTCTAAGCAAGAAACTCTTTGAAAGCTGTCTAAGATTGTTGGGGAAGATTGGGAAAGGATGAACCAAGATTTATAGGCAGGAATAGTGGGTGATGTTATGCTTATTACGACAAAAAGTCTTACAACTCACCCTCCCCTCTCCTCCTCTTAAAAATTCAACCCCCATTTCGTTTTTCTTTAGGGTTTATTTTTCTGCTTGCTAGGTCTCTAACTCTCTCTTCCTTTTTGGATTAGTTCGCTCATCCATATTTAACTATACATGCAACTAGACAAAATGCAACACAAATTTCTTCTACTTTCTAATTTTATATTACACTACTTTTTTTCCAGGTTGATTAGTTTATTGTTTGAACACATTGTGCTACAGGTAAGTATCATAAGAAATATCCTCGAAAGGTTCCATTATTATCCACCTTAAAATATTTATGTTCTTGCTAATAAGGCAGTAGAATTCTGTGTACTAAATTATATTACAGGCCATCATTTTATGAATTGAACCTGTTTCGAGTGTCGCGATTGACTTACACATGTTTATCTTAGAAGTTTCATGGGATGACATTACCTTCCTGGAGAACTGCAATCAAATGGTATAATAAGAGCATGTGTTGGGACAAATAATGTTCTGCTATATATATATATATGAAAATAATATAAGTTATTAGGTTTAGATGGTTCTTTGACATGGTATTAGAGCCTTAATAACCAAGTGGTCACAAGTTCGAATCTCACCACCCCCATTTATTTGATAAAAATCAAGAATAATGTAATGTGAACATGTGCAAGTTTCAAGTCCAAAAGACTTTTATTTGAGAGGGTGTGTTAGAAAATAATATAAATCAAATCTTGGAACTTTACCTAAAAGTTTAAGCTATTATGTTGAGAGTAGTTTTTTGGCCAAACTAAAAAAGGATACTGCTAATTACCATTTCGCCTTTGACTAGGATTGGAATCAAACTTGATGCTAGAGATTTTGCTTAAATGTGTAGTCTTATGATAATGAGTATAATTTTTAATTTGATTGTTGAATTGGACTCAAATTTTATAGGATTTTAGAAACCCTATTTTACATGTGGTTAAAGTTTCGTAGCCATCAAAGGTAAATAAAATCCCCCAAGTTAGGCCCAAAAGTTACTATTTAGGATTTGTATTGCTAGTATATAAGTAGCTTCTGACAACTGTAATACTCAGTTTTTATTATAGAAAATATTGAGTAATAAAAGTTTAAATTAGGGTGCTTATGGTTGAAACCCTTTTTTCAGCATAATTTTATCTTTTCATGCTTGTTGTCTTTCTTATGTTGTTTTCGTCTATATTATTTGGCATTGGAACTCAATGATTATTGGTGGTTAGTTTTTGCATGTTATTGAGTAACCATGGTTGAAAGAGATTGCAGAATAGAGCATGCTTGTATAGTATGATGAGATTCCCCTTAGAAAAAAAAAAAGATGTTCAAGAAATAATGATAGGAGATATGCTAAGATCTAAGATAGATTATAGAATTAACTTGTTAGTTAGTGAAGATGAAGAGCTTAAGAGATTGCAAGAAAAGTGATCATGGATCCATGGCAACCTTTGAAAACCTATTTCAAAGGCACAAGTAGAAGAGACAACCTTTTAATCTAAATAAGTATTATGAAGATTTAGGGTTTTGGATAAAACTTTCTGAGTTCATAGAAACCTTATAGATAGAGGAGTTTATCAATTAGTTTAATGAAGTGGAGAGGATATTTAAGTGCAATTAAGTCATAAAATGGATAAGGACAAAGCTAGTTAATTTCCATCAGATTGAAAGGTCGAGCTTCTGCTAAGTGGGAGCAATTGAAGAGGTCTCGAGAAAGACAAGACAAATAGAAAATTGGTGATCGGGAAAACACGAAGGATCATTTTCTTTTGTTTTGCAAACACTTAGGATTTTTACTAATGAATCCATATATTAAGACAAGGTGAGAGGATTGTTGATGAATACATGGGTATGAAATTGTGATAAAACCATGGAATCCAAAAAAAAAAAGCTCAATTATAATGAACCAAATATTGAAAGTTGAAAATGAGAAACAAAATTAATTTAAAAAAAAACACTTAAGTGAACCTATATTAGTGGTCGGCGTAATGCCTTGAGGTGGGATAAACTTTTATAGATAAAAGAAGAAAAACTTCATATATATATATATATATATATATAGCAAACTCAGGCAAATCCTCTAAACCATGGTTAATCTTGTAAAATCATAACTCGTGAAATCTCAAACTTGGACTCAAACAATAAACCCAAATCCCTACAAATTTAATTTTAAAAGATAAAATTGAAAAGAAAAAAAAACAATCAAAGAAATGAGGACTAGATATGGAAAAAAAAAAGAGGAATGAGAATGAAATCTCAAGAAATAAATAAAATTTATAAACCATATCAAATAAAAAAATAAAATCAAAAGAATAGGGACCAAATGAAGGGGGATAAAATTGAAGAAAATTTCCAATTTAAAGTGACTTTTTCACATATAACAATTACAATTCAAAGAATAAGGATTGAATCTAAAAGAAAAAAAATTAAAGGGCTACTATGATTTTTTTTCATAAGCAACAGGCAACCCGAGGTAGAGGAGAGAGAAATGAAGGGGAAAAAGAAAAATCAAATCGGATAAAATTATTATACATGCATCACCCAAATAAAAAGAAAACACCGAGACATATCAAATGACACAACGAAACAAATATTTTCACCACCAGAGTTAGTCGCATGTGCCGTCTAAAGATAGTAGAGCAGCTGGCGCATGCCATCAACAACTTTTTGTTTTTTTTTAATTATATTTATGTATCAAAAAACAACATCACCCCTAAGATCAAATAGTTATTACAAAAAAAACCATTATGAAATGATAACTTAGCCCCTTCAAACATGCTTTGAGAATTTTGATTCTAAAAGCGATAAAGTCATTATATTGTGTTTAAAAAAGTAAAAAATGAAAAAAGACCCATCTTCATAGTTAAGTGATATTTTGCTTTTAAGAGTATTAAAGTAAATTAAAGGTATATAAAATTTAGAAAATAAAATTTAGGAAATAACAGAGAAGCCCCTTAATAATTCTAAAATAATAAATAAATCATGTGAAATACAAATACCCCTGTTGGTCAATTCAATGTTTTTTTTAGTTTTTTAAGAATAAACACATAAATCTAGTATTATAATTCACAGTGATTTACACCTATTGCATAGAACTTTGGCCACGAGTTTAGTTTCTATTAATTTATTTTGTTACATTTAAAGCTTCTAGTTAAAATTACTATCGCAAATGGAATTTATAATATCATTTCAAACAATTTCTTGTTGTTTCCATGGAAAAGATTTTTAATAATTTTAGTGGTATTTACTATGGAGATACACCATTAACGGTAATACGGTATATATGCATGCAACAGCACCGTAGATGGCGTCAAGTATATTGGTGTTCCATTTAATCAAGTGTCGGTAAAAGTTTATATGGTTGCTTCTAAAATTGATATTCATAGTGGCTCTATATAAACTTAATCTAAGAAAATGCTGAACATATATAGAAAGGGATATTGCTTAAAATATCACTGAAAATTGAAAAAATTTCCTTTAGAAATTCGATGTAATTGTCTTAAAAAATGCCACAAAATCAATTTCTTGTATTAGTTATCAAGGAGTCACAGGAACAAGAGATGAGAGTAACATTCTTCAAAGGGAGGTTAAAAGTGTGCGTGTTCGTTTCTTAGAAAATTAATTTCCAAGAAAACGCACCTTCTTGAACTTGTTGTGGTAAAATTAAAAACTGAAATGAATATAAACTATGCCAATTAATAATATTAAGTCGGCACTAATAAATAGAACTTCAGAGCTTGAAAAAGACGATCAAAATGCCCAAAACAAATCTTCAAAGCCATTATATATTACGATAAATTTATTTTAAATGACAAAACGAAGAAAAGAGAAAACACCTAATTAAAGCTTACTCCATGGCCCCAAACACAATAAATTTATATTACTTAAGAAAAGCAGACACCCAACAAAACTACAGGTGTCCTTCTTTCGAGAAAAACAAACCACAAAGAGAAGGAAAAATATCAAGTTTAGGTTGATCAACGAAAGATTTTCTTGATCACAAAACCAGCAGGTCCTCATTATCTTAGAATTCATCCTATAATTGATATAATACTGAACCCTATTACGTTACAAGTTGGCTAGCTCTTTACTATAAAAAATAGAGGGAGATTGATTTATTTTTAAACCAAAGGGAAGAAAAACCAAAAGAAACGCAATAGAAAATTCAAGACTTTTTGAAGAAGTACCACTCATTGACCTCGGTTTCCTAATTTAATATTTCTCCAAGGATTTTCTAGCAGGACAAGAAGAAAAAGGAGGCCAGGAACCAGCACCAGGCAGAAATAACAAGAAGAAAACTATCAAATTCAAAAGCACTCACTCCCATTTAATAATATATTAACACCAAATGGACTCGGATCCTTGGGAGGAAGAAAACATGCTTCTGTTTGTCCTTCTCTCAACCCTAGAATCTCTCCATTGACACTGCATTATGTATATATCATCATCAATAACACAACCTTAAGACCCTCTTTAGTGAGAGCTGGTAAGGGGGTGGTCCTGGTGGCAAGAGGATAAACTTGGATCAACAGTGCCTAAATACAATATAAGATTCAATTATTGATTGGTGCTCCAAGTCCATTACGCGAAGGAAGATTTATAATTCTACAGAACCAGTTAGGCCTCGCGTTTGAACTTGAACAGTACATTACTCACGCAAGTATATATGTCTATATATCCATTGATCCTACTCGTATAGAGCCATAGTAAATAAATATTCATAGATATAATTATGAATCTTTTTGTTGGGTCGCAGTTCTCCTCATTCTTGATAGTTTATGTTCAGTCATCAATAACGTCCATATATTTTTTTCTAATTAAGAATAGGTTCTTCAGAGCCTCATCTTGATTAATGTTTCTAGGGTGAATGCCTTTTATTGATGGGTGAGGTATTGAAATTATTGAGTGCATATATATATATGAAGGTTTAACTGGCCAGTCCATCTACCTCTTCAAATTATCCAAGTAAAATGAAAAGGAAATATTAAACTATATATGTACAATAATTTAATATTTCCTTTTCATTTTACTTGGATAATTTGAAGAGGTAGATGGACTGGCCAGTTAATTAGTTTAAACCTTCATATATATATATATATATATATATAGCATCGCCACACTGAATAGAAACTTTCAATCTTGCGAAATTTCTGTGTTCGAGTCTTTTTTTTACATTAAAATGTCGATGAGTAATCGTTATTTCCATATACAACACATAGGGAATAAGTTGTAGTTCAATTGACATTAATTTTCTCCTCCTATACGTCCCGGCCCCTCCTTCTCTCCCCCTTCCCTAAAGGAAAAAAGAAGAAGAAAAAGGACAACAAAACAAAAGGCTATTGAATCATTTTGCTAATACGAATAAAGAACGATGTTATAGAAGACTAGGCAATTGACTTTTGTGCTAATACAACCGCCATTAAAGCCGAACACGAGTTGTGGCGAAAACCAACATAATATCTTTAACTTAAAAGGTGATTGCCGTTTCAATTATTGTAAAGGAAGAAGAAATAACGGTGTTCATGTTACTTTTCCAAGTCATGATGCTTGGTGCCTTCCTTTATTTATTTAATACTGCACCTAAGTTAACCTCATTTCGTTACAGTTAAAGATAAGATTAATTGAGATGTTTCCTCGAATTAGGAGAACAGTGAAAACCCAAGAAAGATCAAGCATATAGCGTCACCCATGTTGACAATGATATTCTATTGGTGGACTAATACTACAACCCTAGCAAGCTAATGTATGTTCACAGCATTCTTTGAATGAGACAGTAATGACTTGATCAACCTATAATAATCGTAATTAGCCATGCGTCAATCTGCACGTCATTATCTCCATGCACTTTCTGTATAATAATGCAGAAACGCTACAAACAGACGCAGTTGCTGAGCTCCAAGTGGGTCTCTGCCCCTGTCTACAAGTTAAATTGCTCGTGAACATTGTCAACCCTCGTTAATTATTTCTTTCTTCTTTTTTTCTTCTTCTTCTAGTAACAAACCATGGCTATTGGCGTCCAAGAAACTGACTCGGCTCTTAGCACCTGGCAATGCCAATCGTATCATAAACATTTTTTTTTTAAGAAAAAACTTTCGTTTTGCATGCACAAGTGGCAATTAATTATGGGGCCTAGCGGCATGATTTTAGTCGAAATAGCAGAAATTGATCCATTTCACACGGGGATGCGAAGAGAAATTAGGTTAAGAAATTTAGTGGAAACTTCGTTTTAGAAATCAGAAAATGAGTTGAAACCAAGCGCTCTCGATCGTATTCAGAAAAAAAGAAGAGAAAAAATCAACCTGCCGCCTTCCATATCCCATATTGAAGAGTTCATATACATATTAATCCAAAAATTTAATGATGTAACTTTTCTATATATAAAAAAAAAAAAAGACAAATCAAGTGATGAATTGTGGGATCATATGTATCACAACAGAAATTACAGTATTCAATGGAACATTTCACCTCATATCATAGAGATCTATGAAAATAGAGAGATGGATCATGGCAAGTTCTTTCTCGTCAAACCAGAAGAAAAGACCAACTTTTTTTTCCCCTTTTGTTAACATGCCCTGAAACGATCAGAACAACAAGTTTTGTAACCTACAATATTCTGATTGGCCTTTCTTTACTTTGGCCTGGGAACCTCTGTATATGGTCTCTACCAAATGCAATTGCCTTGAGATGGGAAATAGGGTTGTTGGAATCTTACGGGCAAGTACAAAGTTTGACTTCACAAGAAAGTCTACGACATAGCCGCGTGTTAGGTATAAGGTAAGGAATAGTTTTGTACAGGGATCGGAGTCAGGTGGGGGACGATGGTGTCACATAATTTGACCCTATGGATCTTCCTCTAGAGAGAGCAGCTGGTGGTTTGGATGTCACTGTTATGCTTCTTGACTCGGTTGTTTTAATCATTAGCAAGCAAACTACTAAGAGATGTCTCACAAGTAATATATCATATGTATTTATGGAGAGTCAAAAATAAATTAAATCAAAACAAGGTTATTTATTGTCTAATCAAACATGAGTTAGTACGATTGGACCCACAAAACTCTCCTGGTTCAGAAACAAGAGTCTTGCTGCCTGAAATATACTGTCTGGTCTTGCGTTTAGACACCCCCAGCAAGTGAACCAAGGGTTCCACGATGTTACAAGCAAGAGAAGGATTAAGAATGAAACAGCAAGAATTTCAGATTTTTGTAGCAAGACGTTACATACTTTAGCCAAAGATTTGTTAAAAGTTAGAAGAATGTTATTTTGCACATTAAAGAATTTTATTTTGATCACTAATTCTTGCATCTAAAATGAGACGGACTATTCCAAAAAGGGTGAAAAAATAGTAAAAACTATTTATTTTTAATTTTATTTTTCATATAAAAGCTATGGTTGTATTTAAACATCAATATATTAACAAAATCTAAAAAATATGTGTTTAACTGTTTAAATAATATATCTTTCTTTTTTTATAATAGTCGAGAGTATTATTAAGAAAATGGCTAAAAATATAATAGCCTAGCATATAGAAATTCTAGCTGAAAAGAAAAGGAAAAAAAAAAACAAGCTTTAGAGGTTTCGAAACAGGGGAAGTAAAACAGGGTGGCAAAAGAAAAAATACAATTGATTTAAGCTCCTCCTTTCTTCAAAACCAATGGCATCATAGCTGTTATGAACATCCTCACCAGCAGAATCTGAAGAACTGGTATCAAGTCTCAGCCATAATGAGAAACTTCGAAGGATCAAGAAAAAACAGCTTTAAAGGTTTGGAGTAGCGCCATTAAAGATGATATCATTCCAATAAATCTAAAGATTCCACACAACGCAAGAAAAGAGAAATTGTCATGAGAGATTATGTTGTTTGCCTTTCACCATAGAAAATCATTGGTAGAACATATCATCAACAGATTTTGAGAAAACATTGTTAATACCCCATCATGAAAGGAATTTCATCCATAGATTCCAAGCAAAGTGGCAATGGATGGAGAGATTAATTGAAGATTCCAGGCTTTTATTACAAATACACATCTTGTTTCCTAAAGGGTGAGGAAGTCATGTAGATCTCCAATGAACACTTTGTCTTGGACAAGAAGCCTGAGAAATAATTGCACTTTTGATGGGGCATATTTACTTCAAACTAAAGACTGGAATGGTTGGGCACCATCGTAGAGCAATCAATTCATCATATTGGAACAAGATTTTATTGTGAAGAGACCATATGTATTGAGCATCCAAATCTTCATATCCAACATGAAGCATAGCATAGTCTTGGATTTCAATAAGGATGTTAGGAGAAATAGTTGCTCTTGTTCAAATTGAAACAGAGAGTGAGGTCCTTGCAGAGACCATGTCCAGATGTCGTTGATCCATCTACCAATGTCAGCCACCAAAGCAGATTTTAAGGAAGATAAAAGATATAGCCTAGGGAAGGCTGTTTTCATAGAAAAATCTCAAATCCAATTAGAGATTAAAATAATATATTTTCTGAGTGAAAACTATAACTAACTTGAAAATTAAAGTATTAAATTGGAAAATTTTATTGAATGGGAAAAGACTAAATTACAAGAATAATAAGGATTTAGTTGGGAAAAAACAAATTTATAGGTAAATTCAAGGTAGCCTGGATTAAACCAATTTAATTAAAGATTTTTCTCCATGTTAAAACACTCCTACACCATTCAATTTATACAAGGTAGCCTAGACTAAACCAATTTAATTCAAGATTTTTTTCCATGCTAAAACACTGCCTGGACTAAACCAATTTAATTAAAGATTTTTCTCCATGCTAAAACACTCTTACACCATTCAATTTATATTAATAACTAGAATTTAAATTTGAAAATATTTTTGAATTCAAACTAGAAAAGATTTGGATTAAATTTGATTTACAACTTAATTATAGCTTTAAAATTTAAAAGTTGTTATGCCATGTGTTAAACTATCATGGACTAATGAACATCCAATTTCCATTTCGCCCCCTCTTTTATTCATGGTCAAAACCATCCCTCTTTTGCCTTACAGAAAAATTTGTCCACAAGGTGAAGGTAGCAAAATCTCCCTTGAGCTAGTCTTCTTCTAACCAAATTGCAACCTTATCGTTTTGTTCATGCTATCAAACCAATAATTCACATTTTTTTTTTCATTTGGTGACTCATTTTTTATGGTCTAACACACTTTTAGTTTTGGACAGGGTTGTCTTTTCCATTGAAAAAATAGTAGCTTTGAAACTATTTGTTCCTTCTAATGCAATCAGGCTTGTAGAAATGAAAGGTTCTAATTATTCAGGTGAGGATCTGACCCAAACAGACAATGTGGATAGGCGAACAGATGTTTTCATGGATTAATGGGATAGGTCTAGACCCAAAAGGAAGTTATTAACTCTCAACACTTTCATGAGGCTCATGCATCAGATATTGAGGCTTATGGCCAAATTTGATATTGTTTACTTCGATGACATTATGATTTATAGCCCTATTCTATAGTCTTATTTAGAGCATCTTCGTGTTGTTTTTTACACTTTGAGAAAGGAGCAATTGTATGTGAGTCGTAAAAAATATAAGTTCTTCACTAGTATTGTTATTCTTGTAGGCTTTATTGTTTCTATTGAAGATGTTCGAGTTGATCCATCAAAGATTTATGCAATTATAGAGTGGCCGACTCCAAAGAGTTCTCTTATAAAGATTGTCTAAAGAGGCGCACCTTTTAGTGGATAGATGAGTTTGAATCTAAATTTCAGTTAGTGAAGTCGAAAATGATTGATGGTTATTTATTGGCACTTCTAGATTTCAAGAAACTTTTTAAGGTAAGCTATGATGCATCCGGGTTAAGCATTAAGGGATTTATTAACTAAGATAGGCAGCCAATTGTTTTTTTAGCGAGAAGTTGTCTAACTCAAAGAGAAATACTTCACGTATGATTTAGAGTTTTATTCTATTATTCAAAGTCTCAAGCATTGGCAACATTACTAAGTGTAGAAGGAGTTTATCTTAATCACAAACTATATAGCTCTGAAATATATAATTGGAAAGTATAAGTTAAGTCTTCAACATACAAAATGGGTATTGTTTCTATAAGATTTTACCTTTTCATTAAGGTATCATTCGGGCAACTTAAATAAAGTGGTTGATGCTCTTAATAGTTGGGTTGCTCTATTTATTACTATATGTACCTAGGTGATATGGTTTAATGTTTTCAAAAAGTTGTATTTGAACGATTTATCATTCAAGCAAATTTATGTTGAGTTGATGGATGGAGGGAAGCGAGATAACTTTATATTTGTAAATGGTTATCTATTATGTGTTTTGTAGCTTTGTATCCTAAAGAGTGGGATCGTTTTGTGAGTGACACTTGGGGCAAGATAATAAATTAACCTTGGTATCCGCAAATTATTATTGGCATAAGCTACTAGGTTAGATATCTAGCTTTGTAAAGAGATGTATTATTTGTTAGAGGTCCAAGGGCGTCTTATCGAATGCTAGGCTCTACACTTCATTACCGTTTCTTAAAGCTTTGTGGCTAAATGTTAGTATGGATTTTATGTTGAGTTTACCTTGTACCTAACAAGCTATGGATTTTATTTTTGCTGTTTTTTATAAGTTTTCAAAGATGGCCCATCTCATAGCCTGTTAAAAGACCATGGATGTATCTTGTATAGTCAACCTCTACATCAACAAAGTGGTTTGTTTACATGAAATCCCTAGGTCCATCACACTGGATAGATATGTGAAGTTTATAAGCAAATAATACATGAAATCCCTAAGAGTTTGTGAGGTAAGATGGGAATTTAATTGAACTTTAGTTGTGCATATCATTCTTATAACATCTTTTTTTAGGACTGTTAGATCTTTCAAAATCATGTTTTAAGCCTGGATGCCACTGTTTAAGCTAATTTTGTTATTTTTCCTATGTTGTTTTAGATTTCTTGTTTTTATTATGGTTCCATTTTATTTTTCCTTAATGTTCTCGAGCTGTAAGTTCTTTTCTAGTGGATGTAGGTTTTCTTGAGCAATTTAAATGTCTTGTAAACCTCTAAAAGAGGAAAGCATCATATATTTAAATTTGGGATAATAAACTTGTGAATTTAAAGTTCATATCTAGAGTCTTTTTCACCTATTTAATTCTAGTATTTATATGATATTGTTTTTCTACTTAACTTTTGTTTGTATCGCCTCCTTTCTAATTATTTCCTTGAAAAGAGAATTGGGAAATGTTAGATGTATTCAAGACCGAATAAGAAGCTCCACGCAATAAGCCATATTCCTTATCCTTGTATTTTAAATGGTCTAGGGTATTTGTAAACTAACTTCTAAAGTTTTTTCTGGTGCACACTTAATTAACGATATGGTTGGAGCTTAAGGTGCACCTAATTTCCTTTTTTAATTCCATTTCCTTTCTTTTTTTTGTTTGCTAGTGTTTCCTTTATATTATATGTTTTGCATAAGTTTGCTTTGATATTTTGTGATAGTGTTGTCGGATGATATTTTGTGATAATATTGTTTGATCTTTTAAGCTCTCCTTTTCAATTAAAGAAACCTATTTTATATTGATAAATGCTTTCATAAGGTCATCATAGATGGATGCCCCAAATATAATATGCAATGGACCTCCCTATTAGACCTTTAAAAATCTAACTTTATTGGTGTTAATTGAATTTAGTTGTCCACAAGTGTTTCCGCTTCATGTCGATGATGTCTATTGACTAAAGTTAAAAGGGTATTAGGAGGAGATTATACAAGCTTTTTTCTTTGAGTTTTAATAAGTTGTTTTACCTTGGTTGACATGTGTTGAGCTAGTTCTTCTGAAATCTATTTTTTTTCAAACTAGCAAATTTTTTTAGTAATTACAACATTCGGATTCCATCTTTCATGACTTGATTGTCTTTGATACCAATTTATAACAAACCCAAAAATCAAAGCATGAAATTGGAAAATTTTATTGAATAGGAAAAGATTGAATTACTAGAATAATAGGGATCTAGTTGAAAATAAAAATTAGGCAAATTCGAGGTAGCACGGTACTCTAAGAACTAAACCAATTTAATCAAATATTTTTTTCCCATTCTAAAACACTCCTACATTATTCAATTTATACTAATAACTATGAATTTAAATTGTGAAACATACTTGAGTTCAAAATTGAAATGAATTCAAATTTGAAAATATTTGGATTAAATTAATTTAAGACTTTGAACTTTAAAAGTTGTTATGACATGTGTCAACCTGTCATAGACTAGTGAACATCTATCGTCCATCTCGTTTCTTATTTCATCTATGGTCAAAATCATCTCATAAGTCCATAACAAAAACTTGAGCTAGTCTAACATCCCATCCATGAGATAGTGAGGTTTCTTCGTATATTTGTTTGCTTGTCCTTTCATTTTTTTTTTACTTTACTTATTTTCATCCTTTTACATTATGTTGTTGATGATTGGGCTTGATGATTTATTTGATTCTTCTTTTTTGGTTTTTTGGATTTTCACTATCTAAAAAAATCTTGACATTGATTTGGATCTTGATTTGGCTAGGAAGAATTTGGTTTGAATGTTTGCAAATAATTAAAATGTGAGGGGACTAAAATTAAAAGTGAGGTGAAATGGTAGCCATATATTAAAAAAATAAAATATTTTTTTATTTTTGATCCTTTATTTCTTCTTCTTTTTTCAATTCAGCTATAATCATATATTCTCAACTACACGACTTATTCTATAGAGGGTCCTTTTTTAGCATATATTTGTGCAAGTAATTCTCAATTTATTATATATATTAGATTTTGAGTTAATGATTAAAATTTTTGTTGGTGTTAAAAAACACCTTAATATTTTTTTTGTGTTAAGAAAAAATTGGTCTAGCCCGTGACGGAACACGGGTCAATTATCTAGTTATCAAAAAGTAAAAGAGAAAGTGAATTCATCATTCACCTCCTCACAAAACATTGTTCATAGTGCTTTGGCTTTTTTTATTTTTTTTTCCTTTCAATTTTATCCTTCAATATTAGATTTATTAAAAATTACATTTCATAATTTATTTCAATTTGTTTTATATAAGGTTATCTTAGTTTTATATCCCAAGTCATAGACTTAACAGGTTAATCGTGGTTGATTTAAGTTTTTTTATGTTTTTTTAATTGAATTTTTTAATTCATTTTAATATTGAGTTGTTTGAGATAATTTGTGCTATTCTAATATTAACTCCAGAATAAACCTAGCTGAAAGATATCAAGCATAACAATTTTCCATGTCTTGAATCCTTTATGCAGGGAATGGGAATAAACTCAAGGTGGAAGCACATTCACTTGCATCCAACAGCCAGGTGAGTGTAAAAAAATGCGGAATATGGAAAGGCACAAAGTTGCCATGCATTTCACACTCATGAAACAACACAGTTTTTCATTTTCCAATTTCTTTTGATTTTGACTTAAACAAAATCCATGAACTACATAGATAAAATTAAACAACATAAATACAATAGCAAAATGAACTAAGAAATGAGGAACATCTTTTCTAGCTTCATCAACTCGTACTTTGTTTGCATGAGCTGGATTGCACATATCATGGTGATAATGCAAGTACTTTCTCATACGTTAATCATGTACATTTTACATCTCCAGATCATATATTGAACATGTATAAGACATGTCTGGGTGTAATTTTGAAAGAACAGAATTAAGGTAATGCAAAAGGTTCATGACAAATTGTTCCAAGTTTCATCCAAAATCAAAGCATAATACAACGTTCTCTCACTCAAGATATAGCTTGGAACTCTTTGATTATGATTTCACTTATATATACACATCCTCCTCATAAAAACCTTGGTCCAACATCATATAATAGTAGAAATTGCCCAAGGTAAATGACTTCAATCGATTCGAACAAGTAAAAACCTGCATGAGAAAGTTAAAATCACTTTGTTTCCATAGAGACCAATTCATGTGAAAGGAGTGATCCAGAATTATTTGATAAATGAACAATAGATTCATAAGTTCTGAAAGGACAACTTACATTCCGCTTGTACATCCACAGCCCTCTTTGTATAATGTATGTTTCCAGGTAAAATCTGGTGTGCTTATAACTGCACTCTGAAAAGAACAATCCTCGTTCATAGCAACATTAAATAAAAGATTCATGATTGCATAATAATAATATTAGCCTGGAAATATTCCAGAACTAGTAAGGTGGCATTAGACGGAGAAGTCTTTTTTATTTATTAACTTTTACTTCCCCTTTTTTTCTGCCAATATGACAATCAAGAAAAGAAAATTGACCGCCTCAGAACTGGAATTATTTCACGTTGATTGGAGCAGCCATGTTCCGCAGTTTCCGAGAAATCTCTGAGAATGAAGGTCTCTCTGATGGATCTGAGGACCAACAACTTTCCATCAAAGATTTCCATTCCGGATCACACCATGTGGGAATTTGAGGACGTAAAGTGTTGTTAACAATTCCTCCTAAGAATCAGGAGGAAACAAGCAAACAAAGAACAATCAAATACACAAATAAATCACGGCATAATTTGACATAATTAAAGTATAAATATCTCTTGCTTATCAATGTAAAATAAAAATAACAAGTGCAAAATTCAGAGCAGCCATATGCATAAACAGGTATTCTAAACACTTCTGCAGATATGACATGGAATCTCCTGATGCATTGACTCAGCTACTAACTCAAAAACTAGCATGGAAAATCTATAGATACATGCTTCCACTGAAGAGTTTGGAACAAACTTCAAAAACCTATGCCATAAACATTTGGGCAAGCTAGAGGAAAAATAAATTAAAGAGCACCATTAAATTTAGAATAAAACTTAAAATGCAGGATAAACATAAGCTTTCAATATTTCTTGACAACTCGTCTGCTTTCCAGTTTAGGTTGTGTGGTTTCTTTGTTCACAACAAGGCTTACTGTTTCCCATACGAATAAATTAGTCCAAGTCTGATTTATACCCACACACACACAAATATATAACATCAATTCAGGTCCAACACTAGAGTTGATTCACATGACATAAGAACAGATCATTGACATGGTACATTTATAAATCTTAGAGGTAATGGTGCTCCATCTATTTACAGCCCACATCTTTCTTCTGATCTCAAGGAAGATTGTCAGTAGGTACCTATGATCTTCAATTTCTCTTTCTCACAGTGTGAGCTACTAGCAGTTCTAAAAAGGACTATGGGAATGAAAGAATAGAATTAAGTATTCTTCCTCTCATCGACTGGTCACTCATGCTGAGACTAAAACAGAGTCCATTGATAGTCACTAGTCAGCCATCAACACAGAATGCATGATGGACCAATTAAAAACTGCCCTTACTAAAAATGTACCAGAGTTAGCTCAATATTGTTCAAATATCCAATAAACATAAATTAGAAATCAGAAACCCATTGGTTTACCCTATGAAAAGCCTGCTGTCAAATATCTAGAGCATCCAGGTCCCCACATGCAATTAAGGAAATGCAAAAGTCAAGAGCTATGTGCTTTATTATGTATTAAAGAGACATTATTCATAGTATTAGAATGAAGTGGTTAAAAAGGAAAGATAAAATTGGAGAACTATGGGATCTAAATCCCTGTTAAACTTAAAGACAATTTCTGTATAAAAATTAAAAAGCATAGTTAGGTACGCTGTATGTATTAGTGCTGGCGATGTCAAAGTAACATGTCCATGAAATACATGGAGTAAAAGCTAAAATGAGCATTAAGGTGAAAATTTAAATGAATAAAAAGATCATATAAAATGAGTGTATGAGTAGGAAGGTGGTGATGACACTCATTGAGAAAAAATCAAGGGAGAATCATATTAATTGGTTTGACAGTGCTCAAGAAAGGCACGTAGATGCTCCAATGCAGAAGAATTAAATAGCTCCCACATCATCCTTGCATCCATGTGGTGCAGTTCAAGGGCTTTTAAGGTGTTTCACTGACTGATATACTCAGAGATTCAGACACTCCTTAGCTGTCAAAGCTTTGTTTCTTGTTCTTTTCTGTTCATTCTGATGGCTTCTTATCTCCAAATTTAAATATCTGTTCGCTTCTCATCAATACTACTAACTTTATCTAAAAAAGAATTAAGCAGCTAAGTTTCCAGAGCAATTCAAAACACCATACCCTGTAGGCATCCAAAATTTTGACCCATGCCCAAATATGTCTTGAATTTGTAAAGTGAAGCCTGTACTAGGATATAACCTAATTTTCATTGGCTTTCCTGATTCTTCATCACCTAGATATTGCATGCTTCTTTAGTGTTCATGCTGCACAGAGACATGGTTATCCAAAAATACATGGTAACAACAATTCAGGTTCAAAGTCCTTTAATTTACACTCGACAAGCAAGACATCTGAAAACCCAGGTTAAAAGAATCTAATCTTCCATCCATGTGCTGATAAATGAACACTTTCCTATGAGTATATGGAAAAATAAATTATATTGTAATTGATATCCTTATTCATTATACAAAAACATGGATGCTTACCAATTATGGAGGCGCAATGCTTGTTAGCATAAGGTTCTTCTCCTGTAAGCAATTCCCACATAACAATCCCAAATGAATAAACATCAATCTACAACACAAGATAATAAGATGTTACTTCAACTAGCCAACACAGGAAAGAAAAATTAGTTTAGGCATTTTTATCTAAGCATAATATTACCTTCTCTGTTACCATGTGGTTTTTGCCACTCAAAAGCTCAGGTGCCATCCAGGGCAAAGTTCCACGAACACCACCTGAAACTAACGTGTGTTGTTTCACCTTTGACAAGCCCAGATCACCAATCTAAGAATGCAAAATGTGTTAGATGCCAAATTCACGCCCTTCCGAAATGATTACCATTATTAGAAGAACATAAACTACAACTTTGAAATGAATCAGCCAGGAAATTCATAGAGCTGAACACCAAATAAACATCAAAAGCTGAAAAAAACACCAGGCTTCAACTGCTGTGCACTTAATTACAGGAAGCTGGCCACTAAAAGCACTTTTAAAAAAAAAAAAAGCAGTGACAACACAGAGAAATAAAATGAATCTTGGTTAACAGAAGAAGAGAGTAACCCAAGTTTAGACCTCAGTTCTACAATCATTTCTATTTCAGCATACCTTGCAAACTGGCCGTTGCGGATCTCTCATATTTACTAACAGATTCTCACATTTCAAATCAAAATGAACAATGTTCTTCCCATGCAAATACTCCATTCCAAAAGCAGCATCCATAGCTATGATGAGTCTCTTGCGACGATCAATGGTTCTGTTCAGAAATATTACAGTGTTACAGATTCTAACTCAGAATGTGTGTTTGAATACTATATTTTTCCCCCAAGTGATTAAGTTTTAGTAAAGCAAGCTTCATTGACAGTTGACAAAGAATAAGAACTCTTCTAACAACGCGAGATGGAATATTCAAAAGTGCAAACTCATGACATCACCAACAGCATGGTTACCTGTCCTTCTTCTGCAAAAACTGTTTCAGAGATCCATTAACCATAAACTCAGTAACAGTTGCTAAAGATCCATCAGGGCCATCACGAACAATACCATAGAAAGAAACAACATTTGGATGGTGTAATGAACTCAATATCAAAGCCTCCTTCCAGAAATCTGCAATCTACAAAAGCAACATTAATGCAATAATTACCATCAATCAACAATTCACTACAATACAGTGTGTTCATATTAGCAACTATAATTTGGCATCAAATCCAAAGACAGTTATTGCAGGTGATTAATTTCATAAGTGAAAACTGTTTGAGATGCACAACATCAACTCCTCTCCAAAAAGATACACTATAAGGTGGTGGCATAATTGAATATATGCATAGAAAAATGGGAAAGATGAAGAATAAGAAACTCTCAAGAATCTGGTGAAGTTGCCATCAATAAGAGACATGAATGCATCATATCTCCTATACAAGTTGTCAAATATGTATAATATAGTCACACACTAAAGGTTTGATCCTTCCTCAATTCATACACAAGTATCAAAGAACAAAGAAGCAGATATTCAAAGCAAAACACAAACTTCACATTATAAAGGTCATGATTCAATTTCCCTTTTCTTTTGCTTCAAACAAACTAATGATGCCATTTTTACAGTTATTCTAGATAAACTTAACTCGCACATCATTTCCTACTCTTGCATATTAAGGGGGTGTTTGGGAGCGTGGTAACGGTTGCAGTTTAAAGTACTTTTCGCTCAGAAATGCATCAAAATAATATTTTTATTATTTTTTAAAAATCATTTTTGACATCAGTATATCAAAACGATCTGAAAACATAGAAACAAAATTAACTTTAAGAAAAACAAATTCAAATTTTTGAGAAACACGGTTTCAACGGCGTTTCCAAACATTGCTTTAAGCGCCATGACCCAGCAACACCAAAATTACCACAAGTCTCCCTTTAACACTGCTTTTAAGTACCACTAGCTCACATGCACATGCACATGCACGAGCACATGTAACACATTGCGTCCCCTGAGACTAAGTCAATCTTCCAGAACAAGGCAATGATTAATAATATAAACGAAAAATTATCAGAAGAATATGGGTCCTACCAAGCGCTCTCTTTCAGCAGGTCTCCCAGCAAAGCAGCTGGCTTTTATTCTCTTTATAGCCACATCAGAACCCTTCCATTTCCCATGATGAACAGCTCCATATGTTCCACAGCCTAGCACACGAATCTCCTCCAAATCATCATTTTTTATTGTCTGGACACAGAATCAACCTATTGTTAAAACACAACACACAAAACAAGAAAGTGTAGATAGCAAGGAACAATAAATAAGATGACCATGCAACATTAAAACACCAATGATGTGAATGTGACAGCAGGCGGGCACCTGCAATCCCCTTTCTATAGCTTCTGCCTCGGCTTTTGTCGGCTCAATTTTGTTGTTTATATTTTCATTGTCAGAGCTCAGCTCTGCTTCTTCATGAGTGTTCTGTTAGACATGCAACGCATTAGAAAAAGATAACATGTTGTGAAATGCTTTTTGAGCAAATAAAAGTTCAGTTCATTCTCACCACAGCTTCAGGCTCCTTTTCATCTATTTCTCCTGATACTAAATCATTCTTTGCAGGATCAGCCTTATCTTCAACTATAGCTTTCACCTCTTCAGCCTGTTCCAGTGCTGCCTTCTTTACAGAAGCAATTAAATCAGGTAAGAAACTCATACGGCCAATTGACAGATTTGGTTCCCCAAGAACAGCAGAAGGATCTTTTTCTCCCGCTTTCACTGTATCGCCACTTTCTTCAACTAACCTCAAGAAATTGGAATTGAGAGACTCAGGAAATGCTGCCTGGCCATTAATATCAGCAATCATATCCTGCTCCAGGCAAGGTACATTTGGCACATCCAAGTTTTCAACCTTCCCTACACCATTTGCGTGATTTTCTATGCCAAGGACGATCTTTCCCTCCATCTTTGATGCTTTGGTAACAGTGTTATTACATAACTCAGGGTTGTAACCAGAAGCAGCTATATTTGCAGATGAGTTTAGCATTTCATGCGGGAGTGTTGGTCGAATGGGTTCTGGAGGAAAAGACTGCTTATTTTCTAGCCCATAAGTATTTGGATTCAATTTCAACATGTGACCATAAGAATATTCCAAGGAAGTTGTCCCGTCGAAAACAAGCATTTTCTGAGAGGACTCAACCCAAGGTTGCTGACTATCTATGCCAACGCCATTCCTTTGACTACCACTAAGAAATGATGGATTAGCAGCACCATTTATCTGCAGACCTGCACTGGACGCTTCATAAGGAGTTCCATGCACTGGATTTTGAACATTTCTCCGTAAAGTCTGTGGATGTGCATGTCCATGTGGAAATGAATGAAGATTCTCTGGTCCGTAAGCGCAAGGAAAATTCCCATGCTGTACTGAACGTTCTTCAGGAGGTGAAACGTGTAGGTTGTGGACAGCAACTGCACCTTGATCGTGAAAAACATCGTTGCCCAATTCAGGCCCAGGCTGGTGGTGCGAGGACATATGATGACCATCCACCAAATTTCCATGTCCAAGGGGATAATTCATGCCTGGACCATCTACAATGTACTGATCATTGAATCTTGTGGCTCCAGAGATATGTGTTCTGGCTTCATCAGTGCAGGGACTCAACTGATGCTGCACAATCCATCCTCTTTCATGGCCTTGAGTGTCATTGTAGACAGCTCGGGGATCATTCAGCTCTCTGGGATAGACTGGGTGGTGCGCCTTTGCATCTGCGTTTAGCATGAACGTCTCCCTATTCGGAGGACAGTCAGCACCTGGATTAGCAACCTGAGGGACTCCGTTTCCCATGCTGGGTTGCTCGAAATGCAGTTGATTTCTTGGGAAAGGCCCCCTGCAGTGCTCACAAACAATGTTCCCTTCAAAATTACCGGGACCATGCGGCAAGTTACCAGGAAAACCACCCTTATGACCACATACGCCTCCAGCAGGCATCCATACTACATTTTCGGAATATTGTGGCTGGTGGTCATAAGGGGGATGCTGATTTAGCTGCGACCGAGCACATTCTTCAAGCATTCTATCCATGCCTTTATCGGGTAAATCCCCAAACTGCATACGGTAACGCGAAGAAGGGGGTGAATTTGGAAACTCTGATAATGATCTTGGATCATGGTGTCCATGATGCCTAGGAGAATAATATGCAGGGCTCCATGAACTCTCCATTTCATTATACCTTGGAGCAATAGTAACATGATGCAAGTTGTGCTGTGATATTGGCATCTCACCACTCCTTTGGCTAAGGAGACCACCTTCAAGACTCAATCCATTAAAAAACTGTTCTTGTAAATGAATATCATCAACTGGACCAATCAAAGGGGAGTCAGCATGCTGCCTTCTAAAATCAGGCCCATCATTCAAATTATTCAGCGCATCCACATACCTCCTCTCGCTCTCCCTCCCATCCCCATCAACATAATGCCCCGAACCATCTTGGTCTGTATTCAAAAACAGAAAAATCCTAAGCCTGGTGAAACCATCCCCAGATCCCAATTTCTCATACTCCTCCATCATGTTAGTCACATCATCATCATTCACAACCGAAACTAATGCATCAAGATCCTCATCAGGCTGCTGATACTTCAACACCATCGCCCCATCATAAAGCTCTCTCATTTTACTCATCAACTCCTCATAACTAATATCCATAGGCAAACTCACAATCCGCGTCTCTCCACCCACATAACGCAATTTCCCATCTTGAGGTCGAGGCATTATGCTACCTAAGAAACTACACAATAATTTAACACGGGGAGTATCATCGTTTGAACCAGGGTTGGAACCAGCTGTGGAATTAGTGGTAGACATTGGTGTATCCATAAAGTGAAAGGCTTGCTGATTATCCACAGGATTAACAGTCTTGTTCAAGCATTCAATTCTTTTATTACACATGAATCATCACCTCACAACACATCAATACTAACAGCTTTATCAGACTTGAATGCATACAATACTGATTCTTCATTAGGCAGCTCATAAAAAAACCCTAAAATCATCAAAACCATCCATATCAGTAGTCGTTTCCAACTAATGCCGCCACCACCACCCCCACCAATAAAAACGAAGAAAAAGAAACCCTAAATTAAATGTTAAGAAAACAAACTAAACCAGGAGAAAATACTGTTTTAAACAACTCAAAATATCAAAAAGAACCCTCCTTTAAGAACCCAGATTCGATCGTGTAATATAAAAGAAATAAAAAAAAGAGGAAGAAAGAAAGAGATCCTAGATTCTAAAAGAAAGTAAAATACCTGGTGAATAAATAGATAAAAATGAAAAATAGGGTTCTTCCAAGATTGGATCAAAAATATGTTGATGTGTTGTGTGAATTGGTTTAGTGGGATTTCAGAGAAAAGAAAGAAAAAAGGAAAAAATCGGGGAGGGGGTATGGAGGGAGAGGCCTGAGGATGAGGGTTGGCTTGTGGTGTGACAGTGATGATGAGAGAGAGAGCAACGGCTGCTTGCCAGGTAGTGTCACACGTGGCAGCCTCTTGCTTTTTGTTTTCGTTACTTTTCTTTGGAACATAAAGGTTTTTCAAAATGGAAGAGGCCAAATTCTTGGAGATGGAGGGTGAGGGTGGTGGACAACTGGACACGATATGCATGCTGCGTGTTCAAAACTCCTCACCTTTTCACGTTATACGGAGCGTTTGTTGGTTGGAACATAATAATAATAATAATCTGCCTCGCTTTTTTAAAGCGTTTGTAGGAATATGATACTATGATAGTATTTATTTTTTAAAAACATTATTTAAAAATATTTTTAAATATTTTTTATTTTAAAAAAAATTAATAGTACATTTCAACAATTCAAAATTATAAATTAAAAAAATTAAAAATTCTTTAAAACATTTTTTAAATAAAAAAACAAACATATTAATCTACTCTATATTAGATTTATCTTTTCTTTTTAAATTTTTTTTGTTTTATATTTTGATATTAGATTAATTAAAAATTGAGTTTCATAAATTTTTTTATATAATGTTATCATGATACTAAAAAAAAAGTATTAGTATAAAGTTAATGATTGATTTTTTAATCGTTTATTTTTGTTATCGTATAAATAAATAAATAATAATTCCAAACAAATAAGTTATTGATTTGAGTAGAGTCCACGATCTGGTTTGTTGATTTGGTGAGATTAACTTTTCTTTTTTTATTATTAAATTCATTTGTTTCATTTCAATGTCATCCTTCGATATTTAGTTATTAAAAGTTGAGTTTCGTAATTTGTTTCATTTTGCATTCTATAAAACTATCACGATTTAAAAAAAAAAATTGGTATTAAGTTGGTGCTTGATTTTGAAATTGTCTATTTTTATTATAATATAGTTAAATAAAAAATAATTTTGATAACAAAACAAATTAGTAATCCTAGTGGAGTCCATATAACTTGGTTCGTGGTTTTAATGTGCTGACCTGGCTACCTGATTCACGGGTTTGGCGGGTTTATACATCGAACCCAATTTTTTTTCTAGTTTTTTAGTTATTAAATTTTTTTATTTCATCTTTTAATATTGAATTTGTTGAAAAATAAACTTCATGATTTATTTTTATTTGCTTTATCATGGTCTCAAATGAACATTTATTTTAGAATTAATGCTTGATTTTATAAGTATCTAGTTTTCTATCATGTAATTAAATAAAAATAATTTATAAAAATAATAGAGTTTTTAAATTCAGTGAAGTCCATGATCCAAGTTGCAGGGTGATTGGGGTCAATCCAATCTAGTGTCATCTCACTATTTAAAAAAAAAAATTATCTTGAAATTTTTTTAAAAGTTAAGCCATGAATTTTTCTCAATCATCCAAAATATCTTTAAACCCATGAAACTGACCAATTCACATCTAATTAGCTCTTATATGATTTAATTGAAAACTAAATCTTGACAAGAAACAAATTTATTAAAAATAACTAAATTTATTATCCATGTTATGATGTTGTATATCTTGATAACATTTATCTTTTAATTTTTTAATATAGTTTTTAGTTAAAATTAAAGATTTTGTTTGCATTTATTATCAAAAATAATTTTTTATTTATTTAATTAAATATATTTTCAGTTTATAATTAGATTTTTTTAAGGAAAAAAAAGTATGTTGAAAAAAAATTATAAGATCCAGACAAAACACTAGCCACGTGGCTAGTTAAAATAAATTAAAAAAATATAGTGAAATTATTGCATCAAAAACATCGTAACCCCAGGCACAAGGCATTATGTGCTACGATAGTGATTTCACAGGGTTTTTTTTTTTTCCAATTCTGGTCCCGACAGCAATCTGGTGTTGACTTTTGATAACGTGTCATTCATCCATTGAGTGACCCAATGAGCTCGTGGAATATTCTTCGCATAAACGACCTACGATGTTCGATTCCGTATAAAGGTCAATTCTCCGGTCCAAACCCTACCACACGCGCAGGCGTTGCCAGTCAATCTCACTCTGGCTTTCTCGTGAGAAATCACGTGGGGCCATGAACATGTGAAACCAGTAATAAAGTTCCAGGTGGCACAATGTATGACACGTCAGTCACCATCTTGTGAAGGTAATGGCAGTGGTGGTGTCATGAGATAGAGCTAGAGGACTCGAACTTTTGTGTACTCGCTTTCTTGTCCTTTCACTCGCATTCTTCAGCTGCGTTCGTTGGTGACCACTGTCTCGTTGTAAATAAATATCCAAACCTCTTCTCAAGTATTTTCATTTATACCATCTTCAAAGGAGATTTTTCTTCTCCAGCTTTTGGCTCTTTCTGCAATTTGTGTCGTCTTTTGCGGTTTTGGAGAGAATAGATTCCACAGAAGCTCTTGGAATCTCTTTCAATTAGGTCATTTTCATATTCAATTATGAAAACTTTAATTTGGAGTTTATTAGAGTGAGCAATCTTTCGGGGTTGGAATTGCATTTTCAAATCGATTTTTATAAAAATTTAATTTTTTTAATTTAAAATTATTTTTTTAGTTTCTAAATTGTTTTAATGTGATAATATCAAAAATAAAATTTTTAATATGAAAAGAATATATTATTTTAATACATTTTCGAGCTAAAAACACTTTAAAAAGCAACTATAACAACACTTTCAAACACCAAATGTTACAAAATATATATATATATATATATATATATAAAAGAAGAATATACCAAAATGCCCAAGAAATTATCAAAAACTGGTTAAGGAAAATTCAAATATACAAGATTATAAAATTTACAATGTATTTTCGACCAATAAATACTTTTTTGGCAAAGAAAATTCAATTTAATGAAAAAAATTTTAAATCAAATGTTTAAGGACTCAATTACAAATTTCTAAGGTTTAATTGATTTATTGAAAGCTTAATTGTAAGAAAAAATAATTTTGGAGTTTAATTTAGGCTTTAACTTGAAGAAATTAATTTTTAGGCGTTAAGTTGCAATTTTTAAGAGTTAATTTGATTAAATCAGGGGCTAAATTGCATTAATATTAAAGTTTGATAGACAATTAGGGACTTGATTGAAGAAATTCAAAACCAAGGACCAAACTAAAAAATCACGTGAATATATGGGCTTAAATTGACCAAATCAATGGCTAAATTGAAGAAATTGAAAGTTTGTTGGTCAATTGAAGGTCAAAATGCACAAATTCAAAATTAATGACCAAAATGAAAGAAAAAAACAGTCAACTTAGGGGCTAACAATTGAGTTTAGCAGGAGTAAGATTGTATAAGATTAAAAGTTTAGAGGCAATTATGAGTGAAATTAAAAGAAATTGGAAGCATATATACTCGATCAAAATTTGTCAATCTCAAATTAAAAACCCTAAATAACTCGTCATTCTGACTTAATGAAGAGAATGTGAGTGACACGTTGTTTGGTAGACTAGCTCCATTTAGACAATTTTAGCTTATCGAGTTAGCAACTTCAAAAGAATAAATGTAGAGTTACAAATCTTCAAATTGAGTAAGGTTGGATCCAAATAAAAAGTATGCATCTCTTTTACCAACTTTAGACAGTCTCAGGTGATGATGATGTTAGAATTGCCCCGATAAAGTCTCGAAAGTGGGCAACTCAATCAGCTATGATTGAAACATAATTGTACAAGAATCGACCTTTTTTTGTGTATTCACACATAAATGATCCTCAATGGATTCTTATTAATGGTTTAAAACACTTCCTTCAAGATCAAAAGGTCAGAAATAAATTCAAAACCTCTCAAAACTCTAACAAAACGATATAAATACCCCTTAAGATCAAAAGGAGAAGAGAGGGAGAAATAAAAAGAAAAAAGAGAAAAAAAAAAGAAAAAAAAAGGAATATATTAACAATAAACCAAAGTGCAAAAGTCTAAGAGTCTAACACAAAGATTTCCTAAGATCTAAAAGGATAGTAACTTTGTGAGATGAAACATTCCCAAAGAAAAATAAAATGAGACAATAGTTATTCTAGGTATATTTTCTTATCTAAAAGGAGGCTCTTATGGCTTGCTTGAGGTTTTTTTTATATATTTATGTTTATAAACATAAAAAAAAGTTCAGAATGCTTAACAAGTGATGTTGTATTCACCTTTCTTGTCGTGATCTTTATTTATTATGTTCTTTTTGAAGTTTTTTCTTATTTTTTTTTATATAATAATGTTATTGTTTAAGTTGTTTATATATATATATATATATATAGAGCGTCGTTTTAGTTTTTGTTTAACTTAAAAAATACATGTTTAAGTAAGGATGTTCTTCTTAGTTGTGTTAGGTCTGTTCATGATTAAAATGAGTTTTAAAAATTCAATTTTGAATCCATATTACACGAACATATAGTTTGTTTCTAGGCGTGTTCTTCATGTTCTTGAAAAGAATATTGTCTTAACCCCGTGATTCAGATCAATTTTAGTCCATTTATTTGCACTAAACCCTTCAAACAACTTGATTAAGCAATAATTTAGGGTTTATTTGCATCAATAACAAGTTTTAATGCAATTTAATCTTAGGGTTTTGGTTTTGAATCAAAACTCATTTTGAAAAAAATCATGTTTATTCTTTGATGATTGAAGTGAATAAATGTTAGATTATTGATCCTTGCATGATTTTCAATATATAATTGCCTTTTGTTTGACCATATCTGGTCTAATTTGGAGTTCATGTTGTTGGGTTAAGTCTGGGCATGTTTTTTATGTTCTTAGAAAGAACAACGCCTTATACCATTTATTGGGACCAATTGTAGTCCATTTCTTTGCACATACCCCTTCTTTATGTGTAATTAGTAAGTAATCTAGGGCTTATTTGCATCAATAACAAGTTTTAGATGTATTTTAATTATAGGATTTTGATTTTGAACTGAAACCCAAATTGACAAAATCGTGATATTTAAATGATAATCGAAATGAATGGATGTTAGATTATTAATCCTTGTACGATTTGCATAATGTATATGCCTTTGTTTTGATCGTATGTAGTCTAATTTGGGTTTAACGTTGCTGGGTGGGTTTCGATGTTCTTTGTTTTATTCATGTTCTTTATTTTTTTAGTGTTTGATTCGTTTTGTTCAAGAATCTTTGAGTTTTTTTTTTGTGTTTAATCTGGTTTTTTACTTTGGTTTTATTTTTGTGTTGTTTTCATATCAAACTACGATTTTTTGTTTGTTTTATGGTCGAAGAAAAAATTTCGAGTGAACCTGGTCAAGATAAGATTGGGTCAAGGGTTTAAGACCCTATTTTTTTTTCCATCTTTTTCTAAAGGATTTTTTTGGTTGAAGGGTGTGTTTGGCAAACACCCTTTTAAGCTTGTTTTGGTAGTTTTATTACAAGGAAAAATAGGTTTTTTCCAAACAAAGCCTATATATATCATGCATATGGCTAAATTCTGAAATTTTCATGCATATTTTAATTTTTATATAAAACAAATTGTATTTTTATCATACTTTGAAAAAAAAAATACGAGAATCAGTCAAAGGGTATCATAACTAGTTTATGATTATCCGTTAAAACTTGATCTACATTTCAAAAACACCAAAAAATATATTTTTTTAATTCATGAAATTATAAACTTATACATAAGATATATTCCCAATATTAAACATAAAAAACAGTTCATTATATTTTTTATGTTTTTTCCATTAGAATGGTTAGATTTTAACTTGATAAAATAAGGGCCTTCATATTAAGAAGTATTTTTCTTAAATCCTAGATAGACCAACAATTAGAATACGTAACATTGTCTTAGTTTATATCATAAAAATAAATAATACAGTTTATCTCAGGTAAGACATATTAAAAGTATTAATATTTTTATTTTACGCAATCAGTCCTTTTACAAAACTTTAAGATCAGTCAAGGTTCTTAATTACTAAAATATTAGATGGTGATTTTTTTTTTTTCATTGATAAAAGATAAAAACTTATTGTCCTTTCTGCTTATTATTCCTGATAATCTGGATACGGGAAGGTAATTATTATGATACTGCACAAGTATGATATAAGTCTTACTTAAATAGAGCTTGTTTTCAGGGATGGAACTCTCTTCACAAGCAAGGTTGCTCCCATATTTCATAATGTTAAATACATTTCCTCACATAAAAACATCATTGCATTTCTTTAATATGATTAACAACATTTGACTAACTCAAAATAAATCATGCATTTCGATTACAAAAGATTTGTTAAACTACCATTTCTCTATCGAAAAGTAAAAGAAAAAAACACATGAAAATTATCTTGTGAATTTGTGTTTGTCATGCGAATGGTGCAACATGGTTTCATTCATTTAAAAAATGGTTCGAATTATGAGAACACAAATCATTAATTGTAATGGGCAAAATCCAGCAAACTCATCAAATTTGTGTTGTTATTTTTATTTTTATTTTTTTATTGTTATTTTTTTTTACTTTGACAAGTTTTTTAAATTGATTTTTTTTTCTCAATTTCATCCTTTAATATTAAATTAGTTTGGAATTAAATTTCTTAATTTAGATTAGATCTACGATTTCACACGTTGTAAATTTAAAAAATTAATCCAGGTTTAGAAAATTTGTATGAGTTTGCTTGGTCTTTTTTTTTTTTTAAGCTTCATAGTTTTATTCTCGATAGGGTTACCTCGATATAACAATCAGGTCGTAGAGTTTGCATGCTAGCTTCGATGGACTTGAGTCAGGTTTTTTTTTAACCTTTTTTGGATTATATTTTTTCCTTCAATATTTTGTTTGTTACAAATTGAGTTTTAAATTTTACTTTCTACATGATTATCATGTTTTTTTTTAATTTTTTTTCTTTATCAAATGAGATTCTTCAACATTTGATATTTTTTAAAATTGATTTTTTTTTATTTCAATTTTATCCTTTAACATTTGATAATTGATTGAGAATTAGTTTTCGTGCTTTTTTTTTGTAACTTTACTTTATATAGGGTTATCTCAATCTTATGTTCATAATAATAGGGTAGTGGATTAACTTGATTTAACTCGGGTTTTTTCGTTGGTTTTTCATAAAAAATTATTTTTTATAATTTTATCCTTTAACATTAAATTCTTTTATAATTAAATTTCATGATTTTATTTGCTTTCAAGAAGTTATCCCAACATCACAACCAAATCGTATATTTGGCATGCTAACCTAAATGAATTCGGATTAGATTTTTTTTATCTTGTTTTTTTTTTTCTATTATCCTTTTTTTTATTCATGTTATTAAATTAGTCAAATTTATTAAACTCAATCAAATCACTCAACTCTCATATTTTTTTGGTTTTCTTAAAAATGCTTGCATCATCTTAATATATTTTTTTTTAATGGAAAAAAGGATAAAATCAGCTCACAACTCACCAGAAACCACCTATCTAGTCACGTTATGTTTTATGAGTGAAATTTCTTCGCTGCTCTTCTTTTCGTTCTGTCAGTTATTAAAAAAATCCTTAAATACAGTAACCTAGAAATAACAATAAAAACTAGAAATATCTCTTATTTTTATTCTATTTTCAAATTCTGAATTTCCTTTTTTTGTCTCCTCTTTGTTTTTATTTTTATTTTTTATGAATAAGGTATCCTTATGGTGATTTATGTACATTTTGGGCACATGTCATAATTTGAAATTTTCATCACCTCTCTTTTCACCTTTATGCCAGTTCCTCCTTGAGAAATAAGCAGGGAAAAAAAACTTTTGTGCGATCATACATTCATGTCCAATTATAAAAAGACCTCCAATCAACTGCACAAATCCAGTACAAACTCTCGTATAGCAACACTTAACATGTGGAGAAATCACTAATAAACTCGGCTCCCTCCTCCCAAGACTCATCTCCACCAAATCCAGCTGCACCCACCTCGCCATCACCCCCCCAAAAACACCACTCAGCCTCCACCATCACCCTCCCAAAAACACCACTCAGCCTCCACCATCAACACCCACTTAAAAAAAGAAAAGGATGTTCAAATGCTGCTCAACTAATCCCCCACCACTAGGAAAGTACCCTTGTATGAGACTACTGAATACCCTACATCCTCCTAATCCTTCGCCGGAGTATTGACAACACTTCTTCACCGTCTCATCTAGTTGTCTGAGTAGACCCTCGCTATAAACCTTTTTATATTTCTAAAGATACAATTCCAGAAATGTATCATTTCTTTTAATTCAATAAAAATCCAAGCGCACATGCAATATCATCTTTTGTTTTTCCAATGAGTAATTCTTTACATTTTCTTCTCCTATTTTGCACAATTAGGGCCCACATCAGAAGAACTCAACATTGGTGAAACTGTTTGAACTAAATTTATATATACATGATAAACTTGACCATCCCATGTAAAATTAACTCCCAGAATATATATTTTTTTTTTTAAATCAACTATATTTTTGAAGTGACTATCAAAATTCAAGTGCATCCACTAGTGATTACCAGGCCAAGACTTTCACCAAAGAATGCTCAAGCATTCACGAGTCTTCAAAAGAGGCACATTCTACTCCAAGGCTTGAGCCATGATAGAACGCTGAGAGAGCTGCTGCTCATAGAGCTCATGGAAAATACGATATTTGGCATCATGATACTTCTTCACCTTTGGGTTTTTTGATGGATGAATGACCTACAAATACTTGATACATTAAATCAAAAATAAATTAAATCGATAACACTGAGAGCATAAACTCGCATGTGCATACCTGACCAGCTGCATTCAGCGCCTTCATGGCCTCAGTAAGACTCGAGTATTTCTTTGAAGCAACGGCACCAAGAATAGCAGCACCCAAGAGCACAGATTCACTTTCTCGTGGAAGTACAATAGGGCAACCTACGCCAAAAAAGAATAGGTTAGTTTTAATTTCTTCAACGCATACATGACATTGTTTAAAAGACCATGGAGTGTATTGTGAATGGAGAAAGACATCACAGTAGGAATAGAGGTTAACTGATTCCTTTTACCTACCATTCAACATTAATGATTTTATTTTTTATTTTTTTACCCTAATCTTTTTTTTTTTTACAAAAATACCCTAAAATTGTTTTTTGTGGTGGATTAAAAAATGGACAAACAGGTCAAAACATAAATCAATTAAAAATAAACATGTATTTAAAGCAGGTGCTGGATTTAACGCCTGGCACCCACTCACCAGGCACTCGCCTAGGCAGCACTTCATTAAAATTCATCACTTGAGGCTAATAAAGATGTTGTGGCCTCACTCACCTATAGCACTTAAGCGAGCAACTGAGCACCTCTTGATAACACTGGTATGGTATGATAAGTTGAAATCAATAACCAATACAAGAACACCAACTCTCAATCAATTGTTAACTTGCAAGACAACAGTTGGGTGCTTCTTAAAATTCTTACGCTAAGGTTATCTATCCTCCAAAAGGAATACAATCAAATAGTAAAGTTTTAAAAAGAAAAGGGAAAGGAAACATGTTATACACTAAGCAAAAATAAATGAGGCAACTGTGGTGGAAAAGAAGTAACAAAGTACCAAGGATATCTGCATGTTCTTGGATGTAGAGGGAGTTCTTTGAGAGGCCACCACATGCAAGTAATGTATCGATCTGCAAAGAAGAGAGATACGAAAGAAAACAAAATGAGGGTTATGAAAATAACAATGTGGCAAATAGTACACTCAAGCAGTACTTGCCAAACAGAACAAATCTCCTGATAGATATTGATCAGATATATTCAAATTAAGCTTCTAATTTAAACAGCTACTAACTGATTGCTTATCTGAACATTATTGGTCAAACTTACTGTTTCTGCTCTACATCAGACTTTATCAGCTGTCTTCACATACTTGTTTGAGAGTAGCATAGTTTGTTAGCTAAGTGTTAAGAAGTGCACACTTGCATCTCATAGAAAAAATTAATTAAAATACAAAAAATTGATTAAGTTTCAATGTCTTATAGCAATGTAATTCAAAACCATTTATTCTAGCATAAGCACGTGTTTACTACTCCTAGTGGTTCGGGACACGATGTGAGTCGCTATATAGTCAGGTGATAATTTTTTCTAATGGTGATTAACTCCTATTTGACAACCATCCAGTCACCTTCACCTCTAGGCTTGAACATGTGGAAAACTTGATAGCAACTACTAATTCAATGGAGTTTATATCTAACATGAGCACAATGTTTTCAGATGGAGTGAAATTCAATATGATGTGTACTTCCATCCCTTGGATACAGTGATTCGTCTAACAAGGATTATAAACAACAAAATAGCTATGAAATTGAACTACTACAAATTAGTGCATAAAGCATGACACTCTTACTTTATGACCATGAGCGTTGCAGTGCTCCACAATGTGACGTGTACCATATGCAATACCCTGTACAGTAGCAAGGTATAAAAGAGCCAACTGTCTCTCACTCGTTTCTAGAGTCAGGCCAAAAACAATTCCTTTGGATTTTGGATCTGCAATGGGAGACCTGTTCCATCACAAACTAAATGTAATAAGTTCATAGCAGACATCTCAGCACTAAACCCAGAAAAGGCCACATCACCATTAGTTACCTATTTCCATGAAAATCAGGAAGGACATGTATATGTTCAGTCAAAGCAGCAAGGAATGGAGACTTCAGTTCATCTATCATTGTCTTGATTGTATTGCTCAGTAGTTCGAACATGGATATATCTGAAATATAGAAAATGAGAAGTAGAGAGCCAAGCCGATTCTAATGTAGAAAGCATCAGCCATGACTAAGTTAAGATGCACATACTTCAAACTAAGTTAATTATATTCTTACTTAAAGAAGCAGCACGATTTGCAAGTCTGGGAGAAGCAGCATGATTTTCAATTATACAATCTAATAATGCACCAGTAGCACTCTGTCCACCTTCTGTAAGCCAGTACTCAGGTATCATCGCTACACAAATAGAAAAATAAAAAGACCTGAAATTAAAGTTCATGGCAACACTTCATGGTGACAGAAAGTCAAAGTGCAACTCCTGATACTGCCACCAGATCCTGGATATAATACATTCCTCAAACCATACCACCAAAAAGCATTTCGATAATTGGAACACAACAGAAGATTCAAAAATACATCACTTAAAAATATCTAAAGTTAAAATTTCAATAAATAACAATTTTAAGTAATAAATTAATGAAGGGTTAGAGCATCCTTAGATGTCTAACTAGGAATTCATTATACGAACAAGCACACGTGTAGAGAATATAAACAAGAAAAAGCATTAGGTGTACAAGTTTGAACTAAGCAATCCAAAACCAGCTCTAAATTCATAGACCTCAAACTAAATGTCAGAAAACTAAATACTGATAAGGATGTTTTTGGATTTTTACCTGACCAAAATGGTCCCCAGACCCCAGGAATAAATAGCTTGTTCCGGGACACAGCCATATGACAGGTAGAAGTACCGCAGATTAATGCCATACGATGACATATAGCTTCATTATCATTCTCTGAACAAGTTATTTTTTCAGAAAGTAAACATATTACCTTCTTATATGACATGATAAAAACGAGTTTTTGTTCATTTTTAAATGTCATCAATACCTTTACCTTCAGAACCTAATTCAGGGACACTTTCCATTATCCCCACACCACCAGCATGAGCATCTATCAGTGAAGTCCCCACAGGTGTTCCTGCCACAAGACCCAGTTCCTGAAAAAGTAGCCTTCACTTTGGAGTCAAGAATACATAAGTCAGGCCTTCAAAGCCCAGAAGATATGAATTCTTCAACACAAAAGTTTCTTGCCTGTGCAGCTGTAGGAGTTAAACCAGAACCCAAAGGATGACCAGGGAAAGCTACACTTCGTCCTGTGTAAATTACAAAAGTCACTCACACTGAACAAGAGCTACAAGTACCAGTAAATACAATTCTATACTTTTAATATGATAAGAAGCTATGAGTTGTAACTCATCACTTTCAGGTTGGATGGTATTTTTTCAGATATAACAAAAACTTCAGTAGTCCACCACAAAAGAAGAAGACAGTGCAAATCTTGAATACCAAGATTAGTCATAAGTCCGTTTTCATTTCTCAATAAACCTAGAGGAATTAGATATGTACTAAGATTTCCAATATGTTGAAAATCCCAAACTCTAATAACAACAGAAATGGAAGCTTAGATATTAATCTGAAAAGGGTGGCAAATCATATCAGCTGAAAAGCAATTGTCCTGTTGTCCATCCCTTAAAGTTTATTTCAGATATCATAAAATAAAATGAGGTGCCAGTCCAGCATCACAAGATCATAAAGCATATTTATAATCTACATTACTGGAAGAAAAGGATGCATAGAACTCCTAGAAGCATACCAATTTTAGCATGATGCCCATCAACAAGATCACCTAAGCCAATCTCTTCCCAAAAATCATCATCCCATCCACAAGTTTCCATGATGCGGGAATCTTTCCCATTCATCTGCTGCATGTGTGCATGGCCAAGATAAGTCCATTTGCATATTGTTGTGCACAGACTCCGAGTATCATCTCCAGTTGCTCTTAAGGGGGGGGGGGGGGGAAGGAAAGGAAAACAGTGAAATCAGCAAATGCTCTTGACAAGAAGAGCAAATTTGACTCGACCATGAGAATATACCTAGACGCCCGCGAGATAAGGAAATCACCTGTATGACAACCAATCACTCAAGTCCATCCATCTAAACACCATCGACCAAGATTCTGGCAAATTTTCTTTCACCCATAGAAGCTGCAAATATAGTCTTATTAAACATAACTGACTAGAATATTTAAAAACATGTATCCATTCTGTTCAAATTTTACCACATCATTCTCGAAAAAAAGTAATCACTTGCTCCCTAAGCCCAAAACTACATAGTAATGCAGGTGGCAATTATTTGAACTTGAATTGATGAATATATATGTTGTGCAAACAAATGAATGTACAGAAAGCATATTTTAGGATTGAGCAAGGGAATTAATGCATTCCCAACAACCTTTGGTGGCTCCATTTCAGGAGAAAGAGCTCCACCACAATATTGCAATACTGGTGAGTTAGAAGAATTGATCTTTTCAGCTTGTTTAACAGCTCTGTGATCCATCCATACTATAACATTCCGTCTTGAATCACCACTCCAGGAAACTGTAACAGGGCTTCCATCAGCATCGACCGCAACTGTCAAATCAAACCACTTTGTCGAATAAGAAGTAACATTTCTAAACCCACGTCATCAATCAAAACAAAAATTCACAATAAAACAAAAGGTATCTTCCAGTAACATTTTTCAAAAAGTCTACAAACCAAGAGAACAAGTAGCCGCGAATCCCATCCCTGTCACTTCATCCCCTGAAACATTTGCAAGGGAGCACGCAGATTTCACAGCGGCACATATGGCATGCCAAATATCTGTCGAAGATTGCTGGAAAAAAAGAGCACACAGCAATTCCCAATCAATTATATACAAAAAGAAAAGAAGGGGAATTTCAAGGTTTTTTTTTTTTTTGTAATTACCTCAACACAGTCACCTTCTTTCCATATTTGTATCGGGCTACTAGCAGACCCCAGAAGTTTTCCACTCTCATCAAACAGGCCTGCAACAACATTTCAATATATCCAACCCTTCAATTTAAATATGCATACATGGAAAATACAGAGAGAAGAGGGGTGTAGAATAACCAGCGCGGGCGCTGCCGGTGCCGACGTCGACGCCAAGGAAGATAGAGCGGCGAGGAGTGGTGGTTGCGGCGGCGGTTGACATTTCGACTGAGGAAGGAGAGGGGGAGGAGCGGGAGACAGGGGAGGTATGTTGTTTTTCTTTACGTGAGGACAATAGAGGAGCATTATCGGACCACGGCCTTCTTAAACCAGACATATCTCAAATCTGTTGCGATTACTAGGATTTCTTTTTCATATTATGGCTTTCATCAAAATCAAATCTGCTTTTCTACCTTTCTTATCTGTTTTTAACGTTTTTTATTCCTTGAAACCTCCGTTTGTCAGTTTTAATTTTAAAATGACTGATTAATTTAGTTAAATTGTAATTAGTTTACTACTTAGATGATTGAGAGGCAATTTGGAACGAGTTCGTAACTGTGTTTTCAAGAATTTTAATTAAAAAAAAAACATTATTTTTATATATAATATTTAATTATTTTGGTGGTTGATTTTAAAAATAATTTTTTAAAAATAAAAAATTTATTATTTTAAACTATTTTTAAAACAATTTTTGTCATATTCCAAAATACTATAAGGAAGTATTTGACATTATATTTTGGAAGTATTTTTGAAAACAATTGAAAATTTTTTTAAATTAATATGTGTTTAATTTTTTTAAAATTATTTTAATGTGCTGATGTTAAAAATAATTTAAAAAAATAAAAAATATTATTTTAATATATTTTGAAATGAAAATTTTAAAAAACAACTAGCACTAAACTTTCAAACACTCTTATTTATTGCTAAGGTGTACTTCAACGAAAAAATTTAATTATTGACTAAAAATATAATACATGTTTTTAATAAAATAAATTAATAATAACATTCACCGATAAAAACTAAAAAAACAGGCACATTATTCATTAAAAAAAGAAGAAGTTTTCATTGTTTTTATTTTGTTATAAACTTTATCCTTTCATTTTTTATTTTTTTATAGATAATAAAAATAAAGTTTTTTTCAATGAAATTGAACACAAATTTATAGAATATTTTCTGAAACTATAATAGACACATAAAAAATTAAAATAAATTATCAACTTCAAATAACAAGCTAATAGAATATTGAATAAAAAAATTATAAAAAAATTAAATATTTTTTAATCCTTCTTCAGTTAATTACATTTTATGCTGCACAATAACAAATAGCCCACTCTGGCTCCAAACTTCCATCCCCTCACCCTCCCATGAAATTAAAACCTCTAAACAAGATTTAGCAAATGGATTAATTAGTAATGTAATTAACTGACTGGTAAGCAGGCACACCAGTCCAGTATTTATATTTTATCTTTATGAAATCAAGAGGTATGAAACTTTATTTATAATGAGGTCGTATATAAGGTTTAAAATAAATAAAAATAATTTTAAAACATAAAAATAAACAGGTTTTTATAAATACAAATCTAAAAGGTTTTTCTCTGCATTTTTTATATGCAATAAATACTTTTCAAAACTTATCTAAAGTATTTATATAATAATAAATTATCATTTTGCACACTTCATATAAACGTACATAGCATATACATTTTATAAACAATTTCAAATATTCTATCATAATTTATAATTTTAATACCCTTGATAGTTTGGATATATTTCTGCTTACAATAACAAGCCAATTTAATTTCATCGATTAACTTCAAAAGAAAGTCATAAAACCATGATGAGTTAAGAGAGAATATATTAACTTGAAGGATGTCAACAAGAAGAATCTTTATTGAAAAAAAATACAAACAAGATAACGTAAATCATGGCACCTCATATGGCATTTATTTTTTATTTGGTTTAGTTTTCATTAAATTAAATTAATTTTTTTAAAAAAAATTAAAATCAATTCAAACTAATTAATTTCAGTTCAATTTTTTAAAATAAAAACCAATTCAAACCAGTTGACTCGATTTTTTCCATTTAGATTCAGTTCGGTTTTTTTAGTTTCAGGTTTATAAAATCAAATCAAATTAAACCAATTATTTTTAAAAAAAAATTTAATCAATTTTTTTTATAAATTAATTTTTTTATTATTTTTATCTAGTTTTCTTCATTTAATCATTTCTCATCCTAACCACTCATATCTATTAAATCATTAATGGCACACAGACCAACACTTAGTGTTGAAAAGATGGCGTAAGCTATTTAGGTGTATGTGTGATCTGGGTGGCGAAATTTATGAAGGCTGCGCCGTTGTATAACTCTTACTGTGTACTTATCAGTTGGTTCATATGGTGTGCGGTGAAACCGGGAAAAAACTCATACGGAAATTGAGCTTTTTTAAAGGATGCAAAACCGAATCAAGAAGTGTGAGCTAGATTTCGTGTTTGGGCTTCTATTTTAAACTTGAATATCCTAAAATAATAAATTCTTCATGAATGAAAAAAAAAAAATCAATGTTATAGTACGTATAGATATTAGAAAAATAATGTTTTGAGAGAAAACATAATAAGTTTTTAAAAATACAGATTATACTAGTAATTCAAGATATTTATTTAATTATATCAGTTTATCTTATAAGTTGTTTGAAAATTTATTAATAAAAACATCTTCCATACAATTAGAAGTGGTGTTTGAAATATTATTAATGAAATATTTGGTAAAAGTTAGTGATATTTTAGCTAAAAGTAATGAGGAGATATTTGACTGCTATTGTTTGACTAGAAAAAATTGGCACTAGTCCTATATAAAAACGTGTGATTGTAGAAAATATATCAGAGAATATGTTAATTAATTATAAAAATATTGCGTGGATGGTGACCGACTCCAAAACTGAAAAAATATTTAAATATTTTTCTTTATTTATTTATTTTAAATTAACATTTTTTTGATATTTTTATATTATTTTAATATATTAATGTTAAAAATAAAAATATATATTATTTTAATATATTTTTAAATAAAAAATATTTTTAAAAACAACTAAAATCATATTCTCAAACACGTTATAGTATAGCTGCCAGGCCAAGGTACGGGTGAGCAAAAAACACCAATTAAACCGAGAAAATAAAAAAAAATTGAAAAAAACTAATTGTAAAAAAAAACGATTAAAATTTTTAAAAAATTGGTCGGTTCGACTCGGTTTCGGTTTTTTAAGCCTGAAACCGAAAAAATTAAATTGAACCCAAACAAAAAAAAAATCCAAATCGGAAAAAACCGAGTCAAACCGCGAAAACCAAGCTAAACTGGTTTTATTCTAAAAAACTAAACTAAAAACGATTAATTTGAATCAATTTTGATTCGATTTTTATTTCTTTTTAAAACATTCATTTTAATTATTATTTTTATTAAAACCAAACCCAACAAAAAATAATCAATTCTTCTACTACAAGGTACAAATAACATGGTGGTGTTGACTATGCCTTGCATGGCACATGCAAAAGCCCCACTCATTTTTGGCTAACATTTCTAGCCGTTTATAGCTAGAGATTTTTAATTTTATTTTTTTTGAAAAATTGTGTGCCATCAGTGTGCTTTTTAAAAGGGGATTCCCATCTTGCTCCGGTGTCTCAAGTGTTGGTTTCCTGTTCTCCAATTTCCTTGGAAAAAGAAAATCCTTGTTCAATATTCTTCCAAGGTCTTCTTCGAATTTTCTTTGGGGAAACACAGTAATCAAGCATCGTGACTTGTATCTTTAATGGGAAAGAAACGATGTTCCGTGTCGTGGTTGTTGAAGATATTTACTTAAAACATTGTAAATGAATATACTTGAGGACAACTAAAAATGAGGTTCGTTCATTTAATATGAATATTAATATGATTAAGAATAAATTGTAATTAAAAAATAAATTAATTTCAAAAAAACTCTTATTTTGTATAATATCTCATATAGATAAAACAACACAAAATTTTCTTGTTTTTTATACATTAAAAAGGAGAATAGTTGAAATTAAATCTAAATAACAACTATTTTTTAAAAAGAAAATAAAAGATGGAACTAAATAAAATGAACTTTAAGGTTTAAATCATAGTTTGAATTTGAATTTATTGTAACGGCCATTTTTTTTTAAAAGAGAAGATGGAACTAAATAAAATGAACTTTGAGGTTTACATCATATTTGATTTAGTTTGGATTTGAGTTTGTAATAATTTTTTAAAAAATTATAAAAAAATTATTTTTTGTTGCCAGCTTATTTTTTGGATTTGGATTTGCCCATAAAAAAGTATTTTTTTTCCTATCTCATTAGTTTATTCAATCCATGAATTAAAGTTTGTTCAAATAGTTTTCTTCTTCATTAATCAGAATAGTTTTTTTTAGCATGAGAAGATCAGATTTTAAAGTCAAAACTGTTAGATTTAATATTGTTTTATGGCAGGTAATTAAGGTTGATAATTAAAAAAAATTAGAATTTGTTTGATATTGTGGCGGCGTTATTTTTCAAAATATATTTTACTTAAAAATACATAATAATAATATTTTTTATTTTATAAAATTTATTTTTAACATTAGTACTTTAAAATAATTTAAATCAATTTTTTTAAAATGCTTTTTCACTGGAAAACTAATGGTGCCTTAATATTATACCAAATTTTTATATGATATTTAGTCTTGATTTAATTTAAATCAATTAAAAAAAAACAAATGCCTTTTTCACTGCAAAAACTAATGGTGCCTTAATATTATACCAAATTTTTATATGATATATATTTAGTCTTGATTTAATTTAAATCAATTTTTTTTTAAAAAAAAATGCCTTTTTCACTGCAAAAACTAATGGTGCCTTATTATTATACCAAATCTTTATATGATATTTAGTCTTGATTTAATTTTAAAAAATGTTTTCACTGCAAAAACTAACGGTGCCTTATTATTATACGAAATCTTTATATGATATTTAGTCTTGATTTCAAGCTTCCTTTGATAGATAAAATTGCGTACTTGCAAAACAAATTTATATGAGTACTAGTATGTACTTAAACAACTACCTTGATTAGAATACAATTGTGATGATAAACTAAATAATTTATGCTCACTAGTGTATTCGTTTTTATTACAATAAAATAATGCTATCTGCATTCGACATTTGACGATTGATTCTACTGGCATCTTCTTTCAGAACTTGAACATTTCAATTGCTTGTGATATTACTTTGTACTTTTCATGCCTTCTTAGCTGTGAGCTTGTTTGAGAGAGTATAGTTGTGGTTATAGTTGTGTTTAGGAGTGTGGTTGATATTGTTTTTTAAAAGTGTTTTTCATTCAGAAAAACATGTTAATAATTTTTAAAATTTTTTTTTTTATTTTTGAGATCAGCACATCAAAATGATTTGAAAATATCAAAAACATATTAATTTAAAGAAAAAAAATCAATTTTTTTCGGAAGCGCTTTTGAAAAGCACTCTCAAAGAGCCTCTGAAACTTGATCTGGTCCAATGGGTTGATTTGAGACTTGACTGATCCGAGACTGGAACTGGATCAGGTTGAAAAAAAATAGGGGAGGAAAAAACTCGGTGTGGCCTAGTTGACCTGGCAAGACCAGATCAAAAACATGGTTGTAATCTGTTGACTTTTTGTTGACTTTTGTTTTTTTACTAAAATGATATCATTTTGATTTAAAAAAAAAAACTTAACCTGGGCGACCTAGTCAACACCCGGAACCTGAGTCTTGAACCGGGTCGGGTTTGAAAACTATGATTATAGTTGTTTTTTAAAGTATTTTTTATTCAGAATTATATTAAAATAATTTTTTTATTATTTTTAAAAAATTATTTTTGATATCAGCGCATTAAAATGATCTAAAAATAATAAAAAAATATTAATTAAAAAATAATTTTAATTTTTTTTATAATATTTTTAAAACACAAAAACAAACACAACTTCGTATTTACCTCGCGTGAGACCTTGCTGGCCATCTGCAAGATCTGGGTTTTACAAAGCTAGGAGTACGTAGAGCTGAAAAACAGGATGAATTTTACGTAATTGCAGAGGAAAGGTATGAGAGAAGTTGATTTTCGGGAGAGCTCATCACATAGTGGCTGTCATTTATGCTCTCATTAATTTTTATTTTTTTTAAAACAAAGTCATGCGGTGATTTTACTGTTCACCTTAAATTATATACTCTTTCATAAATTAGCATGGATTGAAATTGTCAATTTTTTAAATAATTTGGTTCTCAATTATTTTATTTGTCTATATTGGTCATTCTTCATTTAATTTTATTTTTAACCATAACCTAAAATTATATTTTATAAAATCAAGCTTTAATGGGATGTCCTCTGACATTTTGCTTATGTACGAACATGTGGAAAGAAAACAAATTGCAAATATAAAACTATGTTAATATCACATAGAATGATGAAATTATAAAGAAATCAAGCTTGATGAACAAAAAATGAAAAGCAAAAGAAATTGCACCGTTTATGTGAATAGTACAATGAAAAAGAAAAAGAAAAAGAAAAAGAAAAATATAGCGTTCATGAACAGGAAACACGGACTGTTCACGTGATCATGGTATGGACCTCAATTTCAACGTCAAAATTAAATTGAAAAAGATAAGAGATGCAAGTAGATCGCTCCACGTAATTTAATAAATGGAGTTATTATAAATACATTGATCAACTTCAAGCTGACATCACCTTATAATCTTTCACAATATTTTACCCTTGCGGGTCAACTATATTTTTTAAAAATTATAAAATTTTTAGCTTTAAATTAATTTTTTAGATGTTTTTAAATTATTTTGATGTATTTATATCAAAAATATTTTTTAAATATATTTCTAAATAAAAAATAATTTAAAAAACAATATTTACCATATACTACCTTACAAGCATTTACCTTTCCTTATCTGAAGTCAAAATGAACCAATAATGCAATTGTTAATTGCTCATTTAGGAATGTGGTTAAAACTGCATTAACTAATAATTTAATTTTATTGTTTTATATATTTTGGATTTTTTTGATGTGGTGATATAAAAATATTTTTTAAAAAATAAAATAAATATTATTTTGATGGATTTCTGAGTGAAAAATACTTTGAAAAACAACTGTTAGTACACTCTCAAACACCACCTAAATACACATTTGTTTTTGCTGTAGAAACGTGGTTTACAAATTTTGAAATTTGTTTTTTTACTTAAAATTAATTTTTTTATATATTTTTAGATTAATGTGGTGATGTAAAAAATAATTTTTTTAAAATAAAAAAAAAATAATTTTGATGAATTTTCTATTAAAAATACTTTAAAAAGTAGAGCGTGTTTGGCAGTGTGGTAGCGGTTGCTTTTCAAATAACTTTTCGTGCCGAAATACATGCCAATGATGTTTTTTCATTTTTTAAAAATCATTTTTGACATCAGCACATCAAAACGATGCAAAAAGTACAAACCGAACTCAATTTTAGCAAAAAAAAAAAATTAAATTTGGGCAAAACACTGTTTGGAACGCAATGCCAAACGGTGTTGTAATCGCTATCATACTTCCAAACACTATCTAAAAATGTATTTGTTTGGTAGAAACCATCTTTTACAAAATTTTAAAATTTATTTTTTACTTAAAAATATATTTTTATTTTTTAAAATAATTTTGACATGATGATATAAAAATAATTTTTTAAAAAAAATATTATTTTTATACTTTTATAAGAAATTTTGTTTTTTAGAAAAGCAAAAATATAAAACACCTAATTAGATAAGGTCAGACAGCGAACCAATCACTGCCTACTACCAAATCAGTTTGCTCACCTACTTTTATCGCAAAAGTCCATATCCTCCTATGACAACCCGCCCCCACGCAATACCCTCTACATTTCAAATTTTGGCACGCCTTGTAGCCGTTACACCACTCTCTCCCTTCACTCCACCTCTAGGGTTTCTCTACCTCAGCGGTCCCCATGCTCTTCCTCCGCCATCGCCGCCTCCGCTGCCACTCTCTCCTCCTCATCCACCGCAAATTCCTCTCCACAACTTCCTCACAGCCATTGCACCTCCTACTCTCCTTCGCAACATACATGATATGGGGCTCCAACACTTCCCCCGGCAAAACCTTAATTTCCACCGGCCTCGCCTCTCCCTTCCTCCTCTCTCCCTTCACCAGAACCAAACCCCGCAAATTCCTTTAACTCAAACCAATCCAAACCGGTTTCCCTTCCGATTCCGATTCTCATTCCCATTTCGTCTTTGTAAACTCTCCTCCCTCGCTTCACACCGCTCCTCACCTTTCTCTCTTTGCCTCAAATCCCGTCCTCAATTCCTCCCTCTCTGCTGCTAATTCACTCTTGTGCGACGAATCTAATACCAAGGGTCAGAATTTAGGGATTTATAATTTGAATTTTAGTGAGGAAAGCAGGTTTGTGAAAGATGGGTTCCGTGTGGTTTCGGAGTTAGTTTGTGAAACCTTGTATGCATGGAAGGGGGCTGTTTCGCCGCACTTGGCGCGGCAGAGAAGGAGAATGGAGTAGTGGAGGCTTCTTTAGTGTTGGATACTTTAGAGAAGTCCTTGGGAAAAGTAGAGGATAGAAAGGAGGGGATGGATGTTTTTTGTGTGGTTGAGACTGTGGTGGGGTAGCAATTTCGGGTCCGCCTGGGACCTTGCAATGCGACTTGTACCAGTATGTGGTAGAGGATAGAAAGGAGGAAATGGATGTTTTTTGTGTGGTTGAGACTGTGGTGGGGTTGCAATTTCGGGTCCGCCTGGGACCTTGCAATGCGACTTGTACCAGTATGTGGTCATTTTTCTCCTGTTAATTAATGTTAATTGTTTATTGCTGGTTATAGGATTACCTCACATTTGGTTATTAATTTGGGATTCAGAATTTTGTTCGATGTTTTACAAGATGTCCTTGATTCTATGTTGACTTCTAATGAAACTTGTGATTGAAGGCTGCACTTGATTTTATTTTTACATGTTAATCTTACTCACCAGTAAAGCAAACTTGTGGGCGTTTTTTGTATTTGTTCCATGAAGATCTAAGGTAACCTTGAGAATTGGTTTGGTAGTAATGTAACTAAACGAGAGGTGGAAAATAGCAAAACAATCCTAGCAATGAGACTAAGAACTTGCTGCGCTGCTTTTCTAACGGAGAGGGAGTAAGATCTCGAATTCAAGTCCTGCTCTTACCGAGTACCGACCAAAGAAGTACCCAACAACAAGTTGGCAGTGAATATGAATATCTTGCTCGATGATTGTGCCTGTTCTCTGCCTAGGAACCTGAATGTATGTTATACTTGTTCATTTGAGGTCCGTGGTTTTGAAAAAAGTAACAAGAATTTAAGTTTTTGGTATATGGTATGTGCATTTGGTGTATCACAGAGAATACGTGATAGGATGGAAGGAATGAAAAGAATTTATATAATTAACCATTCCATTTTGGCAGTTGAATTGTGCATCTTTTTAATCTTACAGGATACGTGGAAGAACACAATGTAGGAACTGAATTTTTGAAGTCAACCAAACTAATTTGAGACTAAAACTTAGTCCAGTTGATTGTGCTCATTTTTTGTCCCACAGATAATGTGAACTAGATAGGACATGATTAAAGGAAGCTTCCCCCCCCCCCCCCCTCTTTCTGTCTGTTCTTTTTGAGATCCTTGTTACATGGAAGAAATGAACCAGGTTTAGTAAGATCTGTGCATTTTGTGGCAATGAATTTAGCACTTATGGTATCACTGTGATAACCTGGATGCAGAATTGCATACTTCAGTTATCTTGCAAAAGGAAAGCCTTAAATATATTCCAAGTCCAACAGTCACTCAACAGCACTAAACATGTTGACAGTGGTTTGCAAAGATATATAAAAAATATTACTATTCTCCTTCGTCAATTCATTTCTTTTCCATATATGTTATCAGGCATTTTCGCTTACCTGGTGTTCTTATGGGAGATGGGAGGTTAGGTGGTATTTCTGAACCATTTCAGCTTACGAGAGTTTAAAACTTCGAGGGTTTGATATTGTTGCTGATGTTTTAGAAGATCATGGCCTTGTTAAAGAGGTGCCATTATTGTCATATTTGCGAAATAGGTAATTTTAATCATTCTTCTTTTTCTAAACTAGATAATTTTGAATCAATTATTTCTCAACTGCAATCTTGTTATGCATAATTGAGATATCACTCTGTCTATTTAAGTTGTTTTTGTTCCCGTTTCCTCTTGTATTTTCTAGGGTTCCTGTAATTGTGCTGCCACCTGTGCCACAAGATTTGTCAAATGACTTGGTGGAATGGTTTGGTGATTCTGATGAAACATTTAATTCTCTAAAGCAAATAATGCTATCAGCTTTTTCAGAAAGAATTCGGAGATTGAATTACATGATAAAAAAGGCAGGATATATTTTGTGGAGGCCATTTACCCAGCACAAACTTGTACCGGAAGAGACTGTTACTGTTATTATTCAAGATGTGGCGAGAACTCTGCTGTGTACAAGGTTAGTTTTGCCAAAAATGTCTGGTTCACCAATTGTTTGCTATATAGAAAATGTTTTCACCTTTCTTGTTCCGTGATGAATTATTTTGTTATGTAAATTGGCTATTTCTCTAAGCTTCTAAAGCTTATATCTCTATTTTTTGGGGCCAATTTCAGATCCAGGACAATCGGTTCATTACACAACAATTTGATGCAGAGTTTTAAAACCCGGACCGGCCAGGCGGGTCGACCCGGGACCCGGCCGACCCAGGCGTGGGACCGGTCCGGGTGGAGGCAAAAACCCGTTTGGAAATTGACCCAGTAAAACCCGGTCGACCCGGGTAAACCCAGCTGAGACCCGACTTTTACACACACGTAAAACAACGTCGTTTTTGCCTTATTCATTAATTCCCGAGAAGTTCATAAAATCTCTCAATTTTTCCAATAATTGCATCTTGGACAATTTCTCCAGAATTGTTGTTACTTTGTTTCAACGATCATCAAAGTTGGAATATGGATCACAATGAACAAAATGTCCAAACCAACATTCATAGTCTTTTAGTAGATGGGTAGTCTGTGGTTTGACAATAAAAGGACAGAAATGAGAAAACCTAAATTACCTAATCTCATAAATCTTCAAAGCCATTTCAATTGTGATTCGTGAAGAAAAACAGAGAAGCAGAAGATGTCAAGGCAAGCCATACTGGTTCAAATCTGCGAATAAGGTTAGATGAAGTTGATGTTGCTTGTTTCTCTTCAGGACTCTCCTTCTTTCACTCTCTCTCTTCTTTATTCTCTGCCTCTTTTTTGAACTTGCAGTTCTTAATCAGTTGATTTGGCATCGATTCTTTCTTAAACCAAGATGATGATTTGGATGAAATGGTTGGGTTGCTTGATGAGTTGGTTGGATTATTTACTGGTGTTGAAGGATCTGGGAATGTTGCCATTGGTCCAGTGATGACGTGATGGACAGAAGATGGTGGTTGGCATTTTAAAGGATGGAAGTGAAAGTTTAGAAGTATTGAATTCTGGGTTTGTTGTTGTTGCTGCAACAGCAACTTGCATTAGATTTTTTTGAGTTGACCCGGGTCAACCCATCTGACCTGTGACCCGATTATTATACCGGGTCGACTACCAGGTCGTGTTTAAAAACTATGATTTGATGCATGCGCTAGTTGGTGGACTTAAGGACCTGATGCTGCTCTGCAGGTCATCTTTATGGCACATGACTGGTTTCCTATCGTTAAGGATTCCTATTTTATTATGTTATGCTTCCTCTTCTTTTCAGTAATGCATGCTTTTTTAGAAGAAAAAAAAAGTCAATTATTTTAAGGTGAGAAATTCTATTTTGATATATATATATATATATATATATATATATATATATATATAAAACAAGAATAAGTTACAAGAAAATTGTCATGGTGTATGACGTGGATAAAAGCTTGGATTCTCAAGTTTAAAATTTACAACCCTAAATATTATAAAGAAATAGAAAAAAATCTCTTATATTTTATTAAAATACACAAGATTTATTATGGCTTGATCCAAGCTACCAAACCTTTGTTCCCAACGATCTAGTTTATGCCTTTGAGCCTAAACAACGCCCAAACACCTAGATGGCCTCCACTCTTGCATCATGAAATGGCTTGCTACCATCTCTCTCTATAAAAAAGGTCAACCTATTGTGATATTAAATGAAAAATAATACAATAAATATTATTATGTCAATAATAATGAAGAAAATGCCCCTCGTCAAAAATCATGAGTCGATTGATTAATGGAATCCACCAACGGGTCTCATATTTTTCTTATGACACAATTCTCTAGTAATCTATTTATGTTGTTTTTCTTGTAAACTAAATTTTTTCATGGGGTCCAAGGACAACTAGAATATGCATTTAGAAACTATTTTTGAATCTTTAATGCTGACTTTTCTGTTCTATTGTAAATACTAGGCCTGTTCACGGTTCGGTTCGGTTCGGTTTGAACCATAAAAATTAACCGAACCATATAACTCATATTTTTAGAATTTCAAACCGAACCGAACCGAATTCCGGTTCAAACCGAACTGGTTCGGTTTGGTTGAATCTGGTTTTTGAGCTAAAAAACCGGAAAATCTAATCATTAAATTAATCCGGTTGAATCCTAAAGCTGAGATGGACCACAAACGGCTAAACCTGAGAAAGATAAAAAGAAAGCAGAAAATCAAGAGGAGTTAAAAAGATTCAAGCCTTGCGAAGCCAATGGCAAGAAACGTCAGAGAAGCATAAAAGTTTGAAACAAAAAGTTGATCTTATAAGCACAAGAAAATAAACTTTAGCTTGACACCTTTTCTCAAATGGAGGAGCTCTCTCTTTCTATTGCAAGTGAAGAGAGAAGCCATGTTTGACTGAGCAGAGAAGAGATAAATGCAGGGGCAAGATGTAGGCCAGGGAGGATGAATATTAAATGGCAAGAATTAAGATGCACATGTTTCGAAAGCCAGGGAAGTGAAAGTGGAAAAGCAAATTGTGGCTTCCATTGGACTGTACCTTAATTTATTCACCAAATGCAAGGGCAAGCTTAAGGAGCTCTGCTTTCTTTTCATGGGGCAGAGAATAAGACATATGCAGAAGGGAGAAAAGGGACAATGAAAATTGATGGGCGGCGGCTTTAGAATGTAAATTAGGGTTAGAAACTTTTAAGTCATGTTATTTATACTGCCGGTTCGGTTCACCGGTTTAAGTGGTCAAACCGGAACCGAACCGAACCGGCAAGATTTTATGGTTTTAAAAATTGGTTTAATCGGTTTTCTATCTCGGTTCGGTTTTTTCGGTTAATTTTTTATTGGTTCTCTCGGTTTTTTCGGTTAATCGGTTTTTTTGAACACCCCTAGTAAATACAAGTTTCATCCATGTTATGCTAATTCTGTTCAAAAGATGTATTTTTTTTTTTATTATTTTTACATAATGATTCAGTTAGTTCTACTGATGAACATGCACCTTCTTGATGTCTGAATATAATTTTGTATTTTAATTGGTAAGCTTGATGTGGAGTGGGATCTTTTATGAAAATAAAATATTAGCAAATTTAGTTGTAATTAACAAGATAGTACAAATTAACTATTTGTAAATAAAAATTAACATTAAAAAAGAAGCAATTTTATGTAGAAGTAAAAAGAGATTATGTTAATTTGGCTATGTTTAGTTGAAGGGATATTGTTGCGAGTGATAGAGAATGGAGTGAGAGAGTTTGTTGTCATTTGCAATTATATCAGCTTTCTAAAATGCACCAAGTGAAGTTATTGGTGCATATAAATGTGACTATTCAGGAAATGGTTTCTTAGGTTTACATTTTTATCAAATATATCTCAATCATTTGAATTAGTGTTGTCCATTTCCTTTCTGTTGCTGGAAGTCGATGGTTTTTTGGAAAGAGCAGAAAAATTATTTTTATAAAACTAGTGGAAGTTCCTTTTCGGGGACTTCTGAAGATCATTCAGTAAACAAGATTCTTTTAATTGTTTACTTGGAGTATTAGGAAGTTTTCTTATGGTTTTGACCCTCCATTCTTTCAGAAATTAGTGCAAGTACCTGAGAAATATACAACTGCATTCATAAAATGTGTGGTGGTTACAGCCTAGTGTTAAGATTGCATTTTGTGTTAGTTATTGACTCACCTGCTAGTAAATAAGCTATTTCATTCATAAGATCCTCCTTACAAACTCTATCACCTATAGAAATGGGAAATCTAGATTTATGACAAAAAAAATTACCAGAAAAAAGATTTAACAATTGTTTGCTGCATAATCAGTTTTTTGAACCTATACCTAAACACATCTAAAAATCTAAAAAAAGAGTTTAGTATAATTGTAAAGCAAAATCCCACTGCTTGTTAGTGTAGGTTAATAGTGAGTCATGCTCACCTAATAATTTCAAGAATTCTAGAGCTTTTGGCAAATGCCTCCTAAACTATGCTCTCTTAAATCAAAGTTCATTTATCTACACCATTTGGTCACTTTTCTGAAGTTCTTGAATGTGGTTACTTGTTTAGGTGGTTTTAGACTAAGCTTGCAAAAGATATGGGTTATACTACTGCAAGATATGGTCTTGTAATGTTTCCAGAGAATGCTTACGAGCCAGCGTTGGAATGTGCGAAGCTTTTGCTTGAGGGTGTAGGTAAAGGTCTGTATTTGTATTCTGCAGTTTGTTGATTTTTCAAGCATTTTATGTGATATAATATGATTAGTTTCTTCTTGTTGATTAACTTATGCTTAATCAACAATAAATTCTCATGTGTGTTTGGTGACTCAGATGTGATAGCGTGTCCTTTTATATCTATCGCTTATAGTTATAACTTCTTAACCGCATTAAAGTTATCCATTTTGAATTGCTTCATAATTATCCTTTTTTTAATATATGATAGATAATCCCAACTTATTATGTAGGATTGTAATTTTGCAGGGTGGGCTTCGAGGACATACTATTTAGATAATGGATCAACATCATTTCATAAATTTTCCTTTGATAATGGACTCCTTTTAGATTTGCCCAACAATAACAGAACTGAAAAATCTATCCAGCTAAAGGTGTGCCTAAATAATTCTTTCATCTTTCAATATTAATTTTTGGACTTCGTTTCTTAACAAATACTAGAAATTTTGGTTTCAGAAAAAATGGTAATTCTGATGTGTTGTACTTTTGTCCCAAGTATGTTAATTTTTCTTTTCTTTCAAATAGTTAGATGCTAGTAGGGGTGGTTTAGACAATAATCATACTTGCAGCGCAATTTGCCTTGGACCTAGCAGTTGTAAAAGTCCTACAAGCATATTTTTTGTATAATGAAAACAATATAGTTATAAAGTAGTTTTGCAAGTGATGTTAAAATCTGACCACTTATCCTTTCTAGGTGTGTTTCAATTTTAAATTTAGTTGTCCAAATATATTTGCTATAATAGAGTATTTGCTTAAATGTAGCTTTACATTATGACACGTTTTCATAGCTAAGATAATACAAGTGCCACAATCATACCATGTAAGATGGTTTTGTATTCTACTTGATATTATTAATTATTAGTGGGATACAAGAGTCTTTCAAAGATGTAAGGGGTTAACATAGAGTTGTGTATTAACAATGCTTAAATAGAAAAACAAGAACTTTAGAGAGGCTCGATAGGAAAGAGTAGACATGTTTTTTTTCTTTTTTTAATTAATTTTTTTTTTATTAATGTGGGTGTCCGGGCCAGCTTGCGCGCACATCGATTAATCCCACGGGCCTTGAAGTTAATGACCATGTAAGCCTCCAATAGCCCTGAAAGAACTTGAACTCATGATTATTGGAGAACAAACTCAAAATCTGACCAGTTAAGTTAACCCTAGAATAAACAATTTTAATAAGAGAGGATGTTGTGGAGAAAAAAGACGTAGAAATACTGAAAAAGGTGATGGTTATGTGCTATTATCTAAAAAGGATGTCTTAAAGGGTATGTGGAGAGCACAAGAAACTAAGGTGATATAGTGAGAGAAAGTGTGAGATTAGAAAGAGAAGCTACTAGAGAAATGAATGGGAAAAAGTCTTTAAATGAGGTAATGGATGGGCTACTCGATTGTTATGATTGTGACAAGTGTATAGCATATTGAAAGGCTAGATATGTGCCATATGTTTAGAAGGGATATGCATTCAATATTCTCAGATCTTATTAAGAATGTTAAGGGTGATCCTGGACCACCCTCATGAGTCCTACTGCAAATCTACCAAGCCAAATATCGAAGCATCCCCATCCCATTTGGCTTAATGGCTAGTCAAGGCCCTGCTACCTTGCCTTTAATTAGCCTTGTGTATCTTGAGCCTTATCAGTTAATCCAAGTGAGTGTGCAATTGAATAGGCTTATTGATGTAGGATAAGATGAACAAAATTCCTAAATCAAACCAAGAGAATAGAAATGAAAATCACCAACAAGAGAGACACTCGATCTTGAAGGGATCAAACCAAGAGAGACTCACTTGATTTTGAAGCAATATAAGACAGACACCCTTAATCTTGAAATTAAAATGCTATTTATTTTATTCAACCCTAAACAATTCAATAACGAATGTGCATGTCACTTCTGTAGTTCTATTTGCAAGAAAACTTGAATTAAAGGGTTAATGGACAAAGCCTAAATATTTATATTATCTCCTTGCATGAGATAATTTTTTTAGATTAAATTTCTTGTCATGCACAAAATAAAATTAATAAGGTTGGGGAAATGTAGTTGTTCATAAGGAGTTTCTATCTTTAACAAGACATTTTTTAGGGGAGGAAGATATAAGAAAACATCTTACATGTGGGGAAAAGAAATTTACAAGTTATAGTTGCAAAGCACGTGGGATGAGGACACATATTAGACTTTACTCCAATATGAAAAGGAGATATAGGGTTGATTTTTGTTTTCCTCAGCATTCATTCACAAATAAAAGTAGGAATTTTAGAGAGAAATGGAACAAAGTTAGAGAGAAAAAAGTAGAGCGTTTGAATTTGAGGGTCTTAAAAAAAAGGGGTTGTGTTTGAGTTTAGGACTTGAGAGGCATCCTGAGATATTGGTCTTCTTATCCCTACTTTGCAGCAGTACTTGCTCATTGATGATGCTTTATACTACAAATGTTCTGAGGTGTCTTTATTTATTGTTGAAGGCAAAGGGCTTGTTATTATTGGCCAACAATGACCAAAGATGCATTACTACTTTAAAGCTTACACCAAATACTCATCATTGTTAGGCTCCTTAGAGTGCTATTTTTTTAGGAGCATAGGTGACTGGCATCATCCATATAGTGCCATTTACCCCACCCTCATACACCCTTGAAGAAATCCTATATCTACAATTAGCGCACATGATTTTGGCATATGGTTTAGGCTCAGTAGATGAAACATGTGTTAGTGCATTACATGCCATTTCTTTATCTTTTTTTTTCCTTTCTTTTTGCAGTATCTGTTTGTATATTAGAAGAAATCCTACAAAAGCCTTTGATAAGATAGGTCGGATTGTCATAGTGTAGACTACTTGTCTTTTATAAGCATAATTCTTCACGACCTTTTTACTTTTGGGATGAGGTTTCTTCCATTTAGTTGCTGTAACTTAGGTTTGGTTTTATTTCAGGTGCTTGCTCTTAAAAAAAGGATCTTTACCATGGTGACACTTTGGGTGCAATGGAAGTACAAGCGCCATCACCTTGTACAGGCTTCCTCCAGCAGCTATGGTAAGAAATGCTTTGGTCTGAGATGCTCATCTATGATGAATAAAAGCTATTTTAATTAACAAGTATCAATTTTTGGAGCTATGCTTTACTAATCAGTGTTACTCTTACACCTCTGAGTTTCATTGATGTTGAAACCATTCGCTTAGGATTGAAAAATTATTGGGTGATGTGCGAAATGAAAGTAGCTGTCTCAAAACTAGGCTTATAGTTGTGACAATTCTCGTTTAACGAAATAGATGCTTTGATTGTCCCGTCAGGTCAACTCAAAACACAATCAACTTGGTGACTAGGCTAGTTCAAGTTGAAAAAAAAAAAGAATGATTAACTTGGATAAAACCTAGGTTGACCCATATAAAATATGGTTCTTAGCTCTTTTTTTTTTTGTTAAGACAATGTTGTTTTTATCATGGGATTAAACTCTCTTGACTGGTGATTTATTCTGAATTCATCTTGGGTCGGGTTTTTAAAACTGTCATTTCTGGAAGCATAATGAAAAAAAATTTGATTGTTTTAAATTTTATTTTAAAGTTGTTTTCTTAAATATTTGATTAAATGTATCCTAGTTTTTAACAATATGATAAGAAAAATTGATTTTTTTTTATTGGAAGAAAGCAAAACTATGATTTTTTAATTTTTATTTTTAATGAAATAGCTGCTTGGATTGGCCTGGCAGGCCAACTCAAAACACAATCAACTCAAGACTAGGTTAGTTTGGGTTGAAAAAAATAGAAGAATAATTAACTTGGATAAAAACCTAGGTTCACCTATATAAAACCTGAATTTTTTTATTTTTGTTAAGACTGTCATTTTTATCATGATTAAACCTTTTATTGGTGATTTATTCTGAATTTTGGGTCAGATTTTTAAAACTATCACTTCTATAAACATAATGAAAAAAAATTGGATTGTTTTAAATTTTATTTTTAAGTTGTTTTATTAAATTTTCAATAAATGTATTTTAATTTTTTAACAACATGATAAGAAAAATTGGTTTTTTTTTTTGTATTGAAAGAAAGTAAAACTAACAACTATGGTTACAATTTCCAAACACCACTAATTTACTTATAAAATGTTTTTACCACTGATTTTTATATGATTTTGAAAAGAAAAAAAAGTGTCCAATTTTCTATTAATAAAAAATGAAGAAAAATGAAAAAAGAAACGGGGGCCCACATTATTTATTGATTAATGTTGTCCAGGAAAACTTAGCCCATTTTATCTCCGAAGCAACACCTGCAATAAATAAAAAAGTATAAAAGAAGCAAATGACGTCTGTTGGAGTGACGTCACTCGAGCGATAAAATACACGTCGATGTGACGTGGCAGGTATCACTTGAACCTTTTTAAAATCGCACGATAGATGCCTCTGTCGGACGATAACAACAAAACTGAAGCAACAATCCACTGATACACAGTACACTCTAGAAGCTTAAAAATATCAACCGGCAAATTATATTTCAGCCCCTGTATATTCTTCAATCTTTCACCTAGATCCTATAATTTGTTAATTATTATTTATGTAGCTTACAAAATAAAGAAAAAATTACCTTGATTAACCAAATTAATAAAAGAGGATTTTCAATCATCATTGTATGAAAAATTATTAGATAAACTTAATTCACGAAACAAATTAAAAAAAATTATACACATAATTAAATATGTCCACATCATTTTATGATTAATATATTATTAATTATTTATTTCCATTATTCTGATATAATCAATAACCATGTCAGCCCTAAAATAGCAAGTTATTAGGTGAAACTACGACAATCGGACAATGGTTTTATATAAGTCCACCAGCTCACATCTTAAATAAAACTCTTTAGTTTCGAAAGTTTCATAATCCACCACTATCTTGGGAAGAGCGAGAGTCATGTGATTCAAAATTTTAATTATTAAATTATTGATATAATATTTGTTTAAAGTTTAGCCTAGAATAATTTTATATTAACTCATTGATACATCATGGTTGATTAGAATAATATAAATATGCAAAAGTGTCATCTATTGTTTTTTCACTATAGTAATAGACATGATTTATTGTGATTACTACAATAAAATTATTTTTTTATTCTAATTTTTTTAAAAAAAGTGTAATGATATGGAGGATATTTTGGTCTTTACAATTAATCCATTAGTAATTAAAAGGTTGTTTAGGTGTATGTTAATATTTTTTATTTTTGCATAATAAAAATAAGATTTTGTTCTTGGATTTAACAATTTCTTAAGTTGTTGCTAAGGGTTTTTTAGTCTTTTCAAAAACATTAAAATAGTTTAAATACTTATTTACATTGAGTTGTTAATTGAGGTTTTTTTTTTTGTTTTTTATACCTTGAAATACAATAGAAATACTATTATATCCTTACAAAAGATAAAAATCAAGGCAAAAATCAAGGCATATGTCTAGAAGCTTTTGTGTACTTTTACTATGATTTTTTTTTTTGTGATACTTAGGTTCATGAAGAACATTCTTGTATTTTTATGTTAGGAAATAATTATTTTATTTAAAAAAGATGTTGAAGCGTCATATTCACTCGATAGCGAGTAAGTGTTGCTTGCGGTGTTTTGGTGGTACATACAAACTCATCATGCGGCCAAACTTGCCCTTCCGTCATGTCCTTTTCCCTATGAGGTGGCACATATCGATGTTTTATGATCGGTTTCTTGTTGGAAGTCATTTTTTTTCTCTTCTTTCTTTTCTCTTTCTTCAAGAGAAAATGCATCTTCACCCTCTTTTTTTTAGATTTGTCATTTTCAGCCCATTTGTATTTTATTGTTTATTATTGTCCCTTGTCATATTATAAAATTTTAGTTGTTTTCAATTTAGTCATTGAATTATAATTTGTTATGATATATATATTTAAATTTAGTCCTTATTCTTTTAATTTTTGATCTTTTTCCTTTGACTCTTTTGTTAAAGTTTTGATAGTTTTCAATTTCATCTTTCAATCAATTTTTTTTATTATTGTTTTCAATTTAGCCCTCATTCTTTTGATTTATTTTTCTTTTTGTTAAAGTTTAATTGTTTTTAAATGAACCCTCTAATTTAAATTTTTTTGATACCCTCTAATTTATCTTTTATTTTAATTTTCTCCCCCATTCTTTTAATCACAATTTTTGTGTGGTTTTTTTTTCCCCTTGTATTCATCTTTCAACCTTTGATTTGATGGAGAATAGACTTTAGAGCTTTTCATTTGTAACGCTTCTGATTTATTGACATGGGTAACGAGTTTGATAAGTTAATGCAGTTTTAAATCCTTTTCTCTCAATGTCTTTTGAGATTTTAACATTTTACATTACTTTTTTTATATTAAAAAAAAATTAGTTTTATGGTTATATTTAATCTCTTCTTGATCAGTTTATCTTAATGTTATGGTGATCATGAGTTTTGTAGTCCTTTTTTTTATAATTTTTTTTAAAAATGATTTTTTGTATTTAATTTTTGAATAATTCCTTTTATTTTGTACAAGTGAGCTTTATTTTATAAAAAAATATTTACTATTAAATACTATTTCTTATATGTTTGGCCTTGCATAATGTTTTCAATTTTATATTTGTTTTTGTTTCTACTATCTTTTATTGATTTTAAGAAGCAAAATCAATAAACACAAATTATTAAATATCTTATTCTGCAACATTAAATATCTTGGCTCACATTTATTTTTAATTTTTTTTAGTTTTTCTTTATTATTAATGTTATTTATTTACATAAATGATTTTGATTTATTTGATTAAATGTTTGCATGAATTTTTTAATTGATGTTGTGAAATTTTTTAGAAAATAACTTGCATATTTAGAGATTTTTTTTTAAATTATAGCCTTCAACACGCGTGAGTTAAATAGCTCATTTGTATGTATAAGCTGTGAAATTTTTTCGAACAAACAAAAAAAGGATTTTAATTCACAACATTGCAGGCATGGTTTGGTATGAAAGAAATAGAGGAAATTAATAAAATGAAAGAAAAAAAGACGAAGAAAGTGGATTTTTCTTCCATTAGGTTTTAAAAAATGAGGTGGAAATACTAAAAATAAGATAAAAGTGGAAAGTCATAAAATAATAAGGGCTACATATACTTTAACAAAAAGAGACCACTCATACGAAAAGTCATCCCAGTGACGTCACTGGATTAGAATAATAAGGATTACAGCAGTGCATAGAGTACGTGATCATTCTCTCTTCTGTGGCTTCAGTACGAGTCTCCAAAGAAGACCAGCATACTAACAAAACAAAACAATACCACCAAAATTGGGGTAAACTACATTTCTATCCTGTAGATTCATTAATTACCACTTTTAACTTTTAATTTATAATTTCTCAAAACTAGTCCTATAGCCTTAAAATGTTTTTCAATTTCACTCTTTGTTACTAATAACTACTGAAAAAACTCACACTTGTTTATTTATTTATTTTAAATTCTATCTTTTTTCTTCCTTTCAAATCCCCATAAAATGGTATAAATATAGAAAAAATAAAAAAAAAACTGAATAAGTAGAATATTCAAAGACTAAGGTAACATTGAATCTTCCAAACTAGAAGAATAATATTGGAAAATCTTAAACTCCAGGGATAATAGGTGGAATCAATGAATCTATAGGGATGAAAAAGAAATACCATTCAAATTACTATATATAAAAAAGAAAAATGCACAGAAAGGAAAAAGTCCATTTCAGTCTAAGTACTTTATTTATGTGTATTTACTTATTTAAATTAATCAACAGTACTCTATGTTTTCGATTTTCTCGATATAACCTTTTTTTTTTGCTCTCACCAGACACGGATCATTTTATCTTGGCAGTCCAAGATTATCTGTCAGGTTCTCTTTGCCGCTATAATTACTTTTTCAGTTGCAAAATCTGTTTGGTTTCCGAGAAAATTAGAGTAAAAACACAGTCTTTTCTACTTTGTCTTTTGCAGTCGTTATCGTTGGTTTCTAAATTTGGATTTGTGTGTGTTTTTCTGGTGGAAATTGAGCTAGATTACTGTGGTAGTGTGGATCTGTCTGATTAGTTAGGATTTTTGATTGATTGATAGCGTGAAATTGTAAGTGGTGTTTTGCAGATTTAAGTAGAAGAAGAAGAAGAAGAAGGGTTAGGGTTTTGAGACATGCACACTAGGTATATGGAGAGAACTAATAGCATGGCTAGAAGGAAAAGGGGCTTAGAAGGTGGTGGAGCAGAGGAGGAGCAGCAGCAGCAGCAGCCAGAGCGTAAAAGACCTGCTTTAGCTAGGTAAATTTTAAAATAAATGACTATAAATTGTGTGTTTTTTTTCTTTTGAATATTAGCTGATTTTAAATGTTAATTTAAGTAATTTTTCAGTTTAAATTTTGAAATTTGTGGTTTTAATCTAATTTTTGGGGTAATTGGAAAATTGTATAAATTGTTGAATTGCGTTGACTCTCATTTTAGCTGTTCGTTTGATTACATTAAAACTTTAAACATGGGTTCTGGCCTGCTACTTTGGGTTCTGTTCTGCTGGATCATTTTTTGACCTGATTATATCTCAAAGTTGTCAGCATAGCTGTATATTTGGATGCTTGAAATAGTGGTCAAGATTGAAAGATGCGAGAGCCTATTGACCTGGTTTTTTTTTTTTTCCTTGAGAATTGGTTAGTAAATCTTCTAAGCTGGATTAACAAAATCTAGGGTAAGAGTGGGTTAATCTTTCTCTTCTACTAAAGTTCAACGAATCTTGAAATATGATTTCTATTTAGCCTTTTCTTTGATTGACATGGAGTGGATTGAAAGGGAAACCAAAACCAATTACGTTCATCTTTCTCTTCTACTAAAGTTCAACGAATCTTGAAATATGATTTCTGTTTAGCCTTTTCTTTGATTGACATGGAGTGGATTGAAGGGGAAACCAAAACCAATTACCTTCATCTTTCTCTTCTACTAAAGTTCAACGAATCTTGAAATATGATTTCTGTTTAGCCTTTTCTTTGATTGACATGGAGTGGATTGAAAGGGAAACCAAAACCAATTACCTTCACTTTTATGTTCACTGGAAGATTCCGGACACAGTATCCTCTTATGCACTGTTCCCTGCAATAAATAGTTACTGAAAGTATCTGATCTTTTCTCCTTTGGGCATGCATTTTCAGCAAATTTAGAATTTTCCTGGAGCTTACCGAGACATTCATGAGCTGTCAACACTAACCTTATGGACTGATTTAACCCTAGTTTACATGTATACTTAACCATATAGATCTTGTTGCATGCTAATCTCATGGGTCATGACCTGTTTAATAGAGACTAGTAAAACCTTTATTTCCTCGGACTAACAGAACTAGAATTAAATAAAGAGAATCATAAGTAAAACCACACACTAAGTACATTATCTTGTGTATTTGACAATGAACAGAGTTTTGGATGCACATGCATCATGGTTTCTAGGATGACTGATGTCGGGATTGCACATCGGTAAATACCAATGATACTTAAATGGAGGCATGCCACAAAGGAGTGTCATCTCTAAATGCTTTTTACCTCATCAAACCAAAATCTTTCTCGAATAAATTGAACTTTTTTGTTTTGAAATTGAAGTACATTTTTTGAGAGCAGCTTCCTATTATTTATTTTCATTGGTTTCTATATCTGATTACTGGGAAACATGATAAATCTAAGTTATCTCATTGCATGACATTCCCTTTGAGTTGGATTTTAATGTAAATTTTTATGCTTTCTGCAGTGTAATTGTAGAAGCTCTGAAGGTGGATAGTCTACAGAAGCTCTGCTCATCGTTGGAACCAATTCTTCGTAGAGTTGTAAGATTTATATCCTTTAGTTTTTGTACTTTGCATCTGGGGTGGCAGATAGATATGATTCAAAATGCAGAGGCAGAGAAATCAAATCCAAGTTTAGGGTTTGGATTTTGATCAGGAGAATTTGATAAAGTCCCAGGTCTACACTAGAGTTTCTAAAATCACTACCAGGATCACAGGAATCACATTGGAGATAAGATGCATCACTTTGATCATGTGCTATCTTGTCTCACTCACAATGCATCAAGGGTGGTTCCCTGAAAGAGATAAGTGCAGCTGAGGTGCTTGAGAGTGAAGAACTGTCAAGGCCCAGCTGTTTCATTCATTAAAGGAGCTCTTAACACAGCAGTTTGGTATTGAACCCCCCCCCCCCCCCAACAGCATCGGAACATTTCCTCTTACAAAAAAGAAAGCAAACCCTCATCCTGCAAAAAATTAATTCTTGATCAGTCAAGCTCCTAAATTCTCGGCATTAGTCATCTGCTTGAGTACTGTTTTTCTTTTCTTTTTTTCCTTATGAACTTTGAAGGTCTTGTAGCAGCAGAATAATGAATTAGAGTTACCATCATTGACCCTAATAGCCAGGGAGTTTCCTTCCAGCTATAGAGCCAAGTCAATGGGCACCTCTAGGACAACTTTGATTGCTCAGCTATTATTGGCTTCTTACTGCAGTGTTGCTTTTTATGCCAAACAGGTAAGTGAGGAAGTGGAGCGTGCTTTAGCAAAGATAGGTCCTGCTAGACAGATTGGAAGGTAAACTATATCTTTGACCATTATTTGGTTGTAGTTCATTTTGTGATGTATGAGTTATATTTTTTGAATTTCAAGCCAAAATTTTATGATTTTCTTCTTCATTTTTCATTTTTGACTAAACTTGTACTTAGTAATAGGAAAATCAACTATTGGTGTTGGAAATGGAATCATGTCTTGTGTATGTGACTTACATGTGAGTTCTCGTTAAAAAGGTGATGCACTGAAATCTCTGGTGGTTGTATGTTTTCAAGTCTTGTTTGTTTGTAAAATTTGGTAGATATAACTTTTGTGTTTTAGTAACTCTGATATATAAGCAACGACCACTGTGTCCTTTTCATTTTCTGTAAGAATTAAGAATGTATGGTTTCATCCTTAGGGGTGGTTTATTATTCTTATGTGTGACAGGTCTTCCCCGAAGCGAATTGAAGCCCCAGATGGAAGGAACTTGCAGTTGCACTTTAGGTCTAGGTTGTCTCTTCCCCTTTTCACAGGAGGAAAAGTAGAGGGGGAGCAGGGTGCCGCAATCCATATTGTTTTGGTTGATGCGAGCACTGGACGTGTTGTAACTTCTGGCACAGAAGCCTCTGTTAAACTAGATGTTGTAGTTCTTGAAGGTGATTTCAACAATGAAGCTGAGGAAGGCTGGACACAAGAAGAATTTGAAAGCCATGTTGTAAAAGAGCGTGAAGGAAAGAGACCATTGTTGACTGGAGACTTGCAAGTAACACTTAAAGAAGGGGTAGGATCTTTGGGAGATCTCACATTTACGGATAACTCAAGTTGGATAAGGAGCAGGAAGTTCAGGCTTGGCTTGAAGGTTGCTTCTGGGTATTCTGAGGGCATACACATTCGTGAGGCCAAGACAGAAGCTTTTACTGTTAAAGACCATAGAGGGGAATGTTAGTTCATGGCTTTGCTCTTCATTATTTTTCCTGTTCCAACTCTTCTTGAATATGCATTTTTTCCCCCAATTGACAGTGTACAAGAAACACTATCCACCTGCACTGGATGATGATGTATGGAGATTGGAGAAAATTGGCAAGGATGGTTCATTCCACAAGAGGCTAAATAATCAAGGAATATTTAAAGTTGAAGACTTCCTTCGTCTTGCAGTCAAAGATTCTCAGAAATTACGGAATGTAAGTGAGACTGAGACTCGGTTATTGAATTATGAATTTTAGCTTTGTACCTACCTTCTAATATAGAAAGTTGTTGGATGTAGATTCTGGGAAGTGGCATGTCAAATAAGATGTGGGATGCTCTCTTGGAGCATGCAAAGACTTGCATTCTTAGTGGAAAACTATACGTTTATTATCCTGACAATTCAAGAAATGTTGGTGCTGTCTTCAACAACATCTATGAGCTGAGTGGCCTTATTTCAGAGGAACAGTATTATGCAGCCAATTCCCTTTCTGATGAGCAAAAGGTTGGCCTCATCATGCGTTCTCCTTTTTTATTTTTTTTAATAAAAAAATAGAATGTCTTGTTTCATGTTTCCATGTTTGTTAGGAGCAGTATATGAACACCATTGCTTGACGGCCTTCATATAGCACTATCAACCCAATAGTTTCAATCATAGTTCCCCCTTTTAAGTTCCATTTACTTATTTGTCCTCTTGCCCATGGCAAATATATGTAAAAACTGCTAGTTGAGAACGACTCAATTTTTGAGCTTGGAATATCTTGTTACAGTACTTTATCTCATTTAACACCTCTATCTTATGTTTTCTATCTTGCATGGTTTTCCAAATTAAACATTTTCAGTTCAAATGTGTGCCTTGTGACTTTGTTTATGGATTCTGAAAAACCCAGAACCGGTCAACCGGTTCCTCTACTGTTTTAGCTTTGTGCTGTTTTCTCTGTTCTTCGGACTTTTGTAATACTTGGGGTATGCTCCTCGTATCTTGTACATTTTTTGGATTTATACAACTTAACCTTTTCCAAAAACAGGTATGAATCACTGTGAATGGCAGCATAACGAAGTTATTCTCATATATCAAATGCCCCCAAACTTCTTCTCTCATTATCATATTCTTCTTTCTTGTCCCAGATAACAATTTGTTAATGCCTTATCTGAATTTTTTTGTCCCACCTGAACTAATGTTTCCTTGATAGCTCATGATTCTGTTCTTGTGAGTAACATACATTTCCAAAATCATTAGCTAGCATTTTCTATACATGCCAAGTACGTTTTTTTGTTGAAAAGAAAAGAAAAGAAAAGAAAGAAAAGCTAGTACTTTGCATGTCATAAATATAAGGTTCTCTCCAATCTATCTACAAGCCTATCATTAGACTCCAAAATATTTTGTGTAAAATCAGATTTATTAGATATGAAGAAGAGTAATCAGTAATTAGTGTGATTCAATGGACATTACTTGTTTTGTGTAAACATTACCTGGTTGTACTTTTGAAGAAATCACTTATGGTTATGTTAGAAAGCGTAAACATAGTTGATGCCTTTCCATGTTAGGGAATATTTAAACAATTTCTCAAATTTTCTTTTTCCTTTTTTTTTTTTGTGTGCATGATTGATCCCAATCACTTCATATAAGCACATAGTTCTCTGAATGTCCATTTTTACTTCCAACTATCATGTTGTTTAATCAATCTCAAGCTATGTGTTCATAAACTGGTTTTTCTTGGAGGCAAGTTTGAGGTTAATGTAATGGCAAGGCAATTTTTCCTTGGGCCTGTTTCGAATTTGATTTGAGCTTGCAGCTATAAACTTTTTCACATTTTTTGTTCTTTCTGGCAAGGGCTGCTCTTTACTGCTGTTTTGATTATCTCACTTAAAATAATTTCGCTCATTGAAAATTAATTCCAGATCTATGTGGATACATTGGTGAAGAAAGCATATGACAATTGGGATATGGTTATTGAGTATGATGGCAAGTCACTTCTGAACTTCAATCAAAATAGGAGGGTAAGTGTATCCCAAAATGAACAGCAGATCAATCAAATAGGTTACTCTAATACTTCAGGCCACCAAGTGCAATTACCACGCTTGCCAGCTTCAATTCCATCCGAGCAGTCTTCTGTTCATTCAGCCCTACAAGCAGGAGGTAAGTGCTATCAACTGCAGATGTCAAATCAGAAAATCATGTTTTAATTGTTAACTCAATTGCTTACTGTCTTCTCATCATTGGGTTCTGATTTTCTGGCAACAGGGTACAATGATAATTTGGTATCGGGATACTCAATGCAGTCACAGCTTGTAAATCCTGATTCCCGCACACAGCTTGGCAGTAACTCATTCGCGCCACATCAACAACTGATCAGCAATCCTCAACAACTCCTAAGCACTAGAAATGATAACAGTGTTGTTGGCCTGGCCCTTGGTCCTCCACAGTCATCTACCTCAGGTTTTCAAACAATTGGTTCTTCCATGCAGCCAACTAATCATAATCCTTTTGATGACTGGACCAGCAACCGAGACAAGAGCGCTGATGAATTCTTTTCAGAGGAAGAGATTCGCTTACGAAGTCATGAGATGCTTGAGAATGAAGATATGCAACACTTGCTCCGACTCTTCAGTATGGGGGGCCATGCCAACGTACCTGAAGATGGCTTTTCTTACCCACCTTACATGGCATCTCCTATGCCAAATTATGATGAGGACCGCTCACGTCCAGGTAAAGCTGTTGTGGGATGGTTAAAGATCAAGGCAGCAATGAGGTGGGGGTTCTTTATTAGGAAGAAAGCTGCTGAGAGGCGAGCACAGCTTGTTGAGCTGGATGATGATGATGAGTAGATAGGTTTTAATGTCAAGCCTCATGATCCATGAATTATTATTGTGTATGTCTAGGACTGCATGGAATTGTTGGGTTTGGAAGTCTCGAAGGCCCAGTCGTTCCGGGTTTGACGTCGGCATCCAAGAACCTTTTTGTACAGTCACCTGTACAGTAAGTTGCTTTGTTACTTGTTAGTTGTTGCCCTGCAAGATGGTTCTCTGATCATATCATCATTCTGTGAATGATAGATGAGTTTGAGTTCACAAGGGGTGTGTGTGTGTGTGTGTTTCCAAGTTGAACACCCCTTCCATTCTTGTTGACTGCTTAGGGGAACATGTCTAGTAGTAGAAGCATATATGACTTCATATGTTGTATCTGCAAGTGACTGTAAGAGATGGTCCAAATGGTCCATACTTTGTTAACCTTCAACTGGAGTTGCTTCTTTCCAGTCTCCTTGTTATGTCATGATTTGTGAACTGCCTTTTGCTTCTCTCCAGCTATGGTTTCTTCTTTTATTGACCGCCATGGTGATCGGCTCTACTGTTCAATTGCGCTTGACTTGTTAGCCACCACCCTTTTTGACACCCATGTTTTGCTGTTCTCCCTTGACGGCCTCTGTTATGGGACAAACATGCATCTTCCGATCGATCATAAATCATCCAAAATTCATCTGCAAACCAGTGGGCTATGGTGGTGGCACCTTCATGCTGTTGATTTTCCACTCATCTAATCATTCCGATGGGATATCTAATCGCGATTGACCAGCTATCTTGGTCGTGCACATCTCATTTCCTGGCCGTGATAAGCGGAATCACTGCTACGTCAGTGTATGGTGGCAGCGGAACTTTCTGCTTCTTTAGGCTCTGTAACTGCTAGTGTTTATCATCTTCACTAGATTCATAGGAGCAGGGAGCCTTAAGTTGGAGAAATTAAGTATCATTACGCAAACGAGTTAAAGAAACGATTTAGTTCAAGTATAACTTGAAACTTGGGATTTCAAATTGGAGGGTATTTACATGTGAGATCTTGGAAGGAGGAGGATTGGATGAAATTCAGGGACGTTATTTTGCGGTTCAAGGCCAATTTTAGACCTTCGGTTGAAAGAGCTAGCTACTGTAACATATGCGAATCCAAATAAATGGACTCAAGGCGTGCTGATGATTTTCGTTGCTAGTTTTGTTAATGCACTTCCTTATTGTTGTCGGCTACCATTTAGGAATACTAAAAAGCACCAAGGCTCGAATATAAATTACTTTTTAACACCATTTTTGTAATAAATCAAAGAAGTTCAATGTCAGTGCCGGTAATATTACTCTCTCTTTTTTACTGTGATTTGCAATTGTTTTCTGATGTTCATCCTTCTACATCGCTAACTTTTCCACTTTGTTTATTCTTTAGCACTCACTAAATAATCTTCACGTGATCCGTTGCCTTCGGATTGTTTTTTTCTTAACATAAATACTATTTTGGCATTATTAATATTTTTTCCAAGTAAAAAAATATAAATTATGTGAGAATTGATCTCATATAATAAACCACATAATTAATAAAAATATAATTAGATTCAAAATAAATATTTTAGATGATTTTTTATTTATTAAACATTGTGATGATAATATATTGGAATGATTTGGATTAATCTGAGTTAATTTTTTTAATTCACATAACAAGTTATGAAATCATGATAACCCTATAGAAAAAAAAATCAAAACAAATCACGAAACTCAATTTTTAATAAACCCCTGATATTAAAGGATGAAACCCAAAAAAATCAATTAAAAAAACAAAAAAAAAAACTTGAGTTAACTCAGGTTAACCTACTAAACCTGCAACACGGGTTATGAGATTGAAATAATCAAATATAAAGAAAATCAAAACAAATTATGAAATGCAATTCTTAATTAAGTCAATATTGAAAGATGAATTAAAAAAATAATAATTAAAAAAGGTAAAAAAAAATACGACTTAGGTCAATTAAAGTTAACACGCAAAACTTGTGACCCGAGTCATGAGACGAGGATAACTTAATAAAAGATACTGAAATAAATCACGAAATCTAATTTCCTATCAATCTAATGTTGAAGGAAAAAACTAAGAAAAAAAAGTCAATTAAAAAAAAAAACTTGATCAACTCGTTAAACATTTAGTTAATATCATGAGTTTAGAATAATTTTATAAAAAATAAATTAAAAAAAATAATATATATTTCAATTCTCAAATAAATCTAATATCAAAAGAAAAAATTAAAAATTAAAATATAAAGATATAACAAACATTCTTAACTTTTTTTTTTTAGTGTTTTTTGGTTAATTCTCTGCTATCCAAATCATACATAAGGTTGTTTCTAAGTTACTAAACATTAAATCAGCCTTAGCTATTTTTCTAGCCTCAACAACAATCCGCATATGCAAAAACACCAAACCTGAGACCCAAGATGGTTGTTTTCTCTTCAACAACAGATACGGATACTTGATCAGGACAAGAAGAAACAGAGGCATTAGAAGATTCTAAATTCAGTTGAGAAATTACTCAACAACTCGATATCCTAACCTGAATTGTAATTATTATATGCATGCTTGCACCAACACACGATCAAAAGTGAATGCTGGGGGGGAGGGGATATCGAAAAGTGTTTTTTTTTTTTTAATCTGAACACTCACCTCCTCCCCTGCTCTGTTTTGAGCTTTGTTGGCTTCACATTTTCTTGTCATACTCCTCGGCTTCATTGATGATTTGATCTGACTTTTTCTCCGGGTTCATTGCATTTCTCCTGTACAAAATGGATGTGAGATGTTTATCCACTTGAACATTATGCAAACTGTGTAACAACAGCTTTAGTCCCCAGTCGCAGACAATAAACAAGAAAAGTATAACTTGATTCTAGATACTGAGAAGGCTAGTCGGTAGCGTTGGCACATTATTTAAGAGAAATCGTGTTGGTGGGCAGCCATCCTCTTCTTTTTGTCTGAAAGCTTTGTGTGCTTCATCTAGCAATCCTTCTCTGCAAAGTTCATTGATTATTTTAGTCCAAACCCAAACATTAGGCTACAAGCCTTCAACAGGGAGTATCAAAAACAACTCCATTGTATCTTTAAGCTTCCCAGATTTGCACATGGCATCGATTGTGATATTATAGATTGCCAAATCAGGATTCAAATGACTATTTTGCATTTCTCGAAATAGTAAGGCCTAATCAAGATACCCTTGTTTTCATAAGCCATCAAGAAAAGTTGAGTAATTAAATATGGGGAATAGCCCTGTGCATGCATATCCTTGAAAAGCTCTTTTACTTCCAAAACTCTCCCTGCCTGAAACAAGCCACGTTTAAGAGTGTTGGTAGCTAATAGTGTCTGGAATTAAGCCTCGATGAGTCATTTCATCAAAAAGCTGCTTCACATTATCCATTCTCTTGGTCTTACAGTATCCATGGATTAGAATGCTATAATTGAAAACATCAGGTGAACAACCCTTGCTTATCATGACATTCAATAATAGCAACCTGCCCTGTCCATTTTCTTGAGCAATCTAGCAGCTACAGTGGTTTCTCCAATCTTACACAAACCATTGATAATCGAATGATTATAAGCATTGTAGATTACGTTTATATCCTCGTTCCACCATGCCATTGAAGAATTCCACAACTTGAGCAATTTTACCCTCTATACAAAGCCCATTAATCGAGGTAGAAAAGGTCACAACAATAGGTTCAGAACCAAGTTTAATGATTTTCGCCAAAAAAGAATACCCAAAATCGACACGGTGTAAGTGGCAGAAGCAATTGATCAAGATGTTAAAAGTATAGATATGAACTTTGATTTCAGCAATTCAATATGTTTGGAAAAAGAAAGCACAGTTCACTGATTTTTCATTCTAACGAGAGCTTATAATAACTTAGTAAATTCGACTATAGAAGGCAAATGATTCAAAGTATGAGATTGAAAGAAGACAAGACATCATCAATGTTTCTAAACAAACAACCCTTTTGCCTCTTGCTACCTGCTACTACTAACAGTGGAAGCATGAAGACATAAAATCAAACTCATTCTGATTTGTCTTCCTAGAGAATGAAACCCAACAAAAATGAAACTCATCACGATTTTAGTGGCAAGGAGAAAGCTGGGAATCTTTCTTTTACTTTCATCGAAATACTACGGATTTATATTACATTAAAAACAATTGATTGATGAAAAAGAATTAAAGAATTGCACCAATTGATTAATTGTCTAAACTACAAAAACTAATTGAATATCTTATGTGGCAAAACGTGGACAGGTAATGCAAGGACGTCTTCTTCCTAGGACATGCTGCATTCCGTAGGTAGACCTTGGGGGAATCTATTGACATCATTGCAGTAATTGTATACCATGTAATTCTCCCGGACCCATTTCAACCTCTCCTGCCTTGTTGAATCAAGCTCCTCTGAGAACCAAGCATTCGAGGTGGAGGCCGGAGGAGAAGTGGTTGTGCCACAGGAAGATACCCCATTAGACAAAACACAAGCTTCGGCATTGAAATTTCTATAAGAAGCGGTGAAAGGAGCTAAGGCCCAATCTGTCTTGACCAAGCCACCTCTTGTAGCCCAGTCATCAGCATTCCATAGACTCGAGTAAATCCTCATCGGCTGGTTTTTCGGGAAGGGAACCCCCATGGACTCCAGGTTCTTGAACTCTCGAATTGGAGTGCCATCCACAGAGAAGCTGGAGCAGAGAAAAAGAAAACAACATTAGTAACACAGCATGTATTAACGTTGTACACGGAGCAGGATTGAAGATTGATGCTTACACAATGCGCTGTGGGTTCCAAAGAATGGAATATGTGTGGAAATCAGCAGTTGGGTCAAACCAAAGATAGAACTGCTGCTCTCTGTTGCCCTTGCCTTGGCTAAACACATTAGTGTGCAGGATGTAAGGATCACCGCTCAAATTCCCCAGGAATTCAAAATCTATCTCATCCCACGCAGACCCTTTTGATGACAGCTGCAAATTCATATGACAAAAAACAAATTTACTGTTAGTCACATATAATGATTGTTCCGTGCCTTATTTGAGGCAAACAATCAGGTTCACTTACATAATAAGCAGTGACAGTGCCTGCAGAGTTGCCGGGGACAAGCTTGAGTTGCATGTCAATCTTTCCGAACAGATACTCATTCCTGGATTGAAATCCAGAGCCAGAGGCCTTGTCAAGGTTGAGAGTGAGGAGGTCGCCGTTGCTGAGGATCTTAGCACGGCCATCTCCCCAGGTAATATCAAAATCGTTGTAGAAGTTGCTTGCTGATGCAACCGTCACAAGAAGAGCTACAAGGGGCACAAGCACGGTATTCAAAGAAGCCATCGGCTATTATGAAACGATTGATGCCAAGGATGATATACAAGAAAGGTTCTGGAAGCTCGGAGGTGGGATTGTCAAGGACATAGCCTGGTTGGTATTTATACTTGAGGAAATGGAAGTCCAAGAAAGGCATGCGAAGTTTCGGACGCTCTGCTTAGCTGTGGACAGGGTGTTTGGGGGCTGGACAAGTGTAAGAAAGTCGCTGTTGAAAAAGACTAAACATTTCACTTACATCGACGAGCCAGCCAACGAATCATCGCACGCGTTTTGGCCTTCGGCACCGACGGATAGCTGCGCTTTTCCATTAGATCCAGCGTCACAATCAGTACAGGGCTCCACACCTGACCCATCTCCACACCTGACCCATATTTGCATAAAATAAATAAATAAATATACAAAAAGTTAATCCAACACGTTTGTCGGTAGTGGTGTCAAACATTCCATTTGTTCTTTCATTCACCAAATTAAAGCGAAGCACGCGTATGCCAAACATAAAAGAATGAAAAAAAATAAAAAACGCTTCTTGACCAAAAAAAAAAAAAAATCATTGTTTCAATCTAATCTATCTAGTGAAATGCAAGGGCTCAAGGTTTCTTTGTTTTTTTTTTTTTTTTAGGTTTTAAAGCTTGGATCAATTTAATAAAATGTAACTTTATTTTAAGGCAAATCAAGAAAAAAAAATTAGATTGAGAAATATAATTTTTTTTTTATTAGATGTTGTTTGACCGTGTTACATGAAAATTTAATTTTTTTTTTATAGTTTTAAATCATTTTGATTCGTTAATGTTAAAAATAATTTTTTAAAATTAAAAAATATTAATAAAAAATATTTTAAAAAACAACTACTACCATACTTTTAAACATCCTTTATATTCCAATAATAGTTTTCATGCTGTTCTTAGCTCGGGGATTAAATCGTTTCAAATCTTTGGGTGAGAATTAATTTGAATTCTTAGCCACAGTTGCTCAAAGCCTAACACCATAAGTACCATCTCGGAAACTGCATTCAAGTATCTTTCCCGTGTTCTTTATTTTTTTCTTTTTTTTGTCAATCATTTTTAATTAGCCCTTTGAAATCTCCCAATTTCGATGGTGATGATCTCATGAAAAAGGTTCAAATGGAGACTCAGCTTTTCATAGTTTGCGGACCAAGACGTGTAAACTAGGTTTTGAATTTGGAATTGAATATTGCTGAAAAAATAAATAAATTCTTTATGGAAGAAGCGTCAATAAATAAATAAATAAATCTCTTCAATACTAAAATTAATAATGGCAAGAGATAAATAATGTAGAAGAAAACTTGAGAATAAGTATAGCGTCAAAGAAAATTGAGCCTTGCAATGTAAGATGAAAATGAGAAAAAAATATTAAAAAAAATCGATTGTGAAAAGAGAAGCTGGGGAATGTTAGTTACACGTCAGTAAAAAAAAGATATCGAATTTGCATAGAAAATGATGCATTTTCACCCTAGTTCTAAATTTTGATCCCACCCTAATTAATTTAGAACTATGTTGATTTAGGGTTGGAATAGAATTTAAAAATAAATAAAAGAAGTTAGAAACTCGAGTAAATAGATTAATCTTATAATACCCGGTTAAAATTTCGGTTTTAATTTGTTAATTAATTTTTTTAAAATCAAAATGATATCATTTTGATTTATAAAAAAATCAAAATTGATTTGAGTGACCTAATCAAAATTTGATAATCTAAAAAAAAAAATTTATAACCTGAGTCTTGAGCCTAATCAACAACTATACTGGTTTTAAAAATTCTAATTTTAACACTAAAAAAAGAAAAATGTAGCTGAACCCGAATAAAAGTTGATATTTTGTATAAATCTGTCAATAAAAAGCATTAAAGTATGTGTGTGGTGGCGGTGGGCGACTTCACTTTTCTGGCTCCTCTAGTCCAGTCCGTGTATCGGATAGGGTGTCGAAAACAGTGGAAGGGGACAGGCGGGGTGTTGCCGTTTGGGCTGGGGCCCAAGCAGCGTATGGTAATTAAATCCTTGAATATGGAAGAGTTCTGAATTGAACAATAGATAGATTGCTTTTAGATTCAAACCTTACATGGAATTTATTTCCTATGGTATTTTTTTTTTTTTGAAATGCTAATTCCAGGGTGCTCTGTTTGTCCTTTCATGGAACTTTTTTTAGCTCCTGCTATAAATTGCATTTGATGGGAGTTCTATTAGAGGGTGTTTGAAATAATAGATTTTTAATGTTTGAAATGCTGGTTCCAGGGTGATTTGTTTGTACTTTCAATATTTTTATTTAAGTTTTTTTTTTAGATTCTTTGTTTTAAATTTTTTTTTTACCTCGATTTTATGTTATGGATGACCATTTAGTTAAGTTAACCTGGGATAACATGAGTTTCTTTCTTCTAGTTTTTTAAACATTGATTTTTTTTTAAATATATCACTTTACATTCAATTATTGGCTCTTGAACTTCATTATTTTTTTTTTTTTTTTTTACTAAGTTATCTTGAGAGCGAGCAAGTAAAGTTAACCTGGACTAACTTGATTTTTTTTATTTTATTGAAATATGATCTTTTTTTTTACTACGTCTTTCTTTTGAATTTTTTTTTATCTCAATATTATGTCATGAGTTAATCAAGTAGCTCGGGTTGACTTAAGTTTTCTTCTTCAATGTTATATTTTTTGAAATTGTTTTTTTTTTTTCAATCCTTTGGTATTCAATTATTAGGCCTTGAGCTTAGCAATTTATTTCTTTTTTCTTTATGTAAGTTATTTTGGTTTCATATCTCGAGTTACATGTTAGTAAAGTTAACATAGATTTGTTTAAATTATAGTTGTTTGAGTCTTTTTTATGTTAGAAAAATTTTGACTCGGTTTGCAGCGTAGCACATATTATTTATCTAGTTATGACATAAACAATGATACAAATGGTAATAATGATGTCAACAATGATATTTTTATTGATAAGCTAGAGGTCGAATGCAAAGTGAACATGAAAGTTGCTCGAGAATTTTTTATTTATTAATTTAGGCTATGTTGATCTTTTTGATCATATGTTTGCTATTATCACAAAGATAGATTTATTCAAGAATTATAAATATAAATTTGAAACAAGTTTACTAATTAATGTTTTTTAAGTAAAATTTAACATTAAAGAAATGAAGCTGACATCTAAATTTTTTATAAATATAAAAAAAAATAATTGAAAGGTGTTGATTGAACATCTAAAAAAACATGATATATAAGAGTAGTTTCAATACGGTGACAAGTTTCTTTCAACTGGGGAAGAATGATGCAGTAGCTATGACTGCAGTAAGTTTCATATAATTAGTGTTTTTTGAAATAGTTTATTATCTAATATTTTATTTAGATGATGTTCCTTTTTCTATCTAGTTTATTTATGTAATACTATACAGTAATTTGGACAGCTGAGATTTGATCATTTTTTAGACCATGGATTTATTTTAGTTAGAGTTTTGTTAGCCTTTAAAAATACTGTAATAAAAAATAACTTTGATATTGTAACAATTTTATTTCGGAGTTCTGTTAATTATCTTGTATTTTTTTTTCTAGATCAGTTCTGGAAAACAAACCTTTATTATATATATATATATATATATATATATATATATATATTAAGTTTGTCTTTGTATCGGAGTCAACTAGTGCTGTTAATTTGGCCAATCCGTATTCTTCGTTTGCTCCTGTTCAGTAGTTATCTCTGGTTTATCCGAAGAAAGTTGGATAACAGCCATATTAATTACTTAGAACAATTATAAAGAATTTGGTTACTAAACTAACTGTGGAAATTCAATTTTGTAGAGAGAATATAGCTGATTCTGAAAGAGTTTGTTTCCTGCTGATATTAGAACAGCTGTTTTGTAGAGACAACACCTGTACATGTGTCTATATATATCCAAGTTTGTCTACCCGTTTTCCTAACCCTACTTTTCCTAGCCTTAGTGTCGATCATGGAGGACCAAAGGAGATCAGGTGCTGGTTTAACAAATCCTGGACTTGTTCAGGGAGATCAGTACCCTCCTGGTTACAGGTTCAAGCCTAAAGATCAAGAGCTTATCTCGTGTTACCTGCTCTGCAAGATCCGGGACAGACCATTGCCACGCAATGGTATCCACGAAGTTACGTTATACAAATATAGCCCAGAGACTCTTGCAGGTTGAACAGAACTCTCCTTTTTTTGTTTTTTTTCCCTTTTCTATTTCTTCTTTAATGATTTCTTCCATTCTTTACTTTATATTATTTAGTGTTGTTTGTGAGATTATTTGCTCTTTCCAAACTGCTTTTTGCAGAGAAATTTTAGGATAAAATCATTATTTTGAAGCTCTGTGTTTAATGTCTAACCTGTACCCTTAGGTTTCCTGTTAACAGCAGCTTGTTATCCGCTCTGTGTTTACTTGTTTAATAAGAAATCTAATTTCGTAAACCCTTCTTGGAAAGATCATGAGTACTCCTGTCTCTTATAATCGATATCATCATTGAATGAACAGCAGTGTGATTATTCCATGGCCTTATAAGTATCTAAAAATTCCCTTTTTTTGACGTGCTACTATACAAGTCACCCGTTTCCATGACTTGGATGCAGCAATTATCTGACAATGTTGAATTTGGGTGGTGGATTATGAAACTGAAGATATCTCATGCTAATTAGTTTCTTTTCCTCTAAAACTTCATGAATATTCTTGCAAGCTTTTTGATAATGCGTGCGACTCTACTAGTTATATAGTAATTTAAAGGAAAAGTTTTGTTTGTTGATTTACAAATAGTAAAATACGAACCATATGGAGACAAGGAATGGTACTTCTTAACACCGAGAGATAGGAAGTATCCAAATGGGGATCGACCAAACCGAGCCGCAGGCGATGGATATTGGAAGGCTACTGGAGCTGATATCGATGTTACAAGCGCCAATCGAGTTATTGGAAGCAAGAAGACCTTGGTCTTCCATAGAGGGAAAGCTCCAGGCGGTGACAAAACCAATTGGATTATGCATGAATATAGAGCAAGCAATTCTGATAGAGCACCAAAACGGACAAATGATGGTATGAGGGTGAGTTTATTTTTCCCTTTTTCTGATTATTTTTATACCGAAATCAACCTCTTCACTTTGAAGCTTTCAACTTATGGCGCTCTTGTTTTTTTTTTTTTCTTAATCAAATTCAACGACCTAAATGTGCTTAGTGACAACTTAACGTTCTGTATTTTACAGTCTAATATCTCTCTTTCTTTCCCTAATGTTCAATGCTGTTGCCTCGTGTTATATGCAGCTTGATGAATGGGTGTTATGCAGAATTCATAACAGGAAAGATAACTCTCCTAGAAATCGTATCAATGGACTACAAGATGATGAAATTGAAGATCAACCATGGGAAAACAATGGAAATCTGGTGCCACAACAAGTTGTGGTTCCTAGTACATCTGGATATCATAATCCTGGAAGCCAGTTGGGAAATCTTGATACACCATATGGTAATTCTGTTTCTGCATTTCCTCAGAATTCTCAAAATGGGCTGGTGGCAGGAGTCTCTCAAGATCATGCGATTACTAGTGTTCCTACAGTGACTGGAAATTATAATCCTTTAAATCAGATGGGTTATCTTCATGGGTATGGTAATTTTGCTTCTGTATATCCTCATAATTCTCAAAATGGGCTGGCAAGAGTCTCTCAAGATAATGCGCTTCCTGGTATTCCTCAAACAACTAACCTTCAGCTTGGCCACAGTTCTAGTTATGTTCAGAAGACAATTTTGGATTATGAGATCGGTTCTTTTCACTTCGGCGATGGAGGTAATAACGATTTCGGCAAAAACGACGATGATTTGTTTGGCTTGGATAATACTGTTCCCCCCTCGACGTCCTCCGATGATCGTAATGATCACCATTAACCGCCTTCATGCTATGCATATGATAATTATGTAGTAGAATTCCCTAGTTTAGGTATTTTCTTATTGGGCATGAGGTCGTCAATTATATTTTTATGCGTATTTTTCCTCTTATTAATCGAAGTTGAATATTTTGGACTATTTTTTTGTGTTCATCTGGCTTAATTTGATTTATATTCTCTTGTTTTATTTTTAAGTCCTCTAAAGCTTGATGATGAGGAATTCATATCCATGTCCTCAAAGAAGATAAGATAACTCCAAATAAATATATCAAACCAATTTGGTGTGATTATGAGTTGAAATAGGTCCCAATTAATAACTATAAATATAGATGAAAAGAATTCTCTTAAAACCATGTCTTAAAACCATGTTTAAAATATTAAACTGCAAGGAGAGCACCTCCCCGTCTTGTAAGAGAGTACAGTCACCATCTAAGGTGGTTGGACTCCAAATGATTAAGCAAATGCGCTCTCCTCGTTCTATCTGGCCCTCTTCTCGTTTTTTAATTTTTTTCTTCAAATTAATAAGTTTTTATTTTTTAAAAAAGTTTTTATTTAGAAGTATTTACCAAAAAAAAAAAAAAACTCAATAAACAACTATGGATGAATTGATCAAGTTACAGGTCTCATCCTACAGTCTAAGAAGTTTTAACCTCATATTAATCGGGTGATCAGGCCTAGTTGATGGTGCAATTTTTTTTTTTCTTAAAAAAAAACCTAGCCATAAATGACTTGCATTTGCCTACGAATGCTTGCCATGAATATTTTGTAAATATATAGTTTTATACATGCTTTCCATTATATTTCTAGCCAATAATTCGCAATCTAAATATGCTTCATGTTCTATTAAAATCAGTTGTTTCTTTTCTTGATTAATAGTTATTTCTTATTAATAAATCACTGATATTTACTAACTTTTCAACCAATAATATTATCGAGCTATACAATGGACAGTAAATATTAATATTTTTATCAATAAATTATAACATTACTCCATGTCTAAGATGAATTGATATGATTAAAATCTATAAACATTTTAAATTAATTGGAAAAAAAAAAAAACAAGCTTACCTCCACAAAAACTCATTCTCACATTTTTCTCTTATATTATATTTACTCTCAATTTTGTCATATATTAGTTCTCTGCTGCTAATGTCCAGCTTTATTTTTTAATATAAGAAAAGGATGATTCTAGAGCCATCCTGACGAAGCAGTATCGCTTGGCGCAACTTGATGAGAAGCCCAAATGCATGGTAACAAGTTTGATTTTATTTGATATTTCAATTTTATGTATTTTTTTGGTAAATTGAAAACCTGGGAAATTTAATGATACAATGGAATTAAATTGTTTATTTCTTGTTATTTTCTTTTTTCACTTACTTTATCCAGAGCGGATGCCTAATTTGATATTTTTTTTTATTAAAATGAATATTTGAATTAATTTGAGTATATTTCAACTAATTCTACAAGTTTTAAAATTAATAATTATTTAAGTTTTTAATGGTTTTGATTTTGAAATTTATGAGATTTAAATAAGTAATTTTTAAAATATAAATATAAAATTTAATAAATTAAATTATATCCTTTAAAATTAAATAGTTGAATGGATGTTATTGCTCCCAAAGGTGGCTACTGGGGACGTGGTAAGATCACTCTAGAATCCACAATTTGGACGTCTTCGAAGTTGATGGTATAGCCAATTCTTCCACTGAGTGCTCGGAGGAAGCTACTAGATTAGTGGTTTCGAACAGGCAACACGGCTTTGACTTTGAGGTTGCGTAGATTCTTTTTATTTAGTCCCTGTGTTTTGAATGGTATTATAACTTAGTACATTATGTTTGAAAAATTATAATTTAGTCTACACTCTTGTTGATCACTATGTTGCTAAGACAGTTTTTGGTTTTTTTTTAATCCCAGATGTATAATTTAAAAGTATGCTGGGGTTGGTGGACAACCTCGGAGGTGACTCACTTTCACCAATGAATATTGAAATATTCATTGGGGGGCTTTAGTGGTTTTGGCGGTTTTGTTAAATTAATGCTATAGACAAGCAACACAACCTTTTAAGCCCAGGGAAAACATAAGAAAAAAAATAAAACAAGTTCTAATATTATCAAAAGAAAAGCATATGAATCATTGTTTTAAACTAGGCATGAATAATTCACAAAAAAATAAATGGCCTCCAGAAACTGCAGCATGTAATTGGCCTGGCTAAGTTTGTGGTCAGGAATCCCATATCATTGTGCCTTGTTCATGGCATCCAGCTGTTTACTTCTCATGTCATTACACCACCCAACTTGAAGTGCTCCACAGTTGAAAGGAACATTCTAATTCGCCACCATCCATGCTCCCTATAAATTGTCACAGAATTGTAACATTTTAGCAGGTCAAAATCAAACAAAACAAGTCAAGAGTCAAGAGCTTGCTGCAAAACTTCATATTTGAAAACCATCAAGCTTTATTATAAGTTCATGGCTGCCTACCCTTCTGACCCAAACCCCTTACTACTGCTGCTGATGATCTCTCTTTTGGCTGGTTCTGATTTGGTGTTGGTTGACGCTGGTTCCTTTTACCAAGATGTTGACATCATATGGGGAGACGGACGAGCTAAAATACTCAACAATGGCAATCTTCTTACACTTTCCCTTGACAGAGCATCTGGCTCCGGGTTCCAATCCAAGAATGAGTATTTCTTTGGCAAGTTTGATATCCAACTCAAGCTTGTCCCTGGCAACTCTGCTGGCACTGTCACTACTTTCTATGTAAGTCCTAATTAAGTCCATTCTACAGTTCCTTTTGCTTTTGTTCTTTTTCCCAGATTACAAATAGATGAAACCTAATTCTTAGTATTTGCATGAAGCAGCTACACTCACAAGGATCAGCATGGGATGAGATTGACTTCGAGTTTTTGGGCAATTTGAGTGGCGATCCTTACTTAGTCCATACTAATGTGTACACTCAAGGAAAAGGTGACAGAGAGCAACAATTCTACCTCTGGTTTGATCCAACAGCTGATTTTCATACCTATTCAGTCCTCTGGAATCCAAGACACATTGTGTAAGCACATATTAATGTAGACGCAACATTTCACAAAGCTTCTTCTTCTTCTTCTTCTTCCCTTTTTCCAGTACTCGAAATATTAACTAACTTCTATTTCTGTCCATCTAGATTCTATGTCGACGGGAGACCAATAAGGGAATTCAAAAACATGGAATCAATCGGAGTCCCGTACCCCAAAAGGCAATCGATGAGGATGTATGCAAGCATATGGAATGCGGATGACTGGGCTACAAGAGGGGGCCTTGTGAAGACAGACTGGACTCAAGCTCCCTTCACCGTTTCATACAGAAACTTCAATGCCGAAGCTTGTATTGGGTCTAATGGAGTCTCTTCTTGCAATAACTCAACTACTAACCGGTGGTACTCTCAAGAACTGGATTCTACAAGTCAAAAACAGCTGAAATGGGTGCAGGAGAATTATATGGTTTACAATTACTGTGCAGACACCAAGCGATTCCCTCAGGGCCTCCCTCTTGAATGCAACGCCACCAAGAAGTAGGGGGAGCATAGCTTGCTCACGTACAGCGTTGTTCTTCCATGGAATTTCCAGTTTTCCAGATTAGACAATATTCTTACAGGACAGGGTATGATGTATATAAATAAAATATATACCGCTCTTCGCATGTAGTAGTTACTGATTAATGATTATGCTCTTTCATAACTAAGATGCTGTGGGTGTTAAAATTAATATCAGTGAACAGTAAATCTTAGAGGTTAATTTTTCTTCTTTATTTTTCTGTTTTGTTATACGAAGGTAATTTTAGTTTGACTTCAGATATGAAAAATTCATGTAAATCGAAGATATATAAACATGAAATTTAAACCTTTTGGAGCGCAAGCAGATCTAGATTCTAAGTTTTTAACCAGCTGAATCATGTCCCCGGTTATTTCAACAATTTTATTGATGCTTCGGCTTATACACATAGTATAAGTCAAATTTTGACCTGGTTCGATGGACTGGAGCAAGTCCAAATCTTGACGGGGTAGATTGGCATCCAACGACAAATCTAACTCGAATTAGAGTCATTACTAGTTGACTCATTTTCGTTATGTTATGTTACGTATCAGATTAAAAAAATTTAAATATGAAAAGAAATATTTATACTAAAACAAAACCTAGTGGGTCAATTTTAAAATCTTCTAACTTGATTTTTTCTCTTGCTTGAATTCAAATTTAATTTATATGAAAATTGTTTTTACATGACTTAGTTAATTTGGTAGGTCTTAAAGTAATTTGAATGATTGATAAAAAATATAGTTTTTTTTTAAATAAATTAAAAATGATTTTTTTAAAATATTAAGATGACAACATATTAGATTGATCCAGACTTTATGACTTAATATGTCAAACCCACGACTCGAATCATAAACTCTACTTGGTTTAACAACTTTATTTTTTAATTATTTTTTATTTAATGATACGATAACAAAAATAGATATTTACAAAATTAAGTATCAATTAAATATTAAAATGTTTGTTTGAAGCTAAGATAACTTTATAAAAAATATATATATAAATAAATTATGAAAACTAATTTAAAATCAATGTAATATTAAATAATAAAATTGAAAAAATAAATAAAAAATTCAATAAAAAAATTGAAAATTGGGATTTAAAAAAGGAAAAAAAAAAGAAGAGCCTCTCATTCACTGTTTTATATGAATGTGAAAGAGCTTTGACACCTTTCTTTTAGCACATGAAAGAATAACAGATGAGGTTTGATAATTGTTCTAAAAAATACCTAGCTTTTCATAATTTAACCAGCAGACCATGGTTTTTTTTTCCACAGAAAGAAAGGCTTAGATTCTTCATATAACTTCTTTTTTTTTATCATATAGAATTATTTTAGATCTTAAAAAAATAATGAATATAACTTTTATTATTATATCGGACAGGCCCGGGGTACCTTTGGGAACTGGGATGCCGTAAATCCAATGCAAGTAACGGGCGGAGTCCACCAGTTAGAAAGCACAAGTTGAGGAAGAACTGGCATGGCAGCTAACACATTAAAGTCATTAAGCCCAAAACAGAGAAACAAGTCCATTCCAAAAGAGACAGCTCTGCTCTTCTATGATTTTACCATCCCTAAAACTATCCACTCTCATCCTTCCTATTTTTCTAGCTAAAAGATCATTTTAGCTAGCTTCTTAAGAATTATTATCACGCTCTTGCTGATATGTATATTTTACTATTATTTTTTAAATTGATTAATGGATCATCTCATCATAAAAACCAGAAGCTATGAGGATTCATAAAATCGACCTTGATCATCGGAGTTAGCCTGCACTCAGTTAAAAGAAGATGTGAAATGACCCACCTGCCAAGAACATGGCTCTGTGGCTCTAGCCATAGATCATCAACCACATCAAAGTTGCTCTCAGGAAAAATCAATGAACTTTGAAAGTTTATAACATGGAACAATCAGGATTCAGAGCTCCTACAACTCCACAATTTTCAGCAACCCAGTTTCATGTAAACCTGCTTGGAAGACCATAATTTCTTGCTGGTTTTTCAGCTCTCAGGCAGTGCAAAAGGAACCCAGATAACCAATAATTGCATTGTTAGATTAATTAAGAGAAACAAAGAAATCTAAAGATAGAAAGAAACTTCAAAAAAATGTTATTATAGCTAAGGATATGGTTTAGCTCGCAAACCTGAACTATATTATAATTTCTTTTCTCTATGTTATGTTCCCATCGAATATGTCTCTATCATACAGGGGTGGTAATGAATAAGGTTGTTCATGAAATATGAGATAAAAACCATACATTATATTAAAAATAAAATTATAACTTTATAAAATAAAAAAATAGGTTAAAAACAAGATAAAGAGTAGATCATTGATGGGTGAGATGAACCCCTCATCCGCCTTCATATGCAATCTCGATTAAATTAAATAAAATCTTATTCAACTAATTAGTGTGTGTTTGATTTAGAGGTGTGGTGTTTTTTTTTTTTTTCAAATATACAACTCTTTTAAAGCACAAATTACATTTTCAAAAACTAAAAATACATTTTTTTTAGATGAATCCACAAAAAAAAATAAAATCAAAACCACTTCCAAATCAAACAATCTTGCATTACTATCATTCCTACTAACATACATTAGAATGGAACATATGTGAGGAAGTTGAAAAAACTTCAAATTAAAACTGGGCATTTGATGTTTACATATATATATATATATATTATATTGTATTATATTTTTTTCCCAATTTAAATCCTCATTTCATGACATTTTAGAGAAAATACTTGGAAACTAAGAAAACAGCTTCAAAAGGTAAAGAATTCATTGCATTGGAACGTTCAGCAAACTATTATAAAACAATTCTGAAAAAAATTTAAGTTATAAAGGTGGAGATGGAAAATTGATAAATTTATATTTTAGCAATAATCACAAGCATGGGTAAATACTCCATCATCACAGGCTTGAAACTTGAATCACGATAAAAGGACAGTGAGCTTAATTTGTTTTTTAATTGTATCATACAATTAAAAACAAAAAACAAAAATGAAAGTGAAAAGTTTCTTCAAGCTTATCTCAAGTTCACGAGTTTGCCATAACATCAAATTAGGAGGGGACCACCAGCAGCCAAATGAAAGTCGAGGAAGCTGCATAAACTCACAGGCAACGCATTGTTTTGTTCATATACAGACAAACAAGTTGCACGAGTCTTTGCGTCATCTAAAGCTAGCTGAGCGACAATCCTTACAGCGACTTTTTCCTTCTCAACAGTAAAATACTTTATATATATAAAACTTGGAGGTTTCGGAATTGCAGCTTAAATGCTTAAAATTAAAAAAATAATTTTGTTTGAAATTAATTTTTTTAGTGTTTTTAAATTTTTTAAATTAAAATGAATTTTAAAAAATATATATAATTTTAAAATATTTATAAAAAAATACATTTTAAAGCATAAACTCTAATATTGGCTATTAATCACGGTAATCGATCCCTCTTATAATTTCCGTGAGGAAACCCTTTTTCTTTAGCAGCTTTCAAAGCTGGGTACGTATTATCATAATTAAGATGTTGAATTCTCCATTTTAAAAGAAAATAAAATCATATAGATGCTTAAAAACGTGAATCTCGATATAGATTGATGGCTTCACATATCAAGAATCAATTTTGCTCCGAATTATTTTTTTTGCAATTTCTTAATGGTTTATGTTAATTAATTTAAAACTGAGACTAATCTAATAATTTATGAATTATATTTGAGGTCTTGTTTTCCTTGTAGGGTTCGATTTAACTCTATATTTTATTTTATTTTATTTTATTTATTTATTTGGTTCAATGGCTGAACTATAGATTATGAAATGAGAGTTGAGAGGAGTCCTTCATTAATCAAATATAATTCCTCTCGCTCTAATTGGTAGTAGTGGGATTTGATTTCAATGAAGTTACTTACTAGAGAGTAATATGCCAAATGACTTTACATTTGAAATCTTAAAAAAAAGCAAAAACAAAATAAAATAACGAAATCTAGTAAGCCTGTGATCTTTTCTGATTTTGAGAATTGCATTTAATGATATTTGGTCCTCCTTTGACCCCAAAAGCTAACCACATTTGAGACCCCTTGATCTAATGGCAAGTATTTTATTTTATTTTATTGTTTTTGTTTCAAACTTCAATTTAAAGTTGTAGCCCCTGTTTTACGTTGCATTCTAAATTGGGGTTGGGAAAATTTAATATATTTTTTAATTAAAACAATTTTTTTTTTAATTTTTTGGATAAAATGTGCTCAATAACTTTTTAAAAATAAAAAATATTATTTTAATATATTTTCAAGTGAAAAACATTTTAAAAATAATTATAGCCACACTTCCAACCATCTTTATAATAATTAATTTTGTTGATGGGATTAACAATTTGTTCTTGTAATAATTTTAGTCCATGATATGACCTTAAAAATAAAGGGATAAATTGAGAAATTAGCACAAAATACAAGTAAATAGCGAATCAACACATTATTTTGTTTAAGGATATCACGGTTTAGCATACATTTAAATAATATTATGGTTTAGAAACGTAATATTTGACTAAATGTTATGATTGTTAACCGTAATATTAATTATTATTTTGTCATAGCCTTGTCGTGATTATAAACTTAAATATTTATTGATATTACATTTCAAAATCATGACATTAGCTTCTCGTTTTTCTAAAGTACGACAATATAAAATATGTTATTTTATCAAAAAAAAATTAAAAAATATTATTTCACCAAAAATTTAAGTTAGCTGTGCAATTGTTTTTGGAAAAAAGCAAGATGGTACTAATCGATGACGATATAATACAGTCACCAAAAAAAGACAAGAACGACTATATTGCCTCAAAGGGAATATGTTCCTGAGATTTTGACAGACAGTACTTTCATGCTGGAGGATGATCGTAGAGAGTAAGCATGGAGCAACCATTTTGGAGTTTGGTGATGGTTCAAAGGCCCAAATCTGACCATGCAAATGTCATAATAGTTCCAGTTAGGGAATGAAACGAAAAGTATCCACAAGTTTTGGACCATTTCTTGATTTCTTTTTTTTTTTCATTTATGCCAGCACTTGCCATTTGTTGACAACTTCAAATTCAAGTTCTCGACGACAAGGAACCTTCCAAAAACACATGTATAATGTTTTCTGTCCTTTACTTGCTATCCTTGCCTATATTTACAGTGCCCTGTTCGAATCAATTTACAATTTCTGGATCTCATTTCCACCTTGTATGGGGTCTGCATCAATGGCTTCTTGTAAGCCAAGTACTGGTATTTTAAATTTTCTGCTGATCTCTCTCTTGGATAGCTCTTTGATTGTTTCCTGTATCGCTAGTAAATTCTACCAAGAATTTGACATAACCTGGGGAAATGGCCGTGGGAAGATACTCAACAACGGAGACCTCCTTACTCTGTCTCTTGACAAGGCCTCTGGCTCGGGATTTCAATCGAAGAACGAGTATCTCTTTGGCAAGATTGACATGCAACTCAAGCTCGTACCTGGCAACTCTGCTGGCACTGTCACCACCTACTATGTAATTTATAGTTTCTTTTTTAACATGTCTACTTCATAATTCAGCTACGCCGGCAAGCTATGATAAGAACCCTAATACATATCATTAATGTTTGTATTGCAGCTGAAATCACCAGGGAATTCATGGGATGAGCTAGACTTTGAATTCTTAGGCAACTTAAGCGGAGATCCTTACACGCTACATACTAATGTTTACAGTCAAGGCAAGGGTGACAGAGAGCAGCAATTTCGTCTATGGTTTGACCCCACAGCAGGCTTTCACACCTATTCCATTCTATGGAATCCCAAACTCATCATGTAGGAATCGTTACCATCCTTCTTGTGGTTTTTTCATTTTTAATCTCTATCTCCTTCATAACTTGGTTCTTTGTTGTGTTTCTCAGCTTCTCAGTTGACGGGAAACCCATTAGAGAGTTCAAGAACTTGGAGTCGATTGGGGTTCCCTTCCCGAAGAAACAACAAATGAGAATATACTCAAGCCTCTGGAACGCTGATGACTGGGCCACCAGAGGCGGTCTTGTCAAGACTGACTGGACTCGAGCTCCTTTCACTGCTTCTTACAGGAACTTCAATGCTGACGCTTGTATTTGGTCTTCTGGCAGAGCAGCTTGCCCTTCAAAGAGTTCATGGCTATGGAAACAATTGGATGCCACAAGTTTCCAAAGGCTCAAGTGGGTGCAAAAGAATTTCATGATTTACAATTATTGCACGGACACAAAGCGATTCCCTCTAGGCTTCCCTCCAGAGTGTGGTGTGAATATGTAAACCCTAAATTTCAATCACCATATATATATGAATATAATTTGGTTGTTTGATGTACATATGTAATATTTGCATGTAATTTTTAGAATGAATGACCTCTGTTTTCTCAAACATAAAGTGGTGTAATTTACTTTCATATTAAATAAGCATTGTTTGAATTTTTTCCTGAGTTTTATTTCAAAGTAATGATATATTAGTTAATTTTTTTTTGAAATGATGTGTATTAATTGTTGAAAATAATAGAATGTTTTTTTGCTTTTGACAAATCAATTTGGCTGACCCATGACTTGCCTTCTCCTAAGAACCAAGCAATGAAGATTTTCTCGAGCCTTTGGGAAGCTGATTACTAGGCAACTGAAGGAGTTAGAATAGATTAGACATAATCACACTTTAATATGTTTATATGATGTTTAGGAGTTTAATGTATTTGTTGATATATATTTTTAAATAAAATCAGAGTTAAGTTTGGCCTTTAATTCAAATTAAGAATTCGTTTGAATTAATAAGCATAAAAAATCTTTATAAAAAACAAAAAGCATATATAGAAATTGAAAAGAAAATCCATTAATCTTTGGCCTTCAATTCAAATTAAGAAATTGAAAAGAGTTAAGTTTGGCCTTCAATTCAAATTAAGAAATTGTTGAATTAATAAGCATAGAAAATTTTGATTAAAAAGAAAAGCATATAAAGAAATCCATAAATCTTTTAATTTTTAGAATTTGAGGCCCAGGCCCATTCTCGTAGTCCAGCTGTGAAAACCCAGGAAAGGCAGGTGGTGGAGACCGTTAGGGATCATCATGCTTTGTGGATTAAAGATTTCTCTGGGTCTATTGGCTATGCAACTAATATGATGGCTGAACTGTGGGCTTTTCGTCTGGTCTTATATTGGTTCAGTCTTCAGTGCTATAATGGTATTGTTGAATTGGGTATTTTTTTTTCTTTTATTTTTATGTTTTTTATTTAAAAATATATTAAAATAATTATTTTTTAAAATTTATTTTTAATATCATCGTGTCAAAAGAATACGATTCACTAGTAAAACTATTTGTTCTTATTAAAAAAAACTGCGACCCTCTAACAATAAAGAAGGATTGTTGAGGGAAATTAAATTTGATGACCTGTCCTTTATTTCTTGATTTAGAGACGTGAAACAATATTTAAGCAGCATTGTATCTCCATCAATGAATCAATTAATTAATAGAATCAAATTATAGTAAGTTTTCTCTCGTGAGTATTCAATTATATATATAGTAATCTTAATTGCTTAAAATTATTGCTCCTCTACACGTATATGTAAATTTCCTTTTCCCACCACAAGGTTTACGAAGCCCTTCATTGCACAATCTCTAGAAAGCGAGAGAGAATCTTGATTTGAGGCCTAATATGGCTAAGAATAATGATGAACTGAGTGAGATATCAATGCATGTCGACGAGGGCCGTGGCGACATGTTCAATCCCGCGGATTTGAGAGTTCTAGCCATTGATGCTAACGTTGTCTGCCTCAAGTATTTAGTAGCCATCCTCCAAAAGTGTCAATACAGAGGTTTGTTAGTTATTCCTGTCGCCAGTTCTTTAATTATATAAACTTTTATGAGTTTATGTGGAGATTTTGGACGTGAGAGAATTACCAGTTTGTTTTCAGTTTAGGTATCGTTAATCAACTGTTTTTTTTTACTAATCTAGGGTTTTGAGTTTCCCTTATAATATTCTTTACTATGGGTGCCTTAAACTACATATTGTTTCTATGTACCAGAAAAAAAATATTATGTTAGTTTTCCTTATCACGTAAGTGAAGATTATATAATTCAAAGTAGAAGCATAAAAAAAGAGAGAAGAATTTGGAATTTGTAAAGGAACTAGTGATCATGAACCGTCTTAGAAAGAGATGATTACAAGATTATATAATTCAAATTAAAAGGGATTAATTTGAATGTTGCCCTAAACAAAATTAATCCCAGCTGGTTTAAGGTGGAAAAAATCTGATCAGTAAGTGTCAGCAAAACCCTAATATCCTCACTAGTTTGCCAAATCCATCTTTCTATTCCATTGATCTTAATCACTATATAGAAACACGACACTTCCCCATTAATATTTATGAATGTCTCTTTTAATCTTTTAATATTTTTTTTTTCTGTTTAATACCTCCAATGTCAAACTCTTAACGAGAAGAAAAGAGACAACGCCAAATTACTATATATATATATATAAACGACACACTATAGCTACAAGAAAAAAATTGTCCGAAAAGGGTTTGGCTTATATTTATGGCCAGACAGGACGGGACGAAAACTTACATGACGTTATGTGTGTAATTAACTATTTCGGAAGGTAATAGTAATTTGAGTGAGAAACATGAATCGAACGAGTAAAAAAGGAGGCTAAAGAGTTCATTGAAAAATTCCCGCAATTATGAAGAAGGCTATAAATCAGATTGAAGACAATGACATGGTCGATATTTATTGAATATATATAATCTTTAATCTGGTTTGATGTTTGCCTTCTTAATTTCTTGTAGTTACATCTACAACATTAGCAGCTGAAGCGCTGAAGATTTTGAGGGAAAACAAGAATTATTACGACGTTGTTATTACTGATGTTAAAAGGCTTGACATGGATGGTTTCAAGCTGTTGGAGATCATAGGCCTTGAAATGGACTTGCCCGTGATTCGTAAGCTTATAACATCCCCCGCACCAATCCTAATGTCTTTGTTCATCCCTTTCCTTGATTAATTACTATAGAATTAATGTATACTTTTTGTGGAGTAATTGCAGTGGTCTCAGCAGAGGACAGTCAAAGCAGCATAATGAAGGGAATAAGGCACGGGGCCAGAGACTATCTCTTAAAACCTGTAAGAATACAGGAAATGCAAAACATATGGCAGCATGTTGTAAGGAAGAGGCTCTCTGATTCTTCTGGTAAATCTAGTAGCTTTACAGAGGAAATAATTGAACAAGAATCAGTGCCTTCAACCGAACCCATGGCAGAGGCAGAGGTCACGGGGGTCAAAGAGAAAGAAATTATCGGTAACCCAAATGGCGATGCTTGTAGTGGTAAAAAACCCAGGGTGACATGGTCCTCCGAGCTCCATGTTAAATTTGTTGATTGTGTTGAGAAACTGGAAGCACGTGGAGAGAGTAAGTTTTCTTCTACAGTCTTTGCTAGCTAGTGACATGATTAGTAATTTTATTCATATCGTGCCTATGTTTTCATGGGCTTAGCTTGTCTTAGCATATCCTTCTTCTGTGTTCTTACAAGAGTATCTTTGATGTTCATGTAGGAGTTCAGCCCAAAAGAATTCGTGAAATGATGAACGTGGAAGGTCTTAGTCGAGAAAACATTGCCAGTCATCTTCAGGTAAGTTAGAACATCCACTTTACAACGTAATGGCTATTGATATTTGATTAGGCGATGCAATTTCTGACTATTTAATGACTAAATGTAGTCGGCAACTGAGTATCTTTTGCCAGTTTAATGGGATTGAAGGTATTGGTTACGTTTTTCTTCTTCTTCTTTCTCTGTTTAACAGAAATATCGAAACTTGTTGAAGAAGCACAAGGATAAAATGAACCAACAAGACAACGCTGGGACTGATTTGAATAGGTATGGAAGAGTTTCAGCCACAAAGAACGGTCTTTGGAACAGTTATGGTGATTCTACACAGAAGTCACAATCACTAGCTAGCTCTTTTACAGATTCGAAACGAATGTTTTTTCAACCAAGTAAACAGAATGTTTTCCTAGAAAACTCGCTATCTAGCAGTATCACAATGAGAAAATCTGTTCCAGTGCCGGAATTCAAAGGTTTAAACTTCTCAGCATCTAGTTCAACATGGAAATTGCCTACTGAGTACACGGGATCTCAGTCTTTCGGGCAAGATCCTGGTCTTTGTAATCTGTCACATCTTTTAAGCTCTCCAGCTGCTTCTTTCAAACCGTCCTTTCCGATGCTTGGACAAACTTTAATTGACAGGAGCCCAGCTTCTGTTCTTTCTAATCCGAGTTATTTTCCTGGTATGTAATTTTTGCACCTTTTTTCTGAGTATTTTATGATCTGTGTATGCTGTTATTGGTTTACATAACAAGAATTGTCACAAAGTTGAACCACCGCATCCAGCCCCAAACAGATTTGTCCAATGGGACATTAAATTATTGGGAGTGATTTCTTTTAAGGTGAAATTAACATGGGAAACTATGGTAAAGAAATTCAGAATAAACTTGAAAAAAAAAGGGAAAAAACAAAGACTAGCTGTGTTATAGCACAATGATAAAGACAATTTATTCTTTATTTTCAGGGCAATATGGTGAAGGAATTTCTATGAATCTCTGTGGAAGTGGAACTTCAAACTTTAGAGAGCATGATAGTCACTGTGCATACAGGGACCAAAAATCACTGCTGGAAGACTTCATGAATAGTGAGGATGCTAAGTTATTCATGGATGAGGAAATTAGCGACATGGTCACCCAGGTAACTACATATATGCACTGAAAGTTCATATTTAAGCTGGTTAATTTATCATTTCTCATCTTTTAATTGACCTGTAGCTAGAACGATGACTTTTCAGGCTATAGTTTTCTTCAGGCTGACAAAATGGCAATTTGATTTTAGCCCTTTGATAATGGTACAGACATGTTCAACAGCCAGACAAAATCATAACACAACTTCTTCTCCCTTGCAGTTTAACAGTGATGCGACTCCTAGGCTATGATTTGTGAAGTCCTTCCTTCTGAAGCTCTTGCAATCTACCACGCCAAACCAGAAATGCAAGTTTATTTGTGAGTTTACAGTGTACCTTAGAACTCTGACTAATCTCTGGTGTTTGCATTTTTTCAGAATAGCTAATCCACATCTCGTGGTGTGTGGTGTTTATATAGTATAATTCAACTTCATCTGGTTAAGCAAGTAGCGTTAGAAACATTTCGCACATCTTGCAGTGTTTCAAATCATGTTTTTTCAAATATTTGAAAATTTCAGAACATATACTTCTTTGATGATACAAAACATAAAAACACGTAACGTAAGGAAAAATCCCAAATTCTAAAAAATTAAAAACACAAAACAAAGGCACAAAGGGGCCTCAGATGCACGTTTTGGGCCCCCCTGAAAGGAAACTAGAGAAAATGGCAACTCAAAGAGCTATTATACTTCAGAAGACAGGCTTGCGCACGAGAATAACCGAGTTGATCACATCATTAGTAGGATGAAAGACGGAGAGAAGCTCAAATCCAACCAAATCATGTTCCTCAACAACAGGGTAAAGAAATGCTCTGGTTCCGTTTGCACTCCAAACAAGCAGAATTCCACCTTCCTTCATATACTTCCTTAAATGGCTAAGAATCTTCAATTTCTCGTCTTTGTTGAGACCAACCAAAGCAGCCAGAAATATACAATCATATTCGCTCAACTTCTCTTTAACATTCACTATGTCACATGTCTCAAACTCCATTCTCTTCTCAAGCTCAGCATCAGAAACAACAAGTTGACGGCGACACCATTGGCAGCCTCATCAACGTCAAAATTATCAAAATGGGTGAATTTCATATGATGTATAGCCATTATAAAAGAAGTTAGAGGCAGTGGACCAGAACCCACAAAGGCCACCTTTTTTGGCTGCACCACCCCATTTTCATGAAGGATCCTATATTCCAAACTGGGTAACTTGACATAGTTCCCATAGTAGCAGAAAGGGTGAGGAAGAAGATCCTTGAGACTAAATGTGATGCTGTGAGGAAGAAGATCCTTGAGACTAAATGTGATGCTGTGAGGAAGAAGATCCTGCAAACGATTCACGGATGGTGAGATTACTTTGTGCTTAATTTTATTAAATAAATAAGGATGGTGAGATTCGAACTCGTAATCACTAGGTCGTCAAGGTTTTAATATCATATCAAAGAATCATCTCAATCTAATAACTTAAACTATTAGGTGAGATTTCAGGATATAATTTATATTATTCTCTAACAGCTTTTAAAATCGAGATTTCAGGGGGAAGCCATTGCTGCTAATGAATATATTATTTTCTTCTAAAGCCAGGAAGTTTGGCGTGCATGTGTTGGTCTTGTGAAAAGGCCTGGCTATATTACAAGTATTTATAGATGCTGGGGTGAATTAATTAATGGTGAAAGTGATGTAAGATCTGCATAACATCTCACCATGTCAACAAGAAGCGTGGTGTTCCATGCCAAGTGATCTAGGTTAGCAATGGGTGTAACAGAAAATTAACAAGATCCTTGAGACTAAATGTGATGACTGTGGGAAGAAGATCATGCAAATGATTCACATTCACACTATACTCATAATTGAATCAATTGGGAGTCAAAGCTAATCAGGCAAGGAACTTGCCTTGTGGGTTCAATTAATTAAGAAAAGCTCAATTGGTTTTAATATGTTATATCTGGCGGTGTGCAGACTTTCATCATGATTGTTTTAAATTTTAATTTTTAATAATAATAAAAAAACAGATATAAGTTGAGGAAAAAAAAATTTATTTCATTTTATTTTATGATTTGAGTTGTTTTTTTAAGTTTATTGGCCAGAATTGATTCTTGAGTATTTTTAGCTTTAGACTAGTTACATGACCCGTGCGATGCCGCGAGTCAATTATTATTTTGAATTTTAAAAAAACACAAAGATCTAAAAGTGTTAGGTCTTTCTGCAAAGTTATACCCAAGAGTTTTAGGTTTGGTTGTAATGCCTGACACAAAAGTAATATTTATAATATTAATAATAACATTAAACTTGCATAACCTAAATTTAAGTGGGTTTGACTACAATACCAGACCCAATAGCATTGAACGTGGGTCTGGCTACAAGGTCGTATAATAAAAGTGTGATAATTAAATAGATTAATTAAAAAAAACAAAGAAAAAAACCAACAGGAAAAAAAAACTAATGAAGAAAAAGAAAAAAAATATTAATTAACTGGGTGAACCCTTCAAACCAGTTTAACTCGTCAAACCTTGTGTTCACGTTGTGAAAGTTTGATAACTAAATAGAAAAAAATAAATTAATGGGTTAACCCAGAACTAACTGGGCTAGCTTGTCAAACCCGGAAGTCGTGTCATGAAAGTTTGATAATTAAATTTTTAAAAAAATTAACATTAACAATTTACATTAAACGAAATTTTTTTATTAAAAACAAAAAATAAAAGGCATCAGCTTTTTCACTATGAACTGCACTGTGCAGTCCACAGTCAAAGGCATAAAAACAACAAAAAAACAAAAAGAAAAACTAAAGGTATCAGCCGAGAACTATATAGAAAAAAATTTAATATTAATAAACTGAATTAATTAAATAAAATTAATTAAAAAGAAAAAATAAAAGAAAAAAAACCTCTAAGAAGAAAAATAAATAAATAGAAAGAAATTTAACATTAACAAACTAAATTAAAAGAAAAAAATAATTAAAAAGAAAACAATAGAAAAAAAAAATTCAGTTAGCTCGTCAAATCAGGTTAACTTGTTAAACCCGGGATTCGTGTCATAAATGTATGGTAACTAAATAAATAAAAAAAATGAACGTTAACAAACTGAACTAAACGAAAAAAATTAATTAAAAAGAAAAAAAACAAAAAAAAATCTGGGTTAACTCGTCAAATCATGTTAACCCGTTAAACCCAGGATTTGTGTCATGAAAGTCTGATAACTAAAAAAAAAAAAATTAACATTAACAAACTAAATTAAACAAAAAAATTTATGAAAATAAAAAAAAACAAAAAAAAATGACCGGTCAACCCAGAATTAACTAGGTTCACCCGTGAAACCTGAGATATGTATCATGAAAGTTTGATAACTAAATAGAAAGAAATTTAATTTAACAAACTAAACTAAATAAAAAAAATTAATTAAAAAAAAAAAAAATTCTGGGTTAACTTATTAAACTAGGTTAACCCATTAAACCCAAGAAATATGTCATAAAAGTTTGATAACTAAATAAAAAAAAATTAAACATTAATAAACTAAATTAAAGAAATTTTTTTTGTTAAAAGAATAAAAAACAAAGAAAGAAGCAAAAAATAAATAAATCCCGAAAGGTATAAAAAACAAAAAAAAAATAACTTAAAATAAAAAAAAATATTAATATTTTATTATGAATTGTACTGTATAATTGATGCTTTTAGTATATGCTTCAATAGAATAGAATAGAATGGACTGAAAAATGGGTTTGGGATATCAACAAGTCTCGCTTATAGAAGGGCCGAGTAATTTGTATTTTGTTTTACGAATATTAACTTACTCAAATTAATTTGCATGGTTCAATTGGGCTAGAGTGACAAGGCCTGGGCCTGGGCCACGTGGGCCACGTCATAGATTAATTTAGAAATCAAATGGGCTGAATATATGGGCGTTTTCCTTCATGAGAGTGCATTTTTCAAGGTATGCTTTCCTCACGGGAAAAAAAAGAAGAAGTTAAAGAGGCATGAATAGCCGTGTTAAATTAACCGGAAAAGGTTCAAAGGACATCGGGCAGCACAATGAGAGTTTATTTAGCCACTGTTGTGTCTTTGTCACGAGACTCACGAGGGCGTTTGACATTGTGCTCTGAATGTTATTTGTTAAAATTAAAAAGAAAATATTTAAAATTAATTTTTTTAGTATTTTTTATTGTTTTAAAATGTTGATATCAAAAAGAAATTTTAAAAAATAAAATAAATATTATTTTAATATATTTCTAAAAAAAAAATACATTAAAAAACAATCACTACTACAATATTAAACGTGGTCAATATATCTTATATTGTGTTGCATTGTACTATATTTTTATATTAAATAAATTATTTTAAGATCAAATGATCCATTTTAAAAATAAATATAAACGATTCATTATTGATTATAAAAAAATATGTTGATCAGTAATTAAAATAAAATCACATATGGGTAGTTCATGTGCACCCTTTAATTGGTCTTATGGTCCTGATGACAACCAGCTTCCTTCATATTTAGAGCTGCCTCTATTTCAGATTTATTGTATTTAAACGTACATATGTTTAAATCTGTAATACATATTTAATTTTTATACTAATTTATTTTATTTTAATTATTTTTCTACTTATGTTCAATATATTTTTAAAACATATATATATTTTTAAAATATTACCGATAGCATAACTCTATTAGTATATTCTAGGAAGTTGAAAAATAATTATTGCAAATGTCACTATACTGATGGGTTTACCGACGGAACTGGACCTTTGGTATATTCTAGAGAGTTGGAAAAGAATTACTATAAATGTTACTGCTACTATTAACGCACTGGTGGAATTACAAATGATATTTTGTTAGTGATATGTTATATTTATTAATGGATATACCAACGGGTAAATAAAAATATTGATTTTATTACATACGGTTTTTTTATCGGTGATATGTTAAATTTACCGATAGAGCTATTGATGAAATAAAGCAAGTAGGTTTTTTTTGCGTGATTTGTCAATCGATAAATCTATCGGTATATTTATTACCGACAGACTCACTGACAGTTCATAAATTATAAACATGAGTTTTTTTGATATATTGTTTTTATCCGTGAGTCCGTCAGTAACACACGTATCGATGGACTGTTAGTGTTAATACCAACAAAAAATTTTATCAATAAAACCATTAAATCTAGAGTGATCAACCTAATATTGTGAATAAAAAAAATTTTTAGAGGAGAAATATAAATCTTGGTCTATTAAATATGGTGGCTAGAAATTAAATTGTATATAGAGTTAAAGAAGACCACTAATGGGTTGCCCTTTGATTCATTTTATATGTGTTTTGGTTATAGTATATATCACCTCCTTGAGTTTTTCTTCTTCCTTAGGCTCTACATTTTAAGTTGTAACAAGCTAGCTTAGGCGCATGGGTCTATCTCATGCCCATGTTTTTTTTGCTGTATATTTTGAATTGTTTTGATGCGTTAATTTCAAAAATAATTAAAAATAATTATTATTTTAATGCATTTCGGCAGGAAAAATACTTTGAAAAGCAACCGTATTCACACTCCCAAACAAACCCAGCCTAGACACGTTGGGCAACCCAGGTAAGCACACCTAGCCAACTCTTTTATTTTAGGTATTTGTTTTTTTTTTTTGTTGGAATACCAATTTATTTTTTTATGGTTAATTGTGTATTTGAGATAATTATTCTTATAGGTAAATAAAAACAAATATGATTTTTTTATATAAATAATATGGGTTTAGTAGTATTTTGTTTTCTTTCTTTTTGTTATGACATTATATCTTTCAATTTCTCCTTTTTACATCTTTTTTAAATATAAGATTTTTAACATTTGTAACTAAATCCTCACTTTATTATTTTTTAATTGGATGATAAAATTTTATTGGTTTGGATTTTAAATGTTTTTTATAAAAACATCTTATTTATACCTAGTTTTATTTTTATAGTATTGATCTTATTGATATAAATTCCTGACAAGGGTCATAGGATTTAACAAAATTAGATTAATAGAATCTACACAAGATTTTTTACATTGAAAAATTCCAATAAAAGAGAGGAAGAATACAAAGGCGAACATGCCATAAACCTATTTTTACTTGTTAAATGTATAAATGACTGATACATTGTCTCTTAACTGAAAGAAAAATAAAATCATGAGACTTAAATATATTTTTTCTACACTCTAAAACTATTATTTTTATGATCCTACGGATTCCTAGAATAAAGATGATATCTTGTACATGTGAATCTTTAACCCTTCCACTTTTCACTATGACTACAAAATATTCTTATGAATTATAGCCGATTGCAGCGGATAATTAAAAGTATTTTTTTAAAAAAATTAAATTTTATTTATTATAAATTAATATATTTTTAGTATTTTTAAATTATTTTGTTGTGTTGATATCAAAAATATTTTTTTTAAAATAAAAAAAATATTATTTTGATGCATTTTCGAGTAAAAAATATTTTGAAAAGCAACTGCAATCATGTTTTCAAACACGTTCCTTGAATTATTTCAAATACAAAGATTAATGCTACATTTAGAGTGTGGTTGCGGTTGCTTTTCAAAATGCTTTTCGTGCTGAAATGTATCAAAATAATATTTTTTTATTTTTTTTAAAATTATTTTTGAGATTAATATATTAAAAAAAAAATAAAAAAAAACAAATTTAATAAATATTTTTTGAAAACACAGTAGAACCACGTTTTCAAACGCTATACACAGAAAGCAACTTGCTGTTGTGACAGAAAGCAACTTGTTATGAGATTAAATGCAAATTTTATGTCCAATCTATTCTATCGACAATGAGTAAATGACATGTCATTTTCTTCCTATCCTCTCTAGCCAGGATGAGGATAGTTTCGATATTTTCTCAAAAGCTGAATATGAGATGGACTACTGGCATTAATGCAGCAGTTGGGAGAGGCCATCGACCCAACTTAACACCCCGTGCATCAAGGCTTGTTTTATATATATATATATATATATGAAGGCTTGTTTTTTTGTATTTATATACACACACACACACAAAAATAGAATACTTTACTAAAAGTTTTGGGATAATATTATAGATTGATTTTTTTAAAAAAAAATAGTATAGTTTGAATATAATTACATTTTAAAATATCATTTTTATACATAATTACTATTTAAAATAGTAATCGCGTCTCAAAATATATTTTTTATATCACTGTTATTTGAAATAGTAATTATTTAATGAATGTTCTAAAACATCTTTTTATTTTTTTCAAATTAATTCACGTTAACAAAATTCAACAAAATTTTATATGAATATCCAATGGTCAAAAGATAAGATTCAAGATCCAATGATCAAGTGAGAAAGAAGAAATAATGTGATGTGGTAAGAGAGAGAAATGAGAGAAGAAAATAAAGGAAAGAAAGAATGGGTTTCTCGGACTCTATTTTTGACACACCCGATACCTTTAAAAAAATATAGACAAAATGATTATAACTATATTTTGAAAGAATACCAAATTAGATCGTAATTAATCCTGAATTAACGCTGAAAAAAACCCTAATAAATTACAACCAAGTTTGGTGGTCTTTTAAGGTGTGACTAAACTCATTTGGTCATGATTTTTCAAGGTGTGATTGACTTTTTATGAACGTTTAATTAAATTGAGAGGGACATAGTTTTTGGAATAACTGTTATTTTCAGCAGAAGTTGTATTTAAATTGTGCTATTTTCTTAATACCTTTCTAACATGTATTATTTTCTCAAAACTTTTATAAAAAAATCTCGACACGATATCTTTTAAAAAATCTCGACAAAATAATTATAACTATATTTTGGAAGAACACCAAATGAGATCGTAATTAATCCTGAATTAACGCTGAAAAAAACCCCTAATAAATTACAACCACGTTTAATGGTCTTTTAAGGTGTGGTTAAACTCGTTTGGTCATGATTTTTCAAGGTGTGATTGACTTTTTATGAACGTTAATTAAATTGAGAGGGATATAGTTTTTGAAATAACTGTTATTTTCAACAAAATTATATTTAAATTGTGCTATTTTCTTAATTTAACATGTGTTATTTTCTTGAAACTTTTATAAAATTGTATTAAAATTCTAAATTACATGTACATATAATGGAAGCGTGTTTGTGCATTTGTTTTAATTTATCCATTTCCTACAACTTAAAAATACTAGAATTCTTTATGATATTTCATAATTTATATAAACAAAAAAAATATTAATATATTTGTTTAAGTTATATGATATAATTTTGTATTATAGCTTAGTCGGCAAGCATGTGTATCTAAACTTAAAAAATTGTGGATTTGAGAGTTAGTTGAGGCAATATTTGTTCTTAGGATCTTAATAAAAAATAATAAAAAAGTAAGGCCAGGTGTTCTGGCATGACGACCTAATAATATTAAATGTTTTTTTTATTACATTCATTTACTTTTTATTTTTGATATAATTTTTAAATACTATTATAATTTTTTTTATTTGAATTTTAATATTTTTTTCAATTATTATGTATATAACATGAAAATAATAATACAAATAATAAATTGTTCATGAAAATTCAATTCAAGTTGTTTTTCTATTCTTAAAGTTTTTAAATAGATTTGAATATGATTTTATCACATTTATATTCTTTTTAGCTTTCATTAACTCATAAAACATGTACATATTATTTTTGATTATTTTTATTAACTTGTTATAAAAATCATAAGATGTTTTTTTAATAGGAAAAATAATTCTAGTTAAAAATCTTATGTGTTCTAAGATAAACAAGAGATACATTAATAAAAAATATATATAAATATAAATAAATAAATTCAAAAAAACAATATTCTTAGATTTAATTACAATGCTAAAGAATTACATGAAATTTGGAACTAGTATATGCTATATATATCAAATACAGTAGAATGTAAAAAAAAAAAAAAAGGAGTGATGAGAGATTAAATTAATGTTTAGGAGTTTCAAGGTTGTTTAAATTTCTGAATTAAAATAATTCTCTTAAAACAATAGAAGAAATACCAAACATATTACTTTAAAAAGCAAATCAATTAAATTATTTTTAACCAATTATTTGTTGATATATATATATATATATATATATATATATATATATTCCTTATGTATAAACATTTTCTAGGATGGATTTAACATCTCAACAATGCTCGGTATAGAATCTTTCTTTGGTATGCATGTATCAAACACAAAGATACAATCGGGGCCATAGCCAAAAACAAAGAAAAAAAAAACCCAGCATTTAATGCATTAAATGTGTTCTCGTGGGCATCCACTAACCAGCAACCGGTAGTTTTCCCCTCTCCCTCTCCTAACCTCATCCGGAGCCTCCTTCAAAGCCCTACAAAAGGTTCTACAGGAGGAGGATTGCGAGCAGAGCAGAGATTATTTGATATATATATATATATATATATACATAGTCGAGAGAATGGCGCTGGAGATAGGCAAAATAGAGGCTATTCTAAGAGGTATTGCTATATTGCTCTTAGTTTCAACAGCTTGTTTAGTAGGTTTAGATTCTCAAACCAAGTTTGTAATAGTCTATGAAAAGGAAGTTACCTACAAGGACTTGAACGCTCTTGTGTATGTTCTCTTTTCCTTATCAACTCCAAATATTTCCCAGTATTTATAGTTAATTCTAAGCATTCACCTTCTTGCTTGATTATGCTCATCTTTGCTGTGTTTCTAGGGTTTTGGTGCGTGTGGATGCTGTAGCTGCTGCTTACAATCTGCTTCAGCTATGTAGATGCTCTGTGTCAGGGTGGAGTCAAGGAAACTTCAAGGGATCTTACAGATATCTGTCCTGGGCTTGCTTCGTACTGGACCAGGTACATCTTTTCCCACACAGACTTGCTGAGTGCTGACTCGATTGATACACAGAACCCTACTCAAAGGTCAAAAAGACTCACTGAATACCACTGGCACTCTCATTTCAAGAACTCGACTAAGAACTTTACTGGGAAAGGACAAATATTACTGAATTACAGGACCATAAATGAAGTAAATAAATAGTGGAGCCACCTTTACTTGTTGCTCCTTCTTATTTAATTTGCGCTACTTCATGGCTCGTGGGCTGTGATTCCCTCCGCATTTACTCTGATGTGCAACATCTTTGATTGATAATTATGTTAATATTCAATCACTTATCTATTTACTAACTGATCAGTAGGTAAATAACTAAATATATTAAATGTTGGTGTATATAAAAACACAACAGTCAATAATGTTTTTCAAATTTTATTTTATTTTTTCTAAATATTTGAAACTAGCTGGAAATCAGGTGGTCACAATTTGACTATATATATATATATATATATATATATATATTGTGTCATTAAATTTATTTTAAAAAAAACTTTATTGGAGATGATATTTTCTTCTCATTTTTTAAAAAAATTACTAAATTTATTGGAGTTCATGATCCAGTCGCGGGTTTAGCAGGTTAAACTATCAAGACATGATCGATTTAATATGTTGTTATTTTAATATTAAAAAAATATCATCTAATTTTCTTTAAAATCAAATTATAATTTTTACTGGTTATTCGAGTTGCTTTTGAATTTATCAAATTAACTAAGTTATATCTTACTAACTTTCAAACAATTTAATTTTAAATATGGACTAGAAACAAGTTAAGTTAGTAAATTTTAAAATTAACTTACTTGGCTAAGTTTATTTATAATACTAAATAATTATTTAAGACTTGAATATTTTTTTAACATTCAATTTTTTATTTATGTAGAACTCTCAACTTAGCTCTAGCCAACAATCCTTAGAAAACTAATTTAGTTTGTGTTTGTGCCAATTTGCAAATAAATCCTTATTAAAAACCTCATCGAATTAACCCTATATTTGTTACATTTTGTTGCTTTCTTTTCTAATCTCGCCACAGATACCAACTCTGAGGATACATGCTCTAGGAAGCTATTTTTCAAAAGCATTACTAAAATTAAGCTGCATGCCTTACAACCAAGTTTCCAAAGTATTTAATTAATTAATATCTGTAATTGAGCTTATCTAAAGTCCACATATTTTGATGTACTAATTAATTTACAGGGTAGATAGCGCTATTATGAGGCTCGAATCTAAATTATTTTTACCTTTTTTTTTAAGCCTCCCCCAAAGAAAATTGTTTGATTTATTATTAAACTTATTTAAAAAATTTTGGATCTAATTTTTTACTAGTTTAAATTTAAAATTAAACTATGTATATATATTTTTTAATATGATTCAATCAACATGTTAGATTTGATAGTAACCTAAATAACTAGTAAATAGTGTAGTTTGATTTTAAAAAAATTTAAGATTTTATTTTTTAATATTGAAATATTGATATATTGAATTGACCTGAGTTTTATGGTTTAATCCGTTAAATTCATGATTTAGATAATGAACTTCACTAAGTTTAATAACTTTTTTTTAAAAAAAACAAAAACACTATTTTTTATTTAATTATAATATATATATATATGTATAAATATAAAATCCTTAATTGTTCATATAAAATATAGGGAAGGATATGAATTGAAACCCAACTCTTCTACTGACGCTTTGCTACACATATGAATAATGCTCATGTGTATTATTGTTCTCTATCTGCTAAACAGTTAGCAGCGTACACTACGTTCGCAGCACACTCAGCAGCACTCGAGCACTCAGTTCTAGTCCTTACCGGTGCAGAGGTCTTTCAATGGATGAAGTGGTGCAATAGATTCACAAGATTCTGCCTCCAAATCGGCGGCGCTTTGACGTGTGGTTACATAGCATCTGTGCTTATGGCCATGATATCATTCATCTCAGCCTTCAATTTGTTTAGGCTCTATTCACCAAAACACTTTCTTCGCTTAAAGGGGACATAGCCTGTTTTCAAAATTCTGATCGGAAACTGCAACATTTTCTTCTGCCTTTGCTGCTGTGTTAAGCTTGGTCGTAAACTGTGCCGCACAGCTAGTGGTGTCCGTATTTGATCTATGGATGTTTTTGGTGATTCCAACAGTTTATTGTAAATCTCGAAGAATATCTTGTATTTGTACTCTCTACAGAATAAATTAATGTCTTCCTTTTATGGTGAGAATCAAGTCGGGGACAGGAAAATAAGCAGAACAAGGAGAAGAAAAATGAATCGGCTCTTTTAACGAGACCGAATTTGATTATAACAGGCGTAAACTTATGTAGGTTTTACATATTTATACAAGTGAATATATCATATACATGCTTTAATACTTCTCCACAGGGTGATGATCATGAACAAGAGATACTCAGCTTGAATCTAAGATACTGAAAATGGACTTAAAAGTGGCTTAGCCACGAAAGATTTTAATATATTTAATAGTGTTGGCAGAGCATGATCTTGTTTAATTAAATCTATTTGTTGAGAAATAAATTCTTTAAGATTTTATGTATAAATCTATAGAATTGATGATATTTAAACCCAATCACCTTTTAAATCTGGCCAATATTAAACCTAGCGCGCATGGATTTGATACAATTCTAAACCTAATCAGGGTTGGGTTTGGCTAACGCTAAAACAGCATGACTGAACTCAATAAACTGTCAAGCCCAACTAGGATCGGGTCTAGCAAGCACCAGACCTACTGTATCTGAACTTGACACATTGCCAAACCTAATCAAGAAGTTCGCAGATTCACTATGCGTGATACACCGCTTAGCCCAATCACAACCAAGTTCAGCTTTGGCCAACCCAACACATACAAGGATTTAAAAAAATTATATCCATATGTTTTTTTTTTTTGGTAAAGATATATAAAGATATTCTTATAAAATCTGAATTCATCATCACTCATTTTGTTCGATTGTTCAGTGTGATATAAATATAAAGTAAATGAAAGATGATGAGCCCACAAATTCATTTTTGTTCATGGGCTGCTTATCGTGCTCTCCTTGTTATTGCTCTCAATTGTTTTCATCATTATAGATATCATGTTAGGCCTGGATCCATTGGGCCTCGAAAGGACTTGGTTCTGAATTTGGATTCAAAAGACCGATTTCTATATCCATTGTCAACTTTGAATTTCGATCATTCAAGTTCTTGTAATAAAAAGCAATGTTTGAGTATTATCACTCGATCTTTGAAAGTTATAAGGGATTCCATCCTGGAATTCTCAATATTTGGATGCCAAACAATTTATAAATAAATAAATCAAAATAATTTTGAGTATTATAACCCCATTAATATAAATTCACCAAATAAGATTATATCATTTGACCTAAAATAACTTAATAAATAAAAACTCCTAGATTTGAAGCTAATAGCAACTTTCAGTAAGAGATCTGGGTAGGATGACATTATTATTCTTTCCTGTCATATATTTATATTTATATATATTTACAATTTACAATCTTTTAAATGTTAGGTGCGACAAGCATTACCAAAAATAAAAAAACATTAGCTGATCCTAATTGGTTTAATAGCAAATCGCCAGCAAAGTGAAATCCTCTTTCATTATATAAATAGAAGAAAGATAACTCATAGTAACATTATAGCAGGAGATCAACCTTGTCTAGAAAAGATGACAATGGGGCACCTAACCCTATGCTTTCCACCGATTTCGTCCCAAATTAAAGCTCCAACCCACAAACTATTCCTTTTTGCCACCCCTTTCTCCTTTCTTATAGCAATTTTGAAGCTCAACTTCTCGTCAATCATGGAAAATTCAAGCTTCTTAGGTATCACAGCAATCTTATAAAACCCTGCAAGACCCACCACTTTCGCCTTGTATTTTCTTGACCCTGCTTCATTAACATTCTTCAGCCTCCTATAAAAGTTCACTCCCTTGTGTCCAACTCTCTCTGCAGCTACAACTATAGCCGGGTAATTCAATTGCCCTTTGCCGATATTTGAACAATTTGCATGTTTTCCACTAATAATATGTATCTCGTTCTTGGTGTAATTCAATTGACATAGAAAATCAATATAATCTTGGTAACCCAAATCAAATACCAAACCGGGATCCAGTGCTCGTTCGGGATGTATATGCCCAGCTCCGAAATCAAACGGGTTGGCAGCCTTCCCTGTGGACTCATCAAGAATCAATGATGAACTCGACAAGGACACATTTCTGTAGTAATACAGTTTATGCGTATTTGAGGTTGTCATTAGGGCTGATTTTATTTCACTCGGACCCCAATCGGGGTGGACCGATTTGATAATCGCTGCCACCCCTGATACGTGGGGACATGCCATGGAAGTTCCGGACATAATGTTAAATTGTGGCCGTCGATTATCTAATGCCACACTAGAAGGTCCAATGGCGTCCGTCCATGCCCCTAATATGTTCACACTGGGAGCTATAACATCAGGTTTCAGTATCCCGGGCACAGCTGAGTTAGGTCCTCTGGATGAGAAGGAGGCCACGACGGGTGCTGGTTTTGCATGCTTTTCTACCGTTCCCTGAGATGAAATGTTTGCCACAGGACTATCACTGGACAAAATATAATCCTCAATTAACTTGGCTTCCAAGATGCCGACGGTAATAGTTGGGATCACGTGAGGTTCCGAGATAATCCCGTTTGGGTCAATACTACCATGACATATGACCATAGCCACCGCTCCAAGTGAAAGTAGCGATGCTCCCAGCACCATTCTTGGGATGTGCCCGGTGGTCAAGCAGAGTACAATGTGGCCCTTGACTAATTGGCGTGAGAAACTAAATTTAGAGGAGCTGATTTCACCACCAAAGTAAAGCCGGTGAAATCCTCGGGTCAATTTGCTTTCTCGTGTCAGAGTGATTGATATTCCCGTAATCGATATTCCGTTACCAAGAAGCAGTTTTGCGGGGAAGTCTCGATCAATTGTTCCTGCACCAACTGTTGTGATCCATGGTGGAGCATTGGTGATGCTTGCCCAGGACGGCCCCTCATTTCCGGCCGAGGAGGCGACAAATATACCACCAGAAAATGCTCGAAGTGATACAATTGATAATAGGTCAAGATGAAATGGTAAACGGGACGAACCAAGAGATATTGATATGATATTAACGCCATCTAGAATTGCCTTCTCAAAAGCAGCACAAATATCCGATAGCAAGCAACCCGAGACCCAGCATACTTTATAAACCGCAATTCTTGCATTTGGAGCCATGCCTTGGGCCAACCCGCCAGCAAACCCATAGAAGCTGGATCCAGTAACTGGAGCTCCAGCAGCAATCGACGAAACATGTGTGCCGTGGCCATCATGGTCTCTTGGCGACCGAAATTCACTGGCAGGGTGATCCAAGTATCCAAAAAATGCCCTATAACCACCCGAAAAGAACCGGGCTCCTATTAATTTCTTGTTACAATTTGATTGATTGAACCCAAACCCAGTTTCGCATTTGCCTCTCCAATGAGCCGGGATGGGTTCTAATCCATCATCTGCAAAACTTGGGTGTTCGGGCCAAATACCCGTGTCCATGAATCCTATAATAACGTTGGATCCTGAAGAGTTTAGAAGCTTCAGTTTTAAGTTATCAAGGCCAAGAAAAGACGGGGAACGCGTTGTGTGGAGGTGAAAGATTGAATCGGGAAACAAAGAGAGAACCCCATGTGAGCTGTTGATGTGTTTGGCTTGGTACGGGGTGAGAGATGCAGAGAAGCCATGAATGAGAGTGTTGTAAATGTGAATGAAAGAAGTAGTAGAAGAAGAAGAGGCAAGTAGAGAAGAGTACCAGTGATGATGAGAGAAGAAAGGTGAGGGTTTACAAAGTGGATCAACAAGAGCTACGAAAGTCATGAACCTAGCACTATTACTTGATGTTTTTGTGCTATTGGTGTTAAAGATTAATTCCCGAGAAGTCTGTGAAGAAGGATAGGTGAAGTAGAACAAGAAAAGAAAAACTGAAAGAAGAGCCCTCATGACTTGTGTTTATCAGAACAGCAACAGTTACACAGACAAGCTTTTGAGCTTAGCTAGGTTTATATTGTAATTGATTTCACATCAATTAGTGCATACGGATGTAGAAGAGAAGGCCATGAAGGGTCATTTTTTGTTTGACCAGGCATCAATGGAGTTTATGCTTTGGCAGGAAGGCGCATGGCTTGGGAGCTAGGATCGATGAATATGGCAAACGCAGATAGCAGTGGCTGATGGGAGGTGTGTAAAGGCCAAGGAGGTAAAGCTTTTATGCTCAGAGCAGGCAGGTTGGTTAATTTGTAGGGTTGTAAGTTTTCAGAGAGCTGTAATGGCGTGCAAGTAAACAAGATATAACTTCATTGCTCACCGGCACCGCTAATCTTACTACTATTTAATTATCGATCGGTGCTTCCAAATCTTGAAAGAAAAAAACATATTATTTACTTCTCTATGCTTCTTCATGAATCTATGAAGCAGGTGACGGATATATGTTTCTCTCAATTTTCTTCACTTCTGATTAGTTCTTTGACCCGAGTGTCAACGATTTAAAAGGCTGCTAAAACTACTGAAAAGAAATGTAAATCTGGTGATAACAAATATTTTCAGATTGGCATGAAACATTCTTAAAGAAGGTTAAAATGAAGCTAATACTGTAAATAACTAGCTAAAGGGATCAATTTAGCCTGATGCATTCAGCATGTCTGGAACACCACTTGATATAGGACTCTAAAGCGTGTTTGGTATTGTGGTAGCTGTTGTAGTTGTGATTTAAAAAAAATTATTTTATATAAAGTATTTTTAGTTGAGGTTGGTTTGAAAAAATAGGTGTTTGGTTAAAACTGTGTTGAAGAAAAAATAGTTTAATGTGTTTTGGTTAAGAAAGCTTTTGAAATTGAGGTTATAAAATAATTTTAAAAAATATATATTAATATTGATGGTTTTAAATTTAAATATTGTAGAATTAATTACTCATATTACATCATGAAATAAAAAATATTTTATATAAAATATTTTTTATTATTCTATTAAACTATTTATAATTCCATTACGTACAAAATTCATTTGATAAGAATTACATTTTTCATAATTTTTTTAGCGTAGATAAAATAATATCAGGTATAAAATTGATATTACAGTGCTAGTGAATTTAATTCACTCTATATTAGTTTTTCGAGAAAAAAATATTGTTCACATCACAGTGCAAGTGAATTTAATTCACTTTAAACTAGTATTTTTTTAAAAAAACATAAAAATATTAAAAAATTTAATACACTAAAAAAAAAAACGTGAACAGTGCATTAGTGTGCACTGTTTAACTAGTGTTTTTTTTTTAAAAAAATAAAAATGTTAAAAAATTTAATACACTAAAAAAACGGAAACAGTGCATTAGTGTGCTCTGTTTAACTAGTGTTTTTTTTAAAATAAAAATGTTAAAAAATTTAATACACTAAAAAAACATGAACAGTACATTAGTGTGCATTGTTCATGTTAATTGCACTGTTCAGTGAACAGTACAATAAGCATGCACAATACCAGTAATTCATTTTTTTTCATGTCAACTATGTTTTAACTAAAACACAGCCGCAGCCGTATAGCCAAACATGATCTGAAACTGATTATGAAACTTTATGCAGAGGTGTCCCGGAATAAATCAGGCACCGGAACCAAAATACAGAGGATAGAGCAGGCCATAAATAACGTACCTGTTGTTGTAATGCGAGTTAATATTTAGAAATTGTTGTCTATTATGCAGATATTTATATATGTGGGGAATTTTCCTTGATAAATAACTTTCATCGATCGCAACTTGCACCGAAAAGGGAGCTAATTGATTGAATTGCATCGAATGTTTTCTCTCTTTATATATATAAAAGCATGTTGAAAATCCAATATCGACATATAGAGCTCGTTTATTTTTATATTTTAAAATATTTTTGAAAAAATTAATTTGTTTGGCTTCAATTTTTTTTTTTATCATTTTAATGTAATGATGTTTAAAATAAATTTTAAAAAATTAAAAAATATATTTTTTTAATGCATTTTTAAGTGAAAAATTACTCTAAAAAACAAGTATTATTACAATATCATACATGCTCGAAATCCGATTCCATTTATTGAGGCTGGTATGAATCCAATAGGCTTGAGGGCCTAGCTAATGTCTTGGATAATGTGTTAATTCCTTGATTTTGGTGATTTGAATTGTTTTTTCTAGCCAAAATTATTGATAGATAACACCTGATATCTATAAAAGGTCTACTCTTGTAATTTTAAAGATTTTTTGATGTTTAAATAAATATCATTTTAGAAAAAATACAATCATCTTTTAGAGAAGAATTCTAAAAAAAGATATGCAATTAGGAGTTGAGAAAAAAAAAATTGCCTTCGAAAGATATAAGGTCCCTTTTATAGTCTATGAAGATTGTCTCTTTTTTTTTAAAAAAGGATTAACATGTAAACGAAATATCTTCAAATCATCAAAATAAAATATCTATGACTTATCATAGTAAAATATCTCTCATTCATGGTTTAATTATAGAGCCTAAGATTCTTAAGAGTTAAAAAAAGTATTGGCTCAACGCTTGTCTGAACCTGAAGTTATTAGATTTGTCAACTTTCTAAATATATATATGTTCGGGTTCAATACTTGGTTGAATTTAAAGATAATAGATCCGACAGCTTTACCAAATCCATCATCTCTAAGCTAAGTGCTTGACTGGACTCGAAGATACCATGTCATGACTTTGTCTTTGATTGATGGAATAAGAAGAGATAATCCATTTAAAAACAAAAAATATTCATCTATCACCATTCAAATCCTGAGAAATAATTACCCTTATTACATGATCACAAAAACATATATTATGAGTTTAAAGGTTTTACATGCATTGTTTATTAATTAAAACGTGTATTTGTTGATGATAGTCAAAGAGACCGACTGAATCAAAGGACAAATAGATTACAATAATATATTTAATATTTTCTAATTAACTTGCAGTACATTTAAATATTTGTATTGGAGTGTTATATAGGTATCATTTTTGTAAAAAGATATGGAGCATGCATAAAAAAATATTAAAACAAGTTATGTAGGCAATCTAATTGATTTACCGACACCTTCAATCAATTTCTGGATCAGTTTGATGCAGCACAAATATGAGCAGTAAGGACCCCAGTGCCAGAAGGATACTGAAGCACACCTGCAATGTTTACTGGTGCAGCTTTTATACCTTTTAATGCTCCAAATGACTTTCTTTTCATTCGCTCTCTAAATTCTTCAAATTTCTTTAAACTCCTGCAATAAAGCTCTCACCTACTCATGTTGATTTCCATGAACTTTTTTCTTGTTTTTATATATATCTTCTTCCTTGGAAACAGAACAAACGTCCTTAAATGTTTGTTAATTAATGCAGTCTAATTTAACTGGAATATCTAGTAGTTTCGTTTATAGAACAGATTTTCATGTCCACACTTGAAAAAAATCCGAATGAACCTAACAAGCATGTTGATGAAAATAAACATAATGTAATAATAATTTGTATAAGGTCAGTAAAGATGATGTGAAATTTACTCTTTTGCCTTTGAAAAGAAAATAATAACCCAAAGCTTATAAAGTAGAGGGGAAGGGTTTTCCTAATATAACTAGTTCAAAGCATAAGATGCAGGTAGGTTCTCGAGAAACTAGACAAGTTCAATAATTAATTGTGAAGACACTAGTGGTTGAGAAGGAAATAAAGTTTGAAAGAAATCCCGTTCGAAGCAAGAAAATATTGCTGGGTTTTATATAGAATCCATGAGCATAGTAAGGCTTCCAGTATGAGGTTATACAAAATTTTGACCCTCTTTTAGAGCTCTTAGATTTAAAACATGTCTGGAATTATAGTTACAATTTAAAATATTTTTTATTTAAAAATATATTAAAATTATTTTTTTTATTTTTTAAAAATTATTTTTGAGATCAATATGTTAAAATAATTTAAAAATATAAAAAAATTAAAATTTTTTAAAGAAACATACCTCATTTCCAAACTATATTTTAATTTTTTTAACAAATTGAGTATTCTTCCTAGAACTATTTAAAACCCAATATGAAAGAAGAGCTCAGGTAGACCTTTTCTTGTAGCTGACCCGTACGAAGCCCATATTGCATAGGATATAAGGTTGGAAAACCTGGGTAAATAGGAAATGTGGACTAGTTTGAGAAAAAAGAAAAATGTGGACTATTTTACGGGCAGGATCTTAAGTTTTTTTCCTAAGTGTTTTCATTTACTAAAATTTTATCCCAACTTGTAAATAGTTCTGTCTACACATTGTTCAATTCATCTCTTTTTAAGCTTCCATTATAAAATAATCAATCAATACTTTCAAGTTTCAAGGGATGCTACTATAGATTCCATTTTGGAAGAAAAATGAAGGGACCAAGAGAAACTATGACCAGAATATTTATTATGGAGTAGAACAAGCTATACGGACCGAAATGTTTTTGAAGAATACTCTAAGCTACCCTCTGCCTCCAATAATACGAAAGTCATGATTTTAGATTCATCTATTAAGATGTTATTTTTATTAAAGAATCATTTCAACCCAATAATTTAAACTGTTAGATGAAATTTTAAGATAAGTTATGCTTGAAACTTGCACTGACATATATTATATTGTGTTTAATTTTTACCAAATAAATAAAAATAATAAGATTTGAACTTGTGATCGCTTGGTTATCAAGGTTTTGATAACATGTTAAATAACTATTTCAATTTAATAGCTTAAACTATTAGGTGAGATTTCAAGATATAATTTATATTATTCTTTAACCGTTTTCACTAAATCAATTGTTAATTTCTTTATACTGTTTTTGTGATAACTTTAATCCTAAGAAAAATATAACTTAGTGACCAGAGCAGTTATTTATTATCTGGAATCTCTACAAATAAATCACATGGGCAGATTTTCCGTTCCAAATTTCGTTGTTCTTTACTTTCTCATCCATTTACTTCCCACTAATAAATGATATATTTCTTTTCTCTAACATTAATTGTATTTACCTTCAACATAGGGCCGACAGGTTTCTCCTTTCCTTCCGGTTACCTCCCCTCTAATAATTATGAAATATGATCTTCCTACATGCATATGTATCTAACATAATATATAGTTTTTTTTAATATATTATTGTTGTTTTTCAAATAATTTTTCGTATTAAAATATATATTAATAATATTTTTTATTTTTTAAAATATTTTTTACATCAGCATATTAAAATAATTTGAAATACTAAAAATATATTAATTTAACAAAAATAAAAAAAATTAATTTTTTTTAAAATATTTTTAAAACATAAAAATAAATAGATATATAATTCACTAATTTTATCATTAATTAGAATCTTTGTCATGTATTAACAATTTTCCTGTGTAACGACAGGCTGGAAGAGCATGCAAGAAATTGCTTCTCTCACTATCATGATAAAAAAAACAGTATGATTCATCACACTTTGCATCACGACAGTGCTTTAACATGAAGAAGAGAGGCCAGAGTACTTCCCAGATGATAATTATTAATGTCCTACACACCCCTATATGGATTAATTATAGTGGGGCACGTTTGAAGCAGTTGATAGAGAGTGTTTTTAATGCCGTGTCCGTGTTTTTTAAAAATTTAAAATTTTTATTTTTTAAAATATTTTGATATTAACATATTAAAAATAAAATTTAAAAAATAAAAAATATATTATTTTAATATATTTGAGTAAAAATTTATTTAATAAAAGCTAAATAGTAAGGACACAACTAACTAAAAACGTGTTTGAAAGTTTAATAATAATTAAATATTTTTAATTTTTTAAAATTATTTCTAATATTAACTTTAATTCAAAAAATAAATTATTTTATTTTATTTTATTTAAAAAAAAAAAAAAAAAAACAAACGAAAACGTACTTGAAACGTGCTTTCCTGTCTAGCTAGAGCACAAGCCAGTGGAAAGTTGAAAAGACATGTAATGGGCCCCTTTGACAATGCGATTACGTGATAAAATGCTTAAGCTTCGTGTGATCATCGCACCAAATTTTGATGAAGTTAAACTATGATCTCAACTCTTATTAGACTCCTTGGAATTCGGGATAAATATAAGCGAAACATTATCTCGAGAGAGATACGATAATGACCGCCCAAAATTGACATTGCAAAATATTATTGGATTTGCACGATCTTTAATATTATCTAGATTGATTGCTTATTGCATCTTCAAAGTGAGGACCTTCTCAATAATGTCCTGAAGAGGTAGTTATATATATTTATCATCATTTCGTATCTCAAAGTTTAGATTGGCAAGTGATTTATTAAACATAGTTTTATATTAATTATAATATATTTAAACTTGAAACTTGAATTATAATATACAATTTTAGATGCAATTATTTTAAAATTAAAACTTGCATAAATATATTATTATTTTATTTTTTAATAAAAAAATATAAAATTTGAATTCATGATGCCATCGACTTATCTCTGATATTAAATAAAAAACTATATTAAATAAAAAAAACTATATCAATTCAAAAAAATTAAATTATTAAATTTAGTTGTCTTTGTTGCTATGACATATATGTGTTGGTGTTTTTTTTGTTGACTAATTATAATTAGAAACTTATCTAAAATTATTTTTTTATTTATCTAATACTTTAATTTTTTGAATTGAAATTATTTTGTTGACTCTGAGATGTGTAACTTAATTGGTCAGGTTCTGGGTTAGCTTTCCAGAAGCTATCATTTCGAGTGCCACAGACCTCGTAGTCACTGGAGTCTTACATGATTATTAACTTCAGGGTCTCGGGGGATTAGTTAAGATACGCGTAAGCTGATCTGAACATCCACGATTAACAAAAAAATAATAATTAATAAATTAATTATAAGTTCAAATAATACTATTCTCACCTTTTCTTCTAAATAAAAATTGATAATCACTGTATAATGATGGCATTGTGAAATTTTGAATCACAAAGTACAAGTATTACTTAAAAGAATAACAAATATAAACGTAAATCATGCATATATATTAATTTATTGTAGTAGTGAAATAAGTGGAAGAGAAGTGTAAATTATTTCATGTGATATATTAGGAAATGGATGCACACATGTTTATATTTGATAAATCACCTAGCTTTTAATAATAAATTCCAAAAAATTTGCAAATTATGATGTATGTGGTTCTATAAATCAGCCGTGGATCTACCCAATTTGATGATGTGGATAAAATTGTAGGGATTTTTATGAATTAATGAAGTATGACTAAGCCTAAAAAGACACCTCTAAAAAGAGACCTAGATTGCAAAGGGTGGTATTTTCAATTCAACGTGTTCAAATTATGATAGGAGATTTTACACGTTAAATTTTAAACCTGGTTATAACTAGATAAGTTTCTTAAAACTTTTAAATTAGATCTTAAAAGTGTGTTTAGGCTAATTTTTTTTCTCTCTTTATATTTTGAATTCCCTAGTGTATTTAAGATTTTTATTGTCTTTTCTTTATTTTTTTTGTAATTTTGCTAGTTTGATTAGTTCAATTTTTATATTTGTTTAAGTTATGAATTACTCGATTAGAAATTATTTAATAATAAAATTTTGATTTTTTTTTAATGAATACCTTATTCTACTGTACTCTATATAGTTTTTTTTTTTTCATTTACCCTTCCTAATATCTTTTATTTGTTTGGATAAATTATTTCAAAGAGAAATTGGTCGTTATTTAGATCATAGCAATGGTATTATTTTGTAGCAGTTGCTCAAAACGAATATATATTTGGACCACAAAACATTGTCTGAAGACGGAGAAATAGCTAGAAGCTAGCTTTCACGATGGACCACACAAACACCACACTCCACACAATAATTTTGTATCACTAGCTGAAAAGAGGGATGAGACACAACATGAAACAAGTTATTGTGTGCTTGTATTTGATATAAAAAACATGGGTGTACGTATTTTCTTGCAAGATGTTGGAAAAGTAGGATTGGATTACTAAGTTAACTTTACAGAAAAATTATGCTAACATTGTTTGCTTAGATGCCTTTTGGTTCGATATTAGTAGTGAAACAGCTTTCCATAAAGTACCCTAGATAGAACTTTTAATTTGTTTGTTTCACTGCCAAGAAATTGAAAATAAAAAAAATCGATGGAAAATATTATATTGCAATTTACTAAATGATAAGATTAAAAAAAATATATCTCGATATTTTTTACATTTCAAATAATCGATGAAAATAAAATCTTGTCAATGATTTCAAGATAAAATTAAATCTAACAACTCTTTTAAACACAATCTCGATAAATCTTTCTCTTATTCTATGAATTTTCAATCAAAAACCTCTCCTCTCTCTTTCTCTCTCTAAAATCTCCGCCCAACACCACAAAATCCAGCCACAACAACCAGTCAACACTTCTTTCAAGGCCTAGGCTTTCCTCTCTTGGTTCATTCTCTTGTCAAACTTCACTTTGTCAAGTAAGCAAGCCCATCAATTTATTTGTTGAATCATTAATTTATTAAAATTTATTTGTAATTAATTTTTATAATTTACTTATATATTTAAGTATTTTACTTGTTTTATAAGTCAAATTTTAGTGTATTAATATAAAATTTGTATTTTAGAGTTTATTTGAGACTTGGGTACAATGAATTTCATTTGTCATTTGAAAAAATTGAATGTGATTTTGTAACTTATATATGTTAGAATTTAAGAAATGATAATTAATTTAATGAGTACTAATTATTATTTTTTGTCAATTTTATAATTCAGTTGAAAAATTAAACTATATAGAAATGATAATAATTAAAGGTCATACTTTAAGTTAAATCAGTATGAATTGAATAAATGATGGATAATTAGTTGGATCCGAATTAATTTTAGCTAATTTAGGATTTTCATGAAAATTTAGAAAAAATAAATTATTGTGTAATTAATAATAATAAGGGTATTAATTGATGTTAATTATTCTTAAATTGAATGAATAATTGGTAGGTAGCTGGGTACCATCCATACAAATCTATGCAAGTTAAATCATATACTATTTGTGTTTCATCCATACACATCTATGCTGATTCAGATGTTGAACTTTTGAACTAGGAGGAGGTTTTTGTTGCAATATGCATAATTTTACAGTGTAGACACTATTTTAAATCATGAATTAATTATCTGGAGTTCTAAGTCTTCCTTTCTATTAGCTAGCTACACCTATATATGTATTGGATTTATGAGCTCCTATTTAAATCTTAAAGTATAGAGCAATGCTTGCTGGTCAAATGTGAGTGTGTGTTTGTGTTAAAAGAGAGAGGGTTTTATTATATTGGAATTTACTTTTGGAGAGCTTCTAGGAAAAAAGGTTATGTTTCTACTAATAGTGGAAAAACTCAGTAAATTGACACTATATTCCTTCTTTAACAGTATATGGTAGAATAGTAGTTTTTTGCATATTTTACTTTTGGAATCTAAGTTTTTGAAAATTTGTCTTAAACAAAGAATGGGTGTAAGATTTTCTTATGTTTGAAGCAATTTTGTAAAATAACTATTTTTTCCCCTTATTTCATGGAAATGACAATAGTGAACAGAAACTATTATATATTTATATTAGGAGACTACACTAGACTAGACAATGGTGAAGAGAACAATCTTCATGTGTTAGGATCGCTGGTTGATATATGTTTAATATGGATTAACACTTGGTATATCTTTGATTATATAATTACTATTTTGACAACACTGATCATATTCGTCAAAGAAATCGATGATATATTACATTCCTTGCATTAAAACAGGTTGAATATGCTAGGAAGTAGGCTTATACGGGTTTGATCTATTTTGGAGATTATGTCGTCAAATTGAATACAGACCCATCAATGGTAGAATATTAAGAAATGGTGTGAGTCAGTTTCTTAAAACTCATATTGTCGCACGTGGGCGGCGGCGCGGCGATCGTCCACCCTCAAGGAAAAATCAGAAATATTTATTCCTGGCAAAATAGGGAGAGACAAGGAATTCTTGTCTCTCCAAGTGAAAATATGGACTGGGAGTCGCCACCTAGTATTCTGATTACTAGGAACCTTAACTGGTCTTTAGAAATCGGGTACGGAGACGGGTTTCGTAAAGGGAAGGTATTAGCACCCCAACTACGCCCTACCTAAGGTAGGCTGCATTGTTTTAATGTCTGATAAAATCTAAGGTCGTGTTGTGGTTTTTTATTGTTCGGAATACGCATTACATGTAATGTCATACCCCAAGTTCTATTGTCCAAAACAAAAAAAAAATTAAATAGCCGGAATATGCATTACGTGTAAAGTCATACCCCGGATACTAAGAAACAAACAAAATAAAATTTTTGTTGTTTTTTTGAAATTTTGGCCAATATTCTCTTGACTTTAATAAACTGGTTATTAAAGCCAAAATGCATGCAAAAATATTTTTTTTGGTGTATGAAAAATACAATATGAATTTTTAGCTTTGAGACACTTGGCCGTATGCACAAAAACATTTTTTTCTCTTGTTTTAATTTTTTTTGTATTTTGTGGAAGTTTTTGACGAAAACCGGGTATTTTAATATCAGACTTTTGTATTTTTAACAACATAAAAAATACCACCAAATATTAATCAAAATGACATAAAAATTACGCGGAAAAATTATAAAATGCTGAAACAAAGTTTTTTGATTTTTTTTCCTTTGAAATGGGCCTGATTAGGCCCAAATATATGGGCTGGGCCGAACCTGGCCCAAAGCATGGGCTGGTACTGTGCACATGGTAACCGGGGGTACTGTGTGTACAGTAACCAGAGAATTAATTTGCTAGTTACTGTGCGCATGCACAGTAACCGGGTTACTGTGCACACAGTCACCCGTGAATTAATCAGCGAGTTACTGTGCATAGCAGCACAGTAACTCGCTAATTAATCTTCATCTGCTGCAGAACGTAAACGTTCTGCATGCAGATGAAGCTGAACAAAAAAAAAAACGTGAAAGGCTACCTGGAGCGGTGGTGATGCTGACAGCAGCTGATGCGGCAGGGGTGGTGGCGGCGGCGTCGGCGGTTCGCGGTGGCCGGCGGTTTTCCTTCTCTCTCTCTCTCCTCTATATTTTTTCTGTTTTCTTTTCTGCCTTCTCTCCTCTCTTCTCTCGGTCTTCTCCCTCTCTTCTCCTCTCTCTTGGTTTTTTCTCTTTTTTCTTTTTTCAGCAGCCCTCCCCTGTATTTATAGGAAAACAGGGGAGGGAGAACGTGTTGGGGCGGCTACTGTTGGCCGCCCCCTCCACTACCTTCAACGGATAACAACGCCAGACAAGTGAGTGAATTGTGTGCGTCTTATTGCGCCAAAGTCGGGAAAGAAAGTAGGCGAAAAGAGAAAAAAAAATTCTTCTCCCCTGTTCTCTGCGCGTCCAGGGGAAGAAGACGATGGTGCCGTTTCAAAACGGCACCGTTTTGAGCTTTCTCTGTTTTTTTTTTTTTTTTGTATTTATTATTTTTTGTGGGGACCCAAAATAGGTTACAACACATATTATGAAAAAAATTTGAAAATCACCAACAAAATCTGCCATGGAAAGACTATTTTGTTGGTAATTCTATTTTTTTTAAAATATCAAAGGAATGTTCCATCAATAATTTTTTTGATATTAGAAATTATCAATGGAATTGCTAACAGAACAAAAAAGCTGATGAGTTATATCTCAACAACAATATTCCATTGCTAATGATTAATACCGACAAAATATTCTCATATATATATATATATATATATTGATATTCTACAATTTAATTTTATGGTAGTGTTTGGTATTTGAATGTATACTCCACACTAGTTTTTTAAGGGTTTTTTTTATTCTATTATGTGTTAGTCATAATTAGCAAAAAAAAATTTTCATGAGGCACTTGAAGTAAAGCATCCTACTTTGGACTTGCTAGCTTAAATGATTGTAGAAATTTCAAAAATAAATTAATAAGTATCGATGAATTTTATGCTATGTTCTTTGTGGTTTTAGTGCGCGGTATTAATACTAAATTTTCAATTCCTATGTTTATAATAGAATAAAATAACAGTTCACACCATTAATTTTAAAATAGTATATATTCATATATGTAAAGCTTATTAATTTTAAAATAGTATATATGATACAAACAAAATACTATATGATGTTTTTACAAAGTAACAATAGAAAGCAGATGATATAGAGAATGCACAGGATCAAATTTCTTATAATTCATTGATAAACAATTAGCCTATAAATATAGATTAATACATAACTAACTAATACATAACTAAAAGCAACATGAAAATAGACACTATCCAATGTTGAAAACAAACTTCTATTGACTAGGTAAATAGAAACAAACTTACTGACACTTCTAAAGATTAGGACAACCCAAACGTGGAAATTACTAATTTTCTCAACAATATATAATATATCTAAATTAATTAGATATATTTTTTTAATATTGTTTGTGAGGTATAGATTTGACTTACAGATCATATAATATGTATTTTTTCTGTAGATCATTTTGTTTAGTTAATCATGCAATTATATCTAATCAAACAAGTAGCTTGCATTCTATGCCTATAAATCAAAAGTTATATGCAAACTTGAATCCTAACAAGCATATTATGATATATAAAGATAATTATATAATTTGAATAAAACCATATTATAGCTATAATACTTGTTTAAGAAAATTTGTTATTGTCGATTTAGATAATTTATCTTTAAAGTTTTATTACTTATATTTTGGTGCAAAACTTTTTCTCAAGATTCTAAGATCTATATTTTAAAGTATGCAATTCCTTTAAAAGTTAACGAATCAAATAAAGAATGAACTCAATATATAAGGGACAAAAACAAAAAAGGCAAATGAAATTGAAAAAGAAAAACAAAAAATTTGAAGACTTGAGAGCTAATGAAAAATGTATAAAACACCTCTCCTTCAACCCTTTTTTATAATGATTTTTAAAACCAAAATTGATGCAAAAATGTTCTAGTAATTACCAAAACTAAATTTCAACGTTTTTTTTTTCTTAATTACCTTCCATAAAAAAATTTGAAATATGGCATTTAGTTTGCCTTAATAAGACTTTTTTCCTTCGAAAAACTATTCGGGAAGAAGAAGAAAACAACTATTCAAACTCTTTATTCATAAGATACATATTAGCAAAAAAACTCAAGCTCAAGCTCAGGACCTAGGACCCAAAGCCTAAGGCCTAGGACTTATGACCAATGCTTGTGTCTATACTTGATCTTGAGCTGAGCTAAGAGCTTGTTTGGAGTATGGTTGTTGTTGTTTTTCAAAGTGCTTTTCACTCAGAAAAGCATGCCAATAATATTTTTTTTATTTTTTAAAAATTATTTTTAAGATTAGCACATCAAAATGATTTGAAAACATAAAAAACATACTAATTCAAAGTAAAAAAAAAATTCAAAATTTTTGAAAAGTATTTTTGATGTGCTAATCTTAGTTGAATGGGACAATTGTTCTTTGACAAACTACAAGCCAATATTGTATTTTTTTTCTTCTATGTAGGATAAAAAGTTTTTAGTTTCACAATAAACAAGTCAACCAATGGTTCTTTGACATCGATTTCTTCTTCACCTTTATTTTGTTTTAATCATCTTAATGTTTCATGTTAAAAAATTAATGTAAGATAATAATTTTCAAAAAAACAATTAACACCACAAGTAAATGGAACTCATTTGAAATTTGACCTAAAAAATGCCACTCATCAATCATGGTTTTATTTTTTCAAAAAACTTCAAACATGGTATACACCAATGGTTTTTAAAGTATAAAAAAAAACAAAAAGGTATGAACATCTAAATTGAAAAGCGCTTTGCAATAAGAATTCGAATCTTATTAAGAAGTATGTATAGAGTTGCTACTCCATTTCTCAAATTGCACCTTCATTTTCGACCAAATTCAATGGCTCATATTTGTTTTGAGTTGCCTATATCCTTTTTATGTTAGTTTTTTTTTCTTTTAATTCTTAAGGTGACTTATAGCTCATGAATCATAATTAAGTTTTTTTATTTTTCTTATAGCAATGGCACTTTCAGAATATTCCAACAAGATAATCAGTAAGAGCCAAGTTCTACACTTATTTGCCTTGGAAATTTACTACAGTTAGATCAAATTTCAATTAAGATTTCTCAACTAGTTAAAGCAATAGGGATCCCTATTAAAATACAATGATAAGTTTTCATCAAGCATATTTATCGTGAGGCTAACCATTATCCAAATTAGTTAATAAATCATGGTCACTTATTGAGTTTAGATCTTACTATCTTACTAGAAGCTCATTTGCCATATTTAAATTTAGTCATTAATGATATTTGTAAAGTGACAAACCTGGATTGTGCTAGATGTAATTTAACGACATTGTTTTGAATAATAAAAAAAAAATTAAATAATCAACAAGTTTTTGACATAGGTTTTACCTCGGGTCAATAATCAATCTGAATTTTTTGAACTGATTAGGCTAGGTCAATTCTTCTTATATTTTTTTCTTAAACCTAGACCAATTTAGGCCCTAGGTCCTAGCCTGGTTAAGTTTTATAACTAGATTTATTATATTATTATTAATTTCAAAACTTAATATGAACTAAAGTAAAATAATAATTTCTAATGTTTTTAAAAATATATATAAGTTTGACAATAATATATATTAAAAGTAAAATAGATTTTTTCATATTTTATTTTATCTTACCTATCATCAACAAAACAAGATACAAAGACAATCATTGTCTTGTACACCACTACCAAACATAATTATATATTTGTTAATTATTCTATCTTATCTCCTTTGTCCTCGATGTCTCTATCTGTTTAGTTTTAGGACAATAACCAAACACTACCTTAAATTATGCACTTCCTTTAAAAATCAATAAACCAAAAAAAAAAAAACTCAAAAACTTTGTACAAAGGACAAGAACTTAGGCTCTAAAATGGAAGAAAATAGGCCAAAAAAATGGAAAAAACAATGAGTTGAAGGATTGAGAGCTACTACAAAGTTCCGAAAATTCCTTCATTTATACTAAATTTTTAAAGCAAAACTCGTGCAAAATTAATTTTAGTAATTACAGAATTAATTTCCTCTATTTTTCTTAATTACTCACCATAAAAAGATTAAAAACTTGACAATTATTTACATTAAAAATCAAACATTTTCCCTTTGAATTTTTTTTAAGTAAAAGAGGATTGTTCATACTCTTTATTCATGGATTTGATATATTAATAGGCTAGAAAAAAATAATTACTTGGTAAAAGAATAATTTTATATTAAATCCAAATCCAAGTTTAAAATAGATTAAAAAAAACTCAAACCCATGACTTGAAGCCCAATAATGTACCAATGTCTGAGTTGAGCCGAGCTAACGTATAGGTTGAACTCATACTAATTTTTCTTAAACTTATTTTTGACCCTTCAACTTTACACTAAATAAGTAATAAGATAATTTTTTATTTTGCTTGCTTGGGAGAGAGTGTTTTAGGTTACACAACAAATATATCAACCAATAGTTTTTTGAGTTGATTTTTTTTTCACTCAAAACTTATTTTGAACATGTTAATATTCCATGTTTGAGAATTTATATACATGAATAATTTCAAATAAACATTTAACTCTAAAAGTGAGTGAAACCTACTATAAATTTAGTCTCAAATGTGTCCATGAACTCTGGCTTTAAAATAAATTTGTTTTGGGTTTGGTCTCATTCTTTTAATTTCTATTTTTTTTTAGATTTGATGTTTCTTTAAGTTTATTTTGTTTTAATTTCGTCCCTCGTCATTTAATCTCATTAGATTTTTTTTATCCAATCTAGCCCTCATTCTTTTGATTGTTATTTTGTTATCCTTTTCATTATTATTTTTTTGTCCTTTGGAGTTTAATTTTATTTTATTTGGTTTCCAATTTTGGTCCTCATTTTTTTATTGCTCTTTTTTTTAAATCATTTTCTTCATTTGTTTTGTTTTTGAATTTAGTCCCTAGTTAGTTTCTTTCAATTATTTTTGTGCATTGTTTAGTCCTCATTGTTTTAATTTTAAATTTTTTTATGGTTTGCAAATTTTCTTTTTGGTTTTTTCATGTTTGTCATTTACAGGATAATCTTAGCCTCATAACTCGGTCCATCAATTTCGATAATGGACCCGGTTTAAGTTCGATCTTTTTTAGGGTCTTTTTAAAAATTAGTTTTTTTTATTATTTTTATCATTTGACACTGAATTATTGGGCCTTGAGCTTCTTAGTTTGTTTTGCTTTCTATTTTGTTGGGTTATCTTTACCTCATATCTCATATTTCAAGTTATTAAATATTACTTAAAAATAAATGCATGCGTCAGCAAATGATGGGTTATCCTGAGTACGAGGTGGTAAAGTTAACTCGAGTTAGATTGCATTTTATTATTAAGTTTTTTCTTTTAATTTTGGTATTTTTTGCTAAGTACTTCTTTTGGAAGGCTGATTTTTTTTTCCTCAATTTTTTATGAGTTTTTTTTTCAATTTCTTCGTTTTGCATGAAATAATTTGCCCTTTAGTTTTGTCATTTTTTCTCTTTTCTTTATGTTCGGTTATTATGATGGCAGGTTGGTAAAGTTAGCCCGAGTTTTTTTTTTTCTAAGTTTCTTTTGTTGAACTTTGTTTTTGTTTTTTTTCTAGGTACTTCTTTTTGAAATTTTTTATCCCGATCTCATATTACGAGTTGTGGGTTTATCAACTTAGGTCGAGTTGACTCGGGTTTGCTTCTTCGATATTATATTTTTTGAAATTTTTTTCATCTTTGATATTAGGTTATTAGGTCTTGAACTTTATAATTTTTTTTACTTTTCTTTTTGCAGGCTCTTATATCATGAGTTGTGTTTTAATAAATTGAACTTGATTTCTCTCGTGTTATTATTATTATTGTTGTTTGAATATTATTTTTTTATGTTGAGAAAATTTGAACTGTTACGCGGCCGTAATGTGAGCCACTTATCTAGTGGAAGACAAAAGTTAAGCTCTATTTATAAAATTCAATATCTTTTTTCTCTAAAAGACATTCCATCCGATTTTCTGACTCTCCACATTTAAAACTTTTCTGTTTTTAAGATTTAATTAAAATATCATGCATATCAAACATTAAAGTGAACAATAAAAAAGAAATCTTCGAAAATGAAGTTAGAAGTACTACAAGATTTCAAAGCCTTAAAGACAAATCTAGCTGGCTCAACTCTTCTTGAACATTTTCGGTTCTATACACCAGGGACCAAGAACCCCCTACACCTTCTATGGAACCATAATTCATCGCTGTCCTGCCATAGCTCGCGTCACCAACAAACCTACCATCATGTCCATGGTGCTCGAACCTTGCTAGGGCCGGTTCATGATGTCGAGGAAAGCTTGACCCACTCATGCAAGAAGACGATCCAGACTGTGGGTTCGATCTTCCATGAGCCCGTACGGATGAACTCATCTCTCGGCTCTTTTTGGCCAAGGTTCTCTCAAGCTTATGAGCATTTTGGTGACCCCCAAGAGCTTGTGAGCTATAAAACTTTCTTTGGCAGTAGTTGCATGAGAAAATTCGAGGTTCTGCCGGACTATGAGGTGATGATGAAGAAGAAGAGGATGGCTCGAGTACAAGTTCTAGGCTTAGTTGATTGCTTGGTAGGCTTAGATGTAGAGAGGTGTTTGGTTGAAAATCCATGGCCCTAGCCTAGAGGGATAGGGAGAAAGATAGAGTGAATAATTAGCCAAGTATTAATTGGAGATGGGGCTTGATGTAACTACGGATGAGTGGTGATCGATTATAATGGGAGAGAGAAAAGGAGAGAAAGAGAGAGAGAGAGAGATTTGTGGGAAGGAAAACAAAAAAAAAGGTTAGGCTATTTGAGTAAAGGAGAAATGTGGAGAGTAGAGATACAATGAAGTAGAAGGTGAAGGTCAGTCTTACATTATATAAGGTGCAATGGTTCACTGTTCCTGCAACCACATATAGTAGAATGAAAAAGAGATGGGCAATTTTGTTAGAATGTGTGTGTGTGAGAGAGAGAAAGAGACAGGAAGCTGCAAGGGTCAGTGTAGGATCGAAGGGCTGTCGCCTCCATTAACGGCAGCATTATAATCCCTTGTCGGCCCTCGGAAAAATTCCGTCGTATTTCTCCTAATATATGTTCTCGTAACAGAGAGAACACTAATTAAACCTAAATCTCAGCAATGCTTAGTTTTTATATCTTTTTTTTCCAATGTCTTCTGAGCCTACGTAATTAGTATTAGATTAATCAACATGGAAAACCATCTTGACTTGACTAAACATGCAATATGATAATAGACTATTATTAAGTTTAGTAGCAAAATTATTCTATTATTATCATTATCATGTTATAGAATAATATAAATTATATATTGAGATGTTATTTACAAGTTTAAATTATTGGGTTGAGATGGTTTCTTGACATGGTATCAGAGCTTTGATGATCAAGCGGTTACGAATTCGAATCTCACTACCTCATTTATTTAATAACAATTTAATATAAGGTAATGTGGATCTGTACAAATTTTAAGCTTAAAATATTTTATTTAAAAGATGTTTTAGAGAATAATATAAATTATATTTTAAGATTTTATTTATAAAATTAAGTTATTGGATTAATTCCTTGATACATTGAACAACCCTGCTGGATCGATGAGAAGTAGCCCCTCTGCACTGAATCCATTTGCAAACCAGATGGACACCTTTATGTTGTTCGATCGTAGACTACATTGTGACAAAAATAATCCAAGAGATTTCTGTGCTTAAGTACAAAACCCAATGTCCTTTCACTCTAGCTTTCCAACAGAGTACTTGTCAGTCACAAGATTTCTCCATGATATACGTATGAATGTTTTGCAACATTTTACTGAAAATTAGTTCTTAGATCAAATAAACTTGACGTCCTTGTAACATAATTCAAGAATTATTTTTTAAAAAGTAAAATTTTAAACAACCCTATCACCTTTCTTGTCACCTTTTAACACCTAACAAACCAAAAACACCCTAAAAGATAAAAACCACCTACCTACCTTCCCCAACTCTCCCTTCTCCAGCACTGAAACTAGCCCCCCCCCCCTCCCCCAACCCTCTCACAATCTTTACGCCCCGTACAAAGTTTTATGGTTGAAAAGTATTTTTATAAAAATTTAAATTTTATTTTTAAAATTATTTTTATATATATCTTTAGATCGTTTTAATATGCTTATATTAAAAATAAATTTTATAAAATAAAAAAAATTAATATATTTTCAAATAAAAAATATTATGAAAAATAACTACTATAACAATATCAAATGAGTTGTTAGTGTTTCTTTATGCTTATATAAAACGTGTGAGCTCATATAGTATTGAGATAATAGTTGTTTTTTAAAGTATTTTTTACTTAAAAATACATAAAAATAATATTTTTTTTAAAATTTATTTTAAATATTATTATATCAAAACAGTCTAAAAATATTTTTTAAAAAAACTACATTTTCACACAGCAAAAACAAACTGTTCATACATCTAAGTAAACTTTCAGTGTGTCTGAAAATTAATTTGAGAACCTTTGGTACTGGAGAAAAGACAGCAGTAGTACTGTTGGTATGACCCATCCTAGTACATGTCCTAGCGGAAACTTAATAATGCTATGAACATAATAAATCCAGCCATCTATCATGTGCATCATTCATCATGTCATTGGCAAACAATCCTAAGACAAAAGTGTTGGAAATTGTAGAGAACAGATGATTGTTATCGTCCATAATGCCCTAGATGGACCCCAATTTCCCTGTATGTGTGCCACCAAGGTTTTAAGTCGTTTACCTCACATCACATCCCATGGGGAATCTCTCTCTTCCTCTTCCAAATTTTGACATTATAGTTAACTGAGACATGCACATGGGGTCTGGGATTTTAAAAACTTTATAAAGAGCAAACAAAATACAATCGCCCACTGCACTACGTGCTCTCAAACAGCCACTGTAGTTTAATCGATTAAATTGGATGAGCTCTCATTAACATAATGATAACAATGATAATTGTGATCATGATTGCGGGATCAAGTTCTTGCAGGTCGGCTATGATTGCGCTGAGTGCTGTCTGTTAATCACAGACACAAAACAAACCAAGAAACTACATGCTGTTTATGTAGTCAAGTAGTCATAACATGAGATTCCAATCTCGCTAGGAGCACTAATTCCTTTTCTAAAGCATAAATTATGTAGCAAATCAGTCAACAGGAATGTGTCTCTTTGTGCTTAACAAACCCACAAGACATGGAGATATGCACTTGATCATATCCAGCGTACATCTTCTTGTATCGGTGGATTTTCCTAGTTCTTTTATGTATGTGTATACGTACAACGTACCTAACTAAATTTATAAAATAGAGATTTGCTTTTCATATGATTTTAAGATCTGTAAAGATTAGTTAAAATACATTCAAGTTATCTCGAATATTCAGATAAATCCAAAAAAAAATTATGAAGTTAAATATCAAAGCAGAACAAGCGAGAGAGGGGTGGAGTGAAAGAGGCTCACATGGGAAAAGTTGGAGGTGGTGGCAAGGGTGGTGATTAGACTGAAAGGAGCCTCTGGTTTCGCCATATAGATAAAAAGGATAGCCAATAAGGACGTCCTAAACATTCACCCAGATGACTGTGCAATGTTTGTGCGTTGTCGAACATTGTTTAATGGGCTATGGAAGAGCTCAGAATTATGACTTGTGGTTCTCTTTTTTGCCTACACGTGGATATAACGTCTTCTATACTGTGCATTTTGCTCATCCCATTAATTATAGCTTCTCGATTTTGCATGTGTTCTACTGGAGGCGCGCGGCCCAGGAGGGTAACTTGTAATGGGACAAGAAATTTCCCAAGGGATATAATGCCCTCATCTCCTCAAGTGGCTTTATGTGGTGGGCTATATAGGTGTTGAAACTGGGTTTTTGTAGTTTTTTTTATGTACATACTTGTTAAAAAATAATATAAATTATATTTTAAAATTTTATTTAATAATTTAAGTTATTGAGTTAAACTAGTTTTTTTATATGATATCATAGCCTTGATGACCAAGTAATTATGAGTTCGAATCTCATCATTCTCATTTATTTAATAAAATTAAATAAAAATTAATATTAACATGTGTAAATTTCAAGTTTAAAAAGCTTTCACTTGAAAAAATATATTAAAAAATAATATAAATCATATCTTAAAATTTTATTTAATAATTTAAACTTAAGATAAATTTTTTATAATATTTCAGTTTAATTAGTTATGTGTGGTTTGGCTGCAGCCACGAGCTCTACTTTTGAATTTGGTGCTAAGAAAGTTGCCATCACTGTTCGTTTGTAGAGAGTGGGGTCCCGTTTCTGCACACTTTTTACCCATATCCTTCCTGCACTTTTTGGGACTTTTTTGTTTCAGCTTTTGATCAACGATGGAAATTATTTGCAGACTCGGAAACTAGAATGCCCTGTAGAGAGAATCTTCAAGTTTTTATTATTACAAACAAATGTGCTCAGTCCAAGATTTAGTTTCGAAATTAGCTTTCCCTATAGAGATTCTTTGTTTCATTTCAAAAAATTCTAAAACCAAAATAAAAGATAAAATACCAAAGAAACGATACATTTTAAACTTGAGCCAATGGTCAAATGATTTTTTCTAGTTTATACATCATAAAATAAAATTTAATATTTAAAATCACATATAAAAAAATAAGAATGAATAATCTAACAAAATATATTAAGAACTAATAAGTATATCAAGGTTATGGATAGAATGATAGGTAAAGTGTGGCCATCATCAATAATAATTAATGTTTGTTTTTACATCACAATTTATTTTTTAAAATACTTTTCAAATTGTTTTTTATTTGAAAAAAAATATATATTAAATTGATGTTTTTAAATAGTTTTAATTTATTAATATAAAAAATAAAAAAATATTATTTTATTTCATTTTTAATTAAAAAAATGTTTTAAAAAACAGTATACACTATAATATCAAAAATCCATCAAACAAGCCGATTGAGTTTCATCGATCCACGTCTCATTTGATATTAGTAAAATAGGATAAAAACATATATAATCCAACGGAGGCAAAGTGTACTACTATTCAAGATCATATGAAATATGATTTCATTTTAGTGATAGGTGGCAGACAAAAAACCAATTCAGGTTGACCTTCGAGATTGACACGTCGTCTATTGGAAGCTGACTTGTCACCACTGAGATTGTTCTAATTAAGTGGGGGATGCACAACTGGGTTGCTATTTTATTTTTATTTTTCGTCTTTTTGTTACACAGTAGGTGACTGTGTGTGTACTCATCAGCTGCAGTGCAAACTAGGAGCAACTAACAAGTGATGATAGAGAAGTTGGGCGAAGAAGAACACTGTTTGATCCACACATTTCAAGAGATAATGATATAATATATCCAAGCATGGATAACGTTGCAATTTGCAAACCATCCATGTTTTATCCCATGTGTTTAGACTTGGGAGGTTAATATCACTTTGAGTTTCAGTGCAGCCATCAAGAGAGAGCGATGGGGGCCGGGAGGGGCCGGGAGGGGCGGGGGAGGAGCGGTGTCTGTTGTCTTTCATTTGGGCTGTATGGCCCCCCTCCTCCACCACTTACAACAATAATTTGGACTTGTGTGATGATATTGAGGAGATTAGAATGCCCCGTAGGCTTTACTCCGTCATGGCAATTCTTGGAAATGTGTGAACCGACTCGGTGTGTCCTACAAAGTTATGTTCTGTATGCCTGTTTTTCAAAGTAAAGACAATCCTGGCCCTTCATCGTTTATTTAGATTTGAGCTGAGACAATCGATAGTCCTCTACGATAGGAATATTTCATCCTTTGCTTCAGTTTGATACTGTATCCTTTTGTAATTTCTTACGTGGCCAGGGAAATACAGCTTTCTTTTCTTTTCATCTTTCATGAAATTCAACAGTATATTTCTCTCAGTGCATACCGAGAGGTATTACTATTGAAATAAGCTTGTCGGTAATATCTATATGTAAATATTTAAATTATGAAGTGATAAATATTACCCCCCTCTTCTCCTCCCTCATTTCTTCTTCTTCCTCCTTCATTTTTCTCTGCAAAACTAAGTAGACCCTTTCTCCTATTTTATCACAAATCAAACTCTCTTCACCATAAATTTGGTTATTTCAACATTCAGTTTGTCAGTATCTTTATTCTGATAAAAAAAAAAAAAATTAGAATTCCTTACATCAAATAAGCAAAATTACTCCAAATACAGCCAATCACCGACAAAATTATTTCTGTGGTATATTATAACGGATAAATTTTTTTTCACGCGCATTGTCCATCTATAAAATTATCAGGATTTTGTTTTTACAGATGAGCAATTTTCTAACAATCTTTTTTTATTTGTGAATTGTGGATAAAATATGTTTCGATGAAATAATACAGTTTACCGACATAATATTTTTCTAGTCAAAATACCAAACATGGTAGTGAAAAATTATGGAAGGTGTGGATAAACTCCACCTCATGCCACGGTTAATTATTAGCAATCATGATTCAGTTTTCTTGAGTTAACAAGGACCGGTTTTTTATGTTATTTTTTCATTTTATTTTGTTCTTCAATATTTAATGAGCTATGAATTGAGATACATGGTTTGTTTTTTTTTTGAAAAAACAACACTTTTTCCCCATGTTATTCTAATCATTTTTTTTTAAAATTTGATCCATCAATTTATTTTTTATTTTTTTCATCTAATTAAAATAAAATCATCATATTTGACCCAGTCGGATCTATAACTTGAGTTGCATATTTTTCTTTCTTTTTTAAAACATGGCTACGGTAGTTGAACATTGTTTTTTAGCAAAATAAATAGTTTAGCCTCACAGCGAAATGCGAGTATCAAGGCTAGTTTCATACTAAACATTTTAAAAAAATAATACAAATTAAGACTAATTTTATAATGCCTATAAAGTAACCAGTAACATCTTATTAATTACTCCATAAACTCATTTTAAAGAAATAAAAAGATACAAGTAGGAGAGAGAAATCATTTATCAAAATATTCTTATTATTTTTATAGATTATAGATTTTATTTTCTCTCTCTTTCTTGTGTTTGTCTTTATTTATTTTAAGTGTTTCTAAAAAATAACTGATAGAATGTCATTAGTTACTCTTTGAATTTATTTTAAAGAAATAAAGAGATACAAATATGAAAGAAAAATTATAAATAAAAATATTCTTATCTTTTTTTATGTGTTATAAATTTTATGTTTTCTCAAGATGATCCTAAAGTTCCTTCAACACCATAAAATGTTTCTCAATTAACACCATTGTAAATGTGATTGGATATGGGGTATTTATTCAAATATATGTGTCAATAATTTTTTCTAAGATAAAAGTATAATTGTTTATTTGAGTTTAACAATTTAAATTTTGGGGAAATGATATATAGCACTGCTGATGTGGTGTTCAAATATCACTAAATTGACCATTATACCCCTCATTAATTGAAAATTGAAATCTTCTTTAGAATTTCTTGCTAACCACAAAGAAAGAAGGACACGGATTAACGGCATGATAATTGTGATTCAATTAGCCTTCCTTTCGCTACTTTATTATTTTCCCAAAATTAAGACCTCTGCGGACAATATCCCTTTCATTTCCATTTCAACCCAAAATCTGGGCCGATGTCATAGCCACTTTCAAAGCTTAAGCTTAGCCCAAATTTATTTTAACAAGCAACAATTAACAGAAAATCTAAAATCATAGCCTTCAAACTTTATTTCTCTTCGATTACGTTTTTTTATGCTCAAATTCATTATCAATTTATTAAAAATCATTAAGAAGAATCATAATTGAAAGTGCAAAACAAAGAGAAAAAGGGTGGCAGGAAAGAAATCACTTTGTTCCTAATTTTAAATCATAACTTTTCAGTCCTTTAATATTTTAAAATTTCAATTGTGATACAAAAATTTATTTTTATTACTTTTCAGCTCCTAATTATAAACATGAGAGAAAAATCTTGGTTTGCGTCGATTTAACCCATGAAAAGGACAAACACGTTGAGTGTTTTATTGGTGTTATAGGTTAAAAATATATTGAAATTTAGGTTTTTAGAGGAAAAAAAAAAACCACCATTCTTAATTTTCCAACCACAATTATAGCCAAAATCTAGGGAAAGGTAAGCAAAGAAGTCACGTAAATTTATTTTTAAAAACAATTTTAAGGTGAATGACATGCCATCCACTTTTTTTTTTAAAAAAAAAAAACAAGGGTTCTTATGCAAACCTTTTGCAAAATGGACCAAGCCCTGGCTTTGCCTTTATCTAATTTTGTTTCTACCTTTTTTTTAATTTTAATTGACACCTCTTTTAAGTGTGTGTGTCTATATATATATATATATATATATATATATATATATACCTCTTTTAAATTTATATTTAGATTAATATCTCTTCTCTTTAAATTTTTTAGATTATGTATTTAGCATTTTTAAATTGTGGTTGTTTTTTAATAATTTTGTATGTATTTAATATTTAAAAGAGAACATTTTAATTCATCTATAATTTTATTTTTCTTATTTTTTATACAAATAAAATTAATTTTAAAAAATAAAAATGATTATTCTAGGTAAGAAAATGTGATCTTTAAGACCATAAAAAAAATAGCATGTGCGTCAAAGAAAAGTTGGGGGTTAAATACTATACTTGTTTGATGTTCAAAATTTAATCAACAATGCTTGTTTGATCATGATATTGTGTTTGTTTGTGTTTTTCACCTTTTAAATCGAGGTTCCAAATGTGAATTGGATTTTACCCTAGTTTTATTATTTTGTTTTTAGCCAAACTTTTCCTTTTAAAGAGATCATGCATTTTCAAAAGTTCATCTTGATGTTTTTACACAACACTTTTCTTTTCAAAGCGAATCTTCCATAACTACACCTGCACTTTACACTGAGCATGAATGGCCGGACTTTAAAGAATCCATATTAGTTGTAGAAAAGGAAGAATGGTAGGAAAATAACATTAGGGGATTCACAAAAACGAACAACATGAACAAGCTTGGAAACCCGCTACAAGGTCATGCCGTTTGGGTTAAAGAACGTTGGGGGCACCTACCAAAGGGCTATGTTGACTCTATTTCACGACGTGATGCATAAAGAGATTAAAGTACGTGGATGACATGACCTAGAGAGGGAGAGAATCATGTCCAAATTTTGAAGGAATTAGTTGAAAGACTAAGAAAGTACAAGTTGAGGCTTAACCATGCAAGGTGTTCATTCGGGGTGAAATCTAGGAAGTTGTTGGAATTTATGATGAGTGACAAAGGGATAGAAGTGGACCCTGATTAAGTAAAGGCTATTCAACCTATGCCAACTCCCAAGACTAAGAAGGATGTAAGGAGGTTCTTGGGAAGTTTGAATTACATTGCTCAATTTATATCCCAATTAACCACGACTTATGACCTCATCTTCAAATTGTTAAGGAGGAAGAATCTTGGAATTTGGAATAAGAATGTGAAGAAGCTTTCACGAAAATCAAGCAATACCTACTGAATCGACCCCTATCTATCGAGTTGAATTGAAAAATGGCAAGTTCTACTAGCTGAGTACAACATAGTATATATGACAAGGAAAGCCATGAATTGTCATCGCCAATCACCTAGCTGACCATGTTGTGAAAGTTTATGGGCTGTTAAAATTTAATTTTTCGGATAAAAAATATGCTTTCAGTCGAGGAAGGGAAATCAGATTGTTGGATTATGTACTTTGAGGGTGTTGTGGTAATAGAGTGGGGGCAGTGCTAATCTTTCCTAATAAGAAACAATATCCGGTTTTAGTTAAGTCGCAATTTGGGTACACTAACAACACAACTGAGGTTGAAGCTTGCATTCTCGATTTTAGAGGTTGCATTAGAGCTAAACATCAGAAAGATAGATGTGTATTGGAGACTTGATTTTGATTATTTGTCAAGTGAAAGGACAAGGGCAAACCAAGGACGAGAAGTTGAGACCTTTCCAAAAATACTTGTCTAGATGGGCTAGAGAATTTGAGGAAATAAAGTTCACCCATCTAGGAAGGGAATGAAACCATTTTGATGTTTTGGTCACGCCAACTTCTATGGCTAGAATAGACTTTGGGCACAAGGTACAACCAATACACATTGATATACAAAATAACTTAGATCACTGTTGCTGAGTTTGAAAGAGAAATAGATGGAAACCCTTGGTACTATGATATCAAGAATTTCATCCAAAACCAGACATATCCCGTGGGGGCATCCAAAAATCAACAAGAAGACGTTGAGGAGGTTGGCAATGGATTTCTATCTTGATGGGGAAACTTTGTATAAGAAATCATTTGACGAAACTTTGTTGAGATGTTTCGATGACGTGAAAAAAGTGGTGAAGAAATTTATAGAAAGATATTTGATCCATCGATATGGTCCACTAGAAAAATTAATAATGCCCAGAACTTCAATAGCAAGATGATAATAGAACTCTGCGCTAAATGAAAAAATCAAGTATGCCAATTCCTCGCCATACAAGCCAAAGATGAATAGTGCGGTAGAAGCTTCTAACAAAAATATCAAGAAGATTATTTAGAAAATGGTATTCACTTACAAGGATTGGTATGAGATGTTGTCATTTGCCCTTCACGCGTACCCCACTGCAATCCGAACATCAATAAGAGTCACCCTGTATACGTTGGTATATGAAATGGAGGCGGTAATACCTTTAGAAGTTGAAATCCCCTCATTAAGAGTATTGATAGACTTTGAGCTAGAAGAGTTAGAATGGGACAAGGTTAAATGTGAACAGTGGAATCTGATAAGTGAAAAGAGGATAGCCGCAATTTATCATCATCAACTTTATCAAAGAAGGATGGCCAAATCATACAACAAGAGGATTCGACCTTGAGGGTTCCACGAAGGAGATCTTATATTGAAGAAAATGTTGTCTTTTACCAGGAGAAGGTCAGAGTAAATGGATGCCAAACAATGAGGGCCCTTTAGTGGTAAAGAACGCGTTTTTGGGAGAAGCTTTAATCTAGAATGGATGGAGAAGATCTATTTAGGCCCGTGAATTCTGACTCTGTAAGGAAAAATTACGCTTGATGTATTTCGTAATTTCCCAATCAACAAAATTAAAGTCCGGCCATGAATTCTCTTTGTAAAGAGCCTTTTATATATATATATATATATAATGATCTCATAGCATTTGAAATCTTTTACTTAAAGGAACTTTTTACGCATGACTCCATCAATTGGAGAGCACCAGATCAAATCTTTTTGACATATAGTTGCACTCCACACTAGGGGGCAATAAAAGATTATTTCCTGAAAGGTTTTACATGTTTTCAAAACGGGATGAGGGCCCGTAGATTTGAAAAAGATAAAGCATTTAACAAAAGCATGACAAAGAGGCAAGGACAAGTCATAAATTTGGAAAAAAAAAGGGATGCTTGTAAAAAAGTTGAAGACTTCTTCCCCAAGATATGATAGGAGGCAACACGAGAGATGAATCCAACATACGACTTCAAAAGCAAGCTAATGTTGAGAGGGAGTCTCATGAACAAGAAGAAGAGGATGGGGCCTATGTTTCAAAACCAGGTACGAATGCATGCATTACATCTAATCATAAATCATTGCATGTATGTTTTTTTTGGATCGTTACAGGAGGAGATCTTAGCGCATTCCAACAAGATTATGGACGAAGAAAGAATCATTGAGTTGATTCTAGAACAACAAGAAGAGAAGATAAAGATTCTCAAACCCTGCCAGCAGGAAGAACGACATCGATAGCATTCGGTAAAAAGGAATCGCCAGATGGGATTCCAGGTTGTTTGAGATCGCCAGAAGGGATCTCGTATTTTGATATTCATCAATGGAGGTCGCCAGAAGGGACCTTAAATTTCAGCTTTTGTTAAAAGGAAACGCCAGATGGGATTCCAAGTTGATGGAGATCGCCAGAAGGGATCTCGCATTTCACTATTTGGAGGTCGCCAGAAGGGACCTCATATTTCATGTTTGAATAAAAGGAATTGCCAGATGGGATTCCAAGTTGATGGAGATCGCCAGAAGGGATCTCGTATTTTGGTATTTGGAGGTCGCCTGATGGGACCTTATATCTCATGTTTGTTAAGAGGAATCGCCAGATGGGATTCCAAGTTGTTTGAGATCGTCAGAAGGGATCTCGTAGTTCGATGAAGGTCACTAGAAGGGACCTCATATTTCAGCTTTGAATAAAAGGAATCGCCAGATGGGATTCCAAGTTATTTGAGATCGCCAGAAGGGATCTCGTACTTCGACATTCATCAAGGAAGGTCGCCAGAAGGGACCTCATATTGAAACCATTTCTTAGAAAAGCATGGAGCTTACTAAGAATTCTTCCCCTTGGGTAGGTCACCCATACAATGAGACCATTATTTTTCTTGGGTAGGTCACCCATACAATGAGACCATTATCTTGGGTAGGTCACCCATACAATGAGACCATTATTTTTCTTGGGTAGGTCACTCATACAATGAGACCATTATTATCCTGGGTAGGTCACCCATACAATGAGACCATCATTTTTCTTGGTAGGTCACCCATACAATGAGACCATCACGCATTTTTATATTTGGTTGTGAGTAAAGGAATCGCCAGATGAGATTTCAAGTTGATTGAGATCGCCAGAAGGGATCTCGCATTTCGATATTGGTCAAAGGAGGTCGCCAGAAGGGACTTCATATTTTAGCCTTGGTTAAGAAGAATCGCCGGATGGGATTCCAAGTTTTTGGGGTTAAAGGAGATCGCCAGAAGGGATCTCGAGATGACTAAATTTTGATCATAGTTTTTGGGTTGAGGAGGATTGCTGTAAAGACAAAGTTTCAGAGCGATCAAGCTCCAACCAGATCAGTTTCGGGAGTTCAGTTTTGGTTTATCTTTATAAATCTTATTGCGCAAAACCTCTGCTCCGTAAGCTTTATAAAGAGGGGGCATCTGTTGTAACCCATTTTTGGGTCCCCACAAAAATAAATAAAATAAATAGCCAAAAGAGGCTAGAAAAATAATAGGAGGCAGAAGCGCTTGACAAATGGTCAGAAAAATCGGTTAAGGAGGTTAAAAATACAAAGATTGGATTTTTGACAGTATATTCTTGAAGGATGAGAGCCCTGTTGAGAAGGAAATTTAAATTTTGAGGAGAAAAGCCCAAGTTTGGATGTTTATGGACTTAATTGGATTTTTAATTGATTTTATAGAGGATTTGATTGCAAGGAAAATTGATTTTTAAGTCAATTTGGGCTTTAATTAGAAGAAATTTAAGTTCTGGGGCCAAAATATATTTTTTAGGATTTTATTGGGTCAAATCAGGGGCTTAATTGCATAAATATTGAAGTTTAATGGCCAATTAGGGACTTAATTAAGAAGATCCGAAACCAGGGATCAATTTGGAAAAGGTGCGTATATAGAGGGGCTGTTTGGGATTGATCCGGGGTCAAATTGAAAGAAATTGAAAACTGGAGGACTAATGTCGCTTGTTACTGTTCACTTTCTTCCTCAAAAAAAGCTGCCTGAGGGGCTGCTTTCCAGGCGAATTTTCCGGCTCGTGTGGCCTCCAAATCCGACCAAACTTGCACCAAAATATCCACATGAAACCCCTTTATCCCGGAGAATGGTTCGGTCGGGTCGGAAAAGTTAGAAACGGCTCCTTTGAGTGGCTCAAAGTGGCCACCTCGGGCAGTTCACAGCCTTGAGCTGCCAAATTTGGCAGCTCGAGGTGCACACTTTGAGCCAACGGTTGAGATGCTTCCCAACTGAATCAAGGACTGCAATTTTTCCCCAACATAGACAAGATTGCCCTCTTCCACAACCTATAAATAGAGTCGGATTTGAAGATCTGAGGGGAGAGAAATTCGGGTCCAAAGTCAGCCAAAAACCAGCATTTTCGCCCAATTTCTGCAGATTTTTCTTTTTCTTTCTTCCTCTGCAACAGGAAACCGACGCCATCTTCCTCCAACTCCACCACTGACCACCGTCACAGACACCCGACCACAGCTCCAAGACTCCTTTCTCCCCGATTCCAGCCTTTTCCCGTTGTTTTCTTCTACCCCTCAGCCACTTTGAGCACGCGGGCCAGCAGCAGCAGAGGAATTTTTTTTCTTCAGCCATAGGTTACTCCTTCAGCAACATCCTTCTCTTCCCTGCAGAAGTTGCACTGGTAGTAGCAACACTGAAGGGCCACCATTGAGACAATCATCTTTCAGCCAGCGAGCAGGGGCGTTTCTTCGTGAGCAGCGTTCAGTCTTCTCCCTCCATTTCGCCTCCAGCCGTTGTCCAGCAGGTAAGCCTTTTATTCCCAGCTTTTGCATGCATTCTTGCATTTGTTACTGTTCAAGTGAAATTTAATTCACTTGAACAGTAACCGGGTAAGGCATGTGTACTTTTTGGTAAAATTAGAAATCTAGCATTTAAAATACCCGGTTTTCGTCAACAAAAAAAAAATATTTATTAAAAAAAAATGTTTTGTTTTCATGCATACGGCCAATACCCTAACATGTTTTAAATGTTTTTTTTTATATATATACAAAAAATATTGGAAGTTTTAAAAAGGTGTTTTCGCATGGATTTCGTAAACACAACAAAAATTATTTTCTTGCATCTTTGGATTTTACAACATGTTTGTAAAACTCCAAAGGGTATTGGCCAATATTCCAAAAACTATAAAAATCTTATTTTGGGGGAGGAATTCATCTATTATTCACCGCTAATGTTTGGATAAAGAAATCCTTAAAGGACGAATATCCAAAATATTATTGGGAGTAATAAATCCGCACACATCCTTGAAAGAAGCCATGATTATAATCGAGGACATTTCAAAATTTTAAATTTTTGACTCCACGGTTTACGAGCCGTGAAAGTATGAAATACTAAGGCAAAAGGAGGCTTTTAAAGCGCTTTGAATTTCCTTAGATTTCTAAATTTTTTGTCCCTCCTCCTTGCGATTTACGAGTCGCAAACTCTTGAAATACTAAGGGAAAAATGAGCTTTCAAAGCACATGGAATCTCCTTGGATTTCTATCCAAATAAATTTTATTTGAATCAAGCCTAGGAAAATTGATGGGATTAGAAAATACCAACACCATAACAATTATAGAGCAAACCAAACACCAAGCAGCTTACCTTAGGTAGGGCGTACTAGGGGTGCTAATACCTTCCCTTTACGCAACCAGTCCCTTGCCTTAGAATCTCTAAAAGACCAGTCAGGTTTCCTAGTGACCAAAATACTAGGTGGCGACTCCAAAGAACCAAATCAGTAAAACAAAATGAAAATCGCCAGCCGATGCCGCGCGCCAGGATTTTTTTTGGGGTGCGACAGGGAGTATGGTAGAGGTTGTTTTTTAAAAAATATTTTTCGCTTGGAAATGTATCAAGATAATATTTTATTTTTATTTTTTAAAATTTATTTTTGACATCATCAAATCAAAAGGACTCAAAAACACAAAAAAAAAAAAATTAAGCCAAAAAATATTCAAAAATCTTCAAAAGTGTAGTTGGACCATAATGACAAACACCCTCTTAGTTAAGAGAGTCATGATATAACACTTGAGGGTCTAGCCCATTGGTCAACTGCAAGGCTTGCCTTTGTGAAGGTCCTGGGTTCGATCCTCAAGAATACCAGCCTGTCACCCCTGCGGTGCCTTACCTGCCTATTGGGCTTGCAGGATGTTCAGTAGGCCCTAGGATTAGTTGTGGTGCGCGTAAGCTGGCCCGGACACCCAGGGTCATCAAAAAAAAAAAAGAGTCATGATACAGTGAAGCACACTAGCGACATAGTTGTATTTTTTTATTGTGTTAAAAATTAATTTAAGATCCTACACATGGTGTTGCGTTAACATATTTTTATATTTATTAACATATATGATCATCACTTTATTTTATTATATGTAAGCACTGATTTTTCTATTCACATTTATATTTTTTTATGTCAAAAAAAAAGTATTAACGACACCTACATATTCATTCTTTTGCATTAGAAAAAAGTTATTCGACTCGTGGTGAAGCGAGCAGAATAGACATGTTAATATTTTTTATTTATTGACAAATATAGTTTATTTTTTATTTAATTAAATGGTTGCATAATTTTTTTGATTTATAATTAGAATTTTTATATAAAAAAAATGTTGGAGAAATTTGCATATTCATTATTTAGACACTAAATAATAGGTTTGCTAATAATAGTGGTTTGACTTTGCAACAGTAGCTTCCATTAATTAATGCAAAGCTCATTTTTTTATTGACTTATTTATTGACAAATATAGTTTTACTTATTTATTTAATTAAATGGATGCATAAAGTTTTTTATTTATTTATAATTAGAATTTTTATATAAAAAAAATGTTGGAGAAATTTGCATATTCATTATTTAGACACTGAGTATACGTTTACTAATAAGAGTGGTTTGACTTTGCAACGCTAGCCTCCATTAATTAATGCAAATCTCATTCTTCTATTCACTTATTTATTGACAAATATAGTTTTTTTATTTATTTAATTAAATGGATGCATAAATTTTTAGATTTATAATTAGAATTTTTATATAAAAAAAATGTTGGAGAAATTTGCATATTCAATAGTTAGACACTGAGTAGTAGGTTTGCTAATAAGAGTGGTTTGACTTTGCAACGCTAGCCTCCATTAATCAGTACAAAGCTCATTCTTATATTCACTTTTTTATTGACAAATATAGTTTTTTTATTTATTTAATTAAATGGTTGCATAAATTTTTTGATTTATAATTAGAATTTTTATATAAAAAAAATGTTGGAGAAATTTGCATATTCATTATTTAGACACTGAGTAGTAAGTTTGCTAATAAAAGTGGTTTGACTTTGCAACGCTAGCCTCCATTAATTAATACAAAGTTCATTCTTCTATTCACTTATTTATTAACAAATATAATTTTGTATTTATTTAATTAAATAGTTGCATAATTTTTTTGATTTATAATTAGAATTTTTATATAAAAAAAATGTTGGAGAAATTTGCATATTCATTATTTAGACACTGAGTAGTAAGTTTGCTAATAAAAGTGGTTTGACTTTGCAACGCTAGCCTCCATTAATTAATACAAAGTTCATTCTTCTATTCACTTATTTATTAACAAATATAATTTTGTATTTATTTAATTAAATAGTTGCATAATTTTTTTGATTTATAATTAGAATTTTTATATAAAACAAAAACGTTGTAAACACTTGCATATTTATTATTTAAACATTGAGCAGTAGGTTTGCTAATAAGAATGGTTTAACTTTGCAACGCTAGCCTCCATTAATTAATGCAAAGTCCATTCTTCTATTCACCAAGCATCATAGTTTAGGTCAATAACAATAACCAAACATGGAAGGGTTTTTTATTCATAATTATATTTTTTATATTAAAAAGATATTAATAATATTTATATTTTTTTTGTATTAAAAAAATTATTTGACTTCTAGCAAAGCTAGTAGAATAGACACATTAATATTTTATTTATTTATTGATAGATATAGTTTTTTGTTTATTTAATTAATGGTTACATAAATATTTTGATTTATAATTAGATTTTTTACATATTTATTATTTAGACATGGAATAGTACATTTGCTAATAAAAATGATTTGACTTTGCAAGCCTCTATTAATTAATACAAAGCCTATTTTTCTATTCACCAAGCATCATAGTTTAGGTCGATAGCAACAACTGAACATTGAAGGCTCTGAAATCTTCAAGTTAACATATTCTCCTCTCCATTTTGAAACCCTTTTGGAGGCCGCTAAGGAAAGAAAAACACATCAGATCCATTTTGCCTCTGAACTTCAAACTAATGCTGGTTTTGCATATTAGGAATCTGATGTGGAATATCACCAGCAGAAACCCTTGCTCTGAGGTCCTTTCTCAAGATTTTTCCCGATGGGGCCTTGGGGATGGCCTCCGTGAAGAAAACCCGACCAATTCTCTTATAAAAGATCACCTATACAATAAATTATCATACCAATTTAATCATCAAAATGTGTACTACATAATCCAGAAAGACTGTAAGGGGTAAATGTGTGCTAAATCATCACACACGAAAGTATATATTAATTGATTTATCAAATGTTAGTACCTGTTTTGAGATATATTGTTTGATTTCATCCTCGCTGATCTTGGAACCATTTGATTGCACCACAAAAGCAACCGGAACCTCTCCGGCAGCTTCATCTTTCATGCTGAAACACCCAAAAATTTAAAGAAATGTTACTAATTATAGATAAATAGATAGACGGTAATTAATGGAAAATACCTAGAAAATAATACGAAAACTCGTTGAATATGTACACATTATTTAATAAACAAATACGTAAAATAAGAACTTACGGTACTACAGCAGCATCAGAGATGCTGGGATGAGCAATCAACATTGCTTCAAGCTCAGCAGGTGCTACTTGAAAACCTTTGTATTTGATCAATTCCTTCAAACGATCCACGATAAAGAGTTCATCTTCATCAATGTATCCAATATCACCTGTGTGCAACCATCCATCTTTGTCTATCGTCCTTTCAGTGGCCTCAGGATCATTTAGATAACCTACCAAAAAGCAATCATAATTATTCTTTTTTAGGGGAATATTTTTAAATTAAAACAACGTGGAAACTCAAACCCAAATACACACCAGTAAGTAATTAAAATAAGCATAATCATGTTCACCCTGATCCTTCTCTTTTTACTAAAAAAACACTGTAATTAATTAGTAATCATGAGTTATTATTTTCTAGTTGAAAGAAGAGTTTATGTACTCATGGATCATCTCACAAAGGAAAATATTTCCCGCTCGGCATGCGTAGTTCATAAATATACAGGTTTACTAAAACAATGTTAAATTTTCGGGACGTAGAAAAGCGTGAAACGAATAAAGGGGGTGATTATAGTAGTAGCTTTCTGCCTTTCTAAAAAATATTTTTATTTAAAAATATTTTTTTAATTTATTTTTAATATCAATATCAAAACCATATAAAACTATAAAAATAATTTATTTAAACTAAAAATAAATAAAAAAAATTTAAAACTTGTACCACTAAATTCTCTATGAAAAAAAAAAAATAGGTGGAGTAAGAACTACGGCCCATCATTTTTAAAAACATAACCCATAACTTGAATAAAGACTTGAAAGCTGTTTTAGACAACTTCATGAGAAAAGCCGCACTAGCAGCCATGCATAACATGGTCAGTGGTGGACATTAGACAGTGGTCTATATGTCCCTCTTATCTACTAATTGGTATAAATGGACCCACACCCATAGCCAGGGGAAAACAGGGAATTTTTAATAAAATAATTAATTGATAAGTATGTGTATGTCTGAATTTTACGGCTTAATTCTGTAATCCAATTATAATTATCTAAACGGTTGAAAAATAAAAAAAAAGGTCCCCTGTATAGGAAACCATACCCTACAAAGCATAGTTTTTAATACCTGGCTGGTAGCCAACCTGATAAAAGATTTAGATTCTAGATTTTGATCGAGTTAATTTTTTTAAATTAAAATAATATTATTTTAGTAAAATAAAAAATTTATAAATTATAATCGAATTTTTAACTTGATCTTACTGGATTAATCCACTAGATTAACTGAACTTTTTTTCAATCTAGTTCTTTCTTTTAACATAGTGTAGTTTCAGCTTTCAATCAATCGGATTTCAAATCGACGGTTAGAGCAGGTCAAACTTCAAAACTATGCTACAAAGGGTTGGTGAGAACGTTGTACCTAACGTTTTCGTTTCAATTAACGTCGGTAGGGTCATGCTTCTCATTTGCAAATCGCAAGCATATATACTTTAACGTGCAAATAAATAGAGGAGTCTATTTTATTTTAACGTAATTACTCCCAAATCGATGGAGACTTTCATGACTTTTTCTTTAAAGTTGTGTGGTACATGAGATTTCGTCGCTTAGAAAGGTTTTACTTTAAAAAAAAAAATCCATTTTCCACCCTGAAAGGATAAAATTATTTGAACTGCTTCAAGTGTTATACTTTACTACTATAGAAATTAAAAAAAATAAAATTCTTGGCTCTCCCAGATTTTTAATCCTGTTGAACATTAATTAATATTCACCATGACAACATGCAAGAAAACGTTCTAGAAAAATGGTAGAAATGCGTACCTTTCATTATTTGGCTACCCCTAATGCAAATCTCGCCGGCTTTATTTGGCGGCTGGGAGTCACCGGTTTCCGGGTCGACAATCTTCATCTCTGCATTTCTAACAACAGTCCCACAGGCGCCAGATTTAACCTCAAAGGGTTCCTTTGCAAAAGCTAAGCACATTGCTATCACGGGCCCTGCCTCTGTCATTCCATATCCCTACGCATATGAACTTGGAGTGCGTCAATGGGAAAACGAAGAGTTTCATATCCTTGTAATTTATTAGTTTATTCGCCCATGACCCCCAGGCCCCAGCAATTAATTTCGTCAAGTGCCACCATTAATTTACAGGGTGTTGAAGTGTGGCCATGCCAAACCTATTTGTGGTTGATAACTTTAGTGGGATTATTAATTTTCCTACCCTATCTTTAAAAATATATTTATATAGAAAATAAAAAAAAAATCTTAAAAATGAAAAAAGAAAAGGAAGTCTTACTCTTATCATCTGATATGATTTTTTGTCTATTATTTTTGTGTCTATATATCTTTCTTATGTTGTAAGTATTCTATAATTTCAACTTGAGCACCATATAAAATTATCAAATCTAGCACCAAATCTTAAATATCCTGAAACAAACTAAATATGATATAAAAAACATTGTAATAGTTATTTATAAGTTTTTTCTTGTAATGTGGTGTGGAGCTAGAAAAGAAATTATACATATATGAATGATAATCCATGATATAATTATCGTAATATATGATATAACTATATACCTGTCCAAGTTTAGCATTAGGCAGCTTAGCCCTGACTGTATCCTCAAGCTCCTTCCCCATCGGTGCTGCGCCAGACAGTACCGTCCGGATCGAAGAAAGATCATACTGATCAACGACGGGACTTTTTGCTATTGCCAGAAAGATAGGGGGCACGAGTGGAGCAATTGTCACCTTATATTTCTGTACAAGGTCCATTAATGCGACCGTCTCGAATTTTTGCATAAGCAAAATTGCTGAACCAGCTCTTAGGCCACAAAGGAATACGGAATTGAGTGAATAGATGTGGAACAAAGGCAGCACACAAAGAATCACATCCCTCTCGTGAAAATAGAGATTAGGGTTCTCTCCATCAACTTGCTGTGCCACACTAGTAACAAGCCCTTTATGAGTCAACATGACACCTTTAGGGAGACCTGTAGTCCCTGACGAATAAGGGAGTGCCACGACATCATCAGGCTTAATCTTGACAGCAGGGATTTCATTCTCATCAGAGCTTGTCAACTCCGAGAAATGCAAGCAGTTGTCTGTAAGAGAATCGATGGTCATTATCTTAACATGGTCGTTTTCTTGAGCAAACTGTTGCACTTTGTCGGCGAAAGCTGCTTGTGTTATTATCAGCTTTGCCTTTGATGCTGTTGCTTGTTTTGCGATCTCAGCTGAAGTATAAAAAGGGTTTCCAGTTGAGCTAATAGCGCCAATGAACGACGCTCCAAGAAATGCAAAAACAAATTCTGGCGAGTTTTGGAGCAAGAGCAATATAACATCGCCTTGTTGGAGGCCTAACTTGTAGAGGCCAGAGGCAACTTTGCGTGATGTGAGCTCAACATCCGCATAAGTGTAGATATCACCGGTAGGGCCATTGATCAAGCAAGGGTTGTCTTTGAATTGGGAAAGCTTTTCGAAGCAATAAGTGTGTAAGGGGAGGTGGTTTGCGATATAGATATCAGGGAGTTTGGACCTGAAAATGAATTCTTTTGCTTGATCCTTATTGGCCTCCATGTTTGGAAAGAGAGAGAAATGAAAGAGAGATTTTTTTTCTTTTTTTTTTTGGAAGCAAAGAAGGTAAGTGTTTGGTTTTGCCTCTAGGGTTGAGGAAATATATAAGGAGGTGATGATAGAGGATAGATCGAGCCGGTGAGAGGGAGTTGATGGGAATTTTACTCTTTATATATATATATGCCCCCCCGCCCCCAAACTCTTATATATATATATATATATATATTGGGGCTCCAATAAATTGGTTGCCATGTGTTATAGGGTAGGATTTTAAAGATTAATTTTTTTTATTATAATCTTTGATCACCTAATTTGAATTCTTTTAAAAAATAGTAGAAAATGGAGATCGGTGAGGAGTTTAATAGGTGAAGTAGGTGCGTGCGCATGTTACGTTTTTGACTGGAAGACAACACCCATATGCCAAGTAGGACAACACCTACCACCTTGTCCTTTGATCAACCGGAGATGGATGGGCATTGTGCTGGTAATGATAGACACCGCCTCTCACCTCCTCCGATGGCCACGATGTATCCCCTCTTTAAGAAACTAACCACCGAGAAAAATAAAGGACAATCAAATACAAACAAAACAAAAATAAAAAAAAATGTGTGTGTACATATATAAATACACACATTAATTAGTTTATGGGCTCAAGCTTTCATTTTAGGTTAGACAAAAAAAAAATTAGAAATTAGTATTGTTATTAAACTTAGTTTAACAATTTAAACTTGAAAATTTTTTATTTAACTCTTTAATTAATATTTAGTTAGTATACCAACCTCGCAATCTAAGTTATCGATATCATTGTCAAATTAATTTTTTATTTTATTATATAATAAAAAATATTAAAATTTATTTACCAACAACTCAATACTGAATAATAAAATTTAATAAAAATCTCACATTAAATAATAAAATTATAATAAAAAAACAAAAGATATAAAAAAAAAAGTGCCAAAAAATTCCAACCTGACTCATTGATTAATATATATTGAGTCAACCAATCATACATGCAACCCGGGTTATGGACTCCAGTTGGTTGATTTAATTTTTTATTTTATTATATGATAAAAAAAATAAAAAAAATAATTTATCATTAACTTAATATTAAAAAATAAAATTAAATAAAAATCTTATTCTAAATTATAGACTTGAAAAAAAATTAAAAGGCACAAAAAACCAAAATTACCAAGTAAAAAAATGTTCAATCGAGTTTGGTCAGAGCCATGTGAGTTTAAAGGATGCTCACATGCCTAACTCATTTTTTTCCTTTTATATTTTTTTAAAAAATAAATATAAATAACAAGTCATTTATAATTATTTTAAATCAAATAGGACGACTCAAACTCATGATATTGAAAAGGCAATACTTATTATAAAACGTTTAAAATAATATATTAACCTTCTATTTTGTTAGTTGAGAAAAGAATATGGTGCCCCCAAGTCCACATTACTTCCACGTGTTAAACATAGAGCTGCCTGAGAGCAAGGGAAGGCTTTTACATATGTACTTTGCGTCCTTGCCAATTAATAATATATAAACTAATTTAATGAACAATTACTCTATATTTAAAAGAAGAAAAAAACTATAATGAGAACTAATTGCGGGAAATTCAAGAGGCGCGGAATTGAAATACACGGAAGCCCCTGTACTAATAATAAGTTTTTCTTCATTCTAAAGAGCAAAATTCTCTTTGATACTAAAATTAATGATATATTCAACCCTTGCTCCTCTCTCTCTCTCTCTCTGTACAGAAATAAAAATCTTCTCTACAATCTGTTTCAAGAGTTGAGATGAGTTATTTATCCTTTTTTTTTCAATTTAATTTTATATATTTTTTATCAATTAGATGTTTTCAAGTGAAAGATTGGTTTATTAAGTTATGATGGTATTTTTAGATGAAAATATATTAAAAAATAGCATTTTGAGTTCAAAAAACCTAATTTGATTTTTTTTTTTTTTTTTTTTTTTTTACAATTCTCTAGGGATCAGAAACTAAATTGAGCTTACAAACAACGCATTTTTTGCTTATTTTATTTTTTATAAAAAAAATATACGATACTTTGTTGATCCCTCAAGCCAAGTAAAAGAAAACATTAAAAAACAAAAAAGGTCACGCCTATGTGCAAGGCCTTTTCATTTCAAGAGTTGAGATGATTTTTTTATTTTTTTTCTTTTTAATTTAAATATAAATTCAATTAAGTTAATTTTTTTTTATCTTTAACTTAATTTTATTATTTTTTCTGAATATTTAATTTTAGTGTCGTGTAATTAAATGAGAGATAGATTCTAAAAATTAATTATTAAACCCAAACTAATTTATCACTCAAGTAACTGATTTCATGAATTAATTATGCTAATTTGTCTCAATCCAAAATGTAATCATAACAATATTTAAATGAAATAAGGTGAAACCACGTCATCTTGAAACATTTCTTTTAATTTTAGCTCAAACAAGGTCTTTAAGTTTTTTATTCAAATTCATTTAAATAAATCAATTAAATATGTATTTAAAATATTATTTAATAAAGTATATATAATTCAATTTTTCTTTGTTTTCTAATAGGATTATAAAATATTCCTTTCATGATATATTTGTTTTATATTTCTTAAATTTTATCTAATTAGTTTCTTGACATTTTTATTTTTGTTATTGTATAATTAGATCATAAACTTCATTAAAAAAACAGTTATTAAAAATTAATGAGAACAAGAGGAATTATGCTAACAAATTATTTTGTTTTGGTTTTATTTTAAATTTTTTATATAAAAAAAATTATTGACATGTAATTAAATAAATAATATTAAATGGCATGATGTTGTGCTAGATCATTTTTTTATATGCATTTAGCTCTCAATATTTGACCATTGTCAATAATTTTTTTAATAGTTATTGATGCATATAATTATGGATTAATTTTATTAAAGACATGCGTAAAGTTTTCAATTTAAATTTGAGATTTTTCTTAATTTTTTTTTTAAAAAAAACCTAATAACATCCACATAGTTTTTTCACATTAAAATTAACTTTGGAATTGGCATAAAGCCAAGTGTGGGGGACACAACCTTAATGAAATGTTTTTTCACAATAATTTTTTTAATAGTTATTCTATATATATTACTGAAATGAAAGAGAGTTTTTAAAGTTTTGGGTGATCTCACAACGATTATTGTAACTCGTCCCAAAAGCTCAAATTTTAAATTTATTTTTTTAAAATAATGTATCTTATCAATGATTTGAATAACAAATTAAACTCTATAAAACTCTCAAATTTAGATTACTGTCCTTAATATTATATTCTCATATTTGAGTTAACATTAACCCTAAATAATCAAAGAACAGGTCAAACTATCTAAGTGTGGATCCAGAACTTTAATTTGGTGAGTGCAAAATCAATATATCTTCATTAATAAAATAAAATAAAAAACAATTGCACCATGTATAAGCTTAATTGTTTTTCCATATAAATTTTAATTGATTACATTCTGAGTTCTTTTATTTTCAAGTTTGTCGCACCCCCAAAAAAATTCAAAATTTTCATATTGCGGGTTCGACTGGCGAAAATTTCTTTTATTTTATTTTTATTTGATTTGGTTCTTTGGAGTCGCCACCTAGTATTTTGGTCACTAGGAACCCTAACTGGTCTCAGAGATCGGGTACGGAGACTGGTTGCGTAAAGGGAAGGTATTAGCACCCCAAATACGCCTTACCTAAGGTAAGCTGCATTGTTTTATTGTCTGATAAAAATAAAAATAAAAAAAACTAAAGTGTTATTGTGTTTTCCTAGTTGTTGGTCTGTCTATGGTTCAAGAAAAATTCCCCTCAGTAAGGAGGTCTTTATCTTATCGGGTAAAAATCCTAACCGTTCTAACGTCCATACCAAAATTTTATTAATAATATTTAGGAATACGTTTTACGTATAAATTCGTAATCCCAAATATTAAAAGAAAACAAAAAGATTTTTTTAGAATTTTTGAAATATTGGCCTAGTTCTCATGGCTTGAATAAACTGGTTATTAAAGCCAAAATGCATGTTAATACATATATTGTTTTGAAAATTTTCTTTGTTGTGTGAAAATATGATGTGATAATATTTATGTATATATATTGGAGAGACTAGGCCGTATTTTAAAACAAAAACAATTTTTAGAAAATATTATTTTTTATGCTTTGACGAAAATCGGGTATTTTAATACTGAGCTTGTATCCTTACGGTATAAAAATACAACCCAATATTAATCCGCCTTTAAAAAAATATGCAGAAAAATCAATAACATTTTTTAGGGAATTTTTAGAAATTTTTTGAAAGCAAAAACATTTTTTATTCTGAAAATCTTTGATATTTTGACGAAAACCGGGTATTTATAACACTGGTTTTATATCTTTACGGTATAAAAATACAAACCAAAATTAAACCATTTTGGTAAAAATATGCAGAAAAATAAACAACATTTTTAGGGACTTTTTAGAATTTTTTTGAAAGCAAAAACATTTTTTATTCTGAAAATCTTTGATGTTTTGACGAAAACCGGGTATTTATAACACTGGTTTTGTATCTTTACAGTATAAAAATACAAACCAAAATTAAAAAAAATTTGACAAAAATATGCAGAAAAATCAACAATATTTTTTAAAGATTTTTCAAAATATTTATTTTTTTTATTATTATATTTTATATATATATACATATATACACACATATAATATAATATATAATATATAATATAAAAATAATTCGGGCTGGGCCGGCCCAAATATCTGGGCCGGACTTGGCCCAGAGAGCTGGTATGGGCCAGACCTGGTCTGGCCCGTCAGATACAAGGCCGGGCCAGACTTAGTCTGGCCCAAAAAAAGAAAAAAATGTGCTGGGCCAGGATCCACCTGGCCCAGCTACACATAAACAGAGGGGGGGGAATTAATTCCCCCCTCCTCCCTGCATGCAGAATGTTCATTCTGCATGCAGGGGAAAAAAAATGAAAAAACTAACGAGAGGGGGGAGAAGAGGTGACCTGGCGTGGAGGAGGCGGTGCTGCGGTGGCGTGGCTTCCCGGGCGGCGCAGCGGCTCCTTCTCTCTTCGGTGTTCGGTTCTCTCTCTCTCTTCGGCCTCCTCTCTCTCTCCTCCCTTCGGGTTTTTTTTTTCTTTTTCGTCCCCTGCAACTTCGGTTTTCTTCTCTATTTATAGGGGCCGAACCGTGGGGGACCAACGTTAGTGCGGTGCAACGGCTGGTCGGCCAATGCTAAAGGTGGTGGGGGCGAGGAGAGAGAGAGGAGCGGGAAGATTTTCGAAATTTTTTGTCTTCTGTTCTGTTAAAAGGGGGGGAGGAGGAAGATGAACAGTGTCGTTCAAAACGACACCGTTCTGATTTTCCTCGTTTTTTTTTTTTTTTTTTTTTTATGAAACGGCGTCGTTTTGGGTAAAACGCGCCGTTTCATTTAAATGGTTAAACTTCAAATCAGTCCCCAAAATTCGGTCCCCGCCCCTCTTGTTGGCCGCCTTTTTCACTTTGGTCCTTGGCCTCTGATTTATGCAATTGAGCCCCTAATTGATCAATAAACTTCCAATTTCTTCAATTAAGCCCCTGAAACAAATCCAAACAGCCCCCTCTATCTTTGCGCCTTCTCCAAATTGGTCCCTGGTTTCGGATTTTCACAATTAAGTCCCTAATTGGCCCTTAAACTTCAATATTTATGCAATTGAGCCCCTGATTTGACCCAATAAATTCCTAAAAAATATATTTTGGCCCCAGAACTTAAATTTCTCCAAATTAAAGCCCAAATTGACTTAAAAATCAATTTTTCTTGCAATCAAATCTTCTATAAATTCAAATAAAAATCCAATTAAATCCATAAAAATCCAATTAAGTCCATAAACATCCAAATTTGGGCTTTTCTCCTCAAAATTCAAATTTTCCTTCTCAATAGGGCTTTCATCCTTCAAGAATATACTTTCAAAAATTTAATCCTTGTATTTTTGAATTTCTTGACCAATTTTCTGACTGTTTCCTGAGCGCTTCTGCCTTCTGTTATTTTTTCTAAACTCTTTTGGCTATTTATTTTATTTTTCATGGGGACCCAAAAATGGGTTACAACAAAGTTAATGATATTTTTGGTGCACTAACTATCAATTTTCTTTCCAATCAATTATTTTTGCTATAGATTTTTAATTAGGTACTTCTAAAAATTTGTCAATGAGTGCTTTTTATTTTCAAATCTAACAAATATTAACTTCACAATCTTATGCGAACCATATTAACTGAGTTAATTAAAATTAAAAATTAAAAAGTTTAAGAGTTTATTTATATTAAGAGAACAACAAAAGACATTAAAAAATTAATTTGTGTTAACCATAACTGACTAGGTAATAAAATTAAAATAAAGAAGCAACAAAAGAACTAAAAAGTTTAAGGTTTCAATGAAGATTCGCGCGCGCGCGCATATATATATATAAGATTAAAGATTTTATTAAGAAATTAGAACATGCATAAGATTATACAAAAAAAAATCAGCTTTTTTGTTCAAGGAATTTGTGTTTAAAATTATTAATTTTGAAAAAATAATTAATTTTTTTTCTCCTTTTCAATTAGTTATAAAAATTCGTTTGGTTTGTGATAAGATAAGGGAGAAAATTGAGTAATCTAAGAGTTTTTATTTGGACCACTCATATTTTATTCTTATTTTAATTGAATTTCAATTAAATTATTCAAATATGGGCCTTATAATTATTATGCAAAATGGACATCTGTTAGCATTTAAAAAAAAAAAAAAAGTTTGCTCTTGTTTAAAGGACAAAGCTAAAACTTAAAATATGCGAAGGGGTAATTAGTATTCGGTGGAGTGGTAATGGTTTTATTTTATACTAAAGAATATTTCAAAATTAATAAATAACGAAAAGAGTACATGGGTTGATTTCTCAACATGGTTTATATATTAGGAAAAAAATTTATTTCGTTCATAAGTCTTAAGACCAAGTACATAAAGTCTTATTTCTCATCATAGTTTTCAAAAGGTCCTTTTGCCTCCTTTTCCATAAACGTTCTTGATAAAAAAAAAAAATTAATTAATTAATTTCGAAGATAAAAAATGAAAAAGATCGTAAGCCTAAAGTAATATAAAAATGATTTCTTGAAAAACTAAATGTAATGAATTTGGAGCCTAAATAAAATAGGAAAAAAACTGACAAGGAGTTTCCAACCATACTAAACGTCATGAATGATGGATTCTAGCTAAATATGAGATAAGTAAACGTGTTATGCTGTGTGCTGAATTAATTTTTTTTAATATAAATGTTGTATGTGTGTAGTGTCACATTAAATATTTTTTTGAATCTGGATTTTTGAGATATGGATAAAAAAAATAAGAAATTTTTATTTTTTACATTAAAAAAATAACTAATAAAAAGAATTGTCATCTAATATTTTGATAACTAATAACTCTAATTAGTTTTAGAATATAAATAAGAGAACTGATTATATATAAAAAGAATGTATTATTCATAGTACACCTTATTGTTTTTTTGTCTATATAAATTAAAGTATTATTATGTTTTTTAATTGGTGGTCTGTCTAATAGTTAAAGTTAGTCTACCCCCTAAAGTGAAACATAATTTTATGGGTCAAACTTATTCATTTTACATCCAAAACAAAAAGATAAAACAAATTGTCTTTTTATTCAATATCATGAATACATTTGAAGTATAAACTCATAATCTCGTATATTAAAATAAACAAAATAAGTTTGTGGTGTTTTTGAAATGTTGGTCAAGTTCTCATGACTTTATTAAACTAGTTATTAAATCCAATATGCATTAAAAAAAAAGATTATTTTTGTGATTTTTTAGTATGCTAAATCATGCAAATATAGTTTATTTTTGAGAAACTTAGCCATGAAATTTAAAATAAGATTTTATTTTTAAAAGAAAAATTTTTATTTCTTTTTATGGAAGGCATAGTTTTGAAACCCGACCCAGCGAGTCGACTTGGGACCCGGCCGACTCGAGGCTGAAACCAGGCCGAGTTGAAGAAAAAATAGGGTAAAGAAAAACCCGATGTGACCCGGTAAGACCCGGTCAAAAACCTAGTTGCAACCCATTGACTCTCTTTTTTTTTTACCTAAAATAACGTCTTTTTTTTATATATATATAAAAATTAATCCGGTGACCCCGTCAAAACCCGGAACCCAAACCTTACACCAGGCGGGGTCTAAAAACTATGGTGGAAGGAAGCTAATTTATTTAATACTAAAAAAGTGTCTCGCGTGTAAATCATAATTTCAAATATTAAATATAAATGGTTAAAAAAAATATGGGGATCTAAAAAATAATTGCAAGATAATCTTTCAAGAATCTTAAAAAATTATTTAATTTAGACTAAGGCCATGTTTGAAAAAATACACAAAAAAATAAAGGAAATACAAGGCTTGAAATTTTCAATGGAGCACATTTCCGAATGAAACTTTGCCATATGCAATTTGAAATAAAATTATATTCTTGAAAGAAATATTTTTGTTATTTGGTTGAAGAAAAATGATTTATTAAATATTAGAGGGTCAAAAAAATATAAAGAATTTAAAATTAATTATAAGATGATTTTTTAAAAATTTAATTTAATTTAATTTAAACTAAAACTTTATTTGGAAAAAAAAAATACAATGCTTGAAATTTTTAATGTGGCATGTTTGCCAACCAAATCTTAAAAGCCCAGATGATGCATGTCAAGCTAAACATGACCTCCTTAAAACCCTTCATAGGCTTAGCCCATACTTCACGGGCTGGGCTCCTTAACATAGAACCAATTACCCAACCTTGCTTTTTTCTTTCAAAACAAAGGATATTAAAAACCCAAATCCATAAACAAAGAAACGAGAAAGCAATTGTTAATGATAGTTAAATATTCAATCCAATTCGTGCATGTTTGTTAAGTGCTTCTACTCAAGATGTTGGAGTGAACTAGGAGCAAAATTGATAAAACAAAAAGATTGGGGATTCAATTAATAATGAAATAATACATTAGTTGTTAAACTGAGGTCTCCCCTCTATTTTATTTCTAACTAAATGATTCCAAAATTAATTGGTCAACAAGGATTTAACCCTTAACCTTAAGTTTTTTAAGTCCTCAAACTATTTTTTTTTATTTAACAATCTTGGTTTATATATGGTTGGGTGTGATAGTCCCGACGAGGCTTGTGATTTCATGCGCTAATTGCTAACAGTAACTAATTCTTAGGAGTTACCGTGAGTTGTTTTGATGATTAACGTGTTTGAGAGCATCTTTTTAAGACCCATGTCGAGTTATTAAAGCTCATTTCTGGTAACATAAAATAGTAATAGACTTTTTACAAATAGGTTTTATTTCAAATAAGGAAACAATACAAAAATTAGTTATAATATATATATATAGTTAGTTAGTTAGTTAGTTAGTTAGTTTTTATTTTATTTTTAATAATAATTAAGGGTTAGTTTATTAATAATTTATAGTTAAATAAACACCTCATATTGAATAAATTAAATCTAATAAATAATATATAAAATTGAGAATTAACATTTGCGATTTGTAGAAGGAATCCAAACTCAATTGTTAAATTTTACATGATATTAGCCTCAAATAAGTTTAATAGCCCAACAAATATCATGCCGCCCAAAATATTTGACAGCCATTAAAAGATGGAATACAAGTGAGAAGTGTTATGATTATAACATTAAATAAATACAAGAACATGATTTAATATATATATATATATATATATATATGAATAAAAAAAAAACACTTGTTACAAGATTAAATGCCTATTTAGAGACCGTTTGTCTCTGTGTTTGCACCTGCGTTTGGTGCAAAATTTTTTTGTTAAAATTGAGTTCGGTTTGTACTTTTTGGATCGTTTTGATGTGCTGATGTCAAAAATAATTTTTAAAAAATAAAAAAAACATCATTGGCATGTATTTCGGCACGAAAAGCTATTTGAAAAACAACCGCTACCACACTGTCAAACACACTCTTAGTAGTGAAGCCAACTATGCGGTTGGCCACACTACCAAACAATATGTAATTGTATGTTTATATTGTGGTATATAATATTTTTTAAAAATATTTTTTTTTTATTAAAAATACATTAAGATTATATATTTTTTAAGTTTTTTATTTTTAACATTAACACTAAAATTATTAAAAAATATACTTTAAAACATAAATTTAATGTTGTTTTAAGCGAAAACAAACAAACACTTCTAGATATAACACAACCTCAACCTTTAAATTCAAAAATATCATTTTTTTTATTTGGGATCACTCTTGTTTCTTATTGCTGGTTTTCTTACCTCGTACAGATCCTCTTTTGAATTCAAGGGAGCCGCACTCTTTTGCAAGTGTTGCTGTGCACGTTTTGCATGCTGCTTATGAACGTCAACCCTAACATAATTAATTGTATTATGCTGGGTTTTCTGCATTAAATCTAACACTTGGGTGTTTTTGAAGCACTTAATTTCCATGATAATTAAATTTTTCATCTTCTTAGACCCCACCAGAGCTTGCTGGGCAACCAGTGCCTTGGCGGGCAAGTTGATTAACCATGAGCCTTGCAGCTTCTGCGAATTTTTCAAATACAAATGGCAGGCAATTCCGCTAATTTACTTAAGAAGATTGGGTCAAAAGCGTTTAGCCGTCATTTCTCAAACCACGTAGATTAGTTCCAAATTAAAGGTCCAAATAAACGGATTATTAATCATTTAAATTCATTCCAGCAGCCTGATCCCCGAAATTTGTTCTTTAATTTACAGTTCAATAATTTTATTATAATTTTTGAGACGGCTGCAGTTCTGTGCGGATCTTGAACTTCCTTCTCCAGCTTAACCTGCGCAGCGCCTGGAACTTGGAAGGAAGTTATCCTTCCCCTCCTTTCCCTTTCCACATTTGATTTTTGAGTGACTCAACTGAGTTTTCTAGACGAGTTGGGAAGCTTTTAAAAGAGATTAAAGAAACCTCTTCACGTAAATACTTTATCGAGGATGTCGCATGAACCCACGACACAGCTTCCCCGCCCTCCTCTTTCCCCCTTTCTCTTAAACGCTACAATCATTTCATTAGTATTATCCGCGCGCGCGAATATAGAAGCAAAAATAGCCTAAGATTCTTTGTTTTTATCATTATTTTAAAACCTCCATTGATCGGTTAACTCAAAACCTAATTTATTTGAAACTTTGGTATAATTAGGTTAAAAAAAAAACTCAGTTGACCCAATTGAAATCTAAATTGACCCAATAACATGGCTAGCTAACCGTGACATCAATCCTTTGACTTTTTTAAAAACAGTTATTTTTTATTAAAATAATATTATTTTGATTATTTAAAAAAAAAATTGCCAATCATTCCACCCCATAATTCATGTCTTACCCCATACCACGTTTTAAAACTATGGTTCTTTCATGGTCACATCACAAATCTACTAGGTAAATTAGTTAACTTTAGGGGAAGGATGAATTCATCCCCGACCACCAACACAATTCTTAATCGAGTCCCCATACAAAACCTTTTTCTTCATTCAAGTCCCTCATCGATCAAATGTTACCAATAAGCCTTCATGGCCTAGATCCGTTGTTTTTCCCATCTATTGTTTTTTATTTAATTTCAATTAGACCTTGTAGTTAAAAGAGATTATATTAGTGGAAAATATAAGATTTGTGTTTAATCTAAATCATAGAAGAAATACATGGTTTAGATTTTTTTTTTCCTGCTGAAATTTCTACTCTAAAATATGCATGTGATGATTTGATGGAAAAGGACACATACGTTTAAATTAAATACTGAGCCAAAATTTGTGATAAAAATGAAAATATTTCATGGTTTTCATTTTATATTTTGTTTATAGACTTAATAATTAAGGAATGGATAAATATGTTCTTTGACTATAATTTTCTTAATGCACTAAATCGGATTGCATAACACCTTCGTGACGTGAAATGCAAAGCGTCCAGGATCTCATGCTAATATTAATTAGAACCATTCAAGATTTTGACCACAGTCATATTCCTAACTTCTAAAGTTCCAAGTCAGCCTATCATGGCAACACGGTTTTTGATCTCCATACGCCTTGTTCTCTCTGAAAACTTGCCTAGCAACTTCATATTGCTTAATACTTGATGATTTGTACAATAATCTCTTGTCACACAACTCTATATATTCCTTGGACCCCACTTCTCCATCCTCTATATAAAGGCTAAATCTCACGATTCTCACATTAACAACCTATCAAACACACACACATCTCTTTGTTAGTGATAAATTCTGCAACTCGATAACATGGGCAGGGACAAGTGGTCATTGCTTAGCAGCTTAAGGAGGGCAATCAAGAAGGTAAAGATCATACTGAATCTTGATATGAGTCGTTGGCGTCTGGCTTCTATGATTGGTGCAGCATCCTCGAGGAGACACCAGCTTAGCTTTAATGACAGACCAGGGTTAAGGGGCTGTGAAGATATTGATGATCAAGAATCAGAAGACTCGGGTTCTTCAAAGGGGCTACATAGAACCATCAGCAATCAATCAGAAGATGATATTGATAAGAGAGCTGAAATGTTTATTGAAAATTTCCGTCGCCAACTTCAGATTGAGAGGCAGATTTCCTTGGAGCTCAGGTATTTCCAAGGTTTAAATAGCTTCAAATCGATTTCTCCATGATTCTTTGTGGTAACCCCTGAATTTGGTGATGGGACCTGTGTTTTATGAGAGGTTTTCCGATGCCAAGTAACTTGATGGGACCTGTGTTTTTGTTCAGTCTGGGATTGTTTCATCAGTTCATTGTAGAACAGGGATGTTAGATTTTTATTTTTTTTACCTGTATTCTTTTATTTTAAACAAATAAAATTGGTGTGTGAATTTTGTATATAGGAAAGGGCATATAGAAACAGATGTTTGCATTTGGATTGTTGTGAGTAAGAATCGATTGGTGTGGTAAATAATTTTATATATACTTTGTGCTGCAAGCTAAGTCCGTTGTCCTTCTGTTTGTTTTCGAATGTCTGATGGCTACTAGTTGACATGGTCGATTCTTAGGCTATTTAAGCTCATCTTTTACTTTTAATTTCACAGTTAGTTTTGCCTTCTATCGAGATTAAATTCATTACAATTACAAAAATTATATCTTCGTATTAATAGTAACTAAATTTGATGGTTGGAGTTATATAATTCCTTTTCAAATTTATGTAAATTGATTTTACTAAAGAAAAGAGAGTGAAAAAAAAAATACTGAATCTAAAGCTGATGGTAGCACAAATTAGTGACACTTTTGAGTCATTGTAATCACTAGAAATGAGTAAAAAATTAAGAAAAAAAATAATCAAAAAAATTAAATCGTGTAAAAAAACTGATTAAACAAATTAAAATTTTAAAAAAATTAACCGGTTCGGTTTTATAAACCTGAAACCGAACTGAAAAAAACTGGAAAAAAACCAAGTCAAATTAGAAAAAACTAATTTTTATCCAAAAAAACCGAACCGAACCAAAACCAGTCGATTTAAATCAATTTTAATTTTTTTAATAAAAACAAATTTGATTTAATAACTGTTTTTATATAAAAATTAAACTAAATAAAAAATAATCATCCCTAGTCATCATCATCTTTATTAGAACAGAGATGAAAATAGTTGGGATTTGAAGATGAAAGCATATTCAATTTATTTTAAAAAATAAATTGATTGGTCACCTAATTAATTCTATCAACTTCAATAACACAAGTCTTCAATTTAATAAATTTATTTGTGTAAACAATTATTTATTAATATTAAGATTCTTCAACATATTTGATGGAAGTCACAAATATGTTTGGCACTCTCTAAATTCCACCATCTAATTAATAATTTTATTTTAGACTAATTTAGATGGAATCATTAAATATGGATAAACTACAAGAGAAGAAAACGAGCACACGTCACACCCAATTCATTGCAACTAGAGTTATTAGCTTAGTTACAAGTACCCTTATTATCTCATTACGTTATTAAGAGAATAAATAATGAAGAAAAGAAAAGAGAAAAATATAAATGTACAAAGGTGCCTGATCTGTTTTAAGCTGAATGGTAAAAGTTTTTTTTTAAAAAAAAAAATCAGGCACAAAATAAATCATGACTATAAATAATTTAACAGAACATGATAAAGTAAATCGTCAATAATAATCCTAATTAACAGAATATATAAAGCATGTGGCCTTTTCAGTGTAGCTTCTTTTATTGCTCACCCTCTCACTTTGTAATAAAAAAAAATTTGAAAAAAATTATTTTGGTTCTTAATTTTATTTTTTTTCACAATAAAACTTTTTTTCAACTCAAATTAGAGCACAATCACATGTTTTTTTGGGAATGAGGGTTGAATTGAAAGAAAATGAGCTTAAGTGAAAAACATGAGTAACATAGATGGCAACTCTATAATTTGTTTGAAAAAATTATTTTAGTCACTCATCGTTCTAAGCTATTAGGTAACTGGTCTTTATATTTTTTAAACATTACATTTTGGTATCATACTTCACTTTTCTTTTTCTATAGTTTTTTTTTTTTATGAAGAAGAGAGAGGGGGTCACCAAATTTTAGTACAGAGAAAGAAAGTTGTTGTTGGTCACGATTTTGACCACTAAAAATATCAATTTTTATATCAAATGGTTTTATATGATAAGAAAAGTTAAGATTAAGTGTGTTTTTACCTTGAAAACACCTAAAAATAAATATTTGAGCTCTGAAAGATTTTTTGTTACGAGTTGATTATGGATTCTAGGGTGATTTTTTGCATTTTTTTTAAGCCATATATTGATTAAATAAGGTTTCAATGGTGTTTCCTATTTATTTTTTTGTCAAAAAAGGGTTAAAAATAAATTTTTAGGTTGAAAAGGCAGAAGTTTTGTTTTTCTGATGACCGCAATGGCTGGATTCTGGGCAATTATAGACGATGCATTGTCTGTCAAAATAGACAACTTACACCCCCGTGCAGGCTCTTTTTTGTGGGCCAAGCACTGGGCCTAGTTTACCAGGTCCATAGCACCTGATCTTATTTTATTATTATTATTATTTTGTTGTTTTTATTATTACTTTCTATATGTATTTTTAAAAATAGTTTTTGCATTTATGTTTTAATTAATACATTTTTTATATGATTTTTTTAGCTTATCTAGCTTTTTTTAAAATAACAATTATTTTTTAATTATATTGACTATTTCCACAACCTCTAAAACATCCAGATCCTTTTTCAAACTGCAAGGTGCATGTACGTGGGCATAAACTGGCCAAACTGTTTGACCTTGCTGCAAGGGAAACGTTCAAACGAGACACGGCATGATTACGACTCTTTACGAGGCTGCTGATGTTCAAGGTATGGAAAGCGACCCGGTCTGGTGGCCGGCTTAATTCAAGGTTCAAGTTTTGAATTTTAACCGAGTTACCGGATCTTGATTTGATTGCCGGGTCAGCCGGGTCAAATTTTTTTTTAAAAAAGAAAGACATCGTTTTAGTAAAAAATAAAATAAAAGTCAACGAGTTTGCAGTCGGGTCTTACCGGTCAACCTGCCAGATCAGTCGGGCCACATCGAGTTTTTTTTTCCTTCATTTTTTCTTCAACCCGGCCCCGTTCCAGCCTCGAGTCCCGGATCAACCCACCAGGCTGGGCCGGGTTTCAAAACTATGAACGAAAGGATTGTTAAGTCAAGCGTGTTGAGTTAAATATTTTTATTTTTTATAAAAAAATTATATATATATATATATAATTTAAAAAATTTAAGTGCAAATCAAAAAGTTTGTACACATGTATAATCAAATAAACTAAGAACTATTTGTGCTAATAAATAAATAAAAAATCATTAATAACACCTAAAAAAACTTGAAAAACCGAGACACAGATATAGATCAAGGTATTTAATCTTACAAAACGAGACATTTACTCGATCATGTTTATTAATTTTTGCATATTAAAATATTTTATTATTTAATCAAACAATAATAGAAATAAACAAACATATTAAATTGATTGGATAAAATAAAATAAAAATGAATAATATGCAAAGCTACACATTATAAATATCATCTTAAAATAAATATTTTTATTTTCAAAAATATAGTTTATGTATACAAAAGATTAAAAACAAATCATAGATCAATAAAAAAAACTTCTTCGAAAATTAAACGCATAACAAAAAAATCATCCTAATTTAAAGGAGACTATCTAAACAAAATAAAAGAGAGAAGTAATATTAATGTAAATATAATTAAGCTTTTTAAAAAATATATATATAAAATAAGCATTAATTGAAATTAAAAAAACAATTAGAAAAAAAGGGTCAACCCAGCCCACCTAGCCTATTTCATTAGAGCCCGTGTGATTACGCTCCTTTTTTTAATAGGGGTGGACGACACTATTTTTTGAAAAAAAAATCAGATAACATGTCATTTGTTTTACCTAAATTTCTACCAATGTGGTAGTCGGAAAATCAAGTTCAAGGTACTTTCAACCCAAAAACTCATTTTTCAACTCGTTTCTTTTTACCCAAAACACCTATAAAATATCTTAGAAACCATGATGAATAAATCCATGACCATAAAAAACCACCCCAAAAACCAAACTTATGCAAAACAAAAAATCAACCTGAGCTTAGATCATGAACTTTCAAGGAATAAAAACACTTAATATGAACTCCCCTCATCAAATGAAAAAATTAGAAACAAATATAATTTATTTTGGTGGCCTAAATTGATGTCAATGACATGTTTCTCTTTATATCGCTACAATTCGGCGATCTCTCTCTCTCTCCTCTCTCGACTAGGGACCAAAAAATAACAAAAATAAATTTGTGTACCAAAGTAGAATTGGAGAAATGTTGAGGGACCAAAATTGTTTAATTTGCGTGATTGTTTAAGTTGGAGGATCAAAGTACATCTTTTTGAAACTTATGGCACACCACTCATGTTTGCTGTATTTTTTATTTTGGTTCCCTCTCTTTCAATCCCACCTTTTCATAAGTATTCAAAATCAATTGCTCTTTGAGTAGGACTAAATTGTCCAAAAACAAAGTTTAATTACCAAATTTAAAAACTATAAAATTTTGCATAGTCCATCCACAATAAAATACGAAAGGATAAACAGTGGAGGCAATGCATAGTAAAAATACCACATCATTTAGACTAAGGTAATGTGTATATTAAATGATAAGATAATAAATATCATTCATTTATACGTGTTTAATGTCAATATTAAGGGATTTATATATCATATTGTATTATAAAAATCTAAATACTCAACAAATATATATATTAGGTTAGGTTCAGGCAAGTTTCAGTTCAGGTTTGATAATATTCATACCTTATCTATTATTTATCGGGTCCAGAAATGCTCGTTCATTGAGTTAGGGTCGGGTTAGATTAAATTGTAATCCTTATTAGGAATGAAAAGGATGTTTTTAGTTGAAAAATATTTCGCTTTAAGTTTTGATTGTTCAAAAATTGACTCTAATTTTCTAATAGATGACATATTATTTATCTAGGTGAAAGACGTGTTGTCCGTTTTACTTAAAAGAAAAACTTCAACAGATTATTTTTTTTATATATAGAATTTAAATATTTTGAACGCATTTGAATATTTATTTTATTTTTCATAAAATTAAATAAAACATTTCTCTGAAAATAATTCTATTGAATATACTGACTAATCTTTTAAATTAGATTTTTTACATGCATGTCCCTCGAAAAGACACTGCCAAATATTGCTGCTTTCTTCTTCTTCTTTTTTCTTTTTCTTTTTTCTTTTTCTTCTTTTCCTAGTTCCCATCTAGCAATCTAGCTTGTATCACCCGCATTATTTATTACTAGTTATTTAACTTGTATTTTATTATGGGTTATAATATTTTTTTAAAAACAAATACATGATGTATAGATTATTTCAATATATTTTTTATATAACAAATTTCAAGTGTAAATCAAAAAGCCTAAGCAAATATCTAGTTAAATAAATTGATAATCATCTATGTAAATAAACAAAAAAATCGTTAACAATAACTAAAAGAAAAACTAAAAAAAAATAAAAAGATGAATGTAGATCAATATATTTAATCACATAAAATAAGATATTTACTCGTTTGTATTTACTAAACTTTCTTATTTAAATAAGTAAAAGATAATAGAAATAGAAATATAGATGAAATTGATTTAATAAACTCATAGTCTAAAAATAATATTACGCAAGGCCGAACATATAAAAAATATTTTTTTTTATTTTAAAAAATATTTTTTTTTATTTTAAAAAATATTTTTTATCTGTATAAAACAAAAATAATATATAGATAAATTAGAATAATATCTTCAAAAATCAAATACAAACTAAACAATTTTTTAAAAACTTCTACTAAAAAAGAAGTGCAAAACTTGTGATTTAAGTCATGAGACTATGACAAAATCATAGAAAAGAAACTAAAAATAATCATAAAACCAATTTTTTGTAAAACAATAATGTACAGTGACAAGATTGTAAGAGAACATGAGCAAAATATGAAAAAAAAAATACGAACGACATTAACTTTTCAAATCCATGAACTAAGTTATTAGATCAGATGTAATAAGAAAAATATGAATCCCATTCTCCAACAAATCAAATATTAAAGGATGAAACAAAAAAAAAATTCAATTACACAAAAGAATCTAAAAAAATTATAATTTAAAAAATAAGGGTGAAATTTGAATTATAAAATACATTAGAGGGCGAACAAAAAATTTTAATTGGAGGGTTAAATTGAAATGAAAAATAACTTTAATAAAAGAAAAAAAATCAAAAAAATAGGAGTCAAATTAAAAAAAAAATGACATATATTTTGATCAAATGATGAAATTAAAAGCCATTAAAACTTTAACAAAATGGCTAAGGAAAAAAATAAAAATCAAAAGAATAAAGACCAAAATGAAAAAAATAACATATGAGAAATTATAATCAAAAGGCTAAATTGAAAACAAACAAGATTTTTATAAAAATGATAAGAATTTAACTTTTTTAAAAAATCAAAAGAATGATGATTGAAATTGAAATAACAAAAACAAAAAGGGCAATGATGCACTTTTCTTAGTAAGAGAGAGATAAGAATGGAAAAAAAAAAAACAATCATTAGCAAGAAATCATTCATCATCCACCGTCACACGCCTTACCTAGAGGAAGAGAACACAATGCCTCTTCCAGCAACACGTTGGAAAGATAGATTTGGTCACTAGATGATGTCTTACGCACTACTCAAATGGCATGGATGCCACTCATTTACTAAAACGTAATAAGCATGTGCTAATATTTTTTTAGAATGAAAAAAATAAAAACTCAACATAAACAATATCAAAATACCCCTCATCCCCTTGGAAATAACAAATAAACTCATGTGAAAGGACAAAACACTTTTAAATGCATAACTTAATTTTTATTTTTTATAAGGGCAAATATATATTTTAACTTTAATCTAAGAAGAGTAAAATAAAAAAACTCTTAACAATTTTAGATTTTTGTTGATTTCAGGACTAAAACATATTTTTATTGTAATTGATTTTGGAAAAACTAATATATCCCCGAATAATATGACCGACGAACCTCTTAGATAAACTAAATTACCCTCAACATGAAGTCTTCCTTTTTTCCACCGAACAACAAAATAGTAATTTCTCTATAGTAAATTTTATCTGGTGCTAAGCTGAAAAACTCATGTAATATATTTCCCGTTAATTTGCATCTATTCTTTCCTTTTTTAACACAAAAAACCCATCCCCTTGTATTCCTGGGGATCATCAATTGAAGTACGCTTTACCCGCAGATAACTAGAAACAGCGTGCACTCTATTTTAGGGGTCAATGGTATTGCTTTGCGTTCAAGTGTGGTGAGCGACACGTCAGGTAAAGAGGTCTCGGAGCCGGCCATGTTCATGGCGACATACCTAATTACGAAAAGTTGACCAAAGGCTTTAGCCATGTGCAAGCAAAGACCGAATAAAGTCCAGCCAAATTTATAGGCCCAATCCCACTATCCCTCGATGCAAAATCTTATTTGCATTTGATTTTCACAGGCGCGAAGACGTAAAGTGCAATACCCTTTATTCATGGAAAAGGAGCTAACCTACGGAATAGACTTTAAACTCCTTGATGTAGGCCATATGACATGAAAAGAAAGGCCTAGTTTGTCCCAAGATCCAAGGACATAATGGTACATTCAAAGGCATGTTTTCTCCCCTCCTCTGATCAACACCTTATTCCTTGGTGGAATAAAAGTCAACATGGTAGTCTAAATCGCACGAAATTGCCAATTTAATTATACTTTGAATATAAAGAATACTTGGAATTCATCGATATCATCACTACATAACTTCTTCTTGCGAAGAGCCAGAGCAAGGGATTCGAGAAGCAAGTAACAATGAAGAGCACCTCAAAGCCAGACCGGCACCGGTTCATTCTCTCCTCTTTATTTTTCATCTTCTTCTTGTGTGCCTTGGCTACCATCAATGGAATCCGATTTGATGGCTTGTTAAGTTTTGGTAGATGTGCTCTCTCCAACATTCCATCTCAATCCTCCACTCCGTCTTCCAACAATTTTCTTGCCGTGAATTCTTCAACCTCTAGTGATGATATTCGCATACTTATAGGCGTTCTAACACTTCCCGACCAATACCAACGTCGACATTTTCTGCGTCTCATATACGGCACCCAATCTCCGGTGGGTGCACAGATTGATGTGAAGTTTGTGTTTTGCAATCTAACCAAGGAAGACCAAAAGGTACTCGTTGCTCTTGAGATAATGCGGTATGATGATATTATCATCCTGGATTGCAAGGAGAACATGAACAAAGGTAAAACCTACACTTACTTTTCAAGCTTGCCGGAAATGCTAAATGACACAGATAGACCTTATCCTCCTTATCATTATGTCATGAAAACCGACGATGACACATATTTCCGGTTAGATAATTTAGTGGAGTCGTTAAAACCATTGCCTAGAGAAGATTTGTACTATGGTTATGTTATCCCATGCCCTAGCATGGACCCTTTCGTGCATTATATGTCTGGTATGGGATACATGATCTCATGGGATATTGTAGAGTGGATTAGAGATTCTGAGGTGCCAAAAAATCATTTGGAAGGGCCAGAGGATAAAGTTTTCGGTGATTGGATCCGAGAAGGTCACCGTGCAAAAAACAGGTATAATGCTAAGTGGTCTATGTACAATTTTCCTGAGCCACACACACAATGCACACATGAGCTTTGGCCAAACACAACTGCGGTTCATCTGCTGAAGAATCAAGAGAAGTGGATCCAGACATTGAAGTATTTCAATGTTACTAGTAATCTCAAACCTTCTAAATTGTATCATATACCTTAGGTAATACCTTCATTCAATATTTTGTTTTAGATTCTTTGAATTACACGAGGAGTATTATAATTCTGCAGTTTATATTTTACTTTTTACTTTCTATAGCGGGTGATCTCACTCATGTAAGTCTAACATGTGAGAAAACATGAAGGGTGCACATATTTGGTGCCCCAATAATATAAAATGAGCCATTCAAATTATCTTACTGTTTTTTTTATTAATGATCGGGTATTAATTCTAAAATTAACAACTATATAAATCTTTAGTGATTTAAAAAAAATTTAAATTCATAATTATTAAGAATCAAACCTAAAACCTGATAATTAAATTATTTTTTAAGATTAAATTATCCTATTGTTGGTTTGTCACTGTATTCTTTTCAAGTTCTCCATTTCTGCAATTGACCAAGGAATCGAAATGTCGAAATGCCAAGCCACAATGGATGCCCCACAAAGCATGCTGCTTGCCTTAGCCCATACAAACCAAACCTGAATAGCAATTGTCTGCCCAAATGAGTCGGTTTATATGGGTTGCCAGTTGCCAACTAGAGAAAGGGCGCCGTAATTACATAATTTCAAGATAGATCAAGTAATCTGTTGATTTTTAATTTGAAGATTTAATTGGTTATACATGGGTGACCCATTTGAAAAGGATAAACTTGATTTAGATGGGTTGACTTCAAGAATTTCTTTTTTTTACATATATATATATATTTTTTTTTTATTTGAAAAAATATCATTTTATAAAATAAAAAATAAAATTATTTTTGTTTGAAATTGATCTAAATTGACCAACAAAATTATAAATCAAACTTCAAGTCAGGTTAGATTCAAGTTGGATTTTATAAATATGACCCCAGATCAAGCTGTCCATTTCAATTTTCAAAGTCACCAACTCCATTTCTGTAGCCATATTTGTTGGCAATATCGTCATTTAACTTCTCAAAGTAAATAATCAGTTGATTTAAAGCCCTGACTCCGATTGAATTATATTTTTAGCTAATTTGAATTTTGAATTTGTTAAACTTGGATGAATGTAATTAAACTTAGCCTTGAGTAATTTAACTCTAAAATTTCTTTTTAATTTTTATCTAAAAGTGATGTCGTTAATTTTTTTAATTTTATTTTTCAAAACTACTCAATTTATTAAAAATAAAAAACAACCTTGAGGATGTATCTTAACTGGTCGGCTCTAAATTTATTTTTTAAAAATTATTAATTCGAGTTTTATAAATTTCAGGACAACTAAAAATTTATATAATCGTTAATTTTAGAGCTCATAGAATTAACTAAGATTCTTATAAGCTAAGACGGACATTCATATTAATAAAAATAAATAAATAAAAAGCAAAATATTTATCATTTGAAATCTCTTTGTTTCACTCAACAAAATCACGATTTAAATTTTGAGTGGGTGAAAGAGAAACCTCAGACGGTCTGATAAATGTGATCTCGGACCCAGCTGCCCATTTCGATCAATGTCACTGCAGAAACCATATTTGTGGGCAATATCGTCATTTAACTTCTCAACTTGACCCTCACCGAACTGTTACCTGAATCCCTCACAGTCAAATCAAAACTCTCAATTTACATTTATCTTAAGAACCTCTCTCCAATCGAGATCCACACCTGTTCTGTTCTTTATCTATCACCAACCATTAAAGTAACCTAATCACCCCACTCGTGTCCCGTTTTTGACCTTGGCCTTCCTTGCCTGGCCTTGCTTTGGTCACTCATTAGTCACAACTAGACTAGTGCGCCATTCAAATTAAAATACCACATCCACTTATTCTTCAGCAATACAAATATATAACCTGCCTCCTGATTCCGCCGCCGCCGCCGCCGAATTTGTCGGTGATCGTTGGCGTTTTCCATTTCATTTCGTTTTCTTATCTCCTGTGTAAGCATCTCTCTGTCTCGTGTATAAATGAGGGGGTGATTTGATAGATATCCTATTTAATTACTTTTTCGTTTGGGTTGGTTTTTCACTCATTAATGCATCATCATGAGTTTTAAAATCAGTGTTACTACTTTTAATCCAGTAAGCACCTGCAATGACCATGCTAATTGCGAAGAAAACATGTCTGTCTAGAGGTTTTGAAATTTGTGCAAAATCCTACTAGTTCATTTGGAAACTTCTGTAAAGTGCAATCTATTATAGAGTAGAGTAGTTTTAGGAAGTCATCGCAGTGCTTAAATGATAATGGAAATGGTGGGTGCTTTTGTTTTATGATCGGTTCTGTTTTATTTTAGGATATAATATAATATAATGCTTTTCGTTCTCATTTTGATGTTAATGGCGGTTTGTGCACCTATGTGTGTAGATGCAGTGTTTTGCAAAGGCTTGTATCGTTACTATCGTATATGCCTGAACACAAGTGTTTTGCGAGGGCATCTATCATTTTCTCGTTTTGTTTCTTTTTTTTTTTTCCTGTGTTGTTGATAAAAGGCTTCGTTTTGGTCTGTGGCTCATGTGAATTGTCTTAGTCTTACAGGGTATAGTTGGCAAATCATTTTTCCCAATTAAAGATGGGCAGCAAACCAGCTCCATTTTCAGATATTGGCAAAAGAGCCAAAGGTATCTTTTATATGGATGTTTATATCTAACCATGTAGTTTTATTTTCTTGAGATTCTAGATGCGTGTTTGGATGCAAGCACATGCATGTTTTGATGTTTTCATCTATGTGCTTATCTGTGAATGCTTAATGGTTTAATATGGAGTTTCCACTATTGAAATTTTACCTCAGGTTGGACCTTTTTTTATGGCACGACTAAACTTTGAGAAAAAAACACTTTTTTTTTAATTAATCTGTCAAAGTGAAAATCAATTCCAGTATTTATTTATATTTACACAAAGTAATACATTACATCACTTGGATAAAAAATATGTAACCATAACCTTGGACTTTAGGTAGCAATCCTTCCTGTAAAATGTTTGTTATGGATATGATAGATAGCCTTGTAATCTCAATGGAACTGTGCCCTCAACCTAAACATAACAATCAAATGATTGTCCAGACACTCCAAAGGACTTTTCTTGCTCCGCTCTTTTTTCTTAGTGGTAGTGACTTTTAATGTATATTGTCTCTCATTGTTGATGCCGTGTTGACTGAATTAGGCTTTTACAAATTTGCCTTAGCTATAAATTCTGATTTTTCGCAAACATTGCTTATCTTATGCAGACCTCTTGACCAAAGATTACAACTATGATCACAAGTTTACCCTCTCAATTCTGAGTTCTACTGGAATGGTACCATTGAATTTACTTCTCCTCATTTAAGTTCCTTATTCACTGCTTTTCGTAATAACATCTGTTTAGGGGATATCTGTCTGGGTATTTCAGATTCCACACCCAAATGCTTTAGTATATGGTTTTACTTACTCTCTTGTTAAGGCAGTGAACTATTGATCTATGTGTGTTTTCTCCTTGAGATTGTAAATGTTATACATACTAACTGTTGATGCTTGCAACTCACTGGATTAATATCTGATACACTTGATCAGAATGTCGAACCACAAGTACTTTTAAATGATTTATATGTTGAGTGTTGGGATGCATATTTGAGCATGTGCACATCCTATGGTTTCGATTCTATGTCCGCTCTACGTACACATTTGAGATTCTAAATGTTAGATATTAGCAAAGCGTTAGGTCATGATTGATTATAGAAACTATTGACTAACCCCACAAAAACTATCAAGCTGAATAGAGATAATAAATATTCCTGAACATGTGAGAAGACATATCCGTCAAATTGGAATGAGTGTTTAAGTGTTGTGAGCATGGAAAGAAAGAGTGTGTGTTTGAAACAAAATAGAGCTGAAAGGCCATAAATGATTGAAAATGACTTGGTTTTGCAAGGTTAGCCAAACTCAGGAGAGGTCTTCTTAGTCTTGATGACTTTGACCAATATCAGCAAGTTAATGAAAGAAAGAACCAGATAGATTTTCTTTCAGAACTCATTCTCATGTATTTGCTGTCATTCATTCCTGTTGTTTATCTAAAGGAATGTTACTTTAGATAATCCAAATGATTTTTAAGGACATCAGTCATTGAATGTATCTTCTATGTTTGAAATATTGAAGCTAATTAATGAAAGAGATTAGGTGAAGCCTGATTTGGCGTGCCAGTGGATTATTTATAATTTTCTTTTCTCAGTGTTAAAAATTTGATGTGGGAATCGGGCATGTAAGGTTGTCATAGTGCTCCTGTTTTTCAGAAAATAGGACCCCATTCGTAAATAAATGTTGACATTATTGTTTCTCTTAAAACAAGAAGCATTTAGAGTTCGAATGATGAGGTTTTGATGCTATCTAATCAAATATATCATTAAACTGCATGTGCAGGGGTTTACAGCCACAGGTTTGAAGAAGGATGAAATTTTTAATGGTGATATAAGCACCTTGTACAGGAGCAAGAATACTGTTGTGGATGTGAAAGTTGATACCTATTCCATTGTAAGAGAGAAGTTCATGTACTTGATCAGAATTTTTGGCATTTTCACTCACTTAGCAACAATTGAATTCTTATTTTCACTCACTTAGCTACAATTGAATTCTTATTCTCACCATGGTCATTTTGAAATATAGTCAATGCTGAATTATTTGCATTCAAGCGCCTTGATGGTATGCTGATCTGTTTCTATGTGTAACTCTTTGACAGGTGTCTACCAAAGTGACTGTTAATGACATTTTTCCCAGCACCAAAGCTGCACTTAGTTTCAAAATACCTGATCACAAGTCTGGCAAGGTCAGTGCATTTTAAATCGTGTAACAAAAAAAAATGATTATAAGAATTTGCATGCGGCATGTGCATGGAACTGTTAGGGATGCATTTGTATTGGAAGTTACTTGTTCCTTGCATGGCTTCCCAGTAATTTTTCTTACTTTCAGAATTTGGTAATCTTGTTATCAATCTGTACTTTATAGAGCCTTTCCATGTTGCTTAAAATGGAAAATCTATCTAGTGTCATTCAGTTGATCCATAGCTGGGTAATGGCCTTTGCTTTTTACTTATTATGAGTCATACCATGCTATTATTCACTGTGACATGCAACTCATCCCAAAGTTTTAACCAACAAAAGGAGGCATAAAGATGAATGAAAATGGAATTTAACAAGCAAGTACTACAAATAAATAGTATTTTCCATAATTGTTTTCCATAATAGGGTATGGCTAGTGATGGAATTAAACAAGTGCTAACATCATATAGAAGACGAGGGAAAATGCAAGTGATCGGATTAACAACCATGGTTGCAGCAATGCTGAGCAAGAGTCTAGTTTTTCCGAGACAGCAGCAAATTAGCATGAGTTTTTAGTATGTAGAATGATAATCTGAATGACTTTGTATCTGGGATCCTTCCTTAATCTATCTGAGAGACTATAGTACTGAATTGAGGCAGGCAGATTAGATTACTCGTACTCAGTGATGACTCTGCTGGCTTGCCCCCAAGCTCTCTTAAAGGACTTTATGATAGTCTGAGTCCTAAGAATGCACAGGAAAAAAATGTATTTTATTGAAGACGTCTTCATTTAGTGAAGTCTGTATCTCCATGTTTTACTTAATTTTTCCTAACATCTATCATCTTTCCAATAAGAATGAATTACAAAGGTGAAATAATTTGTGGCAGTTTTTCCTTGTGAGTAAATGAAACCTCCATGCTTGAAATTTACTAGATTTACATGAAAAAATGAACTGGTGGAAAGAAGCACCAGTTATGTTTTAATTAACTGGGAACAGGTTTGAGATGCTGGTAGAACATAATAACCAAGAAAAGCTCATTAGATTTCATTTTGTTGTAGAAGTACTTGCTAATTGTGGATAACCTTTATGAAATTGTGTGCTGAAATTCTGACTTATTTCTGTCTGTTGAGTTGCAGCTGGATGTGCAGTACCTTCATCATCATGCAGCCATTGATTCCAGCATTGGCCTCAATCCAAATCCTCTTTTGGAGCTCTCAGCTGCAATTGGAAGCAACAATCTTAGTGTGGGTGGTGAAGTTGGATTTGATACTGCCTCTTCTTCATTTGTCAAGTGTAATGCTGGGATTGGCTTGAACAAGCCAGATTTCTCTGCTGCATTTTTACTGTAAGCATACGTAAAGCTTGTTCTCTCTCGTTAAAAGAGTATTTATTCCTTCTCCTGTTTTAATATTCTATATGTCGTGCCTTTTGTCTTGAAAGGTATGTGCATTTTTTTGTTATTCCATTTAAAGACAAAATGAATATTCTTAAATCGCAGCAGTTGCAGTATTAGATGTGTTAGTAGTAAAGGTACTTGTTCTTTTTGAGTATGAACTCATCAGAAGCAGCTAAATAATTATTCACAGGCGCCAGGAGTTATTATTGTTATTACATTTTAGGCCTTTTCGTGTCTTTTGTTATTCAGAATGGTTGCTTTTTATTGGTCTAAAGTTTGCTTTGACTTGCCTTTAAATTGAAGCTCGACTTTGCTATGTAGGACGGACAAAGGACAAACTCTCAAGGCATCTTATGTTCATTCAGTGAACCCCTTACATTCCGTTGCCGCAGAAATGACTCACAGGCTTTCCTCCCTTGAGAACAGTTTTACCATTGGAAGTTCTCATGCAGTGGATCCATTTACAGTGGTAAAAACACGATTCTCCGACAATGGCAAGGCTGCAATGCTATGTCAACATGAATGGAGACCAAAGTCGCTTATTACTTTTTCAGCTGAGTATGACCCAAAGGCCACCCATGCGGCAGCCCCCAAGTTTGGCCTTGCTCTTGCTCTCAAGCCATGAATGTGAAATCACCTTTTATTCTGTTCAGCAACTTGAATTGAAGAACACCTGAATCCTGTTATATTTTTTCCAGAACCCGAGAGGGTTTGAGTTTTTACCTTGTACATGTAGGTAAACCAAAAGATCAAGTGAATGGTGAAAGGTTCTCAAGTATTGTTTGGTGATTGAACCCAATTTTGATAAGCTTTCGGGAAAAAAACCAGAGATCATAATACTATTTTTTGCAATTGAATTCTCGAGGATACAGTGTAAAGGATGCTTAATCTCTCCTGATATTTCAGCCTTGTGATGCCTCATGGAATAAATGTTTTTCCTTGTGCCAGTTGATTCACTGCCCTAATATAATTACTGGTCTGTTCGTTACTTTTGTATTCTTATCAGTGACCATGTGTGCAGACGACTGCCATGATTCTTGCAATCCAATCCATCTCTCCACTACCTGATCTGGAAGAGGACTAGGCCAGCTACATGATTCGGACCTTCTCCCTCTAGTCTTCTGAATTTTTTTTTTTTTTTTTTGAAAAATGAAAATAGCATAGTTTTAAAAGAGCTGTTATTCTGAATTATGATTTTAATATAATCGTGGTTCTGTTTTGGCATGTAGCCATGTAATTATATTACTATTATACACAGTCCATCCAAATTATTCGGCAGATGCTTTTTCTTTAATTTCTAGAATATATATACTCAAGAAGAAGAAGAGGAAGTTGTCTTGAAGGGAGAGGCAGGGACCATGTAGAAAAAATTGAAACTTATGGTAAATCGAAATTCTACTCCTCCGTCCATTTTCAATATTTGAGAAATCTAGAGTGGCAAAAAGCCTCTTTACCTCACGATTGAGAAATTGCTTTCATTTTATCCGTCATCATGGCGACATTTGTTTCCCTGGTTAGAAGTATTTTTATAAAAAAATATTTTTTTTGTTTTAAATAATTTTTTATATATTTAAATATTTTTAATATGTTTATATGAAAAATAATTTTTTAAAAATAAAAAAATATTATTTTAATAAATTAAAAAAAAAACAATATAAAAAATAACTAACTTTCCATACTGCATTTACAACGACGACGTTTTCCATCCTCCCTCCCGAAACACAAACAAAACCTTTCCTTCACGATCCATAAATTAAAAACACCAGATCCTCTCCTCTCTTTCGATCAGATCTAAACCAGAACTACCCTTTTTTCCATCACTTTCCCGCGAAAACAAAACACCACATTTTCCCGGAAAATAATAAAAAAATGTCGCACAACGGCGACATGATCCCTCTCCACGCATCTTCTCAATCAGACATCGACGAGATCGAGAACCTAATAAACTCCTCCATCCAATCCAGTCCTTCAACAGTCCTACCTGCCCGCCCACCAAGCCCACCCCGAATACCCGTATCCACTTCTCCCTTCATCCAATCAAATCTCCCTCCACCTCAGCCGAAACCACAACCCACCATCCAGAAACCGCCATCCATCTTCCCTTCCGCCCCTCTACCTCCTCTCCCACCTAGCTCTGTCAACTCCGCCGGTGGCAATCTTTCTGCGACCGGGTTCGGGTCCCCTCCGAACACGTTGACGGAGCCAGTATGGGATACCGTAAAAAGAGATCTTTCTAGGATTGTGAGTAATTTGAAGCTGGTTGTGTTCCCTAACCCGTATCGAGAAGATCCGGGTAAGGCTTTGAGAGATTGGGATCTGTGGGGTCCCTTTTTCTTTATCGTCTTTCTGGGACTCACTCTTTCTTGGTCCGCTTCTGTTAAAAAGGTTAGTAATTTTTTTTTAACAGAATGGCTTTGATTTTGTGCTAATTGGTTTTTATAGTTTTTATTTTTCACCTGTTTGAACTCTTTTAGGATATTTTTGGTAGCTTAGAGAATTGAAGAATGGGAATTACTAGGAATGAAAGGTTTTGAGTCATTTTGATTCTGTACAGATTAATGGAGTTGGTGATAAGGCAGAGATAGATGATGGGTCCTGTCCTGATATATTTAACTATAAATTTGGAGATGAGGTAGCCATGTTGGTTTTAGAATTTGGGACTGCATTGTGGCACCAGGCACATGATAGGATCTGATTATGCTTCCACATTTAACCACCGCCGTATGATGGGGATGTTTGATTGAATCTATAATGTTTACAGTGATTGTTTTTTAATGGTTATGACCGTTATTTCAAGCTTGATGGTCATTGTTTTAAAAAGCTCACCAAAAATTGATGAAAATGTCTGCATATTATTGTTAGTTTGTGAGACTTTGTGGGAGAACACTTGTTTCTTGTTGTGTACATCATAGCATTGGAGTTTAAGAGTCTTTCATTCTGGTAGCTCTACTTATTTTTCCCTTCTGGTGAATTTGTGGAAAATGTGGAAGATATTTTTTCGAACATTCCTTACAATGTCATGCACTCCATGGTGGCTGTGAGCAAGATATAACATCCTTGACAGTAAAAAATTGTGTGATCAGGAATGCATTGTTATAAGATCACACTACTGAATAGCTGCTAGTTACAACCAAGATGTATAATTTTGAGTAATAAAAAACAGGGAACAATGAGATTTGAGATTTCTGCCCAACAAGTAAACTGTTTCATGATCTGCTTTGTGGTTTCATGTTTATGCCAATTGATTGTGATATTCTTGAGGGTTGTAAAAGTAGGGTTTGAATGAAGTGAAAAATAGGTCTGAATTTTGTTAGTTTTTTTTCTAGAAACAATGGATATTCCAAGTTTTATGCCTGGAGTAATTCAAACATTTTAAATGCCTGATCTGATTTCTTAGTATCGGACTTGCATCATAAAATCTGAAAGATGGTTAGAAAGCTTATAAACTTTTGCAAAGCTTATTTTCATCCTTGGAGTAAAACATCATAATTAGTTAAGAACAATTTATTGACCGAGTTAGGTCTTCCTGATTCTTTAAAGACTTTTGACTCTAAACAGGAAACTTGGAAATTTGAACATAAATTAACTATGATTGCATAATAAGACCTGAAAACATTAAAACACAATGACAGAAACCCATTTCATACCTGTTTAAAATGAAAATTATCAAATGTTGTAGACTCAATTTTTTTGTCAAAAGAAAATAAATGAAATGGAACCATAGGTTTTCATATGCAAAATAAATGTAAAATAGCAGTTGATACAAATGGAGCAAAACTTCAAAAGAATTGCAAGTAGTTTTAAATTAATTTGAAAATATTAGGGCTTGTTTGATGTTGGTGTTGGTCACCCAGTAATGGTCACACAAATATTGTGACAAATCACACGAAGCGAGAAAACTTGCAACCCACTACTCCAAAAAGGCTTGGTAAGGAGAAGCACACTCTCCTACGAAGGATTTCCCCATCAAACATAATGAATGAGTACTGTAATGAATGACTTAAACAGGCCTGTTAGCGATACGAGCCCTTTTTTCTGCTTTCTAGATCAACATTTCTGCTTTTGATATATAAGCTATTGTTTGGTGACAAATAGCAACATTTTCAAACAACTTGGCTTCGTCTTTGCTATATGGTGGCTGCAGAATTGATTTTTGGTGTTCACATGATGTTTCGCTGTTTGCTAAGCATCCTTTTGCTAATAGTCTTGTGTCATATGAGAATTGAAAATTTGATCTTAGAAAGAAAAGTAAGTGGGCATCTATGCTTATCAACTGATGTGTGGTCATCACGCAACAACTGACAACAAAGCCAAGCAAACCCTTGGTTATTACATGGGGGCACTGAAGCATTTGTATAGTGACCAAAAAGGAATGCCAAAACATCTGCTTAAACAATCAATGATTTGATATTTAAGCCTGCTCTTTTGTCAATGCCTTGCAACATTCTGCCACCTTTTATATGTTGACTAGTTATCATTTCCAAGGCAGAATGTGCCAGATAAATTGGAAAGACTAGTTGGAAAATAAGTGCTCCTATGTGATTTTGGTGTTGACCTGTGATTTATTTTTCGTTGCATTTTCTACCTCTGTACATGTCTTTTCATATTTCAATTGTGGCAGTGCTGAAGTTAACCTTGATGTTCTTGCAAGATCTAGAAATGGGCAAGTTCTCATCATTGCTACGAATCTTGCATGTCCTATGTAGATAGAGACTAATATTGTCCCATTCTGGATTGATGATTTTAGCTGCCTGTGTCTTGTCCACGTGTTTTCTTTACTCTTCAAACAAAGCATGTGGCTTTTTATTAGAGCAAAATGTTGCAAGTTTTGTTCAGTTCTAACAGTTTACATGTCATTTTCCAGTCTGAGGTGTTTGCTGTTGCATTTGCACTGCTTGCAGCTGGTGCTGTAATCTTGACACTGAACGTCCTGCTGCTGGTAATAGCTTCTTCTCTTACTCTTTCCATGAAACACAATCATGCGTATCCCTCCGTATGTGTATGCTTTTACATTCCACAGGATTGAACACAGTAGCTAGCTTTCATTCTTGGTTGATTGCTAGTTTTATTTGAAGTCAAATATTATTGTTTTGCTGTTTCAGGGTGGACACATAATTTTCTTCCAAAGTCTGAGCCTATTGGGTTACTGTCTCTTTCCTCTAGACGTTGGAGCTCTCGTCTGCATGTTGAAGGACAATGTAATAATAAAAGTGATTGTAGTATCTGTGGCACTGGCTTGGAGCTCGTGGGCTGCCTATCCTTTCATGAGTTCAGCTGTCAACCCAAGAAGAAAGGCTCTTGCACTTTACCCTGTATTTCTGATGTATGTATCCGTTGGTTTTCTCATCATCGCCATTGATTGATGCATTGGCAACTCTCATTGTTGGGATTTTTTCCGTAAACAATTTAACCTACAGCAGTACATAGGAATTTTACATTGTGGTTAATTTTCTTCACATGTTACTGTATTTTTTGACCCGTTTTTGACTTGAGATGCCTGGAGATTCAATCTGCCAGATATTATATAGTAGTATGAAACTTTGATGTGTGCCCTGTTCATGTCATTTCTGAAAGTGGTGTCTGTCCCTGAAGGAAATGCCTTTCAGGGAGAGGATAGATCATTCAGCTTGATCTCTAGAATTTGTTTTTTTATTTTTATTTTTTTTACATTTTTTATGCTTCTTCTAAAGATCGGTTGTTACAGTAACAAAAATCTCACGACTATTCTACTATTATTTCTTTGCTTTTTGATTTTTTTAAGCGCGTGCAATCAAGTAAGAATTTAAAAAGAAAAAAAAAAGATGCAGAAACTTGTTCAGCCTATATTAGTGAGTAAAATTAATTATTTTAAGAATTTCGTTATAGTTAGATTGTTTTTGGTCTTTTAAGAGTTTTTACATAAAATAAATATTTTTATCATCCGCATGTGTTAATTAACATCAAAACCCAAAAATTCTAGGTTATTACTTGTTGTACATTGCAATCCAGAGTTATTTTATTTGTTATGTGCCACTAAATAACCATATTTAGAAGACAGTCCAACTAACAATCTTTGATGTATTTTTTTAATTTTTTATTATGATATTTTTCTAGTTTTTTTATATTTAAAGAGAATATTTTTTTATAATTTAGTTTTTATTATTCAATATTATTAGAGTTGTAATAATCTTTTAACAAGTGGATACATAACAAATAAAATTATTCTATTATTTTTTTTTTAGTTTAACGTGGGTGTCCGGACCATCTTACGCGCACCTCGACTAATCCTATGAGTCCTGAAGTTAACGACCATGTAAGCCTCCAGTAGCCATTATATGAACAACCTAGAACTCGAACCTAAGACCACAGGAGAAAAAAAATTATTCCAATTTCATAAAAGATCTCCTCATTCTACTTGTGATATTTTTGGTTTTAAGAGTAATAGACTCTTTTACCCTAAGCTTCGCTTTATTTTGCGCAAAGACCTCCTCACGTTCCCATCCTTGTTATCTTTCTTCAGATAAGGAGGGCAAGACCATGAAAGAGTCCCGAAAAATCCCGCTAGAAATGTAGTCAATACTCTATTAATTTAGTTCTGAATTGCTGATTATTAACCTTTTCGTGGAGAGTTATAGTGGTGTAAATCCATGAAAAACACAAGCAATGCACCGCACAGTAGTCAAATGCATGTCACCACACGACACTGCTCGTTGCAAGATTAAAATGTAAAAAACTGAAGTCGGGAGAAATAAATGAATTCCTAAGATCTACAGAAAATCCAAAGATCTAACTAAATTCAGAAATAAATGAATTTTACCTATAATCATACAAGAAGCAATAACGAGAGCATTCCGACAATTTTCACCTGTGAGAATTCCATGTTCTGCGATCATGGAGTACTTCAGAAATATGAAGCGGTGTGATATTTGAATTTAACTCTTCATAACTTTAAATTTAGGTGAAATTTCATGTATGGGAAACTCATACCTCTTTTAAGATGCCTAATATAAACAGAGAGAGTGTACTTTAACAGAATGCGTTGTAGAAGAGTACAGTTCAATGCATATCTTTTCTTGCCAGCATCATGTTTTATGCATTTGATTATTTGCTTGTCAATATTACAAGCAATTCTTCTTTACAAAATTGCACACCAGCTCAAATTCGACTTTCATGCACTGTGCAGACAATAGCATTCGTAGCTCATCGTGATGGTAATGTAGAAATTTTGAAAACCACACTTGAAGCATGGTAGAACTATTTAATGTTCAGAAACAATGGAACATGCCCAACACTCAATACCTGAAACGTTCTCTGTCATTTGAATTTCCAAAGTCATCTTCAAGCACGTGTAGAAGCTCTCTGTAAGTTATCCCATCCACAAGGTCTTTTTCTTGCCACTCCTTCAACAAACTCGTGGCCTCCCCAATCCTTCCTTGCCTGCAGATCTCATCCAAGACTGTCTTGTATGTGATTAAATCAACTGACCTATGCTTATCAATCATCTCCCACAAATAATTCACTGCCTCCCCAACTTCTCCACCAAGAGCCAAAGCATTCACAAGTGAGTTGAATGACTTGTTGCTTAGGACAAATCCTTTTTCCTTCATCTCATCAAACAACTCTCTAGCATTATTTGTTCGGCCTTGAGCACATAATCCATGGACCAGATAATCATAGGAAAATGAGTTAGGCAAGCACTTGTAAACCACACCCATTTGATGGAACACTCTCAAAGCATCATTGACATGCAATGAAAGAACATAGCCCTTTATCATGGAATTCAAAGAGAAAATATCAGGCTCGACCCCATCATCCACCATCTGCTTAAACAAGCATCTCATAGTCTCCATATACATATGATTTATATAAGAATTCCTTCCCCTACTCAACATTGCCGTTAAAAGAATATTATATGTTTTAATTGACGGTCTACAATCTAAGTTTCTACTACTTTTCATGCGCTTAAATATATTCACGGCTCTAGTCAGCTTTCTAGCTTCAGTAAAATAATAGATAATTGAATTGTATAAAGCCTCATTACCAATATGAGGAACAGCAAGTAGTTGGTTGACAACATCATCCATCTCTTGGTACATTTTAGCAATTCCAAGCTTCTTTATAGTGACATGATAAGTGGATGCATCATGCCTAAACCTATGTTGTTGTGATGCCCAATTGAAAAGCTCCAAACAGACTAAAGGATCATCTTCAAGAGTTATGTTATTGCACAATTCTTCATTGGTGAATCTTGATGGGAGTAGGGAAATTGCCCGTTGAAATTTAGCTTCATCAAGAATAGGCCTGCTGTTGGCTTTTGCTCGTTTATTAATTCTCTTTCTAAAAGATCTTGATGGGGCTTTAGTCGAGTAAAAGGTAGAAAAGTTGGAACTTGGGAGAACTTGTGTTTGAGCTAAAAGATCTACATCTTTCAATTTTCTGGTAGTGGGGTTCAAATATGAAGAAATAACTGAATATTGGGTCAATATGGGAAATGGAAATTTAGCCAAGTTTTTGGAATGAAATGTGTTTATGCAGGACGGTGGACTGATAAATTTTTTTTTTGAGAGGATGTATCTCAAGCAATCTCCACCAATAGCACCCTTCCTGTCCCACATCTTGGAAACTACAGAAGCAAACCAAGAAAGAAAGAAAATTACTCACAGTTACTCTCAAGAAAGCAATCAGAAACAAACTCGCATACCAGGAAATATTTGATCACGTAAATGCCTAAACTGGACGCTCTATAACACAACAATAACAAAAAATGGATGTCCACGGTCACCTCCAACCATCAAGAAGGAAAGTAAGGAAATGGAGAGAATTAGGTCCTCGTCATTAATTGAAATCTATGGTTAAACAAGGAGAAATAATAAGCAGAGTCTCAATTTCTAACCCCAAAAGTTCAAATATTAACATCAGACTGTATATTATTTGCAATAAACTTGTATCACAGATGCCCTGCAAATTATCAACTTGAAATCACCAAAGCTTAGTATATTAAGAAGCTATAAAACCAGAATCATGAGGATCTTCATGAACTCTTTCATTTTTATTATATTCCCTGCCATTCCCCTCCCCCACCCACCCCAATCGAGTTGTTGCAGTTGATATTAACATTCATTTTCATGAACTCTTTTACTACTCAACATCGATCTCTGTATCTGTGTGATACCAATGACTAACATAGCTATCTTCTGCATGCTGCAATGTGCATCCTAGTAACGAGCTTGTGAAGTTAATGATCATGGTACCGTGTAAGAGAAATTATTAGGTATACTGGGAGTTGTACTCCCCCCTCTCACATAAACATGAGACCCGCTACGAAAATCATCTATGGGTTCCATCTTTATGTTAGAGGGGGGGTACAACTCCGGGCATGCTGAATCATTCCTCCTAAAAGGCTATCTATGTATACATGCATACATGATGATGTGGGCTACCAACTTGAAAACTTGTAGCACCCACCACCCGTCGCCCCATGGGGGTTCTGGATTCAATCTACCAAGAACAACACAGTAAAGGATGCTTTCATCATGGCTAGTTAGCGGATAGACATACAGGCTATGTTGCTAAATGTTATAGATGCAAGAAACCAAGTCTACGTTTTAGAAACAAAAAGGATACTAGGAGGGAAACATTTCCCTCTTTCATTAGAGAGATTAGCTTATATCCAGTCAATAAGGTCCTACTTGTAAACATTTTAAAATTACAGGAAAAATGAAAAACACAATTCCATAAGCAGTAAAGAAGCTGCACACAGAATTCATTCTTCCCATCACACAAAGACAAACAAGCAAAAGATATGCTTGATATCAAAGGAGGCGAATGAAAAGCGATCCCAGTTAACCAAGAGTCAAAGAAAAAAAAAACGAAGGGATGAATCCATGAAAAAGAGGGACTTACGAGTTTGAAGGACGAGGGAAATGCGAGTGGAGGGAAGTGAATTAGGGTTTCGATTCTTTCCTTCTGTCACAACTGAAAATTGAGATGGATGCTTGCTTGCTTCTTCTAGCTAAGCATTGCAATTTGCAAGAAGAAGATCCAAAAATGAGTGCCAAGCCTGTTCTCTTCTCGTCTCTTCTCTTCTGTTGTTTCTTTAGGTTGTCTTTAATTTTAGACTCCATTGATAGGCTTATGAAGCCCAGGTAGTGGGGGTAAACATTGTGTCGGGTGCTGAATCCAAAGCCCATAAGCCCATGAAAACGACAACATGCCCAAAATAACTATGGCCTGAACAACAGCTTACACAACGGATGAATGTATTTCAGTGTTGGGTGAGGAGGGCAGAAAGAGAGTGTGCGTTTTTTATTTTATTATTATTAACGTAGATGTTCAGTCTAACTTAAATTCATCTTGATTAATTTTACAAACTTTAAATTTAATAATTATATAAATTTTTAGTGGTTCTGAAGATATTCAAATTCATGACCATTAGGGAGCAAACCCAAGGCCTAACCAGTTGATTTAACCTTCAGGGCATTTGTTATTTATTTTTATTTGATGGTTTTTTTGTGTTGAAAATATTAAAGGATAATATAAATTATATCTTGAAATCTCATTAACAATTTAATTTTTTTGGTTGAATTAATTCTATGACATGATATCAGAGTCTTAATAACCAACCAATTATGAATTTAAATTTCATTATTTTTATTTATTTGATAAAAAAAATTAAATATAAAATGAGATAACTCTTTACAGGTTTCAAACGTAAAGAACTTTCTTTTAAAATATACATAAAAAAATATAAATCACGTTATGATATCTCCTCAAATATCTTAGTTTTAGATAAGATATTATTTATGGGGATGTGTATAAGAGAAATTGTGAGAATCACGTTAAGAAACTTGTTAGACTTAGACAAGGTGGATTAGTGGGGTGATCTCCTGGGTCAAAGCTGGAAAAGAATCTGGAGCCGCATTGCTCAACACCCACCCCCTGACCTGTCTCTTTGCAAGAAGTGAGTGAAAAGCAAAGAGGGATGTGTAGTTCTTAGAAGCTGGGGATTAGGATAGTTTGGACACAGAATTTGAAGCTTTTATATAGTAAATAGGAAGATTTATAGGCACAGAAGGACAGCATATTTCTCAAAAAAAGAAAAATACGCAGGCAGGCAGGCCCAGCTCGAGCAGAAGATTGAGATGGTGGGATTCGAAGGCATTGTTTTTATTATGGGAGTGCAGTGCTTGAATTCATTCAAAGAACTAATTAGATTGTGTTCGTGATCGCAGATGTAGATGACATCCTGAAATTTCATTTTCTTCTGTCCATCGTCTTGACCGGAACTCCATGCTTGAAATTGTCAAGAAAAGCTTATAATCATTGCTTCAATTCAAAAGTAACTAAAAGAGTTGACGGCGGAGCTAGAATTAACATCCGGTCAAGTCAGAAATGCTGGCGGGAGGCACCTGAATATTGTCCCACCGATCCCAATAAAAACCACACTGTTTACGAATTTTATATTGAGAATCCACTTGCCTGGTGAGGTTTAGAATCTCCCAGCTGTCTGGATTATGTGATTGGATTATCATGATTATGAACAGCAAATTGGCCTCATAATAATGGGTACAGAGTCGAATGGATGCCAATAATAATGTGAAAGTGTAATTTGTGTATAATATGCCGCCATCCCCGGGTTACCCTGCTCCGTCCAATGGTACAGTATTTTCTTGATATTATTGTAACCGTTAATTTTTTAAATATTTTTATTTAAAAATATATTAAAATATTATTTTTATTTTTAAAAAATTATTTTCATATCAATAACATGAAAATATAAAAACATAATTTAAAACAAAAATTTAATTTTTTTAAATACTTTTAAAAATTAAAATAAATATTCTCGGATTAGATTTTAAATGCTTCTTGCGCTTTTCATGACTGTGGTTGAGATTTCATTTGTTTTCTTGACAAATGAAAATAGCAATTAAATACCATGCAATGTTGGAGGATTAAGAAAAAAAAATTAATGGAGATGAATATTAATGGAAAAACGTGGTTTTTTAAAAGTATTTTTGAAAATATATTAAAATAATAAAAAACTTTAAAAACATATAAATTAAAATTTTTAAAAATATATGATTATACATAGAAGACAAAAACTATTATATAAAATGCAAGTTATTCCTTGTTATAGAATTAATGTAAGACTATATTTACAATCCTATCTAATAATTTAAATATTTGAATTGAGATAATTTTTCAACCATTTCTAAACCATAAATATAATAATAATATTTGTAAAACTATTATATAAAAACTGTTGCGCTATGATATGTTTTAACTATTGTGAAAATTTTCTTTTTTTCAGATTTTTTTTAAGAAACAGAACTAAAAAGTCAAGTTCGTCCCTCAACTATATATTATTGATTTATCAAGTCCTTTTTACAATAAGTTGGGTTTGATAGGTCCCTCTTCTATTTTGACACAACCACAAATCCTCCTTCTACATCACCGATATCAATCAACCAAGTGGCTCAATAATTCCTGATTAATTCATGTATTTGATGAGATTTATTTTTTAAATGAATCCAGTCGGAGTTTTATCCTCTGAATGCGAGTCCATTGTAATTAACCGCCAAACTATTTTTTAATGCTTAATAAATCCTTTCTCCACTGTCAATTTCATGATCAATCTTACCTCTATCGATTATTCAAAGTCATTGTAAATATAAGAAAAATAAAAAATAATAATATGAAATATATTTTACATTCTCGATTCATATTCAATTTAAATTCTTAATTATTATTATATTTCTTAAAAAGATAATCAAATAATTAAATTTAGAATTTTAGGTAGTATCTGCCTATAAAGATAATTCTTAAATAGTTAGACTTTAAATTCTTAATTTCTATTTTAGTTTAATTTAAAAAAAATTATCAAATCTGAATTATTAAATATAACCCATTGAATTTACTTGCTAGATCGTGGAGCGTGAACTTTTCAAACCAATAGAAAAAATTTCAAGGTGTTATTTTGGGATAGGAAAAAAGATGGAATTTTCCATAGCATTTCTTCTATTTATAGTTATTGAAATAAATGGGCTCTCATATCAATATAGTTGACATGTGAACAAACTCCTAGTAAATAACTATATATTATTGATTTATCAATTCCTTTTCACAATAAGTTTGGTTTGATAGGTCCCTCTTCTATTTTGACACAACCACAAATCCTCCTTCTACATCACCGATATCAATCAACCAAGTGGCTCAATAATTCCTGATTAATTCATGTATTTGATGAGATTTATTTTGAAATGAATCCAGTCGGAGTTTTATCCTCTGAATGCGAGTCCATTGTAATTAACCGCCAAACTATTTTTTAATGCTTAATAAATCCTTTCTCCACTGTCTATTTCATGATCAATCTTACCTCTATCGATTATTCAAAGTCATTGTAAATATAAGAAAAAATAAAAAATAATAATATGAAATACATTTTACATTCTCGATTCATATCCAATTTAAATTCTTAATTATTATTATATTTCTTAAAAAGATAATCAAATAATTAAATTTAGAATTTTAGGTAGTATCTGCCTATAAAGATAATTCTTAAATAGTTAGACTTTAAATTCTTAATTTCTATTTTAGTTTAATTAAAAAAAATTATCAAATCTGAATTATTAAAATATAACCCATTGAATTTACTTGCTAGATCGTGGAGCGTGAACTTTTCAAACCAATAGAAAAAATTTCAAGGTGTTATTTTGGGATAGGAAAAAAGATGGAATTTTCCATAGCATTTCTTCTATTTATAATTATTGAAATAAATGGGCTCCCATATCAATATAGTTGACATGTGAACAAACTCCTAGTAAATAACTATATATTATTGATTTATCAATTCCTTTTCACAATAAGTTTGGTTTGATAGGTCCCTCTTCTATTTTGACACAACCACAAATCCTCCTTCTACATCACCGATATCAATCAACCAAGTGGCTCAATAATTCCTGATTAATTCATGTATTTGATGAGATTTATTTTTGAAATGAATCCAGTCGGAGTTTTATCCTCTGAATGCGAGTCCATTGTAATTAACCGCCAAACTATTTTTTAATGCTTAATAAATCCTTTCTCCACTGTCTATTTCATGATCAATCTTACCTCTATCGATTATTCAAAGTCATTGTAAATATAAGAAAAATAAAAAATAATAATATGAAATACATTTTACATTCTCGATTCATATTCAATTTAAATTCTTAATTATTATTATATTTCTTAAAAAGATAATCAAATAATTAAATTTAGAATTTTAGGTAGTATCTGCCTATAAAGATAATTCTTAAATAGTTAGACTTTAAATTCTTAATTTCTATTTTAGTTTAATTAAAAAAAATTATCAAATCTGAATTATTAAAATATAACCCATTGATTTACTTGCTAGATCGTGGAGCGTGAACTTTTCAAACCAATAGAAAAAATTTCAAGGTGTTATTTTGGGATAGGAAAAAAGATGGAATTTTCCATAGCATTTCTTCTATTTATAATTATTGAAATAAATGGGCTCCCATATCAATATAGTTGACATGTGAACAAACTCCTAGTAAATAACTATATATTATTGATTTATCAATTCCTTTTCACAATAAGTTTGGTTTGATAGGTCCCTCTTCTATTTTGACACAACCACAAATCCTCCTTCTACATCACCGATATCAATCAACCAAGTGGCTCAATAATTCCTGATTAATTCATGTATTTGATGAGATTTATTTTTGAAATGAATCCAGTCGGAGTTTTATCCTCTGAATGCGAGTCCATTGTAATTAACCGCCAAACTATTTTTTAATGCTTAATAAATCCTTTCTCCACTGTCTATTTCATGATCAATCTTACCTCTATCGATTATTCAAAGTCATTGTAAATATAAGAAAAATAAAAAATAATAATATGAAATACATTTTACATTCTCGATTCATATTCAATTTAAATTCTTAATTATTATTATATTTCTTAAAAAGATAATCAAATAATTAAATTTAGAATTTTAGGTAGTATCTGCCTATAAAGATAATTCTTAAATAGTTAGACTTTAAATTCTTAATTTCTATTTTAGTTTAATTAAAAAAAATTATCAAATCTGAATTATTAAAATATAACCCATTGAATTTACTTGCTAGATCGTGGAGCGTGAACTTTTCAAACCAATAGAAAAAATTTCAAGGTGTTATTTTGGGATAGGAAAAAAGATGGAATTTTCCATAGCATTTCTTCTATTTATAATTATTGAAATAAATGGGCTCCCATATCAATATAGTTGACATGTGAACAAACTCCTAGTAAATAACTATATATTATTGATTTATCAATTCCTTTTCACAATAAGTTTGGTTTGATAGGTCCCTCTTCTATTTTGACACAACCACAAATCCTCCTTCTACATCACCGATATCAATCAACCAAGTGGCTCAATAATTCCTGATTAATTCATGTATTTGATGAGATTTATTTTTGAAATGAATCCAGTCGGAGTTTTATCCTCTGAATGCGAGTCCATTGTAATTAACCGCCAAACTATTTTTAATGCTTAATAAATCCTTTCTCCACTGTCTATTTCATGATCAATCTTACCTCTATCGATTATTCAAAGTCATTGTAAATATAAGAAAAATAAAAAATAATAATATGAAATACATTTTACATTCTCGATTCATATTCAATTTAAATTCTTAATTATTATTATATTTCTTAAAAAGATAATCAAATAATTAAATTTAGAATTTTAGGTAGTATCTGCCTATAAAGATAATTCTTAAATAGTTAGACTTTAAATTCTTAATTTCTATTTTAGTTTAATTAAAAAAAATTATCAAATCTGAATTATTAAAATATAACCCATTGAATTTACTTGCTAGATCGTGGAGCGTGAACTTTTCAAACCAATAGAAAAAATTTCAAGGTGTTATTTTGGGATAGGAAAAAAGATGGAATTTTCCATAGCATTTCTTCTATTTATAATTATTGAAATAAATGGGCTCCCATATCAATATAGTTGACATGTGAACAAACTCCTAGTAAATAACTATATATTATTGATTTATCAATTCCTTTTCACAATAAGTTTGGTTTGATAGGTCCCTCTTCTATTTTGACACAACCACAAATCCTCCTTCTACATCACCGATATCAATCAACCAAGTGGCTCAATAATTCCTGATTAATTCATGTATTTGATGAGATTTATTTTTGAAATGAATCCAGTCGGAGTTTTATCCTCTGAATGCGAGTCCATTGTAATTAACCGCCAAACTATTTTTTAATGCTTAATAAATCCTTTCTCCACTGTCTATTTCATGATCAATCTTACCTCTATCGATTATTCAAAGTCATTGTAAATATAAGAAAAATAAAAAATAATAATATGAAATACATTTTACATTCTCGATTCATATTCAATTTAAATTCTTAATTATTATTATATTTCTTAAAAAGATAATCAAATAATTAAATTTAGAATTTTAGGTAGTATCTGCCTATAAAGATAATTCTTAAATAGTTAGACTTTAAATTCTTAATTTCTATTTTAGTTTAATTAAAAAAAATTATCAAATCTGAATTATTAAAATATAACCCATTGAATTTACTTGCTAGATCGTGGAGCGTGAACTTTTCAAACCAATAGAAAAAATTTCAAGGTGTTATTTTGGGATAGGAAAAAAGATGGAATTTTCCATAGCATTTCTTCTATTTATAATTATTGAAATAAATGGGCTCCCATATCAATATAGTTGACATGTGAACAAACTCCTAGTAAATCTAAAGGGGTATTTGGTTAAATTGCATAAAATATTTTATAGATAATATTTTAATGATTTTTCTATAATTTATTTTGCATAAAATAATTTTTTAAAAGAAAAATATCAATGTAAAATAATTAATCAATTATCATCTTAATACAGAGCAAAACGACAACACAAAACATATCTTAAGACATACTTTTTAAAAAAATTATTTGTTTTCAAAAAACTAAAAGATAATCTACTTTTAATCACAAAATCCTCTTTTATTCTTCTATTGTAACTAGCTATTCCCATTTTATCAATCCTTTAAATATTCTTCTGATTTGCTATTTATATGCTTCAAATTATTTCATTGATTGTTAATTTCTTATTCCATAATGTTATTTTATCAGCATAGACTCGTTTTAAAAATTCTTATTTAGTTAAATAAAACTATTTTTAGGAGTTCATATAAAACCTCAAGTTATGAATTCAATTATTTTTAATTATATATAAACTTCATTAATTAAATAGATCTTGAATTCAAATTTTATCACTTCTATTTTTTAATTTTCCTAAAATTATATAGTATAAGACTAGATAGGCAATTTCTGCTTCACCGCAAGCTGGACCAATTTTTTTATAACATAAAAAATTAATGTTCAAGCACCACTAGTATGTTTTAAAAAAGAAAAAGGATTCATGACTCGATTCATAGATCATACTATTTTAGTTAAGATAGTCTCATTTAATTATACGAAAGAAAAAACAATAATAGTAAATGGATCATATTTTAAAAGAAAATATGATGACAAAGACTAAAAGAAAATGAACATTTGTCAAAAAAAATTACAAAACTAAATTCCAAGATAACTCAATTTTAAAGGATAAATAAAAAATAATAATAATAAAACATCTTGAATCAACTTGGGTTAGCATAAGAAACTTGCATTCTAGCTAGGTCGTGAGGCCGAGCCAACCTGTAGAAAGAAAATTGAGAAAAATAATAATGATCTATTCTCAACAATCCAAATGTAGACGAATGAAATTAGGAAAAAAAAATTACTCAACGAAAAAAAACCCAACAAAATAAAACACCTTCAAGCCCGGGCAAGGTCGTCAAATCTCGCGAGTCATGTTATGCAAATGGAATAACCTAATAGAATGCAAAAGGAGAAAAAATGACAAAATTTATTTTAAAATTAACCTGATTTTGTAGGATGAAACAAAAAAAAAGATATAAAAAAAAACGACCTAAAAAATACCCTTGTTAACTAGTCAAACTTGTTGTCTAGGTGAAGAAATCAGGATAACCTAATTGAAAGGAAACCAATGAAAATCATGAAGCTGATTTTTCAAAATAAACAACATCAAAGGATTAAATAAAAAAACATAAGTGGACAAAAAAAAAAAACAATGTCAATCCATGTTAACTTCTCAACCTGTAGCCTGGGTCACTAAATCGAAAACACCCCATATGAAAAAAACCATAAAATTCAATTCTTAACAAATTAAATGTTGATAAAAAAAAGAAAGTTGTTGTGAAAAAACCCACAACAATTATTGGTGAATATTGCAAAAGAAAAGAAACTAGAAAGAACACAAGATTTAACATTGTTCGATTGTTTCCCCCACACCCCTAACTTATTAATTGTCACTAGCAACAAACACAAGAAATAAATCCTAAAGAGGTAGATGGCATTGTTCCACTTCGATCGATACACTCCACCCATGCATCTGCATATATATATATATTAGCCACAAACTACAACAAGAGTCAATTATACAAAATGATCCAAAAAAAAAAAACAATGGAGAGAATGTAGACCAAATTTAAAATTAAATAAATAAATTTAGAATTTTAAATTGAAGGGGTAAATTGAAAATATAAATCAAATTCACAAATGGACGCAAAACAAAAAAAATAAAATAATGAGGATCAGATTTGAAAAATAATAAATCATAATTATAGATTCAATGATTAAATTGAAAGCATATCAAAATTTAACAAAAGGGTAAAGAACAATAATTAGAAACAAAAAAATAAAGACCAAAGTTGAAATATCAATAAATAAGATGACAACTATGATATTTTGAATTATCAATGTGAATTTCAAAGGAAAAGGAGAGAAAAAAGTAAAAGAAAAAGGAAGACGTCATCATCGACTCCCTGTCACATAAACAACAACATGCATTGTCCCAAACTGAAGGAGATGTCTCGACACTTCCAACACTGTCGTGTGGATGCCGGGAAACACTGCACACGCTGTAAAAGACCACAAACACCTCCCACCCACAAACATGTGCAACCAACTTTGGTTTTGAAATTATAATTTATATTTATTAAAATATCAAATTTATTTTTTGTCAGCTTGATAATAACTAAAATTCCAGAATAAAAAATACTAAAAACCTCTGGATGCCAGTTAAATAAGTTTTGTTTTTAAAAGTAATTTAGTTATTTTATTATTTTTTTAATGCAAAAAAAACCTATTTATCCCCATGATGACTTATAAATCTTGTGAAAAGACTATGGTACTCGTAATAATTAACTCATCAATTGTTTTTTTTTCTAGAACGATAAATTTATCATTTTATTGTTTTTATAAATGATGAATTCTCCTGTAATAATAGTATTTTTTTAATTAGCTTTTGTAATGATATAATTATTTGCGAGTCCACAAAATTTACAAACTCAAATTGCTCTAATGATTAATATAAAAGCATTCTTAAAAAAACCAACCAACCTACTTAAACTTTTTTTTTTTTAAAAAAGATAGAACACGATGAAGATGAACAGCAACATTTGGCCTCTCTTTCTTGGAATTTCCTTCTCTTGCAGTGCTTACGGGCCTACGGCCACGATATGAGTACTTGTGCGCCGAAAAAGAAAAATAGATACAGTGCCAGATCATCCACTGATTCGCTTGGTCAGGATAAAAGAAAGCGTGTGAACGACACGTGTCCTCCTGACGTGTCAAAACAACATGTAAAGGCAAGCAACCCATGTTTTAAATGAAAGTTTTATGTATATTGGTCAAGTACAGGTGGCAAAGCTATTAAGGCAATCTGCTTCACTAATGGAGTTACAGTGAAGTCAGTGGCATGGCAGTACCTGGTTTTAAATGTGTTTGAATTATAAAACGGTTGAGATTGTACTTTGTAGCATCTTTGTTTTGTTAGATCGTTTTAAAAGTGGATTTATTTGAAAAAATATAATTTTAATATTTTTTAATATTTATAATGAAAAACATAAAAGAAAATTATTTTAATATATTTACAAATAAAAATATTTTTGTTAAAATCAATACTTGTTTAAACACTATTTATTTTTGCTATATAGAAACATTTTTTGAAAGAATTTAGATTGTTTTTGCTTTAAATTAATTTTTACTGTGTTTTTAGATTATTTAAATATTTTGATATTAAAAATAAATTTTAAAAAAATAAAAAAATATTTTAATATATATTTAAATAAAAATACTTTAAAAATTTTAAAACAATCGCTATCATAAAAACAAACGAGCTTTCAATCCACTGCCCTGTCCCTAACCTCCCGTTCCAAACAATTAATCCATATATAATCTAAAATGCACTTAAAGAATTCTTAACTGGTAGACTTCGTTTCTAATAAATAATAGATAAAAGCATGTTTTGCCTAGCTAGTGTGCTTATAAACAAAGCGCTTTAATTTGGATCGATTATAAAAAAAGCAGGGAAGATCCTTTCTTGTTTTTTTTTAAAAACAAACATATTAGTACTAGACTAATCATAATTAAGCAAATTTAGAGATAAAGAAAACCATAAACATGCTAAATTTATACAATTGGAACACTTGTTCTATATTTTTTGAGATCGAGGCCAGTTCTAGCTGTTTCTTCCTCACCTCCGGTGACAAAAAGATGGTCCCTGGCCCTTTGGTCCCTCCAAGCACATGCATGCTCACCGCTGCGTGTGCAGGCAGTAAAGGACCGTTTGGCTGGCAAGGGCACGGTATCACTGGAAGCACTGTTTGGATTACAGTATGGGCATAAAATCGTACGGTCAAAACTGCCTGTAATCTGTATGACTGTATACCACTATACCTCCCTCCCTATAGTTATAATTAGACATCGACTGTTTGTTTGCATACAATAATAATATAAATCTCCAATAATCATAGAACATGTGGAATTCAAATGGATAATTTCAGAATCCTTGGTATATTTAGTTTAACTCATTAATTGTTTTTTAGAAAAATAAATTTATCATTTTACAGTTTTTATAAATGATGAATTCTCTTATTTTTTTTAATTAGCTTTTGTAATGATATAATTATATGCGAGTCCACAAAATTTACAAAGTCAAATTGCTTTAATGATTAATATAAAAACATTCTTAAAAATACCAACCAACAAACTTAAACTTTTTTTTCAAAAACAGCAACATTATGAGTACTCGGCATAGTTTTTAAACCCGACCCGGTCATTGACCCGGTCAAGTGATCGGGTCACGGGTCAGATGGGTTGACCCGGGTTAACCCGGGTCAACCCAAAAAAACTATATAAAAAAAAAAACCGTCCCCCAACTTGCTCCAGCTTGTTAGGCAGTAGCTGGTTCTCCCTCACAATTTCCTCCCACACTGATCCCTTGTCTTTCATCTTCTCCGCAAAGGTCACACTACTCTCCCGCTCCTCAAATCCATACTTTTCAATCCCAAACTCTTCTGCTAAAACCGTCCACAAATGCTTCCATTTGAACAGATCCCTGTTTTGGATATTAAAAGCTTCATTTTGTGCATTAGGATCCACACGCCCAAATTTCATGCTCTGCGATCAGATTTGCATCAGAAGCTACAGAGTAACCATTCCATGCCTCTTTCGATCCACGAAAGATCAGCGGAACTCCCTCGTGCTTGCATATTGCAGCGTAAACAGAAATAGTCACAATGATATTCATCAAGCTATGAGGTGAAAACCCAAATATAGCACCAGGCCGGTGAACAGACCAAGTCACCCCTTCTTTCTTTGCCACTTCCTCGAACATAACATCTTCCAATGTGTAATAAAAATTGGGAAATCTTAATCTGGAACTCTAAATGTAAAGCCCCCCACAACAACAAACTACAGATTTGGGTATCATACAAATAGCTGGGGAAACATCCATCAATATATGATATGTGCAGCCGCTAGACACCCTGTAAAATTTCAACAACTACAACAAATAATCCAATCTTTAAAGTTTGCTTCTTTGATATGCCTAGCCCACTTTCGCCTTGGGAGTCTTCTTCTTGAGCTGTCTCCTTGGAATCAAGTTCTTCATCCCCATGAAGAAAAGCAATGCACCAAAAAGGGCAACGCTCTGCCAAAACATCACAAGCCCGAAATCAAGAAGGTTTCCCAGCATAAATGCATAAAAAAAGAAGAACAAGGGAAATGAAAGGGGGTCCTAAACAACATCAAAAAGTCATAGGTTAGGACAAACCTGCAAGAATTCATTTAAGAGAATGACGTGCGGGGACTCGTTCCGATCATAGTTATAGAAGTCGTACAAAATTGGGGAGGAAAATACCAAGTAGATAAGCTGAAGCAAAATAGAAATAATGAAATATTTACTTTGATGATGAGTGTATGAATCAGAAGTAGCTGCTGGCCAAAGCCCAGGGATAATTCATCACGTTATTAAGGTAATCAATCAAATAAAGACCCACAGGAAAGGAGAATCTAACCAGGAGATAAGCACCAAAAGGGCTGCCGAATACGAATAAAAAGCCTCCAAGACCCTTTAGAGCCCCCCACAACAACAAACTACAGCCTAATAAGGCAGATCTTCCGTGAAAGGTGGATCATGAGCTTCAATCTTGCCTAATAAGGCAAAGGGACCCACATATTGCTTCCCTCCGGTTTGGAGGCAGACATGGCGGAGATTGGCAGCATTAGGTATAACAGCCTTTAATCTCACAGTTCTCCTCCTTCGTGGATTTGCTGGCCCAGGTAACATAAAAGACGTGGGTGACATCGGTGAGTTTAGAAAGCTTGGATTGGGTTTCGACAATATTGGAGACGTCGCACTGGATGTACTCCACCGGATGATCCTCGTTCCAGTTGGGGCGGGAACGTCGGGCGACGCCGGAGATTTTCCATGGGCCACCAGGCGTGTCTGAGAGTGGGAGAATCTTTGCCAAGCTGTTGCCAACAATCCTGGTAACACCTAGAATCAGGGCCACGCTTGGGTAACCTCTTGATGCTTCATCATCTCCGGTTTTTTTCTTGGCAGCGCCGATAGCACCAGACCACCACCAGCTCATCTTTCTCTACTGTTTTTCAGCCGAGCGTTTTAGCCTTTTAGGATTTTAGATGTCATTAAACGAAGTGGTTTAATGACAGGAAAAAAAAAAAAAAAACTGGTCGGGTCTCAGTCGGGTCTGGCCGGGTCGGCCGGGCCAAATCCCAAGCGGGTTTTGGCCTTCACCCGGACCGGTTCCATGCCCGGGTCGGCCGGGTCCCGGGTCGACCCGCCGGGCCGGTCCGGGTTTTAAAACTATGGTACTCGGGCGCCAAAAAAGAAAAATAGATACAGTGCCAAATCCTCCACTGATTCGCTTGGTCAGGATGACAGAAATCGTGTAGAAGACACGTGTCCTCCTGACGTGTCAAAACAACATGTAAAGGCAAGCAACCCCTGTTTTAAATGAAAGTTTTATGTATATTGGTCAAGTACAGGTGGCAAAGCTATTAAGGCAATCTGCTTCACCAATGGAGTTACAGTGAAGTCAGTGGCTTGGCAGGACCTGGTTTTAAATGTGTTTGAATTATAAAACGGTTGAGATTGTAGCACGTTTTTTTTTTTTTTTAGATCGTTTTAAAAGTGGATTTATTTGAAAAAATTATTAATTTTAATATTTTTTAATATTTATAATGAAAAATATAAATGAAGATCATTTTAATATATTTATCAATAAAAATATATTTTTAAAATCAACACTTGTTTAGACACCATTTATTTTTGTGGTATAAAAATATTTTTAAAAAAATTTAGATTTGGTCTGCTTTAAACTAAATTTTGTTATGTTTTTAGATTATTTAAATGTTCTGATATTAAAAATAAATTTTAAAAAATAAAAAATTATTTTCAAATATTTTAAATAAAAAATATTTTAAAAACAATTACTGTGATAAAAACAAACAAACTCCGTTACCTTATCCCTAACCCTCCTCATCCAAACAATTAATCCATACATAATATATAAAAGACACTTAAAGAATTCTTAACTGGTAGAATTCCTTTCTAATAAATAATAGATAAAAGCATGTTTGGCCCTAGCTAGTGTGCTTATAAACAAAGCGCTTTGGATCGATTATAAAAAAAGCAGTGAAGATCCTTTCTTGTTTTTTTTCTAAAAACAAACATATCAGTACTAGACTAATCATAATTAAGCAAATTTAGAGAAAAAGAAAACCATAAACATGCTAAATTTATACAATTGGAACACTTGTTCTATATTTTTTGAGATCGAGGCCAGTTCTAGCTGTTTCTTCCTCACCTCCAGTGACAATAAGATGGTCCCTGCATGGCTCTTCGGTCCCTCCAAGCACATGCATGCACCGATGCATGCTCACCGCTGTGTGTGCAGGCAGTAAAAAAAGGACCGTTTGGCTGGCAAGGGCACGGTATCACTGGAAGCATTGTTTTGATTACAGTATGGGCATAAAATCGTACGGTCAAAACTGCCTGTGATCTGTATACCACTATACCTCCCTCCCTATAGTTATAATTAGACATCTACTGTTTGTTTGTTTATGTCAATTATATATATATATATATATATATATATATATATATATATATATTAACATAGTTATCTGAGTCAGCTTGTGCGCACCTCAATTAATTAAATCCTAGTATTAATAATTATATAAATTTTCAGTGATTTTAAAATTTATAAAATTTAAATGAATAATTTTAAAAAAGTAAATTTAGAATATAACAAATAATTATATATTTGATTCACGTGAAGATGAACATATGACATTGTGTGTACGGCCATGATCTGTTCAGGCTGAAACAAAACAGTAATTGCCGTGAGAGAGGGAGGGGTCAGATGGGTTGCTTTACTTATTGGGCGAGGTTTTCCTTTACTTGCAAGTGTGGGCATGTGCTGGTGGTGTCGTGTGCTTCTTTTTGGCGTGCAGGTGATGCAAGAGGGCTCAGGAAAACGAGCCCCGATGAGGATTCTCTCTGGACAAAAACTACACCATGCAGCTGCAGAGCTCGGGTCAATCAACCGATTGGACTCAGTCCCTCTCCATATGTCTCTCACTTGTACTGCTGTCCAAGCAAAACAGAAGAAGACAAAACCAGATCCTAGAAAGAGAGTAGATTTTGATTCTTACCATTTTGTCTGTAGTGCTATCCTGTTAAATCTCTCTCATTTACGAGATGTCGTTGCAATTATCGGGGGGTTTTCGGATTTTTTTCTGAGAATTAACCCGGCTTGAACAAAAAATTTGGAAAACAGTGTTTTTTAACAAATACGTGATTGAAAAAATAGTGATTTTATTAAAAAAAAAATTTAAACCGCAAACTAAGCTTAACTCTAACCTTAAACTAACCCTAATTCACAACCCTAAATCTTAAATCTTAATACTAATCACTAACACTTAAAACAAACATTAATCAATAACACTAAAAAAACCCTAACTAAATATAATAATTTTTTTTGCCAATTTTATTAATATTTAGGTTGTGATTGTGATAAAGGTGAGATGTGTTATTTTTAAGATAATATTTTAAATTTTTAAAAATAAATCTAGCACGGTCTTGATTTGGATACAGGCGCGCAGTTTTACTAAAAAATCTTAAAAGATATTTTAACCTAGATCTCCATCAACAAAACGAATCCCTAGATTATATCGAGTTTACACGGTCAATTTGACAAGATGATGACCAATTATTTTACGCGAGATTTTTCTTCAACCACTAGCCTCAACGACCGTGACGAGACCTTTCTCCCTTGTAGCCAACCAAACCACCATCAATTGCTCCTGCGATCTCTCCAATACCACTAGTAAGACACCACTAGAGTCCAGCCCCTACCAGACGGAATTAGTTTCACAGCCACCATCATAAACCAAACCATAGTAACCCACTGAATCTCCACCAAGACCAGCCACCACTCAACAGCTCCTCTCCTTCACATCAACCCAGACAACCACTACAACAACCACCACCCCACACCACCTCGATCTCCTCTTTTTCTCTCGTCAGAATTAGCCCTGGCCAGACCACCATTGCCTTTCTCTCCCTCACTCTCCTAGCTTTCTCATCTTGTCGAAACTAGCTAGGATCAGTCTGCTGCTTACTCATTCTAGGATCAATACTCTCATTGTAGGATCAATCGGCTACTTACGTACTCCAAAATCTTCTTATTCATCAAACATCGTCATCTTGTTATCCATATTCTCTCCCATCGACTACATCACAATAAGATTTAACAATCAATTAATTTGATCTGGTAAAATTAAAATTACTGTACTTTGCATAAACTACATGAAAATCTATATATCTTGACGAGGCAAACACAAATCACTGATTGTATTGAGTGAGGTGGCTGCCATTAACAGATCTAATTTCGTAAAAACCAAACACATTGGGGAGAACAAAATGCTTACCTTTGTCGATGGAAAAGAAAAGAGAGATCCAATCACAGAGAGAGCAATGGTTTGAATACTTGATGGTCTGCAAATGCACAATCTTGAGCCATGAAATGAAAAAGGAAGAAGATAAATTCACACGGATCTTACTAGGTTATTTCTTTGAATATGATAACGGCTGTGAAAAGCTCTCAACAAATGAGAGGGGGTTATCCACTTTTGTTTCACATGTATCTGTTTTAGGGTTTTGAAGTTTAGAGCTAAACATAGAAATTAAAAACAAAGAAGAAGAAAATTCAAATCTAGCAAGAGGAGTGGTAATGTGATAGATAAATTGTTTATGATATATTATAGTTTAATTTTTTTTTTCTAAATTAAAAAATTGCCAATATGTAAACTGTAATTATTTTTCTTAAATGACTAATTGATGGATAATTTTTTGGCTAAATTATTTAAACTTTAATTTTTATTTGAGTATCTTGAACTGTTTTTTGATTAAAAAACAAACTAAGCCCCTTCGTCCAAGTTTATATCTTTTTATTAATTTTTCTTAAATCACGTGTTTTCACGACACTTTTTGTGTTTTTAAATTATTATTTATAGTCAAAATTAATAAAGCAATATTTTTTTTATAAAATTTAGTTTGAGTATTCAAATACAAAAAAAAATAAATTCAAAGAATAAGTTAAGTTTAATCCAAAACTCTAAATAATTCTTGATAATTTTTTTTTTTCAATTGCTAAAATGACCGGTCTCCACGACATCTAATAATAGCCAAAACTAATTTTTAATGCTTTTTCTTTCCTGATTTTAAGCGAAATTTTTTTTCAATTATATTGTTAAATTAAATTGAAAAAAATAAAATGAGGATTAAATTAAAAAAAAATCTGATTGAATAATGAAATTAAAAGCTAAAAAATCTTCAACATAAGAACTAAGGAAAAAAATTAAAAATTAAAAAGGACTGAAATGAAAAAAAAAAAGCCATATGAGAAATTGCAATTAAAGAACTAAATTACTAAAAGAAATAAAAACAAATAAGAAATTTAAAGAATGAGGATTTGAATAAAAACAAAACAAAACATATGAGAAATTATAATTGAATGACTAAATTTTATTTAAAAAAAAACTTCTATAAAAGAAATAATAATGAAATAAAAAAACAATAGAATGATGATATGAGAAAAAAATAATATAAAGAGGACATTATTGTCCTTGACCTGTTAGGAGATAGAAAAAAAAAACGATTATTGATGACAATACAACCACCATACATCATTACGCGTCAAACCTTGTTAAAAAGAATATGGTTGTGCATCTAAACTATATTTATTGCTACAGTGAAACTCTCGTGCCCTTTAAAGTCTATTTTGATAAAGGTTCACATTGAGATCATATTGAGGAAAAGTGAAAGTCTTATAGGGTGTTTAGGGGTGAGTTCCAACGTGTTTTTTGTTAAAATCTAAAAAATAATTTTAAATTAATTTTTTTTTATATTTTTAAATTGTTTTGATGTATTGATATTAAAAATATATTTTAAAAAATTAAATATTTTTTTCTATACTTTTTCAAATAAAAATTACTTTAAAAACCAATTATTATCAAATTTCCAAACCCTAAAATATTCCAATTGAATATGCTGATAGCCCAAAGTCCAGGCTAGACTCAAGCCAATAAAAGCTGCCCACGTCTCTGCTTTAACTGAAGAACAGACTCCCAAGTTAACTGAAAATCCATGAATCGAGTTGCATCAATCATCCCTAATAATCCACCGCACCATCCGTATTGACCTTAATCCACCCTGCTCTAGGACAAGTCCACCCAATTAGCCGTTCTTCTCTCTTCGCCACTGACTTCGATCAACAAATCTCAGTCTGAGAGTTCTCACTGTCATTCACTTGGATTTCCTGCACATTTATTTTAGATATTTTTCATTATTTTTTTATTATTTTCCAAATAATATAATTTTTTATATACAAGAGTTTCTTAACAATGTAAAATATTAAATTATTTTTCACATTTTCATATTTATTTAGTGTCATAAATTTATTTTTTATTATAAATCAAATATAAAATATTTCCTTTTTAGTTAACATGCTTAAATTTTCACAATGTATATTACTAATATACTTCATGCATATTAAATCAGACAAAAACATCAATAAAAAATAATATATAGCATCACAAATGATAAAACTAAATACAATGGCTTCTCATCTCAAAGATGTAAAGAAATTAACTTTGGACAAGAAAATTATTGAAAATATCACGAGAAATAAAATAGAAGATTAAGTTGAAGATGATAATTATATATGTTGTAACCCATTTCTGGGTTCCCACATAAAAAATAATAAAATACAAAAAAATTCAAAAAATATATTATCAAAAAATAGAGCAGTGAAAAAATGCCAAAGCGCTCTAAAAATGCTCAAAAATTGATTGAGGATGTTCAAAAATAAAAAATTAATTTTTGACAGTATATCATTGACTGATGAGAGCCCCGATGATAAAGAAAATTCAATTTGTGGAAGAAAAATGCAAAATCAGAAGTTTATGGACTCAATTAAATTTTATTAAAGGTTTAATTGCATTTATGAAGATTTTAATTGCAAGAAAAAATTGATTTTGAAGTTAATTTGGGCTTTAATTGGAAGAAATTAATTTTCTGGGGTCAAATTATAATTTTTGGAAGTTAATTTGGTCAAATCAGGGGCTTAATTGCATAAATATTGAAGTTTAATGGCCAATTAGGGACTAAATTGAAGAAATCCGAGACCAAGGACGAAATTGTAAAACGCGCGCAAATTAAGGGCCTTCTTTGAAATCTGACGTGTTTTGGCGCCTTTTTCTTTTAAATGAAACGGCGCGTTTTGACCAAAACAGCGCCGTTTCATTCACTGTAGCAAAAAAAAAAAAAACAGAAGCCCAAAACGGTGCCGTTTTGACGGTACTGTAGCTCTTCTTCTTCCCCTGGACGCGCGAGGCAGGGGAAGAAGAAGATTTGTCTTCTCCCTTTTCGCCTACTTTCTTTCCCGTTTTTGGCTCAAAAAGACGCCCACCATTGCCTAACATTGTTATCCATTGAAACGGTAGTGGAGGGGGCGACCGACAGTGGCCGCCCCACCATGACACCACCCCCCTGTTTTTGCCTATAAAAACAGGGGAGGGGCACCGAAAAAAAAGAAAGAAAAAAAAACAGAAGAGAAGAAAGGAGGAGACCGAGAGAAAGGAGACCGAGGGAGGGAGAGAGGGCAAAGAAGAAGAAGAAGAAGCAGAAGTAGCAGAGAAGAAAAAGAAAAAAACAGAAGAGAGAGAGAAGGGAAACGCAGAACCACCATGCCTCCGCCACCATCGCCTCCGCTGCCACCAGCAGCACCGCCTCGACGCCACCGCAGGTAATCTCTCGCTGCCTCGTCTCCTTCTCCGTTTGCCCGCCTCCTATTTTCGGTTGCATGCAGAACGTGAATTAATTCACGTAGTAACCAGCCCATTTGGTAATGGGCCGGGTCCGGCCCATTTCGACCCATTTCAATTTATTTTTTCCAGAAGTTTTTTACAATTTTTCCAGCACATTTTTTTATATCAATTTTGCTTAATATCGGTATGTATCACACAGTACTGTTCACACAACATAAAAAATCAAAAATATTTGTTTCAGCATTTTATAATTTTTCCGCGTCGTTTTTATGTCATTTTGATTAATATCGGCCAGTATTTTTATATCGTAAAATACAAATCCGGTATTAAAATACCCGGTTTTCGGCAAAAACTTCCAAAAATACAAAAAAAACAACAATTAAAAAAAATGTTGTTGTGCATACGGCCAAGTGTCTCAAAATCTAAAAAATCATATCGTATTTTTCATATGTCAAAAAACAATATTTTAGCATGCATTTTGGCTTTAATAACCAGTTTATTAAAGTCAAGAGAACGTTGGCCAAAATCTCAAAAACAACAAAATATTTTATTTTGTTTGATTTTAGTATCATGGATTATGAATTTATACGTAAATCGTATTCCTGATATTAAAAAGATATTTTCTTTTGACGACTTCGAATAGTTAGTTTTTTACCCGATAAAGATAAGGATCTCCTTACAGAGGAGGACTTTTCTTAAACCGTAAACGAACCAACAATTCAAAAAAAACATAACACAATTTTAGATTTTATCAGACATTAAAACAATGCAGCCTACCTTAGGTATGACGTAGTTGGGGTGCTAATACCTTCCCTTTACGCAACCAGTCTCCGTACCCGATCTCTAAAGACCAGTTAAGGTTCCTAGTAACCAGAATACTAGGTGGCGACTCTCATTCCATTTTTTCACTTGTAGAGACAAGAATTCCTTGTCTCTCCCTATTTTTAAGGAATAAATATCCCGATTTTTCCTTGAGGATGGACGATCGCCGCGCCGCCGTACACGTGCGACAATATATACACACACACACTTTTGTTATATAAATAAATTATTAATTTATTACATTAGTTCCAACTCAGAACCAATAAAAATATACTAGTTATTTGAGATTATTAATTTATTGGGTATTAATTTATCAAGATTACAGTAGTTATATTGTAGTGGGATAAAAAATTGTTTAATTTATTAACATGTCAAATGCCCCTGCCCCTGTTTTTTTTTTTTTAGTGAAATTGAATTATATGGATTATTTGTTATTATTATTTTAACTAAAAGCCAAATTATACAAAATGAGAAAACAATCATGAGGGCATAGTTTTAAAACTGGAGTGAATTCGGGATCAGGTCCGGGACTCGAGTCAACCCGGTTGACCCAAATTAACTAAAAACACTATTTTCATTTGGCGTATATAATAAGGAGAGGAGTCGTCCTGAACTGACACGCGAGCACCACTCCCTTTCTCATTTCATTTCTTGTGGCCACTACTCACTCCACTTCTCTCAAATCTCAGGTCTTCTCTCTCTCGCTCTCCTCCTCTCCCTGTTAATTTATGTTTGGTTGCCGAGAAAATACACAATCAGAAAGAAAAACTTAGGATAACTTTTTTTGCCACAGCTTCTTAATTTCTCTCACCGTTTTATCTTCTCTTAATCGATGAAATGAATTCGATTCGATTTGATATCTCTCTTTTGCAGGTAGATCATTCTAGAATATCTCTTTTATTTTTCTCTCCTTCTCTCGCTCGCTACCAGATTGTCGAGGTAGTGATGAAAAAATACGGTTTTGCACATGTAGGTCTTGTGCGATCTTAATTTGTTTACTTAAATCTCTAGTTTATTTTGTTTGATTTGATCTTAATTGAATCCCATTTTGGTTTTCCTGCTCTTGTTCTTGTGTAGTGGAAGTGATCACTACGTGAGGAATCAATCAACAGCTTTAAAAATAAACCCGGTTCTCATCCGGGTTTCACCGGGTCGATAGGATTTTACCACGCTAAATCCTCAGGTCGTCTTTGTGTTAATCTAGACCGGTTCAGGCTCTAGCTAGGCCATTCGGGTTCAGAATCAACATGTCTGGATCGGATTTTAAAATCATGCATGATTACGATTGATGAGATTGGACGGAGAATAGAAAGGGGAAGATCGATTGTTGAGGTAAAGAAAAAGAACATCAATGGCTGAAGTATAAAGGAACATCGTATAAAAAAATTTAAGATTACATTACACCTAGACGTCATAGTTTTAAAACCCGTCTAGCAAGTCAATCTAAAACCTTGTTAATCCAGAACTGAAATCAGACTAAACAAAAAAAAACAAAAACTTACTTGGTTTTGTTGACCCGACAAAACCTGGTTAAAACTCGGTTACAACTACTATTTATTTTTTAAACTAAAACAATATCATTTTGATTTATAAAAAAATTAAAGTTGACTCGAGTGACCCAAATAAAACATGTGACCTGGGCTTTGAACCAGATCAACCACCGGATTAGATTTAAAAACTCTGTTAGACACACTAAAACACGCAATACTTTTTAACTTGGAGTTTGTGATAAAAGTATGCCAAGAATACTACTACATTTTTATCTTATTACATCACGAGTCAAATTAAATTTTTAAAACATAAAAATAGTGTAAAAACAATTAAAAATAATTACTAATAAAAACACTTTATACATGTTATCCAATAACTTGTGAAATGCAAAAAAAACTTTTTTTTATTATAAAATATTTAAACAATGACATAATAGATCGATTTAGTCAATTTTAATTAAATTATCCAATATATAACCCAGATAATAAAAAATGAAAGTAAATTGAAAACAAAAAATTAAAGTCAGTTTTTCAAACTAGTGATGCAAGTAATGAGAATGGGATAACTTTACAGAAAATAGCTTGAAAAAAATTACAAATTAAATTTATAAACCGACCAACTTTTAAGGAGTGAAATTGTAAAAAATAAATTTTAAAAAAGCAATGAAAAAAAGAAACCATGTCAAACCAGGTAACGGCCAAACCCGCAATCCAAGTCATGAAACCATGATAACCTCGTATAAAGGGAAAGGGAAAGGGAAAGGGAAAACAAATTGTGAAGTATAATCCCCAACTAACCTTGTATTGAAGGATGGATATAAAAAAAAATTAATTTTAAAAAATAACCTAAAAAAACATAAGTCAATCTAGGCTAACCTTTTAAAATTGTGACTTATGAATTTGGGATTACCTCATAAAAGGAGAAATAGAGAAAATCATGAAATTCAATTCCCAATAAACCTAACAATGAGGGGTGAAACTAAAGAAAAAACAACCAAAAAAATTCAACACAAAACAAATATCAATTAAAATAATGAGGATGAGAATTGACATGAAAATTAAAAAAAATAGGACACCTTGTAATTTTAGAGAGAATTTGTGTGGAAAAAAGGAGGGGAGAGAAAAGAGAGAGGAGAAGGAAAAAGAAAAAAAAGACCCACACGCCACCCACATGTACACGCACTGCATCACCAATAAAGGCTCATCGAGATGAGTCAAACACTACAAGAGAAGGTGGCATTCCACCGCCATATGACATTGCACGTGCTACTTGAGTGTGACGACATCTTTTACATGCTGACACGTGCAATGCAAGCACTAACATTTTTAACATTGCTCGTTTACCTCAGTCTTGTAGTTATTTTCTTTTTTAAAATTTGATATCTTATGCCTTAATTGCTTGAGATCAATAAAATCTAACTTAATTTTGCAAAATCAAACATCAACAACGCCTTCAAATTTTTCCTTGACATCACAAAATTCTCTTATCGAGGAAACAATAAAAAACGTTTAAGTTCAATCTAAAATAAATTAAATTTTAATAGATTAAATTGAAAAGAAAAAAAGTGAGAGCAAAAAAAAAGGGGATGGCCTTTTCTCTGCCTGTGCTATTAAGTCCCTAATTCTTTTAAGAAAAAAGGGCTGAACATTTATCAATTATTTAATTTTAATTTGCAGAGCTTTAATTATTTTAAATCAAAACAATTTCATTTAATTTTGGCAAACCAAGTGCTATTTTTCTCTCTCAACATTCCAAGAACCCCACCCTAAGTCAATCAAATCAAAATATCAAGTCCCGTCCAATTAAACCCAATTTGAAAAGATAACAGTAAAGAGCTAAAAAAAAAAAAAAACTTGAGTGACCAAAAAGAAAAAAATGCTAACATTGTTTACAATTTATAGTAACTTCATGTCTAAGGGAACAATATTTTTCCTTATTATTTTACTTTTTTTTTTTTTGTAATGGATGGTACTATTCAAGAAACAATGTCATTTTCTTTTAATTGATTATTGTTTAATTTTATCCTCTCAAATTATGTTAGCAACATTTTAAATGTTGCTATTTGTTTCTTTTTACGTACATTCATATAGATGCTATTTTTAAAAATTATAAAATCTAATTTTTTAATACTTGTATAAGAAAGAATTTAAAGTGATATCTAAAAAAATGAAATAACAAGGACAAAAAAAAAGAAGACCAACTGCTAAATTGGGGCAAAAACTTGAGTTTGATCCATGAAGTTCAAATTTTTCACATTTTATTTGGTCCCTTCATTTTTTAATTTTACATTTTGATCCTAAACTTTTATTTCTATCATGTTTAAGTCCTAGCATGTTATGAAAGTACATAAAAAATCATAAAAAAATGAGAATCGAGCGAGAATAGGATTGGTCGATCACTTTCTAACAATAAATAAGATTGATTTTGTTGTTAATAAAATTATTTTGAAGTGTTGAATTCCATGAAAGTGATTTGAAACTTCATATTCCGGGAAAAAAAAAGATTGAAGCTTAAAAAGGTTTTTTATTTTTATTTTTTTACTTGTTCCATGGTATTTCATGATAAAAAATAGCTTTTCTAAGGTTACTAAAATGTATTTTTAGGTGTTTTCATGATAAAACAAATTTGAAATTGTTTTGTTTTATCAAAAAACCCAAAATCAACCTTCGCCGGGCCGAAATTTGAACCAAATGATGGCAAGTCACCTTCCTAAATAGATAATACATTATTTATTTTATTAAAAAAACATTAAAATTGATGATGTGTCATTCATCCATTAAGTCACATGCTTGGCATTTTATTCCAAGACAAGTACTGACTTCTTTTTTTTTAGACCAAGCAAAGACCAAGCACGTGAATCCATCCTCCGACTTGGCTTCTTTTTATATTACCCTTCTTTTTAAAAAGGATATTTTTAATTTTGAATAAAATTTACTATAAATAAATAAAATAAAATAATTTTTAAAATGTTACCTAATTTTGTTTTAGGTTTCAAATATTCTTTTATTTTTTCTCCATCTTGTACAAATTATAGAGTCAAGATTTTTTCTATCTTTATTGAAACTTGCTTTTAAAATCACGGTAAACTTTTATTTAAAAGCAAAGATTTTTATAAAAAAAAATGTTTTCATCAAAACACAGAAAAAAAAATGATTGAATATTTTGTGAATATTTATTTTAATGAACTATAGTTTTTTATTCAAAAAACATGCTACCAATAAAAATGATAGATTTTTATAATAAAAAAAAAAAAGTACATTAATAAAAAATAAAAAATTGTCTGGTAAAAAATATTTATAAAGAATTTAAATTGTTTTTTTCCTGGCAAATGCCTTTTTAATTACAACAAAACTACATAAAACTGGTTTTTGAAAACTATCCCCCGGCACCGCGTTGGGAAAAAAAACTAATATTTTTGAGTAAATAATGTTATTTCTCAAAATGATAATCGACAGTGAAAGGCTCGCCCGTTTTTTTATGTATATATCAATGAAAGTTAATGTATACTTTTTCATACGTGACTATACACTGATCGCAAGCAACAAATTGTTTTAAATTGTGAAAAAAAATCATTCTCGTATAAAATAAAAATAAAAAAGCATATTATATAAAATAATTTTTTAAAAGATCAAAAGATAGACCTTTATTATTGTTCTTAATAATAAAGATGAAGATAGTGGAAATAGATGAGATAAGACTGAAAAAAAAAATTTAATAATTATATACAAAACATAATAATTATTTATATATTTAATTTTGTTATGATAAATAAGATATAATAAGATATATTTTATTTTATATAAAATAAATTATAATATTTAATTTTCAATTAATATAGTATTAAAAAATAAAAATTAAAAAGATCTAAAAAAACAACACAAACCAACCCAATCAACTTTAGAAACGTATCAATATAATTTTATAAAAAATAAATTAAAATAAATAATAAAATTTAATTTTTAATCAATTAAATATTAAAAAATAATATAAAAAATAACTGAGTTAAGCAGACTAATCCAAACCCAGAAACCGGATATTAAAGAATATTTTATATTGCTCAACCATTTTTTCCAGGGAAGAAAAATCTAATAAGAATATTTAAGAAAAAAAAGGTAATTAAAGGTGTCTGTCTCAGACGATAAAGACAGGCTACGAAGATAGGCTCTAAAGCACACAGCCCATCATAACAAACCTACATGTATGTGGGTGTGTGTGTACGTGTATATAAGTGTGTGGACTTTGACGGGTTTTGTAGTACATGAAGGGTCAGCAACCAAATTCCCAGTAAGATATTGACACCTGTTACCTTGCAGATTAAAGTATTAGGCCTTGGTTTTGGCTCAAACCAAGGAGGTAAAATCCAAAGACCTGAAAAGAGAATCGCCATCACTAGCACATCGACTGAGATCTATTTATTTAGACTTCCATCTCAATCTTTGAAGATCTTTTCTCAACTAATCTAGAAACTTTGTGGCAGAGCCTCGCAGGCGCAGGAGGGGGGAGGAGGAGGGAGAGGAGGAGATCTTCCATTTCTGAGCAAGAATTTTGTTCCAGCGGAGTAAAAAAGAGGACGCAATTATGTGGAAGAAAGTAACCATTTCCTTTTTGAGGAAAGAATACGACTCCACATGCAAGTCCTGTCATGTGTGCCTGAAAGGGTCAAACGAGGCTCGACCAAACACTTCAACCTGGGCTTTTCACCTATTAAAAGTAATGCATTGTGCCTTTGAATTTCCTCCTCCTTTTTTTTTTTTTTTTAATTTTCTTCTCCATTTAATGTCGGGCCTCTGCGGTTGGTAAGTTAGTTTTAATGTTCATTTAATATTTTTCAAAGGATGTTGTTGTTTAAAATATCAACAGGCTTTTGGATAAACCGTGTTATTTTATAATTTTTCCCTCAACTATCCTGCTTCTTTAATGTTTTTTTTAAAAATCAAAATAGTTATTGCTTTGCCTTTCTGATTATACAACAAATCTGCTGTCCAGCAGTAAATCCTCTTTCAGACTCATTCATTGTCCATTTATGGATCTTGAAAGATCATCTCTCTCTCTCATTGCACAATTGCTCTCAGTTTTTTTCTTGTCAGCAAAAGACTTAATTCAAAACCTCCATGATAGAGTTCAGGAAGAAAGTAAAAATGACCCAACAAAACCTCCTGTAAATCACTCAAGTCCCCGACCCTCCACACCCCACTTGGACCCATCTCTGATCTTCTCCAGCTCAAAACTCCAAACCCCTTTTTGTTTTTTTTTTCCTCTCTCTCTCTCTCTCTACCTTGCTGTTTTCCTTGTACTTGTATATATATATATATCTTGGCTAACCAAGCCCTCCGCATCTCAAAACCCTTCCTTTCTCTTCCCTTTTTGTGTCCTTTACTTCTCCTTTATTCCCCATCTCTATCCACAAATTTCCCAGTTTCTAAAGAAACCTCTCAAAATTCCAAGGCCCGTTAGTCCTATAAATTAAAGCAAGACCCTTTTACAAAACCTCCTCAAACCAAAACAAAACCCTCTTTCCCTCTCCCCTCTCAAAAAAAAAAAAAAAAAACTAAAAAAAAAACTAAACACCACCCCTCTCTCAATCTTTACAAAAGAATACCAAGATGAAGGAATATTGGGGCTCCTTGGCCTCCGTGCTTGGTGTTTTGGCCTTTTGTCAAAGTCTCCTTCAAGTATTGTTTCCACCAGAACTCCGGTTTGCAGCACTCAAGCTCTTCAACCGGATCTTTAACGTGTTCAATTCTTATTGCTACTTTGATATCACAGAAATTGATGGAGTTAACACCAACGAGCTTTACAACGCAGTCCAGCTCTATTTAAGTTCCTCTGTCTCCATCTCTGGTAGCCGTTTGAGCCTCACTCGTGCTCTCAATTCAAGTGCCATAACTTTTGGCCTAACAAACAATGACACACTCTTTGACACCTTCAATGGTGTCAACGTCCTTTGGGAACATATTGTGACTCAAAGGCAAGCACAGACATTTTCCTGGCGTCCAATGCCTGATGAGAAGAGAGGTTTCACTCTACGTATCAAGAAAAAGGACAAGTCTTTGATTCTTGATTCTTATCTTGATTACATTATGGAGAAAGCCAATGATATAAGGAGGAAAAATGAGGATAGGCTTTTGTATACTAATTCAAGAGGTGGGTCTTTGGACTCAAGAGGGCATCCTTGGGAGTCAGTGCCATTTAAGCATCCAAGTACTTTTGAAACTCTGGCTATGGACCCTGCCAAGAAAGCTGAGATCTTGGAAGATTTGAAAGATTTTGCAGATGGTCAATCTTTTTATCAAAAGACTGGAAGAGCTTGGAAGAGAGGTTATTTGCTCTATGGACCTCCTGGTACTGGTAAATCTAGCATGATTGCTGCTATGGCTAATTATCTTGGTTACGATATCTATGATCTTGAATTGACTGAGGTACACAATAACTCTGAACTTAGAAAACTTTTGATGAAAACAAGCTCAAAATCTATCATTGTTATTGAGGATATTGATTGTTCTATTAATTTGAGTAATAGGAAGAAGGGTACTGCTAATAATAGTTCAATTGGGAGGAGTTACTGTGACCCAGAAATGCGATCTGGGCCCGGTGTTGGTACTGGTGATGAAGGGGGGAATTCAATAACTTTATCTGGCTTATTGAATTTTACTGATGGTTTATGGTCGTGTTGTGGGAGTGAGAGGATATTTGTGTTCACTACAAACCACGTTGACAAACTTGATCCTGCATTGCTAAGGAGTGGTAGGATGGACATGCATGTTTTCATGAGTTACTGTTCATTTCCTGCATTGAAGATTTTGTTGAAGAATTATTTGGAGCGTGAAGAAAGTGACTTGGATGAAGGGGTCTTGAAGCAATTGGGAGAGGTTATTGATAAGGCAGAGATTACTCCTGCTGATATCAGTGAGTTATTGATCAAGAACAGGAGAAACAAGGACAAGGCAGTGATTGAATTGTTGGAGGCACTGAAGGAGAGGGCAGAGAGGAAATCGAAGAGTGGAGAATGTGTTAGAGAGAAGAATTTGAATGACGTGGAAGAGGAAGAGCAAGAGAAGAGAGCCTTGGATAGTCCTAAAGAAGGTTGTGCCTTTGACGAGAGCTGCAAGAAAGATGAGGAGGATGAAGAAAAGAAGATTAAATGATATAGAAATGAAAGGTTTTTGTTTTTTTCTTCTTTTGTAGCTGCCGCTGCTGCTGCAGGACGGTAAAGATGAAAAGGATATTGGTCTCTGAAGTATTATTATTATATCTTCAAATTTTGTTGGTGCACAAGCATAAGCCTTGCGGTTGGCTGCTGTGAAGATTGGAAGTGAATCTGTACTGGATAATAATATTAGGTCTCCAATTTTTTTCAATGTTTAATATAATTATCTATCTTAATGTTAATTAAATAATGAAACTAGTACCATATGATCAACAGATAAGCTTATTTGCATATGTTGTGGTGTGGTGGCTTGGCCATGTGGCGTTTTCTTATCTGTTTACAAGGGTCTAGAATGACACAGTCTTTCCTTCTCATTCTCTGCAACCCCCCCCTGCACACGCTCTACCATTACAGTTTTCAATTAGGGAATTGCAGCTTAGCAATGGAATGAGCCTGTGATCAATTACTATCGAGGGAGCAAATGGGAAGGATCCACGTTATTCCTTCTTCATTTGTTTTGTATTTTCTTTACTGTGTTTTTTCTCTTCAAGATTCAGGGGAGATTTGTGACGGCAACCGGCCTCGCAGTGGCCGGAGTTATCAATTGCTAATTGAATGAATTGAAGCGATGCATGAGAAACAAGACGGGAAAGTAAAACATGATGGTTCGGAAATGAAAAAGCTTCTCGTGACTGGAGTTAGGTAGCAGAGCTTGACAAATTGTCATGTAAACCTCCGTTGATTGTTGTTTTTGCAAGACAAGAATAAAGGCTCTTTGTCAATTCGAATGTCGCCCTTCTTGAAATTATGCAAAGATGGAGACGTAGCTCCCTCCTTATCCTTGCAATGGACGAATGCATTACTATTCATATGGTCAAAAATGGGGACCAAACTATTATTGAGTACATGTGTTCACAAGATAATCTGAAATAATTCCACGTTATATTGTAATAATCTTGTGCATACGAGTGTCCTTTTCAATTCTTTCTTTATGTCAAATTAATGGATTTCTTTTGTCTCACTTCCCACGAGTTTTCAAAAGGATGATAGTAAAAGAACAAAATGATGCATGGGTTTATGTTTACAGCATTATTTTTTTAAGAAACCAATTCAAGGATGGGGAAACAACAACCAAGCAAACACCTTGGGACGTAATCAGGAAAAGTTTTCATAATCTTCTCGAGTTCTTCCTTAAAATTTGTTGAAGTGGGTACTTTCCTTTGTCATTTTCTAATTATGAAATAGTAACAATTCCAATCTTGAAGTGACATGGCTTGTGGATAGGATTTAAGGGGTGTTTTAGGAAAAACAAACATGAAAAGGGCAAACAAATGAACAAGCTCAAGATTTCATGTTGGTAAAAGGAAGGATTGATTTGCTAAAGTAACTAAAAAGTCTACATTTACAATGAGAAAGAGGAGGACATTTTTTGTGTGCGTGTTTGTTTGATTTCGAGACTGAGTTGGAAAGGCATCCGAGTGTCAAGCCTATGCGGTGACAAGTGACAATTTGCTCTCCAATATTAAAATATTTCGATATTTTCCATGGAAAACATGCCTTTTTGTGAAGGAAAAGGGTTGGACGATAGCTGGCAGGGGAAGCCAATTGTACATAATCTCTCTCATTTTTTACTTTATATTCCCTTCAAAAGGAAGGGTGGAGTTGAGGTGGATTCGCAAATAAGACAGCAGTAACAACAGCAAGCACAAAGATTTGTTGTCTTGAGACTGCTTCAACACGGTAATATGATGAGTCTCACATGAGAGCCTTCGTCTTTAGAGTGTAGAGAAAGGTTTCTTTCTTAGGTATGGGCAATGCTTTAACTGCACCTGCTAATACAAGATGCTGGAAGGATTTAAAAGTAGCATGTGGATCACCATTTCCTCGAAGCTTTTTTATGACAGACCTGTTATAAGTTAGTAATTATATATACTTTCCTAAAAATATTATTAATTATATATATACTTTCCTAAACATCTCTCCCCTAAAGCTTGATTAATTTGACTAGATACTAGGAGGGTATGGAGAGTGGAGATCTGCTAGTCTAGATCTTACAAGTGTTTGGCTTTGCATTCGCTTCTGCGTGTTTTGTCAAACTCAATAATATGATGTTTGGTTATTTTTTAGCAGTTGTGTTTTGGTCATGGGATCCATGAAAATTTGATGCTTCACCTGCAGTTTTGCACAAGCAATTTTTTCATGCTTTTCTTACACTGTTTATGTTAATTGTACTGTTTATAAGTGAATTGCACTGCGTGAACTTTTTTTTTTTAGGGTGTTAATTTTTTTAACATTTTTTTTAAAAAAAACTAGTTTAGAGTGAATTAAAATCACTTGCAGTGTGATGTGAACAATATTTTTTAAAAAAAAAAACTAGTATAGAGTGAATTAAATTCACCCGCATTGTAATATCAATTTTATACCTGATAATATTTTATCTAACTTTATTACATGCTTAAAAAATTATAAAAACTATAGTTCTTGTCGGATGTATTTCGTACGTAATGGAATTATAGATGGTTTTATGGAATAATAAAAATATTTTATATAAAGTATGATTTATTTCATGATGTAATAGCAATAGTTAAATCCACAATATTTCAATTAAAAATCATCAATATTAATATATATTTTTTAAAATTATTTTATAACCTCAATTTCAAAAGCATTTTTAACCAAACACATTAAATTATTTTTTCTTCGACCTTAATTTCAACCACAGTTTTAACCAAACACCTATTTTTTCAAACCAACCTCAACTAAAAGTACTTTTTATAAAACAACTTTTTTCAAACCACGACCATAACAGCTACCACAATACCAAATACACTCTTAATTTAGTAATCTTAATTGGAATGTTTTGAACCAAAAAAAATGTTTTTATTTAATATATGCTACAAATAAAAGAAGAAATCCAAGATTTTTTGCCACCCCTCCAAACCCAGTACAGGTTTTTCATAACTACAATATTATTCAAATGATCACAAGCAAGCAGCTCTTCAACTAATAAGATCTTCTCTTGCGCCCTAGGTTGAAAAGTAACAAAGCTATATATTTACTTTCATGTTTTTGATATCAAGTCATAATCGGATAGATATATACTCATGAAATCCCATGTAGATTTATCAATCGTTAATCAAGCGAGTCTCCTCATGAAATGTAACATCTATTCTAGATTTTTGTATCCAATGCTCAAATCACATGATTTCATCCACTTGTTTGGAGAGGAAAAAAAAAAAGAAACCCTAAAGACCAACGATGTTAGAAGAGTCCAAACACACCGAAGAAGGTATCATGAACAACATGCAATCTTCACTCTTGAAATTCAAAAGAAAACCGAGAAAGAATCGATTAAGAACAGCGTGGAACCACAAACCATCCATTTACTAGGGTGAATTACTGTATGGTATGGTACTGTTGGTGAAAGTAACGGAGAAGCAGATCAATTATACACGCAGCCGTGCTTAAGCTGTTAACTGAGAGTAGCTAGCTAGGGACTTCCTTGCTGGATAGTAAGCCTACAAAATTTGTGGCCCTGAGAATGGAGTGGAAGGAATAAAGTTATGTGAGAGTTCTTCAGGAAACAAGGGGGATGCATTCACGAAGGTGGACCATTGATGGTTTGGAGCTTGGATTCTGTATCTCCTCAACGTTGATTCTTCAACAATTTTGCAGGTCTAGCCTCTTGGCATTTTGTGACTATCCATACCTTTAGATCAGGAATCATTTCTATATTGAACCAAAATGTTTCTGGTCTCCACCTCAATTATAACAAGCAACATTTCATACATACACTACAGAAAAGAAAAGGGAAAAAGGTAACAGGAAAAGGTATGAAATTATGAATTGACATGCCCGCAGACAACGAAGCAGGTATATATTTGAGATAGCTCAGGTCCAACCCAACACCCATCACTAATCGCAATCCATGCATGCTATGCAACAAATAGTTGAGTCTTTATATCTATAAAGTCTACCTCCATTGGCGAGAAAATACAGCAACTTTTATTCTTATGGTTTCCCATCGAAGCGTTCATATGTCCCACAGAGAGGAAAAATTGACTGGTAAGGTTGGCTTTCTCTACCAAACAATTGAAGTCTAGAATTGCTGCCTAATTGCCGTGCTGCAATAAGCAAGAATAAATTCAACGGTGTTGCTCGGAGAATATTCTCAAGTTAAGACCAGTGGTTATCTGTTGAAAGAAAAAGAGTACTCTTGCAATTTGGCATAATTTTAAGATGTGCTAGAAGCCTAGAACCTTTTTCCAGGAAAAAAAAAATGTAATTAGAGCCTAAAACATAACCAGCTTTGTGTGGAAAACTGGACACAATTCATTTACCTCGTGTATACAGTTACTTTAAATTTTAATTCTGAAATAGGTAAAGTAATCACTGTTACTAAACCTGGTTGGAGTTAGGTGACGGAAAAAAATAACCTGGAGGTTATCTTCTTTGGTTTAGTTCACCTGACGAGTCAACCCGTGAATTGATCAAACCTAGTTTAATTTCTTTTTATAAAAATAATGATTATCACAAGGCAACATCTAATCCGGAACTTGTGTCGAGTAGCTTCTATATCAAGTTTAATAATGTACACATATACGAAACATAGAATTCATAAAACACTTTGCATTGAGAACTTATGTCGTTGATGAATTTATTGATAAAAACTGCTGTTGAAAATTTTTTTGTTAGGAATTTGCTATTCGTTGAAATTTTCATAGGCAAATTTTAATTATATTGGAAATGTTGATGGAATATTGCACCAAAAAAATAAAATACACTAACCAGTTTCATGTAACATTTTTTTAATAAATAATTTATCAATGATATATTTCGTTGTTTATCCATTAAAAAAAAATCTAAATATTGTTGAGTGCATAGCCAATGGAGTTTGCGACAGAATTGCCATTAAAATTAATATTTTTTTTAGTTATGTTGTAATTATTTATGTGTGTGTGTGTTTTTAAGATGAATTTTCAAGGTTTCCTTACAATTTTCCCTTGCCCTCTCCTTCCTCACTTGGCCGGCCACTTGTGGCCATAAAAAACCCTATCCATTCCTTTTATAATCCACTAATTTTCCTTAATTACATTCTTGACCCATAGTTCTTTAAATTGCACACTAAACCCCACGTTCCTTCTTTTTTTAAATCTAATGTTTCTTAATTTTTCTTCCATTCAATTTCACCCAATGTAGAAAGTACACTTCTTTTATTTTTATTTTTATTTTTTTCAAATTAATTTTAGCATATTTACTAACTTACACTTATCTAATTTAATTAATTGAAATCTGATTCTTTTATGCTTCCCTGACCACACTCTCCATTCAATGTTGCATCCATTGTCATTGTCAATTTCTACATTAATAATTAATTTTTTTTAAAAAAAACAATTATATACTAAATCAAAAAATATATATTCTATCTTAACTTAAATAGTTCCCACCAAGCATCTATCATTGTCATTTATTCAAGTTGATATTGGACATGACTCCACTAAAATAGTAGTTCCTCGAATGTTGATTTTGTCACACTTGTAATAAAACATGCAACTTTAATATTTGAATATCTGCAAAATAAAATCACACAAAGTTACTCATTTTCATTTAATGTGAATCTTAAAATAATTTAATCAAACTAAATAACTTCAACACTATAACTTATATTGAGTGACAAACCAACTATTCTACAATAAGTTTACCGGAATATAAATTTTCTAAACAAGGAATTCTATTTTTGTTGCTTAAAATGGTTGAGTCTCGGTTAATATCATGTTTACTGGGTATCATCTTATAATTAACACCAAAATTAATAACACAAAAACCAATATCTTCAATACTAATGTTGATTGAACCAATATTAATAATAATTCTCTTTAAACTTTTCCTCAAGATTTCTAAAATCACAAGACAAGTTGATTCTCAATTTTAACAAATATGAACATGGAAAAAACGAATTAAAGAGCCAATCTAATTAACTTAGTAAGCATCAAGCCAAAAGCCAGATTAACCACAACCATGTTTGTAGGTCATCAATACAAAGAAACAAATTAACTCAACACTTTTAGAAAAAAAAAAACTAATATGTTGGAAAAAAACTATACAAGTTAAAACTAATGTGAACGACGACATTAAGATGGTAACTCAAAACTAATTATAGCCACGTCACCCAGTCATAACTTCAAGGAAAAAAAACTTTTATTTTCTCGTATGAACTCACAACTTTCCTTGATCTATACAAGTTGGAACTCCTGATTTCCCACGCATATAAAACCAAACAAATACAGAAAAAAATATTCAACTCTAAAGCTTGAACTTCACCATCATTTCCCCTTTTAATTTTTAGCATTTCAGAGTCTTTGTTGACATCCAAACACCAAAAAGTCTAATTATAAACTAAAGGATAAATTAATTCAAATATAAACAAGTCCTAATCATGGTTATATAACTCAAGTAGTCATGACCTAACCCTAGAAATGCAACCAAACTAATTTCTTTTAATATGAATTAATAAAATCACAAATGATCAAAATGATCAACAAGAGAGATTCAACACCAAACATGACACTTTACGCGCATATAAATATGATGTTCTTCTTCATATTTTTCCCCCTTTTAAATTACAACTTATCTAAGTTATAAAATTAAACTTAATTTCATTAAATAAAAATAAAATTTATTTTTCCTCAAATTTCAAACAAATTAATCCTTGCATGCAAATAATATATTAATACAAGAAAATATTATGAAGAATACAAGAAAATATTTTATAATACAAGAAAGTATTAAGAAGAAGAAGAAGAAAAACAAGGGAGGGAGTTATTGATTATAACTTATTTATATTTGCTAAAGAAAATATTCCATCAACAATTTTATCGATAAATTATGTTGTGTCAACTTTCCGAAAGAATTGTCGATGAAAATTTTATTGAATTTTTATAATTTTTTATAAAAATAGAAATTATCAACATCATCGTTATTCTCATCAAAAATTGCAAATAAAAAATTCTTCACCACTATTTTGTTCGAAAATTATTGATGGAATATATCCATTAACATTTCCATTGCTATTTATCAATTTTTTGGTAGGGACGACATCTTTCAACGAAGATTTAAGCATAAATGACATATGTATTAAAGTATAATGGTATATAGATTGGGGGTTTTTTTGTTTTTTCTTGGAGAAATTACCATTTCTTTTATGTGAAACATGTTGAATATAGAGTTCTGTTACAGCCTTACTACAAAAAACAAAAATCATCAGCCACAACAAAAATTGATGAGCATCAGATTCTGATTCAGGAATACGGGAGTCAATAAAAAAATAATGGGAACTGATATTTGATTGATTGGATAGATCAGCAACCATCGTCAAAAGGTTATAGAATCTTAGAACAAATGAAGGTTTATAATCAATATAAGATGATAATGGGCAAATAACCAGAAATACTGGACGTCGAAGCTTTCAAAGATTGGATTCTTTTAGACCAATATGTGAACCAACGAGCGAACCTTTTTGCATATGCTATGTTTCTCCAATTAGGACCGTGTCTCTGGGCACCCACGACCATCCCTTTGTCCCCTTCAAGCTCTAAAGGTCCTAACAGGTGGGAACCGTATTTTCTTTCCGCCATGGAAAAGCATGAAGATATAAGATCAAAAGAACAATTCTGGTTCTTTACAAGTAGTTAGCCTTGCAGATGAGATCGGACACAGTCACACACAGCAATCACACGCTTTCTTTTCCAGTAAAAAAGTCGATTATTAGCTATCCAGCCCATTCAAAGAAAATGATCGATCATGGGTTTGAATAATAACTTGCGTGGTGCAGATCTCAAACTGATTTGCATATTCTGAAGAAGTCTGGACTGGTCTATATATGGTCACATGCATGAATTAATTATTCCATTTTTTTGGATGATATTAATGAGCTTGATGGATTATTTGCTCTAGATGTACTAGTAAATAATAACTTTTAGAACTTAATTTTGACTAGACTATTGTTATAACTTAGCTGCAGCCTCTGCAGAAACGCTTAAATGATAGCTAGATAACGTGCATGGGAGATATCAACGTCCCAATGGATATATACAGGTCAAAATACGTACTGGCCGGATCAACGAGGCATGGAGAGCTTTTAGCATCATTCTATATATCTTAGCTCTTGCTTGCTGCCATATTTTCCGATCAAGGCTCTTGAAACAAAGAAAATATATACAATAACGAGGATTTGACTGCATAATGAAACAATTCTAGACAATATCAATTACATCCGTTACTATTCCTCTCTTCCTTTTCAAAAAATAAATATATAAACAGACTGATTAACTTTATGATGAACTGAGTTATAAAGCGATGAGGTGACCTGGTAACTTGGAGTTGGGTTTGTGCTAAGTTTCATGTCCAACTATTTCTCACTATAATAACTTTGTTCTGGTGTTCCGTTTTATATAAAAATACAAAACAGCTTTTATGTTTTCTTTTAAAAACAAAACTCAGTCCTGGTGTTCTGATTTGTATAAAAATACAAAACGACATCGTTTTTATGTTTTCTTTAAAATAACAAAACTCAGATTACCCTATTTAACTCATGAGTTGACCCGCACAGCTCATGATGTAGGCATTGAGCTGGGTTGGTGAGCTGAGTTGGAGGCCAGGTTGGGCCTTATGAATATTAATTATCGTATCTACTCAACTACTCCCAATGGCAGTTGAAGCATCTAATGCCATTACCCAACTATAACAACTGGGCTTCTCAAGTGCTTATGGACATTTGATGGGAAAGTCAGGATTGTTTAATATGGTAAAAGCCCATTGGTATTAAGGCCCATCATAACATACCTTGCCTTGTCCAATCAAGAGCATGGGCTAATGATAAGTGGGCTTAAAGTCCATTGGAAGAGTTTCACCAGAACCATGCTGGACTGGTTTTGAGAGCAGAACAAAACTGGGAGCTGCCCCAGATACAAGGGCAGCTAAGAAGAAAATAAACACGAGAGAGAGCACCACCACCACCACCACCAGGACACTCACTGGTATGGAGCTTCATCGTCTTCTTTGCTTTTTTTTTTTTTTTTTTACCGCCTTATTGCTTCTCTCTATACCCCAAAATTCTTGTTCCTTCTATATAAAAATCGCATGTGCAAATGCGATTGCTTTACTTTTCCTGAAGCTTTTTTCAAGCTCATGGAATTCGGATTTATCCCAAATAGGATTTTAGGGTTTGATTGTTTATTTATTCTAGGTACTTTTTAATTTCTTTTATACTTGGTATTTAGACATTTGTCAAGTCCTTCATCTTGGGATGTTGCGGAATGGGAAGTTTTATAATCAAATAATTAGTTTTCTTGTACCCCTTCAAATTTTTTCTTCTTTCATTTCCTGCACTTTTTTTAATTTTTTGCAATAGTACATTTCTCCTACAATCAGGTTAAAACTCGCTGAACTTTTTTTCCCCTATAGAGAGCATATGTGCTATTTGATGTTTAACTTCCAGTATGTTTTAAGTTGTCTGGCGTGGAAGAATGAATCTGTGAAAAAAAAACTGCAATGCAAGAAACGTAAGAATTTAACTGTAATTGATTTTTACACTGCGATAACTATCCATGCTGCTGACAAGTAATTTTAACTCATTGATTTTGCAAATAAATTGATTGTTTACCTATTATCTTGAAGTTGTGCAAGCTTCCTTTTTCATGAATCAACATATGTTGCCATAATTGATAAAGGCTTTATTTTTTAGAATAATTTACAGTATTGATTCATTGGATTTCCATTTGTATAGAAGCTTATGCTAAACGTGGGTGACAAATTTTGTGACATTATTTTCTTCATATAATTGTCAAAAGTTTCCTGTAAACAATATTTAGAGGTAGGGGGAACATGAGCAAGGTGCCAAGAAGAGAGAGTCCATGGGGGATGCCAGAAGGAGACAATCGCGAACCAAAGGCACATCGATGCAATGATCGAGCTGAGGATGTTATCCAGGTTCTTATCTTATGGTTTTCAAATATTTTTTTTCCTTCCAGAATGTTGGTTTTTGGGTTCAAAAGGTTTAATTATTTATATTATTTCTTTGTTTTCTTAATATTTTCTCTTTAATTATTCTTGAAAATTTTCAAACAGGTTTGTGGAACAGCATATTTAGTTGTTGGAAATTAACAGTTTTTAAGATTAAAAATATTTTAGTGCCAAATGACGCTGATTATCTCATCCTCTTTTGCTGATAACCAAAATGAGCACTGCTGCTTGTTGGATATTGAGTCTGCGCTTTATGTTATTTGGAGAGTTCTCGGGGTCTGCTTTGACATTAATGAAGTAGATGACAATTAGAAAAATTGTCATCATGACAACTTAGTAAACATGATTGTAGTTGGCCTGCTAAATATTACCATCAAATGCATAGACAACCATTTATCTGAAGCAGCTGAATAAACCACCCTCTAATCAACTTCAAGAATGATTTCTCAAAAAACCACCTCTTCTAAGAATCAAGATCAAGATCAGTTTTTAATGAACACCATTCAGATTCAGCAGAAGATTAATTCCCAGCATTGCTGCATACCCACTGAACAAGAAACCAGTTGAGTTTTGACGTTAGCCATCAGCTCCTGGTAATACCTGCATTTCCCATGCTTCCACCATCAGTATCAACCTTGATCCATCCATGAGTTGTAAAAGATCAACTGCTCTTCTTGGCATTCTACATTTTATTCTTAAGAATGTTAACAAAGCATTTTTTTTATGTAAGATAGTTTTAGTTGATGTCATATAGTTACTTGGGCTTCATTTCATCACTTTACAGAATTTCTGTACAAGTTTTGTTATCTCTGTGATATTCTTACATCTTGGTTTCTCATCTTCAAAGAAAAAATTTACTAAAAATCTGCGTTGTTACTATGTGCAGAAAATTTTTGTTATCTTTACAATACTTAGAAAAAGAAAATCTTAAAATGCTTTATTTGTTTTCATTTTGGTACTTGATGGATAACAATCTATGATATCAAATGGTTTTCATGAGATTAACACTTACATTTCAAATGGTTTGAGAGTAGAATTTGGAGTCATAATAGTTTATCATGCGAACAACAGAAGAAAATAAGAAAAGAACTACATAGAAGAGTTCAGCACTCACGGCCTTCAAGCATCAAAAGTCTACCGTTACTTTATAGTAAGCCACATTTGTAGACTCACAATCTAACAATAACAAATCCTAGTATTGAATCAAATTAATTTTAAATATACTTTTCTAATTAAAAAGACCTAAAGAGAAAAACAAAAAATCACTTGGTGTAGCATTGATTAAAGTAATCGGGTATGAAGACTTAAAACGTAAGTGTATAGTTGCAGCCATGCAGCTGTAGAATTAATGCTGTCCAATGCAAAACTAGTGAGAGAAATTGTACCTGCACCATGCTTTGACATTGATGTCTGATTAGTTCTTTACTTCTATTTGGAAATTTAGTGGAGTTGCATGTTTATGTGCCTCAAGGGAATAAACTGAATCGTATTACATAATGTCAAATAAAACTATTAATGCTAGAAGTAAAATACAACATAAAAATTCTGGAAAATGTCTCTTTTTTCATTAGATGAATAAAAATATTTTTATTGATATTTGATACTGACTCCTAAAGATTATGATAGATTTGTATCAGTTGCTGTATGTGGAAACAATTAGGTTATCTGTTTTCTCTGGCCATGCTGGCACTTCCTATAAAAAAGAAAGTTTTGGACCATTTTACTTTTTCATCAGCCATGAACATGGTATTTTGCCTTACCGATGTACTATGCTGGGGGGGTTGGAGCAAATTCCTTAATCTGCTTCGTTGTCAGTGTGAATAAAAAAATTTCATTGCTTTTTCATTATATGTTCTGAATGTGTCATTACGTTTTCCTATGGTGTAGGCTTGTTTTGAGGGTAACCCGTTTAAGACAGTTCCTGGACCTTTCAAGCTCTTTTGGCAATGCATGCGCTCTAAACCTGGGTATGTTTTGGTTTAGATTTGGAGTATCCTTGTCTTTGCTCTCAACTAGTTTCCATGACTTCTCTCGATTGCCACTTGAGCCCTTGATTGGTAATTTTTTTAAGAATCACTGACAAAGCATTTTAAGTTGCTTTATCTCAGTTTTCTATCCGAGACCTGCCATGGTTACACACCCCTAGTGATGGCACTTAAGTTCATCTTCATACTATATACCTCTTTGATGTTTATGAGTGTAAATGACTGCATCATCATCTTTTTTTTCCTCAGTAGTGGTATTATTAAGAGCACGTGACAGGTTGTGTGGATATGCAGGGAGGAACCAACAGCGCCGTACACCTACTTGCAAATTGATCCCCCAAGGAGAGAGGTGCAACTTGAGTGAAAACAGCTTCTTTCACTGCATTCGTGAGATTTCCATTTGATTCCAACTTTTGGTTATCTCATCAAATGGGTGAATTGTAACAAATATTCGCATTTGGAGTGGCGGCACAGGTATTCTAGCCTTTCGCTTTGCAATAATGATTTGGTTCATTGAGTACAAAAGGTAAATTGATGTGAGTACTTTCCTCGACAATATTTGGAATCAAAATATTATCGAAGTTGTAAAACATTGTCTCAACTTTGCAGATGTTGCCCTACATGAAGCTTCTTTAGTGATGTGTCATTTATTTTTTATCACCTGACAAACACAAAGCAAGGCACAATGATTTCAAAGTTGGATGATCAATATTGCCTATTGTTATATCTACTTTAAAAGTGTAGCCCCCTTCCACAATATTTAACAAAATCTTTATCGCCTAAATTAGGGTAGTTGTAGCAACATTTACCAGCTACAATGGCCTCACTTTCTTCGTTTCCGGATCTTATTCCTGCTACCCTAAATGCTTTTTTTTTTTTTTTTTTGAAAAATCTATTCAAGTAAATCGTTTAATTCTCTTGCCACTTGAACTACTTGCATTACAGCACTCCACTTCATAGAGCATTTCGTTTTATTTATTTTTGTGTTTTAAAAATATTATTTGAAAAAAAATAATTTTTTTTATTTTTTTCTTTACTTTAAATTAATTTTTTATATATTTTTTCATATTATTTTGATGCGTTAATATAAAAATAATTTTTAAAAAATAAAAAAAAATATTATTTTAATATATTTTTGAGTGAAAATCTCTCTAAAAAACAATAACAACTACACTTTCATGAATAATCCATTTGTGTTTGCCCATTTATTTAACATAGTTTTTCTTACATACTATAGGCAACAGGGGAGGGTTTTATTTATTTATTTGTTTGTTTGTTTATTATATAAAAAACTAAATAAATCGGAATCAGATTCGACCTTGCTTCGATGAAAGAAACTATCAGATGAATAATATAATGGTTAGGTTATAACTGATTGCACTTTGATTTTATAAAAATTCACATTATTCAATTTTGGTGATGTATTTGTAATCTTTCTACATTTGCGCCGCTAAAATGTATCTAAATTGAAACTTTTCTCCAGCCTACTTCAGGGACTATAATTTGATTCAATTACTAGGATCGGATCGTGTGTTGAGAAGGGTGAAGTGTTATGAAGGATATATGATATGAGACTGGAAAGGATGGAGACTTTAAACTGAGTGGCTGGCCTACGTGACGGCATATTTGCATCACGATGGGAGCAGCCACTCGTTCATAGGGATATATTTAACTCAATATATAGCATGCGGCCGATAAGTTTATCGTGGATTGCTATACTGATTTATTATTTTACTCTTTACTGGAAGCGTGTTTGGGAATGTGATTATTGTTATTTTTCACTTAGAAAAGCATGCTAATAATGTTTTTTTTTATTTTTTTAAAATTATTTTTGAAATCAGTACATCAAAATGATTTGAAAATATCAAAAACATATTAATTCAAAAAAAAAAATTCAAATTTTTTCAGAAGCGCTTTTGAAAAGCACTCCCAAACACCCTCGAAATAGTGGCGTAATTCGATATTTTATAGTGGTTCGCTCTTTACTGGTCATTAAAAGATTATTTAAAGATAATTAAGTTTTTTTAAAAAAAAATTACATAATAAAATTATATTTTTATCTTAAAAATTAATAAAATTTAGAACATTCTTTGTTTTTTTATGAACTTCAAAATAATAAAAATACTTTTTTGCTCTTGAGGTAAAAAAACCTATAGTTGTTGATCAAGGGTGCTTTAGTTTTTCCTTTATTGAGCTACAATTAAAACACATATTTGCCCTTAAAAAAAAAAATATATATATATATATATATAAGGCATACATTTAGAGGTGTTTTTGTTATTTCACACGAGTTTATTTGTAATTTTCATAGTAATGAGGGATGTTTTAGTATTTTTATGTTGAATTTTTAATTTTTTATTTCGAAAAGCTATTGGCGCGTGGTCAATATATACGGACACGTGGGTGGCATCTGTTTCATTTGGGCAGCGTGTGTGACACCTCTCGATGGCTAAACCTGGCCTTTCAACATGTCCTCTGAAGCGTCGTTGCGTACTCTTCCTCCTACTTTGGCGTGTGACGACGAATGATTTTTAGTTCGTCACCGGTGATCATTTCTTTTTTTTCTTCCATCTTTTCTATCTTTACTAGAGAAAGTGTATGTCTGTCCTCTTTTTTATTTTTAATGCATGCAGAGTGAAGTGTGTGAAATCATTTTAATTGTGTGATCAAATAAGATATAAAGATTTATTTAATTGTGCTATCAAGTAGGATATAAAGATTTACATATAAGCACTAAAATGAATACTAAATCTTTAATTTGTTTCCTTCTTGGACTTCCTAATTGATTTCTTCATGAGATTTATCATGCTTGTTAATATGTTTTATATATATATATATATATAAAACATGTTTAAAGCTTATTGTTAACCAAGAATATTATTAATCCATTTTTCATTTTATTGTTATTATCAAAATATATAAAATCATGAATGTATGACTTTAAAAGTCAACAAATTTCTATTATACATTTAAAGAGGTTTATGATTTTGATGACCAGCATCCTCGTAGAGCTCAAGTTGCTCCCAAGGCTAGTACCTCTTCAATTATCCCACTGGTGAGTGAAGATGACCACTTTAAATTTCTCGCTTCTAAATCTTTAAGAGCATGATTGACTTTTTTTTTCAATAGATTGTAATATGTATTTTCATGTAATGATCTTCTTTTCATCAATAAAATGGGTTGGACTTCTTCATTTTTATTACTTATTTATAATCTTGGGAGGCAAATAATGGAGACAAATAACCCAAAGATAAATGATTTATTGGGCTTAATTTGATCGAGCCCAAAGTGGGCATATCTAGGTTTGGTTGGACCAAGCACAATGGTCAAACCAAAGCCAAAACTTGGGCTTGACCATACCGAACCTAAACTGGGTTTGGTTAACCGAGCCCAAGGCAAGGTTTACTTGGGTTTGGTTGGATTGAACCCAAGAGAAAAATGAAGAATAACACTTCATTAAATTTTATATAGGAGACATAAACTTTAGAGATATATTTGATTGAAGATTCTGGAGACTTATAGACAACATAGAAGAATTTAACTGAAGTACATCTTTAAGTGGTCAAATTAAGCCCAACGAGTCATTTTTATTTAGGTTATTTGTCTCCATTATTTTCCTCCTAAGATTATAAACAAGTGATGAAAGTGAAGAAGTTCAATTTGTTTTATTGATGAAAAGAAGATCATTATATGAAAATACATGTTACAAACGACTGGAAAAAAAATGCAAGTCATGCTCCAAAAGATTCAGAGACAAGAAATTCAAAGTGGTCATTTTCACTTATCAGTAGGAGAATCGAAAAGGTATTGGTTTTAGGAGGCAACTTGATCTTTGTGAGGATGTTGGGCATTAAAATCAGAAACCTCCTTAAATGTATAAGAGAAATCAACATTAAGGTTCCTAGACTTATTCTAGAAATGAAGATTCTCCTTTTAGTCAATTAATTAATCTCCTAAAAAGGTATTATACACAGTAGAACCAAGATAAGCAACTATAAATGCATCAGTATTTTTCCCTAAGGAGTACAAACACTCATATTGTAACATCCAATGTTCACATTTAGCTCAAGTCTTATCAAAGCTATGTTAAACATCAATTAATGCATTATGCTTATTTTCAACAATCTTCTCTAATTTTGTAATCTTACTATTGCATTAGTCCACCACTCTTTTATACTCAATTTCCAGTGCACAAATGGAATCAAGATCTATATTAAATTGATATCTCTTTTCATGCGTGAGGTTATAAGAGGTCTTCAAGGTTTTGATTTCCTCTTGATCTTTGCTCTGACTCGCCTTTAAAACATTAATCTCACTCTAGGCATTTATCAATAAACTATATATTCGGCTCATTCACTCCTTTAATCTCCTTAAAATATTTTATTGGACTTGAAAATTCTAAAAACAAAAAGCATATATCAATATTGGAGCAGATATAGAGGATAACAAGGAAAGTAGGATTATGTTTTTACCATAAAGATAATCGTCATTTGGCTTCTAATTTGGATAGACAAATCACCTCTATCGAACTTCTCTATATCCTAAGGAAACTAGGACATCCTAGTAAAAACATGTATGGCTCTACCCTAGCGATCCAAAGCTGAGGGTTTTCACTGAATATGAAAGTCATAACTACTCTCTCTCAATAATCATAGTTTATCATGGAGTAAGCTAGTTTCCTACCATAGCAGGAGAAAATGACATGAAACCAGAACTAGCATCAACATTACAATGTCCCGCATCAAGCAAATAAACATTCTCTAATGATGATGTAGAACTATTTGAAGGAGATTTTGAGATATATTATTCCTTGATTTTCATGGGCCACCTACAAGGTTGCATAAAAGATATGAGTATGAGAGTAAAACAACATGAAAAGATAAGAAATAGTTAGTATTCGTGCCCGTTTGGCACTGCGGCAGCGGCAGTGGCAGGAAGCAAACACTGAATTAAAGTGTTTGGTTAATACAAACCAAACCTTTTTTTTCACATAGGTCTTACCCAAAAACTGAGGTCGAACCTCAGTTTATGAGAAGTAATTTTTATTTGCTTCTTCTGCGTGGAGAGTGAACTCTCTACTGTTTACTTAAGTGAACAGTGGAGACTTGGCCCGATCCAAAGCTATAAAAATACATTGAACCGGATCCGACCTAGTAAAGAAATATAAATTTTATTTTTTATTTTTAATTGTGTTTTATTCAAAAAACTAGTGTTTCATATTATTCAATGACACTATATAAATTAGAAGGAGATCGCTTGATGACGTAACATTTGTAGAATTTAATCGCAATCCCAATTTTATTTCTGATGATATTTTACCTGATGTTGTTGCGCGCTTACAAAACCAATGAAACTGTAGTCCTTACCGAATGTATTTCATACGTGATGGAATTGTAGATAGTTTAATGGAACAATAAAAAATATTTTATATTAAGTATTATTCATTTTATGATGTAATAACAGTAGTTAAATCTATAATATTTAAATTAAAAACCATCAATATTAATATATATTTTTAAAACTATTTTATAACCTTAATTTGAAAAGCATTCTTAACCATAAACTACTTTTTGTTCAACCTTAATTTCAATCATAGTTTTAACCAAACATATATAAATACCAACCCAACCTAAACCAGAAGTATATTTTTATAAAACATTTTTTTTCAAACCACAACCACAACAGCTACCACAATACTAAACACATTGAAATACCATATAATCTTCTTTTTTTTCTTTAAAGATAACATTTTAGCTAACAGAAGTACTTCTATCTCATGTGGGTTTAAAGAGCGATGTTATATTTACTAGCCATATTCCAAACTGAGAAATGCCCTTATATATTATCTAGGGAGGTTGTCAATCCCCTATAGCTAATCACTACCGTCTCGAATCTTCATCTTTTTACTGACAAGGATTTACCTTTAAAAATATCATTCAAGGGTTTTAGTTTCTTCTTCTAGTAAAAGTGTAAAACCAAGCCACCTTTTTTCTACCATTTGAAGAACCTCATAAAGTAAAATAATACCTAAATAGTTTCATAATAAGAACTTAACCCATAAGTTTTACATATTTATCAAAAGATGCTGGTGACATTCACCCATTTAGATGCAACTGACTCACACACAAGTTGTAATACTCAAACACCTCTTTGACAAAGCCATACAAAGGTAATGAATATCTGAATCTAAATATACATAAAGGAGTAGTTATCTTTAACTCCCTATTAAGTATATCAAGTGCTCTACTTATCCTCTTGTGAGAGAAATGAGCCCTAGCATTGTACCCTATTGTCATTATTTTATGTATTCTAATATTATTAGTGAGGGTAATTGTACTAGCATATGAGTTACTAGTTTAGATGGTTTGGAGTATTTGACATCTGAAAGATGGATGCCTCTCACCATCTTGGGAAGACCCAACTTCATTAACATTACTAGCAGTGTGGGAAGGACTAGATCTGTCATTTTTGCTTACCTGAAAATCTCCTTTACCAAAATTACCCTTAAGCAAAGAATTCATCTTCTTTGACATATTGCAAATGAGAAGCAAAAAGCAAGAGAAAAAGTGATCCTCACCTGGTTTTCCAAAGTAGAAATCTCATACTTGGAAACAAAAACCAAAGAGCTTATTTAGGAATGTTTGAGGATTGATCATATGGCAATGTCTCTGGTCCTTTCTTTCTTTATTTTTCATTGTTAACCCCTACACAAGTAATGTATATTATTGACATGTCAAGACAAATGCTCAATGATACTTTCAGTTATACAGGTTCATCTCGCAAGTGAAGTATCTACCCATCAACAACTACATGACAACAATTTTTACAAACTCATGTGCCAAGCATTATTTTGTTCAAGGAGGACCATGACTTGGCATGTGTTATCAAGTATTGAAAATTCATCACTCTTACTATAATACGATATGTGCAATTCATTTTTTCTAATAAAATGTTAAAAAATTATCTAGGGATATATGAGGATACGAGTTGGAATAAAAAAGGAAAAAAGATCTAGCACATGTTTAAGTTAAGCTTATGGGCTTGGTTTGACTCCTTTGGGGTCAGTTTAACCACAATCTAATAGAGTATAATATGAGGTTCATTTTGAACCTTGTTAAACCAAGCCCACATATGGACTTGGTTAAATTCTTTTTAGGCTTGGTTTGACCCTGGTCAACCCAAACCTAACCAATCCCGCATTGACCTTGGTTTGACTGTGGTCAAACCTAGCTTCATGTGGGATTTGGTTTGACCATGGTCAAACCAAACCCTACTAAACCTATATTTGGCTTGGTTTGACTTCTTTTAAACTGAGTTTTACCCTAGTCAAATTGAGCCCAATCAAACCCATATTGGGCTCGGTTTGACCATGATCAAATCTAGTCAAACATGGAATTTGGTTTGACTCTTGTCAAATTGAACTCGACCAAGCCTATATTGGGCTTAATTTGACTTTTTTTAGACTTGGTTCAATCACACAACCTAGTCTTCTCCTTCTCTTTCCTATTTCTTATTAGTTTATTATTATTAATGTCAACTACTCATCATATGTCCAGGATGATATCATGTTGTGTAGACTATATCTTTATCTACGCTTTACTAGTGCCATTTAGCAATTACATCGTAAAGCGTACATGTGAAGAGATACGCTTTTATCTCAGTTATCTATAATTCATAATGAGATAGTCGTAATATATTTTTTTCTAGGGTAAGTTATACAAACAAAGTAAAATGAAGAAGAAAGAGATTAATATTCTTATTCGGAACTATATCTGCAATTACTCTTTTTACATTTTTCTTTAAAAAACAAAATAAACCCTTCAAACACAGCACTAACTTAGCTATCGGGTGTTATTTTGCAGAGAACACCCACATCTACAACCCAGTATTCTCCGCAAAGAGAGCCCAAATCCAAGCAGAGTTTTTATGAGTTATTAAGTATATTCTATTATGGCTTGTTACTGGATCATCTACCTAGAGCGTGTAATCCTAAATTGGCTCGACTATGAATATATTTTCCTTTAACTCTGCTTGACTATGATATCTGTTTCTTCGATTTTTTTAAATTTACTTGTAAAATTAGGAGGTATCAAACTTGGAGAATGAAGAAGAAGCTCTCGAAGACCTCCAGTCAGCCTTCAGTAGCGCGATGGAAAGTCTTGGCGACACAGTTCTTGTCAACAGGTAAGGAATTCCCCGATCCGCGTTTAGCTCAGAACGTCTTTCATGAAGCAAGCTGTTTCCGTTCTTAAAAATACTGAAAGGTTTTATGCCATACTGATCATGACGCTTGAATCTTGTAGTGTTATAAGAGCTCAAGGTTCAATGGCCTTTTGGTGTCTGATATCTCAACCAATCACATTTTTTTATTTTTTTTATTTATATTTTGGTATAATTAATGATTTAATGGGGGCATGAAGCATGGAATCTGAGTCATCTGATTTTGGTTGTGGCGTTTTATTCTCAAAGCTATTATTTGTGAGCTTCTTATTCTCTTTTTCTCAACGCCATTGATAGTGCTCCTAACCTTTATGTACTGTTCGCGATCTTGGCAAGGGAAGGGACAATTCTTTGCATTTAGGTGTGTGGCTGATATTATTTTAAGACTACTTTTACATAGAAAAATTAAATCTCCCTCAATATGATCCTGAGCATTACGATGGATGAAACGATGTCTTAAAGTATATTTTTGTTTGAAAATATATTATAACAATATTTTTTTATTTTTAAAATTTTATTTTTGATATTAAAATAATAAAAAATATCAAAAAATAAAAATTAATTAAAAAAAATATGATTGAACCACGCTCACATACATTTCCTTATTCATATTAAAAAAGTTTGAAAATATTACTACTTCTTTTATGATTATGTGTAAATCCTTGTTTAAAACATTTTATTAAAAAATATTTATATATTTTTACCTGTGTTTGTTTCTTGTATAATAATTTGCAAAAACAAAATTAATTAATGTAAAATATTTATAATTAAATTTTAAATTCAATTTATTTATTAAAAAAATATTTTAAACTCATTAAAATTTATAAAATATTAATCAATTCACAATATTATTCCATCATTTTTACCATTATCTCCGTCTTCATCACCACCCAACATTGTTTACACCACCTCTATTTTACTCCACAATCACCATCATTATTAATTCATCGTTATAATACATAGTCATTAAAGATATTTTACAGAAAATAAACATCCCTTGAGTTATAAGAGATGATCTGAACAATGCTTAAAAACAAAAAAAAAAACATAAAAGAATTTTCCTCAAGTTAAATTAGCAACCGACAAAATCCAGAAATAGAAACCACTGCCACCTCAAATCATGTTTAATTTAGCAGTAGTTAGGCCTGTGCCGACAAATCCCATGAGGGAATAAACACAGGAACAAACCAAGACGACCAGCTGCCAACATAGGGGCCTGTGCTCATCTTTTCTAGACCAAATATTTACTCTTTTCTTTGGATTTTATAACAAAATAAATAAATAAATTCAACAGTTTTTATAAAAGTGTTTTTTTTAATTAAAAATAATATTTTTTATATCAACTCTTAAAAAATGTTTATATCTTCCCTATTTCTCATTAATTGTTTCACTAACCATAATTAACAATTCCTTTCACGTCGTTCATATCCCTTGAAATTAGGGATTGACAGATTGTTAATGTGATTAAAGTAGAGATTGTAGCCAAAAGAATAAATAAAGAGAGAATATTAATTAATCCACATGAGCAAGTCTAGGCTGGCCTATGACAAATAATGCACTGGCTTGTAGCTAATGGGCAGCCCATCACCGCCTCCCTCTCCCTGTCCTTTCCATTACCGCCGTTCTTCCATTTCTAAAAATAAATAAAAATAAAATAGCTTATCACCAAATCTTGTGATTACAATTATTTTTTAAATAATTTTTTAAAATATATGTTAATAATATTTTTTTTATTTTTTAAAAATTATTTTTGACATCAACACATCAAAATAATTTTAAAATACTAAAAACATATTAATTTAAAAAAATAAAAAAAATTTAATTTTTTTTAAAAAACTTTTAAAACGCAGAAACAAATAAGCCCGTCAAAATATCTTGGTCATAGTTTTTAAACTCAACCCATTGATTGACCTGATATAATAAACAGGTCACGAGTCAGATGAATTGAGATCACGAGTAGATGTATCTCCAAGACTCTTGGTTATTACAGTGTTTTCTTAAAAATATATATATATTAAAATAATTTTTTTATTTTTAATAATAACATATTAAAATTATAGAAAAAAAAATTCAAATGAAATATATTTATAAAACGCATTAAAAAATAAAAGTTACTACAATTATAAATACTCACAAAATTCTTCAACCTGAAGGGATCAAATAATTTTAAAAACAAAACTCTTTAAATGGGTTATCTACTGATCTGGACAAGCAGTAACAAGTGTTATAAACAACAAACAATTAATTAGATGAAATAATTACACATTCTAATTAAAAAAAAAATTAGCATTTGATTTATTTTTAAAATTCAAATCTAGTTAACTTATAATGTTATAACTTACTAATGAAAAATAAGATATTTAAATGATATTGGTATTTATGAAGTTTAATTTTGGATAAAAATAAAATTTAATGCCTCTAAAACTTGTAACGAAAATATTACTATCAATTATAATAATAATAATAAAAAAACAGTAGTGTCTATTTTATGAAGAAAAAAGAAAGAAACTGTAAAGAGAAGATAGAACCACTTACATTTATTCCAGTTTTTTAATAGAAACGAGTAAAATGAGAGGGGGGAAAGGAAATACTAAATATAAATTAAATAATAGCATAATCGTTTATAAAGCAGAGCACGAGCACGCACGCCCAGGAAGAAATGGAGGCATATTTAAAAAAAAAAAAAAAAAACTTTAAAAGAGAGAGAAGAGAACAGGTGAAAGAAAGAGACGTTTAAGCAAACTCTCTCTCTCAATCCTTCTGTTTGCTTTCTCTCTCTCTCATTCTTAGCACGGAAGAGAGGAGAGAAGCCAGAAGAGAGAGAGGAAGCGAAAGGAAAGCATTATCTGTCCAAGCAAAAACAGAAAAGAAAAAACAAAGCATATTTGTTGATTTCTGGTTTTTTTATTTGTGGTTGAAAGGATTTGGAATTGCTTTTGTTTTGTTGCTGAATTTGAAGTGAAGAAGATGATGGTAGCAAACAGTTTCGAGCTATGGCAAAAAGATGCTTTCTTTTCTGCTGCAGAGGAGGTTCAGGAATCTGCTGATGCGTACGTTTTGCATTTCTCTTCAATTCATGCTTTACATTCTGTATTCAGTTCGGTACAAGAATTTGGCAGCTGGGCTTGTTTGATTTCTCCATTTTTATAGGGTTTCGTTATGATTTGGGTGTGACTGAATTTTCTTGAATTGGGTTTTGCATGCTGCACACTGATGTTTATGATATGTTTTGCTTGTGAGGTTTTCAAGACGTGTATTTATTGCTTTGTTTTAAAACGTTTGTCTAGTGGATCTTGGGTTTGTTTTCTTGTTGGAATTTCTGCTTAATTGATGGAGTGTGTTTGTACATGTGTTATGATGTCAAGTTCTTCAATTTAAAGTTTGGCATAAAATACGACTTGTGCATTAGCTTTTTTATTTTCAGGTCCTGATGATATGAAGTAAGAAGGAAATATGTGGTTTGTTTAGCAGTGCATGACTATATCTGCCTGTCTTGGTAATAATTGATCTTCCAGGATCATGAAATCTACTACTTGTGTAATTCTCGTGCTGCAAACTTGACAATTATACGGGTTTTCTGTTGAAGGCAGGGAGCTGTATATTCTAGGAAATCAGCAAGTTATTCTGGTGCTACAAATTTGATAGTTATTCATAGACTTTTAGTGAATTGAAATTTGAGGTTTTTATTGGTTGTTTTTGTGTTTGCAGAATGGAGTCAGCATATAGAGTGTGGACAAGAGAGAAGAGAGAGGGGTCAGAACCAGAGGATTTGGATGAACTATCCAGAGAGCTCCAAACTGCTTTAGGAACTGCCAAGTGGCAGGTATAATTTCACATCTTGAATCTTTAATTTTTTTACATGTGTCCCTAAATTCATTTATTTAAACCGCTTATCAGTTTATTGAACGTTGCTTATAGTTTCTGTTTGTGAACTTCACTTGATTGGTCTGTAAGAAACATCAGGTGAAGGAAATGCTATTGTCAATTCTATGTTTTCTATTTTTTACATTTCTGACAATTGAAAAGCAAACGCCAACTCATCCAACTTTGAATCCCTTGCTTATAAGGATATTGTGCTTTTTGCTAAATTTCACTTATCATCAGTATTAATCAAAATACTTTCCCCCGTTTACTGCACTCTCTGGCCAACCAATCTGAGCATAAAGAAATCATTATAGGTTGTGCTTTGAATTCTTATAGTTGGCTCATTTTATTTTATTTTATGTTTTGCAAATGGTTCTCTTCTTTTTCCTCTCTTTTTTCCTTGTATCATTGATCTATGAACTCTGAAACAGTTGGAAGAGTTTGAGAGGGCTGTTTGGTTGAGCCATGGACATCGTTCTGATGATATCACAGCATCTAGGCATAAACAATTTGTTGCAGCTATTGAAAGTCAAATATCTCGTGTTGAAGCAGCACTAAGGGAAGCTTTTAGTGGGGAAGGAAAGCAACCTCTTCGATGGGTGAATCTGGATAAAGAAGAATGTGATGATTTAGCCATGTTTCTATCTGGAACTGTCCAAATTCCGCAGATTGTGAAAGATGATTGCACCCCACATAAATCTCCCATGAAAGGTTCTCTTGGGGAGAACCATCATAAGAGAAGAAATTTGGGCCATAACTCGAGTGCCAACTGTAGTAGAGGTACTTCGAATGAAAATGAATTCATTACTAATAAGAAAAATGAACATATTATAGATATAGAAGAGAAAGAAAATCTTGGAATGAGGGATGACATAACCTGTCAAGTTGATAAAACAATTGGCTCAAGGAGAACATGGAGTTCACCAAATTTTGGTGCTTTGAAAATTGTGATTGCTCAGGACGATGGACAAAGGGATAAAGTGATGTCAAGTGTTGAGGCCACTCCTAAAGAAAAAGGGTACAAACCTTTCTTCTGGAAGCAAAGGTGTGGAGAACATTCTCGGGCAAAGGGATCGATTACTATGTTCAATAAGGTAAGATAGTTATGTACTTATGGGATGTGAAAATGGATGTTATCTGTCTGAAATAAAGATGACCCTTTAGTAAAAAAGAAAAAGGGCAAGGATGATCTCTTATATTGTTGTCAACCTAGATAGATCAATACCTGTACAATTGTCAAGATCTGTAGTTTTCTGTGGTTGCAAATCATCATGTTTTGGTAGCTTTCCAGGAGATCTTATAAAATTTTAACCTTTGGCAGCTCTTTGGTCAGGCTGGTGGTCTCCAAAGGCAATTGCAACTTCCACTGCACCTGCAGTTCAGCTGTTCCATCCAACTTACTCTTGCTTTAATGCTCAGCATTTTCTTAATTGGTAAGCTCTTGATTCTTTTGAACTCCATGCACTCTTTTTGTTGAAAATTGATTGTCAGCCATCACTCTCTTTGTTCTCCCCTCCTACTCTCTGGTCAAAGCACAAAGCCAGCAGTTGGTATTGGACACGTAATTTGAGCCCACTGATCAACATATGGGAATGATATGGTATAATGGACACAGCTGAACAAGTATGTACACCAGGAGGCTAAGTAGTTGAAGACAATTTACTGGCTTAATGATGTCATATTGAACTAAGCAGATATTTCATTTTTACTTTTAGCCTTCTCAGAAGATTTGGTTCCATTAATTTAAAATCATTAGCTCCTTGGAACTATCATTTGTTGGTTATGTTTGGATATTTAGCACATCCAAAAGCAATTTCTGCACAGCATGCTGTATGGCTATTAGATCAACAAATGCTTACAGACAATTCTATAATGATACCATGTCTTAATTGATCAAGCAACTACCAACGACCTTGTCCTGATGCCATCATTTTAGGGCAGAATTCCTTTAATTGTTTGGATTATCTTATTGAAAATGCATTTCAAGTTACAAGGTTAAGCTTGAAAGTCCTTGCTGTGAAATATGATATCCAACATCTAAGATGTGCCCTTTTTAACATCTCATTAGAATGTGTCTACTTCTATGTAATTTCTTAACCAGCATTGTCAAATCCAAAATTTCTGAAGCTCATCTTCTGTCAGACAAGCATTGAATCTTTTAGATAGTAGGAGCTCTTTCTCATCAATTTGGTCCTCGCACATATAAGGAATTTCTTTCTTTGATCAGTGTGAAATATCTGATTATTCTGTCAACTTTGCTAGCTCATTTGTCATTTTTACACTATTTTAGCTCTATAAAAGAACCCTACTTTGGAAGTGTTTACTTTGCATTGAAACCCTTACCATTACCATTTTGACATTTCCTACTTTACATGTGTCTGTGGACGAGATTTTGGTCTTGTGGAATATTTATTTTTGCTCAAGGGAGCATTTTATATAACTGAGTTTGAAAGGCATCTAGGTGCAAGACATGAAGCCAAACTGAATGAGATGTTATCATCATAGCCGCCTCTTTTGTTAAAAAGCAAAAAGGAAAAGAGAACAGAACATCATAGAAACACCTGCAATTCATGCATTAGGTGTAGAAAAACCATCCTTTGATTGATATGGATATCTGGATCACTTGTCCCTCCCTTATTTTGTTACTTGGGGTTTAGCCATTCTTCTATTTGTGAAGGAAATAGCTTGGAAATTTGTGTGCCTGTCTTATTATGATAGAGAGAACTGTTGCAATTCATTTTTATTTTTTTTTATTGCCCATACTGGAGTCCTTGTTAAACATTAAACCGATCAAGGTTATTAATTTTACTCTCTCTGCAGTGCCTTTTCTAGTTTATTCAGCTTGAGAAGAGATTGTTTTCACTGCTCATTGTCGAGGTGAAAGGTAAATTCTATTGCTTGTTATAGTAATGGCCTATGAACTCTTCTTATGAGATTATAATGAAAATATAAAACTGATGTAATGGCATTTACTTGTTGGCGGATGATAATAATATTCCACAATGCCAACTCTGAGAGAAAATGATGACAACTTACCATGAAACACTGACATTGTGACTTTGAATGTTTACTTGCAGTTCTTATTTCAGAAATAAAACAATTGTTGCAAGGAATTTTGGTCCCCTTTTTTTCAGCGACTTGTCATCTTGACCCATAATCCACTCTGAAACTTGTGATGATCATTTATGCAAACAAAATCGGAAGTCTTGATGCTTCTGTGTTTTTGCACTCAATTTCATGCTTTTTTAGGCTCCAACTAACCCATATTAGGTAAAGAGTTAAAATGTGCTGCCATTGACATTGCTTTTACACAAAAGTCTTTTGATATAGGGGGCATGTTGTAATTCTTGTACCCCCGGAACATGAATCTTTTGCAGCTACTATCTCTTCTCTTGAAACTTGTATAGCATAAGATCTATCCTCTTCCCAAACTTGTATAGCATAAGATCTGTTCGTGCTTATATAGTCTATTTCTATAGCAAAACAAAAGTTTCAAATTGAGGAACAGTGGAGCAATTTATTGAGAACTTGTTGGGAAAGAGTTGGTGGCCCCATTTTGCTTTTAGACATGCAGTAGAAACCAGTGTCATGAATTTATCAGTAGTATTCATGTGGCTTGAGGCAACAAGTTTTCATTGTTGTGGGCTGCTACAATGGGCTAGTCATCCCTTCATACAAGATGCGTAGGGAATGACGTTGCAACATCAAGCTATTTATGAACGCAGATAATGATTTTAAGTAAATTCCTATAGCGTTTATTTGGAACTGCTATTAGGGCTTCCCAGTCAACTCCAATTCTATTGTTCTTTAATAAATATATAAAAAAATAGAAGTCCGTTGCCTGGCCTAGCTTAAAGTCCAATCCAAGTGCAGTGTTGAGTCCTGAGAGTTGGTCCAATCAAAATGGGGTTCTTAGAGGGAGGTTGGAGATAGTCTTAAGTGTTGGTCTTTCCCCAAAACACTTCTCAATAGTATTTGATATTGTCTGTGAATGTGAATCTTGTGCAGTTGATTTAGATTATGATGCAGTGTGCTTTTTGTTTGAAAATATATCAAAAAAATAAAAATTCAATTTTTCTATCTATTTTTTATATCGGCATATCAAAACAATTAAAAAGACGAAGAAAAAACCTATTAATTTGAAGCTTTTTCAAAAAGATAAAAATGAAAAAGTACGGTCCAGATGTTAAAAGAGACTTAAACCTCCTCTTTCATAATCTGCAGTCATTTGTTTTCTTCCTGTTGTCAGAATGTGATGGCATAACATTTGAGTGGGACATCATTTCAATTAAATTCACATCTAACAGAGATTTCCCATTATGAAATGGTTATACAACACTGATAATTCCGTATTCTGTGAATGGCATAATTGAAAGGATTCATGTTTTGTGTGCAGGTACTGAATTTCTTTCTAGAGTGTAGAAAGTAAGCAGTAAGGAGGAAGATAACAGTTGGTCAATATCTTCGATGTTGTTTTTGAAATTCAGGGTCAGGCAAATCTACATCTTCAGAACACGAGTAGCAGCAGCAGGATGGAGTGTTATTTTAGATTCCATAGCCACAGAAAATGTGCATGTATTCATGTAGTCTCAAATGTGCTCCTAAGAATATTTGATAGTTCACACAAATCCAAATTATATGTAAACTGAATTTACAACGGGAGGATTGCCAATCATGACATTGTCGAGGGACCAAACGCATGACTCTTGATGTAGCAACCCTAACCATTTTATAGTTTGTAAAAATGTCATGTGCTCAATATTTGCTTGCTGTAATACTAAATATCCACTAATAATCTGTACTGAGTAACTACTACTCTACACTCTAGGCTTAAGTGCGGATCATATCTAGACTGTATCAGGTCAAGTGATTTCTTCATGTGGGATTCTAACTCCAAAGCAGTGCAAAACGTGGAATGAAGCAGCAATAGCGACGCAATGATAATCTAGAATTGGAATATAGTAACCTGCATCACTGTCATTTTCAAAAAAACAACACTATCACTCTTTGAATGTTTTGCATCTGCCAGTGAGGTCTACTGTCACTCTGCTTGAATAGGGAACATATGGAGTCAAGTTTACATGCAACCTAAAGATTAGTTGGCAGAACTTAACTTCTAAGAATCAATGACTTAAATGAGTTTTATGAAGTAACTCTTCAAATTTGTAATTCCTACTATTCTTAATGTAAATCAGGGCAAGCAAAAGAGTTGACATCATGGTCTGCTCCCCTAATCTAAAAGTATAGAAGATATTTGGCTGTTAAATATAAATGGTTCCTTTACATGCTGGAAGTGCAGCCATCGTAAAAGTGCTGGTCTGGTTGAAGATGGAAAAACAAACAAGAGAGACCACTGATGAGAACAGATAATAACATTTGTATATTAACACAGGGAATAAATGAAATGGACGAAAATCTCACTTCTCGAAGCTTCCATGTAAAGAAGTGAATGCAAGCTCAAATTGAGGAACAAAAGTGACAGGACAAACCAGGGGAATGTGGGGCAAAAACAGCGTGAAGCCATCTCCTCGTTTATCTGTTGACTCCCACAACCCCTTCTCTCCTGATCACAAACTCACAAGACAAATCAGGCAAATGTGGCGCAAAAACAACGTGAAGCCTTCTCCTCGTTTCCCTAGACAGAAAACCACTCTCACCACCACCCACCCCACTCTCATATTCATCTTTGGACAAGAACAACCTCGAATTTACACAATTAGCCCACGACAATCCCAAAGCCGGACAAACCCGTCGTCCAGACGAATACATACCACTCAAATTCCCAATCCTTACCTCGTTTACTCCCTCTCCAGAGTCCATAACATCCATCACTTGATTAGTCACCAGCACCACCAAATTAAACCTCTTCGCAAACTCTTTTAGCTTCCCAGATATCTTAAAAAACAACGACGACCTCCTTATAAGATCACTCGCTGTATTCTCAAACTCGGCCCTAAACAATGCAGCCATGGAATCGATCACAATCACTCTGACAGGCAACCGGGTTTTTGAGTTTTCAAGAAATGATTCTACTTGCGGCATTATATCGAGCAGTTGGTCTGCGGTGTTTACACTTTGCAGAAATATACCATCACAAAGATCATAATTGCTGGCGAATATTTGTGGGTATTGACATTGAAGGGCACTTGAGAGCTGGTGGAGGCGGCGAGTGGGAAACGGGAATTCGGTGTAGAGGTAAAGAGAGGAAGCGGACAGGCCGCCGAGGAAGGGTGGGAGTTGGGCGCGGAGGGAGAGTTGGAGGCAGAGTTGGGTTTTGCCGGAACCACTTTCAGCCACGATTTCGGTTATGGAGTTGCAAGGGATGCCTCCGCCCATGCAGCAGTCTAGGATGGGGCATCCCAGTGAGCATTTTTTGACTGGGAGAAGCTTTTGCGGTGTCATGAATGCGGGACGAAGATTGTTGTGAGTTGAAGGATCAGATTGAATTTGGGACATGGCGCCAAATTAATGTGAGATCTATTATGATACCGGCAAAGTCTCAAGATAAAAAAAACATGATTTAGATTAAAAAAATTCAAAATAATCTTTTTTAACATTGAAATGGTGACGCCAAAAGAGACTTTGTTTCTTAACCCGTGAAACCCATAGTTTAATATTGCATTTGATAGGGGCCTCTTCATCAAATTTGTTGTAGATATTTAAGCCCATCAAACATCCCTTATTACACTTTTAGGCCCATTAAACTTAAGAACAGCTTTCCCTTGTAAAATTCCACTAAAAATCCTCATGGTGAACGCAGTTGAAGCATCTCAATCCTCCTCCATTGGAAACATTTGTATAGACGTAACCCCAAACTTCTCCATTAAAGAACTTCAAATACTCTCTTTTTGATGAATAATCAACTAAAAATCTTTGCTTGCAAGTTGTGTAGCATTCTTTGATATTGCATTCATACAGGCAACCCAATTTCAAACTATCATCTGCTTGATAGTTTCATGAACGGAAAACATGTCTTCAGAAATTTTTCTGTCCTACGAAAATTCCAAAGAATTGAGAAGCGTAACGCAGGTGAACTAGACAAAATCAGATTGGAAAGCCCAACAGAAAGCAACAATCATTTCATTGAGATCAACTTTGAAGACAGCAAATAGAACATTTCAATAGAATTTCCAGTATGAAACTATGAATGTTCTACATGATTCTGGTTCAGCCAATGGCAATGCATCCAACCCAGAAGCGGCAGCTTCCAGATTCTTACTTCCGCCCGCCTAGAATCCTGAAATTCCAGATGAGTATATATGGCATGCCAAAAGCAAAACATAGATCAAGCTCAAAGTGGGAGACTATGAAAACGGAACACAACCACATGTTATGTCCCTTTTTTATATATAAGCAACTAAATCCACCTTTTCTGCCTTTGAATTTCCGAATCAACACTCAAATTCAATCTTACTTTAACCATAGATCGTTTTAGTGGCGTGAATTATTAATCTTGTTAGTGATTTCATACAATTTCTCAGTGGGAAAGGAGAACCCAGTTTGAGGGATTGAATCAGGAGATTAAAGCTAATCAAGATGGAAAACAGAATACGAAGCAATAAGAGCTTTTCATATAGAACAAGTATCAACAGAGAGATACATGACGTTTTGCAAGCAGAGGAATCAGATATCTAACACTAATTGTAAAGCTGAAGCCTAATGCCTATCAAACCACATACTCAAGAAACACATAAAAACCCTAAATCGACCGCTAGCCCATAAAATACCCAGATCCCCTTAACCACCGAACCCATAGAGAGTGCGTCCCTGCCTCTTCAAAGCATACACAACATCCATAGCAGTCACGGTCTTGCGGCGAGCGTGCTCGGTGTATGTCACAGCATCACGAATCACGTTCTCCAGGAAGATCTTGAGAACGCCTCTGGTCTCCTCGTAGATAAGACCACTGATACGCTTGACTCCACCACGCCTAGCCAGACGACGAATCGCAGGCTTCGTGATACCCTGGATATTATCACGAAGAACTTTCCTGTGCCTCTTGGCACCTCCCTTTCCCAATCCCTTACCTCCCTTTCCTCTTCCTGACATTTTTCCTTAACCCTCCTTCTCAAAAATCTCAAATTGGCTTAATGATTTCAGCTACCTGTGAAAGGATTTGGAGAGGTTTCTTTTATAGAGACGGAGGCGGCGTGGTAGCCATTGGATTAGGTGTCGATCCGTGCGATGGGTGTGGTTTATATTTTAAACCGTTGGATTTTAGGTTCTTGGGTGTGATTGGAGGAAACGGGGAGAGGTGGATCGTTGTTTTTAAAGGAGTTCAAAAGCTTTTATGAGTCCCTACCCTATACTATTCATTTCGTATACTTTTATCGTTTTATTTTTATTTACTCTAATCTCAACCATATGGTTTCAAAAACTTCTATTTATTTGGTCCTTACGTGACCAAAACTCAAATTCTCATTAAATCATCATATTACATCAGTCCTTAAGTGACTAAACCTCAAATTTTCTTTAAATCATCATATCATATCATATCAAAACAATATTGTGATATGTGTTATAAATCCTTTTTTATTTGATATGTGTCATACAACATGATATAATTTGACAGGTTACGAAAATAAGGTCAAGTAAAATTTATGATAACATAAAAAATAAACAAATATGATCTTAAAAATAGGGAATTGATATTGATATAAATAAAAACAAAAATAGATGAAAAAATGTAAAACAAGGAGTTTCATTTTTTTATTTTTTCAATTTGATAATACTAAAAAAAAAAACATGAGCTCGGGAAATTATTAGATTTTGATTTTTTAAGCAATTTATGATTTTATTAAAATGTTTTAGATCAAGATGGGTTTCTAAATAAAAATATATAAATCTTGATTTTTCAGCCATCCACAATAAAATAAATTTTGAGAAAACCAAAATACATGTCATCTAGATTTTTTAAAAAAATAAATTGGGGCGGGCAACCCAATAATACTTTTTATAAAAAAAAAATGAGTTATACACTAGTCTTTTTCAAATGAGTTAAATACTTGCGTACATTACTAGATCCAGAGACATCTAATTTTATTTTTATTTTTATTTTGCTTTTTTAAAAATTGATTTTTTTATATATGTTTTTAATTTATATTTAAATTATACCCCTTCTATATTATTTTTTATTTAGCCTTCTTGATTTATCATTATTCTCATTTTTTTCCTGGTCTCCTTGGACTCAACCCGACGTGTATAAATATGATATTTGTTAATTTTATATATTCGTTGTGAAAAACCTTTCGTTCTTCCCAGCAAAGACTGAGATGAATGTAAGGCAATGTTTGTTTATTAGAAAGTAATTTTTGAAAAATTATTTTTTAAATTTTTTTGTATTTGTTTGTCATTAAAAAAGGTGGTCAACGGAAAACACTTTCCAGTCAATTTCAATCAAAGAAAAATTTGGCTTGGTTTTCAGGAAAATGTTTTCCCTTTAACTGTGTTTATTTTCCGGAAAGTGGTTTCCGGAAAATCACTTTTCAAACTTTCTTGTGTTTGTTTGTCATTAGAAAAATTGGTCAATGGAAAAACACTTTATAGTAAAAGAAAAATTTGGCTTGGTTTTCAGGAAAGTGTTTTCCTGAAAAATTTGGGGGGAAAACACTTTTCGGAAGTTATGAAAAATTTAGAAATGTCATTATTTGCTGATTATATCAAATTTGATCCTCAAACTTTTGATTGCTATATATATTTTGTTTTGAATATTTATTTTTCAATTTTATCTCTTTAAAATTTATTTTTATATTAACTTTGGTCTTTATTTTTATAATTGTTATTTGCTTTTTCCTTATCATTTTTTTATTGAAATTTTTTATCTATCAAATTTGATCCTCATTCTTTTGATTGTTACTTATTTTATTTGAAATAATTTATGAAATGTTGATTATTATTATTTTAATTTCTTCATCTTTTTTTTTTAATTTTTTAGATTTTATCTCTATTATTTTGATTATTATTTATTTTATTTGACATAATTTATGAAATTATATTTTTTTTCAATTTCATTCTCATTTAACTTTTTAATTTGTAAGATTTGTTCCTCATTATTTTAATAAACTTGAAAAAAATAAAGAATTAATAAGTTATTTTTCAGCTCATTTCATATGACATAACCAACACACTGGAAAATGTTTTCCAACTTATTTTATATTATACTACTAAATATTAAAAAATATTATTTTGCAATTCATTTTTTAAAATTTATTTTTTCTGGAATTCATGTTTTAAAATAAAATTACTTTTCAACAAACAAATGGATATAAATGAAAGAACTGCATGATTCTCCCTTGCATGTGACTTATCTGACCCCAGGAATTCTGATACAGGTTTTTTTCTTGTTATTACTACCTTCTATGGACATAAAAATCTCCCGAGCTTACGAACAAAAGAACGTGTCCTCGCTTGCGATTCAAATTATAAAGTGGAAAGAAATTTTATTATAAAAGTTTAAAAATAACTGAATCAACAAACAAAAAATAAATAGTTATTAAAATAAAACAAAAAAATTCATAAGAAAAAAATAATTTATTATAGTATTTTTTATCTAACCTAAATTTTAAATTAAATTATATAATAGTTATTTGACTGATTTAAAAGTGACTTCAAATGATTGTTAAAAAAAATATGAAGATTGATTTTAAAAATTAAATAGAAAAAAATCTGAATTGAAAAAAAAAAACCATAAAACTTCATGTTTTTTAATATTAATTTTGCTTACAATCGCTATTAAAAACTTACACAATAGTTGATGTTTCATCATGACCTCATATAGACTTTGCCACGTGGCGGTAAAATAAAAATCCATTTCAAAACAATATTCAGCGTAAACCAAAGGCGGCAAAAATATTTGTGTTTTCTCTGTGAGGGAAAATCCGCCTCCAAACTCTTTTTGCACCCGCTTCTATTTCAAACTCCTAATCTACACGATCCGCCCCCTCATGTTTTAACCAATCAAATTCAAGCATTCTCAATCCAGCGACCGAAAACCCAAACCCAGCCCCCACACAGATCCACGCCTCATCCAACGGCCACCAAAAATCCTCGCCTCTTATAAAACCAGCCCTTCAAGTTCCACCTATACATTCTCGCAAAATTAAAAAAGAAAAGGAAAAATCAAATCGAGGGAATTCTTTGAGAGAAAATGTCAGGAAGAGGAAAGGGAGGTAAGGGATTGGGAAAGGGAGGAGCCAAGAGGCATCGCAAGGTTCTTCGTGATAACATCCAGGGCATCACCAAGCCTGCCATACGTCGTCTGGCTAGGCGTGGTGGAGTCAAGCGTATCAGTGGTCTTATCTACGAAGAGACCAGAGGCGTTCTCAAGATCTTCCTGGAGAATGTGATTCGTGATGCCGTGACATACACTGAACACGCTCGCCGCAAGACAGTGACTGCTATGGATGTTGTGTATGCTTTGAAGAGGCAGGGCCGCACGCTATACGGGTTCGGTGGTTAAAGGGATGTTTGTTTTGTGTTGGTAGTGCAGAGTGGGTTAGGGTTATCTTGTTTTTCAAAATCTATATAGTTTAAAGCTGGAGTAATCTATGAAATTCAGTGTTTAGAATAAACGAAAATTTTACAAGTTTTTGAATCTCTCTTGAGTGCGATTTGTGTGTTTGATTTTGAATGTTTTTGCTGTGGAATCCTGCTTGGACACTGAGAAAATTTTAATCATCATCATTCCAAAACTTGATGAATCACTGGTGTTTTGCGCTAAAAATCAAAATCTAAGTGAAAGGGGATCAGAGAGTTGCTTTCTTGGAGTCAAGTCCCAAAAGGCAGAAGCTATGACAAATTGGGGAATTGTAATTAAAGGATATGTAGAAGATTTTGTTATGAATTCCAGAGAATGAACGAATTGCTGCGTTATTTTTTCAAAATTGTTTATCCAAGTGAAAGAGGATTTGAGCTTCTTCAATGGAACCTCTCTTGATGGGCCTCCAAGCCTGCCTTAATAGCTTCGGCCATTGACTGGCCTATAATAGCATCGTCCTGAGATTAGAAGCGTGATTGGGATGGTTGTTTTTAAGAAATTTTAAATTATATATATTAATTTAGAATAAAAAAATAGTTTTTTTTTTTAATTTCTTAAAATTATTTTTGAATATAAAACGAAACAGGGATGGAATATTGCGGCCGTGGTTTTCAAAATAGATCAGGAAAACACTGGACCATATGTAACAGCTGTTACATATGTTTCCTTTCCTAGTTATTGGCTTGATCCAACGGTTGAGAATTTATTGTCAAAAGTCAAGTACTTAAATTATTTAAATTTTAATTTTCCATTTAAAATCCAAGAATTAGGCTGACATCAAGTGGTTGCCTTTCGAAGCTGTCCCATCTCTGCATCAAAGCATATAAGTGTTTGGTTTTGCTCTAATTGTTTTCGTTGCAGTTGAAAAACAGCATTTTTTTAAAAAATTACTTTTTTTATGATTTGTTTAAATATTTGAGTGTTTGGTTAAAAATATAATTTGATTTTATTGTAGTAAAAAATATGTTTGATTAAAACTGTAGTTGTGGTTGCTTTTGTATAAAAAATGACTAAATAAAATAAATTAAAATAAAAAGGACATTAATAAAATAATTCATTGTTTTAAGAGGAAATAAAACATTTTTTCCACATAAATACCGGCAATAATAAAAGCGTGCTTTGTTATTACAATTAAATATTATTGTCCCATCAAACTATTTGCAATGCCATCACGAATATAATCCATACGCGACGCCCTCTGGTGTCCACTTGTCTGTGATTGTGGAGCGACATTGGGAAAAATATCTTGAGGAACGAAATCAGGATGGCTATCAAACTTGTTGAATGCAACATTTTGGCCCGACTTCCGTTGAATATAGTTGTGTAGCGCCATTGATGCGACAACAATTTTAACCTGTGATTTGTATGGAAACTTAGGCATGGTTTGCAAGATTTGCCATCTTTTCTTCCAAACTCCAAATGTACGTTCGATTACACATCGTAATGATGAATGGACTCGGTTAAATAGTTCCTCCCGACTCCGTGGTTGTCCTCGTCGATGAAATTCTGGAAGATGATATCTTTCCCCTCTATATGGACCCAAGTAACCATACTCATTCGGATATCCCGAATGAACGAGATAATACTTCCCTGCGTAAATGTTAGAATTGATTAACGCTTACAAAATACTTCATATTCAAACAAATTAGACCAGCTGAACAACAAGCACAACTTTTTTTATATATACCTTCTAGTGGTCGTGGAAATTGTATGTTTGTATTTCCAATCGCCTCATAAAAAATTATCGTGAGCACTACCTTCCCACCCAGCCCAAACAAATGTAAATTGCATGTCAAAACTACATGCTGCCATTATATTTTGTGTCGGTATACCTTTTCTACCAATAAAAGGTATTTGATTTTCTTGTGAAACACATGCACGTACATGTGTTCCATAAATCGCTCCAATGCAATTCTACATACACAAAAATATTTTTGCCGAATCAATTTAATTGCACGTAAATATTTGATTGTAACCTTTTAAAATATTTAACTTGTACTAAGTATTGCTTACCTTGAAATAGGGCATGTATCTGGGATTCATTTCAATTTTCAATGGTGTTGTCATGAATTCTAGATCTACTGGTCTGATTACATCAGCTGCTAGCAAGCACACAGAACGAAGAACCTCGTTGAAATTTTTAGAAATAGTTTCACCTGAATGCTGAAAACGCTCCTGCACTTCCCTATTCGACGCACCGAGAGCTAAAGTGTAGAGAAACATGCCTACTTTCTCAATAACACTCATCCGTCTAGACGGTTTCAACCCGTACATCGTTTTCAACTCAAAAGCCAAACTCTTCAATGTATCAACATCCATACGAAACATGTTCACACAACGAATCTAATGGCCATTTAAAATTTCAATCAACTAGCGCATGCCAGTGTTGTATGAATACATACATGGCTCTTTATAAATATATGTATTGTAATACATCGCGAGTGCTTCAGCCGTGCATATGACTAATTTAGTACGATCACACTCTCTATGCCAAAATAACTCTCCAACGGCATCGTCATCCTGTTGATTTAGGTCGTTGTGTTGAGCCTCGCTATTATAGTTTACATAACCATCACCAAAACTACCTCCAAAACCACTTACAGAACTTGTACCAGCAAACCCATCAGACACAAATCGACCAACATTATTCATAACATTTTCATAATGCTCATAAAAATAATAATCATACATTCACTTGCTTTATTGACAATAACAGCAGCCCTAAAAGCATTTACCAGTGCAAATTCGGTAACAAAACAGCAATAGAAAGCTTTATGACCTAAAAAGCATCCCTAAAATCAACTAACCTTGTAATGGCAATGAACTTCAAGTTGCAGTATAAAAACAGAAAAAAAAAACCCTGCAATTACAGCCCTCACTACCGTGGGAATGGTTACAAATTTTATGCCCAGCCAATGACAACTCTTTAGAAACATACTGCTTCTTAAATATAAACACACACACAGCACAAACAATTGTATTTACTGCCATACACATCAGCAACCCATAATTTGTACAATTACCAACCATTCAACCCAGCAACTCCCATTCAACCCACTATCAAACATGTAAGTAACTTCACAATAATTCACAGCAGTAGCTGCCAATCAAGTCAACATAATCTCAGCCAATCATCCATTCAACTCATAAAAAACATGCAATTCGTTAGGTGAAAATATGAAATACAAGGTTGAAAAAGCAACCTCAAGACAATAATTGTTCAAATCATCTCAAACATAACTAATTAGCCAACAACTAGAAATACAAAGGCAGAATCCATAAATATGATACGTTACAAGGTAATAAACCTAAAAAAAAAAAAAGCAAATTCATAACCATTTGCATCAACCATTATGCAATTCTACAGCCGTAAGAAGACCTCATCATCCTCACCCTTTTGTGGACTGGTAACTGTGAAAAAAACAGGTAACATACAATATGTTAACAGCTCATTGGAATACAAAACAAACATGATAACTTTGAAAAACATTAAAAAAACATGAAATATGGAAAGCATGCAAAAATTACCAAAACCTATTAAACACAACAACATTTAATTGCTGCAACATATAACAAACAATAAAATACATAAAAGTAAGTTTTTCATATATCAAAAGAAAACTTACTTCAAGGTCAGAAGTTAGCCCTTCACTCAAACATTAATTTCAGCCACTGAAATTTTCGGTCCATATCACCAATTGTTGCCCACATTTCCCTCCTACTTCTAACCATAAAAAACTCTGTTGCAAAGCCATACAGCTCACTGCCAAACACCACTTTCTCAATGGAGTGAAACTCCTTCATCACCTCTTATATGCTACATCCTTTTTTTATCCAAAACACTTGATGTGCACTCACTCTTGGTAGATACACTATCCACTAACTTATCTAATCGCGAAAACAATTGTGATCCCCTTTCGGCACCCCTTTTCTTTTTCTCATTTTGTTGGGAACTTTGTTGCATACCTTTTCTCTTCCCACAACTACCAGTTGGATTGGGATTGCTTGTGCTATTGTCGAAATTGACACCAGCCACCATGTTATTGACATCGGCAATGAAATTTGGAAGACTATCCTCCTCAGAATCATCACTACCTTCCTTAAGATGAGGGTCTTCATTAACTGCATTATTTTGCCTTTGACCGCCACCATCTTCATCTAAATTCAGACCCTGTGATGGAGCCCAAGCATACTGACCGGTAGCAACAGTGTTTGTAAACATGATATCATATTTACAACACAATGTTGGATCGATGCCAGCATGCATAAACTTTCTTGCCCCGTGTATCTCCTACAACAAGGGACAAAGAACAACAAAATGCATAAAAAATGATGTAAAAACACGAAAGCAAGCTACTTATAACAGCTCTAAACATACTGAAAAAAGACAGACCTGGTTTTTAGCTTTCCACCATTCATCAGGAGCTGCAATTGTTCCAAGTTCAGCACTCCATCCTACTCCTGTTTTGGAAAGCAACCTTTTCCAGATTCTCCAATCCTTTTTAATTTCGTCCCACTTATTCTTTAATTGTGCTTTCGTTAATGCATGACCAGTTTGATCCTTAAAGCAATTGATAACATATTTCCACCCAGCTTTGTCGAAATGTGTGTTGGGTCGCATACATTGCTCAATTGCTTTAATACATATGTCACAAAAAGCGTGCAACATCTTTCTACTCCAACAAGCCTTATCTTGTGATTGAGAATCGTCCATGTTGTCGGTTAAAATGTGTTGTCTAATTAACAAATAGCAGGTTACTTTCCTAGAGGCGATGTAAAGGACATGGAATGCACAATCTATCCTAATTAAATCGCAAGCTGAAATAGAAACTGCAAATTGATTACATAGATTTAACATAATCAACTTAACACTTTCATTGATAGGTTTATTTCAAGTACTGATTTGCATTGGAGTTTTGAAGGAATTACTAAAAACATGTTCAAATGGAATCCTCCTTCAATTTTGAAAATTTTTTCTAATGTTAAACACATCAGCTAGTTAAACTCAACCTTCGGCACTCACAAAAACGCACATATTTGAACTCAACCTCAGGCCATCAACAGAACCCCACATGAGCAACAACACAAAACATTTTTAAAATATTTGAAGAACCTGAACAAACACTAGATGATAGGGGGTTTACAAATTTAGAATATGAACATATGTTATACTATGAAAGACAGAAAAGACTAATCACATTTTAAGAGAGATAGTTGAACAAATCACTCATAGGTACCACTCTCTTTTACATTAAAAAAACAGAGTATAATTATACCACATAAGAAGTTGTCTAAATAAAAAGGAACAGGAACACAAACACAGTAACAGAGCATCACAAACCGGAAGAAAAGCAGATCATATAGCAAGAACGCAAAAAATGTAATATACAATTGGCATAACAAAGTAACAGAATAATTCAACCGAAACATACATAATCAAACACAACAATAACAGAAATTTTTATTCTCAAACATCACACAACAACTGAAAATTAAAGACTACATTAATTGTGCAACAGAAACATAGCAACTGACCTTGATTTTTCCTTTGCAACTGAGACAGAGATTGGTAAGATGCCTGGCCTTCAACTTTCCAGGAGGAGGATTTCGATGTTGTATTTGGTTCTGGTAAAGAAAACACACAGCAAACGAAATTTATGGTTAGAGAAAACATTGTGTTTAGCAGATAAGGCATGATGTAAACAATTTTTCAGGTGAAGTGCAAAGAACATTACCTAGGTCATAGTGTGTCTTCTTCAACCGAGAAAGGAGTTCATCATGGCAGCAGATTGGTGGCAGATGGGCGTGATCTACACTCTGATACACACACTAGTGACGGTATGTGTGAGAGAATGGAAAGAGTGTACTATGGGTGTGTTTCCCACACTGTGAAATCAAGAGGAGAAGGACTGATTTTTTGCTTTGGGCAGCTTTGGAGGAGGAGAGCTCAGTGAGGGAGGAGAGACGACCGTTCAAGGATTTGGACATTAGGGCTAATTAATTTTTTTGGTAAAGTTTAATGTGTTTTCTCTGAACAGCAGCCACGGAAAAAGCAACTGCCAGTTGCTTTTGCTTATCCTGCGTTTGGAACGCAATTACAGTGGGCCCCATGTTATTTGAAAACGCTGGTTGTTGTTAACCAAACAGCTTGACAAAATGAAACGCTTGAAACGTGGAAGTAGCCACGTAACCAAACGGGTTCGAAGTCTTATTTTCCCACAGCAGGCCAGGGCAAGGGAGATATAGAGACATGTCAATCAAACGTCTGTGTTACTTTTTAGGTTCAGTTTTTACTTTTTATATTTCCACTAAATAAACCATAAAAAAGAACATATTCTTTTTCTTTGTGAAATAATGATTTTTAAAGAGTTGAGTTTTTCCAAAATAAATTAATAAAAAATTATTTATGAATAATATTTTATTTATTTATAGTTTATTTAAATCATGTTAAAAAAATTTATATTGAAGATTAAATTTCAATAAAATTTTAATATAAAAAATTAAATAAATCTAATTTTTAATTTGACATAAATATTCTCTCTAATCATGTTGTAAACAAAATTTTCTATGTTTAACTTTCAGCAATCAACTACTAGCTTTTTTAAGTGTACAAAAAATATTTTGTTTTTTATTAAAAAAATATAAGTGTTTGAGTTAGATTATACAAACCTTGATTAACCTTTCGAGATGTTGAAATTAAGGTATACAGGAGCCGTCGCAAGGACATGAAGTCTTATATTAGCATTTAAGTTTTGATTTTCCAACTAATCTGCCAATTATTTTTATTTTCCTATAACTAAGTCGAATATTCGAACTGTCCGATTCTTGTCAAGAAGTTGCATGATTTCTGCTGGGTATATTTCTCAAATATATATATGTAGTAGACTAGTAGGGTTCTATTTTAATATTTTAAGATATCATTTGAAAACCCGGCCCAAATAGTGTTTACCAAAAACATAAATTTATTTTTTATGTTTTTAAATTAATTTCATGTACTGAATTTAAAAATAAAATTTTAAAAATAAAAAATATATTATTTTACTATATTTTTAAATAAAGTTTTTTAAAATACCTATTATCATGACCTAAAAAGTTATCTGTCAATGGTAATCCACGAAATCGAAGCGACAATAATACTGTGCCAATTGGGCTCTTTAAAAGGTAGATGTTGGGCTGTTGATGACGTGGTGATAATTACCTCAAATGTATAGCTAAATGATTCATAAGTTAATCCTATGGATAATATACAATATGCATGTTAGACAGGCATTGGTAACTAAATATAGCTTAAAATAAAAAATAAAAAATAAAACAGCTTTAAACACCAGCCACCTAGTGAGCATCGCTCCAAAATGCTTGAAAAGGAAAGAGTACCAAGTCTCTCCTCTCTTTTCTTATCTTGTCTCTCGCTGGCTGCTCGAGTTGATTTTTTTTCATGTAAATAAATATTTTATCATTATTAATGTGTTTTTAAATAATAATAAAATTAAATTATATAAAAATTAATATAATATAATAGTCAATTTTATAAGTTCAAAGATAATTAGAATAACAATAAAAATATAATTTAATTCAAAGACAATATTTATTTTAAAAAATATTAAAACAATAATATATTAAATTGACCTTATAAAAAAATCATTAAACTAAATTTTAAAATAAAAAGTCCTCAAAATGTTTTCTATGACAAAAAAAAAGAGGAAAAAACTTAGCTTTTAAAGCCAAGCTATTTTAATACATGTTAATTATTAATTAATGTTAATATATGTCTTCCCTACGTAAGAGTCCATATCTCTCTCGTCCTTTCTCTCCCTTCTAGAAAGCCGAGACAAAACTTACTTAAATAGCCCACAAGATCCAGGGTGATCTCTGCCTCTCTCCTTTTCTTTCTCACTCTAGCATGCGTATTTATATTCTCCATCTCCTCTATTTTTACAACGCATTGTTAACTGCAAAGGAAAGCAAGGGAGAAGTAGACAAAATAAAATAAAATTATATCGCGTTCTTACAAGCAAACCGATCCTCCTAAATTCTTAACATAGAAACCACAAAAACATTTGATTTCTCTCCCCCGGCCCAGAATATGGGAGATTATTCCAATATTGTTCTCCACCACGATCGGGAATTACAAGAACACGAAGGAGAAGAAGAAGAAGAAGAAGCACTCTCTCTTTGCGACTTCCCACTGGAAGGTAGGAACGAAGAAAGCCCAAATATAGCCTTCCACAGTGGTGCAAGATCATCATCCGAGCCTGCTGAATTCTTCGAGTTCTTTAGCGACCTAAGCTCAGAGATGCGTTCAGCTGAAGATATCATCTTTCGGGGTAAGCTGGTTCCGGTCAAAGAACCGTACTTCACCCCCCAAAACCATTCTAAAGAAGACAAGCAACGCATTTCTTTTCGTCGCCGATGTGAATCTTTATCTGAGTTGCAAAGTTCTGTATGTCGTTCAAGTAGTAGCAAGAACAATATTGGACTCATGAGAAACAGTCGGTCCCTGGATTATCGCAAACTCGAAAGGTTTTCCAGCTCTAAGAAATGTTCATCGGAACTGGATATTGAAAGAAGTAGCTCATCATTAAAGAGTATCCATGCAAAGAGTGATGTAAAAAAGACGGCCTCAAAGCCCCGATGGTATCTGCTGATGTTCGGCGTGGTTAAGCCCCCTACAGAGATGAACCTAAGCGATATAAAAAGCCGGCAAGGTCGCCGGAATTATTCGGTGTCCATGTTCCCACCAGTTGATACCGACGGAAAGAAGGCTCCGGTTAACCAGAGTTGTATTAGCAAGGGCTCTTGCAGGTTGCTTAGAGTATTAAGCTGCAAGGATCCTGCCAGTGTTGCTGTAGCAACGTCGTTCCTGGTGCCCCGGGTATAGAATTGAAGCTGGCAGGTGCCATGGCAGGTGATGTCGGATATGTGTGGTGAGGGTAAAATGGTGATTGGATTTATTTGATGCCCTGTTCTTTAGGGTATTGTAATTGTGACTTTTCGTAGAGGGGAGTCGATTTTCTGATAGAGTAGCGTGAGGGAACATCCATGTTCATGGCCCCTTCGTAATTGAGCATTTAAGGTTTGTGGGTTTTTTTTATTTATTTTTACTTTTACTTTTATTTTTATTTTTATTTGTGGTTAGGTGGGTATACACGGGAGTGAATGATGATCACGAGAGTCCTGCGAATGGCATAATTAAAATATAATACCGATGTAATTAATTATCTTTATACCATATGAATGATATTGTCACCTTTGGAATTTTGCCTTTGTATTATATCTACTTTCTTTAGAGTTGGTGGAAGATCCATCTTGTATATTCGATAAATATTTTTTTCTCCATGAAATTTACCTCACAAATTGATGAAATTATGCTCGTACGTTGAGATGAAAATGATATTTATAGATCGAATTTCTTGATATTTATAATTTACTTATTATTATCTATGGGATAAAACATAATAAAATAATGTTTTGTTTACCGCTACAGGAGACTTGAAAAGCCAAAATAATAATTTTCTTTAGCATGTCCTTTGGAGATGCTGTAAGCCTGTAACAGAGAACATCATAAAGCATACCTGTTAACAAAAAGGGGAGAAAACTACATATATAAAGCAGACCAAAAAAATCGAAACAGTTATTAAGAAATGAAGCTGCCGGCTTCCTTGTTGACCTTGCTGCAACCCTACACTTGTTCTTAGAATGATTCCATGCTTTATATCAACTTATCAAGAGACGTTGAAATGAGCTTTGCTCATTTTCCATGTCTACAATGGCAATATTAACATGTTTGGTACTGTATTTTAAAAGAAAAAATTAAATTATTTTTTAAATTAATATATTTTTGATATTTTTAAATTATTTTAATGTGTTGATTCTAAAAATAATTTTTAAAAAATAAAAAAATATTATTAACATACTTTTCTGAGTAAAAAATATTATGAAAAGCAACCACAAATATATTTTCAAATACACAACAAATGTATAATTTATTGACCATGGACAAAGCCATATATATATTTCATAATGTGTTTGGGGCTATTCAGCTTGCTAGTTGAAGTATTTATCCGCGTCTTTAATGATTCTTAACATCCATGCGAAGAGGGGGGGAAATCATTCTGGCGTATGAAGCAAAGAATAGCGAGGCGTCGATCCTTGCCAAATTATGAAACTAGTATTATGTTGTCAATAGTGATAATGGCGGGAATCAAGGCTTTAAATGCTAAAGAGAACAGGATCTGAAAAAAAAAAATTAAGTACATGTAAAAACAATATATATTATTGTCCCATAAATCTAAACTAGGGGCCTGATATTCCTAGTCGATAAAATTTTATGCCTCTTGCAGTAATTGAGCTTATTCATTGCATTATATATATATATATATATATATATATATATATATATATATATATATATTTTTTGTAAGTGCAATTACATTTTAATAGCATGATTGATATTATTATACCGGGTGATTTTTAAAATATTTTTTATTTAAAAATTAATTAAAATATTATTTTTTTATTTTTTATATTAACACATTAAAATGATATGAAAAAATATATAAAAAAAATTAAACATTTTCAAATAAACTTTGAAAACAAATTGAATTGAGTTATCCGGCTATTGATTCTAACACTAATCTTCACAGACATATATAGATGCATGTTTTGTGAGCAATAATTATCAAAAAAGATTAGGTGAGAAAATATGGGAACTGCTATCAATAATGATAGGCTATAGGCTACACTGCTTTGAAAGGTAAAGGGTAGCTTCATTAATTCCAGACGGGCTATACATTATTGACTGTCATTTATCCTATCATCTTCTTCGCATTACCTTTCGTCTACTCTCTTTAATGGTTTATGATCTTCAATCATGCATGCTCGCCAGACACTTGAAGAGCAAGAATTAATAAAACGACGACAGACCAGGTGCTTCCAAGACTATCTTATTTCACTATTTACCAGCTTGGTAGAGTACTGAGCAGTCTTGAATAATTAACAGGGAGCGAACATGGAAATTGTAATAATAATTTGGCATCATATCTTGGTTTAGTTATCATTAAAAAAGAATATTACACTAGACAACAAGATTACATCCTATTTGTATCATAAAAAATAATTTCTTAGAAATTATTTTTTAGATTTTTTTATGTTTATTTATTATTAAAAAAATGATCAATGAAAAATACTTTCTATTTTTTTTAAAAGTAAACTTTTTATTTTGAGATCAAACAAAAATACTTGTGAATATATATATATATATATATATATATATATATATATGTGAAAATGCTTCAAGATCTCGTATCGTACATTGAAACCATGGTTATAAACCTGAATCTCTTAGCATGAAACATTTTCTTTTTCAAGTGAAATCCTCAATTATATAAAAAAGTGAAAATATGCTTTTGTTGTTGTGAAATAAGAAGCATTTGTATCTTCATGCATGTATTTAAATTATTTAGAACTATTAGAGTGAAATTCACTTTTAGGGAATATAAGTCAAAACAATATCAATAATAGTTTAAGTGGAACATCTTTCGCAATTCACATGGAAATAGTTCACTAACTGATGGATAAATAATCTAACTCATTGACATCCAAATCATGAATATTTGGAATCCATATTATGCTAGAAGACATTGCTTTTACTAATTTAAATTGAAAGGTGATATAAATCAATTTATTTCTGGCATTATATCCATAGTTAGTGCATTCATTCTAGTTAGAAGCTTTGGCTATTTATCAACGTCACAATCAATATTATCACTCACTTCAATATCATCTCTATCATCAATAAAAAAAATAATTAGACTTGTTATCTAGAAACTTATTCAAAAATATTGTAATTTGATATGATATTTATGAGATTGATATTAAAAAAAATTTGTAACATATTGATTTAACCCTGTAAGAAAAACCATAACCCCATAACATATTAACCCCATAAACAGAATCCCATATTTCTTCTAAAAAATCTTATAATTGTTCAAGATCAAATAGAAATATATTTTTTAACTAGAAAGAATTTAGTTCAAATATAGAATATTTATCCAGAAATTTTCTCAATTCAATCATGAATGATGGAATCATCAAAAATTTAACATTTTTTAATTCTTTCTGTAATTCATTATAGGCTCGAGAAACAAAAAAAAGATGTGTATAAATTAGATATCATGCAATAAGAAGAACAAACATGATTGAATAAAGAAACTCCCAAACATTTGGCGTTCTCAAATGTATCGATATCAATGATGGTTCATTATTTTGATGAATCATTTCTTCGAACATTAAAGAATTATGTAAACGATTACTTGAAATCTCACTTGTGAGATTCCATTATATTTCCATAGTTGTTTTTGAAGAAGTTACTATGATATAACTGGTCCATGCATTATATCATAAAAAAATAGATATAATTTTTTGTTGTTACTTAGTATTAGTAATAGATAGTCTAGAAAAATATATACAAATATCATATTTAGATATTTGTACCATGTTAAAGCGAGAAACCATGACATATATGTTTGGAATATATTCCATTTATTGAGAGTTGAGAAACATATATTAAGTTGTTCAAGATAAGGAGGAAACATATATTTCTCAAATATAAATTCAATTTTCTTGTTAATGTATTTCTTGATTATTTTAGTTAAAACAAGTTTTTTTTAACTAGAATAACTATTTAAGAAAAATGATTTTGTGACTGTCAATAAAAATTAAAAATACATATACCAAAATAATGTGTCTATATTTTATATGTAATTGAAGGCTAAACAAATAAAAATAAAACATGTCATAAAATCATGTTAAAAAACTAAGTTTAAGAAAATATCCATAAGAAATTTATTATTACTATTAATGTTTTGCATATTAGGTAGATAATAATTGGAAAAACAATTGTTGACATTATAATAAAACCTATAATATTAGTAAAGATCCATGTAAAAATTAAAGGATAGATGAATTATAATGTTAAATAATTTATTTAGATTGCCAACAACAACAAAATAGATCAGACCTAGCACCTGGTTTAAACAGAAGAAGATTAGGTCCACGCACTTAGTTTTGTCTATATTTTTCTCTTTTTCCTAGCAATATAAAAAAAAAAACTCACCACCTTCAAACTTCTCTCGGTTAACATTAAGGTTATTGTTTTTTTACTATTGAAATCTTAACAACTAATAACTTTTTTTTTTCATGTTTTTATGTTAATTTCTTTTTTATTTTTGAACTTGAAAATTGAAAAATAAAAAAATAAAAATGTCAAACTTTTAAGTTTAACCAAGCTTTTCTACTATTTTCTAAAACTTATCTAATGAGACGAAAATAAATACAAAATAACTAAAAGAAAAGGAAAAGGAAAAAGGAAAAATAGCAAGGTGCTCCACATATGAATAACAAAAGCATCATGTTAAAAGTCCAATCCTTTTAGTATGTCAGCTAATGCTCTTGCACACTCAGTTATTACTGGTAGATGAAATAATTATTTCACATGCAAAAAGAATCATGCAATCATTCAGTTCAAAACCTGCTTCATGAAAATGAGAACGACTTGTCAGAAATCAGCGAGGCAGATCCAACAAGATCCTGTGGAGAACACTCATTGTTAGAATTTCTAGTCTGCGGCAGTCACAGTACGGATTCTACAAAACAAAAAAAAGTCTTCCCATCTTTTTTTTTTTTTAGTTTAACGTAGGTATCCGGGCATGCTTGCGCGTACCTCGACTAATTCCACAGGCCCTGAAATTAACGACCATGTAAGCCTCCAATGATCATCATATGAGCAACCTAAAGCTCGAACCTGAAACCACAAAGAAAACAAATATCTTGATCTCAAGCTTTTATCATTGGACCACCACCTAGATGATTGTCTTTTCATCTTTATCTCGTCTCATTAGCAGCAAAGTTTCTATAAAATTACGGTAAGATTGAAATATCAATAAGACACCTTTTAGGCTTAATTGCTATAATTAAAGATATATCACATATTTTATCGGTTCGAATTTTATAAATTTTAAAATTAATTAAAAAATATATAAGCTAATTAAAATATTCATATTAATCAAAAAAAACTTACAAGTAATTAAATATTAAATTTAGATAAAACTACAAACAAAACTCTCATTTCTCCCTCTCATTTCTCCCGGTATTAGACCCGGCCTGATTTAAAAATTGGCTGGAAAAAATAGTTTAATTCATTAGATTACTGGGTGAATTCAAAATTTTTCAGGTTAACCTAATGGGCAATAAAACTTTAGTTTAGAAATAATTTTAACATGTTAAATTTAATATAATTTAGAAATAATTTTAACGTGTTAAATTTAAATACAAGGACACGAATGTTCAACAGAGTTCCATGACACAACGAATCATAACCGTTCGATTTTTTAGTTTTTAGTTTATCTTGTCTTTTGTTATATCTTCATTTTTAGTCCTACGCTTTGATACCAATTCTCAATATGGCCCTAGAGTAAATAAAATTATGTAAATGAGAAACCTTACACGGATGGATTTTGAACTTCCCTAAACTTTAGGTATTAAATATTGTTCCATAGTTATTTTTATTTCTACAAGTAATTATATTATAGTAAAACACTGAAAGACTTAGGCCTCTTACCGTGCATTACTATGAACCGCATTACTGTAATACACTAAAAAACTTTGGCCATTTACCATGCATGCTCTCTCAATTCAATATGCTGTTCAATAAACAATGTCATTTATTTTTATTTTTTATTAATTTCATATTTTATTGTAATATTTGAGATGTTTTGTGTTGATAGTTCTTCCACTTTCTTGACAATTTGATGTCATTTCATCATTGAATTAAAAGGGTTTTATTGTACCCTTCCTTACAAAGCACTATTCATTAAACTATTTTAAATAATAAGTAAAATTGAGCTTTAAGAGCTATGTAGATTGTAAACTCCATTGAGTTTAAGGACTTTGAATTTTTTAAAAAAAAAAATTTATAAATTTATTATATATTATAATAAAAATAAATACTCGTAAAATCAAGTATAAACTAAATTTTAATTGAGATCGCAATAACTCTACAAGAATCAAACTAAAATAATTTATGCAAATATCAAAATCAAGTAAATAGTAAAAAATAAAGAGTGACCTCTTTCATTATAACAGGAGGTGAAACGTCAATCCTTTTAATATATTAAATAATAAGTAATTCTTTTTTCATAAGGAACCAAGTAGTTTAAGAAGGCAAAGACTGCCCCTTCATCCCTTTGGGATCACATGTTTATATGTCCAATCAACGAGGTACATAATAAAAATACAGGATCTGAGTCGATCTTGGTTTCTATGTCCTGATAAAAAAAAAAAAAAAATGGAGGGCGTCTTCATCAAGCTGGCTAACGTTGAAGATATTTAAGCCCATAAAATTCCCCTTTTTACAGTTTTAGGCCCATTAAACTTAAGAACAGCTTTCCCTTGTAAGATTCCAAAAAAATCCTCATGGTAAACGCAGCTGTGGCAGCTCAATCCTCTTCCATTGGAAACATTTGTATTCACGCAACCCCAAAATTCTTCATTTAAGGCTGCTTTTGTTTTCCGCTTACTTTTATGCTTCCAGTGATACAAACTCAGTAACATATTTGATAATACATTACCTATCCAAAATTAAATTTGAAAGATGATTTTTATATGTTTTTTTAATTAAATTTTATAAAATCTTATTTATTTTTATTTTTCAGCAGTGTTTAAAAATAAATAAATTCATTACTTCAAATTAATTATTTTTTAGCATTTTCAGATCATTTTAATACCCTAATATTAAAAATAATTTTTTAAAAATAAAAAAAATATTATTTTAATGTATTTCCAAATAAAAATCATTTTAAAAAACAATCACAATCACACTCTCAAACATAACAACCAGAAATTTTATACATGTTTTTTGCTATTTATAAACTTCAACTACAATTTTACCATATACTTATTTAAATTCAAGTAAACATATTTTTTTAAAATCATGAAAACAAAAATTAACTAAAAAACAAACGTAATATAAGAATTTCAAATGCTCTCTCTTTTTGATGAATCATCTACTAAAAATCTTTGCTTGCGAGTTGTGTAGCATTCTTTGATATTGCATCCACAGAGGCAACCCAATTTCAAACTATCGACTGCTTGATAGTTTCATGAACGGAAGACATGTCTTCAGCAAGTTCTGTCCTACGAAAATTCCAAAGAATTGAGAAGCATAACGCAGGTCAATTAGACAAGATCAGATTAGAAAACCCATTAGAAAGCAACAATCGTTTCATTGAGATCAACATTGAAGACAGCAAATAGAACATTTCAATTGAATTTCCAGTATGAATGTTCAACATGATTCGGGTTCAGCCAATGGCAATGCATCCAACCCAGAAGCGGCAGCTTGCAGATTCTTACTTCTGCCTGCCTAGAATCCTGAAATTCCAGATGAGTATATATGGCATGCCAAAAGCAAAACATAGATCAAGCTCAAAGTGGGAGTATGACAACGGAACAAAACCGCATGTTCTGTCCCTCTTTTGTTTTTCTTTTTTTTGTAAGCAACTAAATCCACCCTTTCTGTATTTGAATTTCCGAATCATCGCTCAAATTCAATTTTACTTTAACCATAAATCGCTTTAATGGTGTGAATGATTAACCTTGTTACTGATTTCATACAATTTCTCAGTGGGCAAAGATAACGCAGTTTGAGAAATTGAATCAGGAGATTAAAGCTAATCAAGATGGAGAACAGAATACGAAGCAATAAGAGCTTTTCATATAGAACAAGTATCAACAGAGAGATACATGACGTTTTGCAAGCAGAGGAATCAGATATCTACCACTACTTGTAAATCTGATGCCTAATGCCTATCAAACCACACACCCAAGAACACATAAAAACCCTAAAATCGACCACTAGCCCAGAAAATCCCCAGATCCCCTTAACCACCAAACCCATAGAGAGTGCGTCCTTGCCTCTTCAAAGCATACACAACATCCATAGCAGTCACTGTCTTGCGACGAGCGTGCTCAGTGTACGTGACAGCATCACGAATCACATTCTCCAAGAAGATCTTGAGGACACCTCTGGTCTCCTCGTAGATAAGACCACTGATACGCTTGACTCCACCACGCCTAGCCAGACGACGAATCGCAGGCTTCGTGATACCCTGGATATTATCACGAAGAACTTTCCTGTGCCTCTTGGCTCCTCCCTTTCCCAATCCCTTACCTCCCTTGCCTCTTCCTGACATCTTTGCTTAACCCTCCTTGATTCTCTCTCAAAAATATCAAGTTGGCTTTATGATTGCTGCTGCCTGTGATTGGACTTGGAGAGGTTAGTTTTAATAGGAGAGGGAGGCGGCGTGGTAGCCATTGGATTAAGTGTCGATCCGTGCGTGGGTGTGGTTTAGATTTGGAACCGTTGGATTTTAAGTTCTTGGGTGTGATTGGAGGAAACGGGGAGAGGTGGATCCTTGTTTTTAAAGGTGTTCGAAAGCTTTTATTAGCGCGTACCCTGTACTATTCATTTCGTATATGTTTATCTTTTTATTTTTATTTACTCTAATCTCAACCCCATGGTTTCAATTAATAGAATCAGAAACTTATTTCTTTTCTTGAAAATAAATTCATACATTAAACTTCGACCTACCCTTTTCCTATTGTGATATGTGTTATAAATCCATTTTTATTTGACATATGCCACACATGATGATATATAATTTGATAGGTTAGGAAAATAAGGTCAAATAAAATTTATGATAACATAAAAATTAAACAGAGATAATTTAAAAATAGGGAATTGACATTGATATAAATAAAAACAAAAAAACAATATAAAACATGGAGGAAAGATGCAAATAAGCATAATTTTAAAATCAATTCCCCTGCAAAATTTTAATAACGAGTTGAAAGGGTTAATATGAATTGATTTTAATGTTTTTTAATAAATATTAAAATGATATCATTTTAATAAATAAATATATAAAAAATATATTTTTATTAGATTTTATGATAGATCAATCATTCTTGTTTTTTTTTAAAAATTTATACTGCTTCAAGCTTTGGAATAGTCAATTCATAAAACAACTCGTTAGAATATAATGAGTTTTATAACAATGCAAGTAAGCTTTTTAATTGATTTTGGGTGCTTTGGCCTTTTTTTCAATGGAAAAAAAAGATTGCTAAAGTGAAAGAATTTATTTTATTTTGTGGCATTTAAAACTAGAATGGACAAGTAATTATGTGTTTAATATTACACTGTCATGTATTTTTTTAAATATTTTTTATTTGAAAATATATTAAAATAATTTTTTTTTCATATTAATATATTAAAATATTTGAAAAACACGATAAAATTATTAACTTATTTTTAAAATAAATATATTTTTAAAATGCATCTAAATATAAACAAAAACATAATATAAAAGAGTTCTCGGCAAAAACTTTGTTACGGGCTCTGTTTGGAGTGAGCCCATGCTCCATGAGAGGGCTTGGAGTGGTATCTATTTTTACATTAGATTTGTATATGTTTTATCCAAACAGGATTAATATACCCACTTAATCTATAATATTTAAATTTATGATGAAACTATATAGACGAAAAATTATTATCATTACTAACTACTTTGATTACTGAGCTATGTTAATAAATGAAAACTCATTATATTAAACTATTAATTTTTATTTGAGCTAGCATGAATTATGCTCTGGTTTGTGTTTTGTTTTTTTAACTAGAATAGAATAATATGTTTTGATTTAACTATATAGACGAATAATATGTTTTTATTTGAGCATTTTGTCATATTAATTTGGGTTGTTTTATTTTATCATTTTATTAAAATGGACATTTAAAGGGTTTTTTATATTGTAACCTTGATTTTTTAGTTATAATCAAGTTGATTGATGAAATAATTTGATATTTTAATAAATATAAAATATAATTAAAAAACCAAAAATAATTGGCATGTACACCTAGACGCCAACTTTGAGAGGCGCTCATTGTCTTCTAGAGACATGTGCGACATCTCTTGGTGACCAAAAACTGCTTTCCATTGTGTTATTAGAATCTTTACAACATTTTTTTTGTGGTGGGGTAATTTGTTGCCAGTGGTGTTTTCTTTTCTTTTTCTCTTTTCTCCTCTTGAAATTAACGTTTACCATTTAAAATTTTAGAGTTGTCTTATTTGTTGAGGTTTCAACTTTGGTCCTTATTTTTTTTATTTTTAATTTTGATTATTGGGCTTTTTGTAAAATTTCAATTTGTTTTTAATTTCATTATTCAATCTCAATTTGTGATATGTTTTTTTTTTCTAATTTGGTCCTATGTTTTAATTGGTTTTTTAGATCCTTTTGTTAAATTATTTTTTCTTTTCAATTCTACCATTTAATAAAAAAATTATAGTTGTCATCTAATTTATTTTTTATTTTAATTGCTATTTTTGGTTTTAGATCCTTTTTTTAAATTAATTTTTTTTTCAATTGCATCATTAAATATTTGATTAGTTGAGAGTTAAGTTTCATTTTTTTTTTCCAGATAGAGTGCTTATTGTCTAATGACCTTTGTCACAAGTTTGAAAAATTAATGCAAGTTGACATTTTTTTTTTAATTTCATAATTCAATATATTTTTTTAAAAGATTTATTATGACTTTCTTCAATTTTTTTATTGGGTTATCATAATCTTATGATTTGAGTTACATGTTTAACAGGTTAATCCGGGTTAGCTCGATTTTTATTACTCAAGTTACAAGTTTGTTAAATTAATTTAGGTCAACTCTAGATAATATTTAATTGATTGAGAATTAAGTTATATCATTGTTCCCTTCAAATAAAAGGTTTTCTTTCTAGTCTATCTTGATTGCTTTTGTTTTGTTTTGTTTTTTTTTTTATTATTTGGATCATTTACTATTATTGTTTATTTTTTTTTTAATTAAGATAAAACTAACTTATTTAACCCAAACAAGACTATGATTTGAATCACAAATTTTTCTTAATTCTTTATGGAATTTTGACATATAAACATTATTTTTTACATAAAAAACTAACCCCGTAATGCAGGTGTATGTATTGTTAAAATCTAAGCAAGGTGGTTTATAAAAAAAATTTAAATTATTGTTCATATTTAAAATGGTACAAGGTTAAATATTTTAGCATTATATATAAATATAACTCGAAAAAGAGCCATTTAGTTTCGGTGTATAAAATTTATATTGATAAAAAATACAATTATATACATAATATAAATTGCAATCACAGTATATATTAAAGGTATAATCCTAAAAGAATAAAATATATTCCACATAAAATCTATTAAATATTTTTGCACATGTAAAATATCAAAATAAAGTTTTCCGTCTCAAAAATCTTCAAATGGGTCGAGGAGTAAATTTTTTAAATGGTTTTTGGATGAAAAATTATTTTACAAAAGGGTTTTGGCAGTTATCTCAAGGAAAAAAATAATCCTACCTAATTAAATAACAAAATTTTTGTAGATTTGCCTGGTTTATTTTTATATTTCAAAAGTATTTTTTAAAAAAAATTAATTTTTTTAATTTTTTTTACTTTAAATTAGTATTTTCTATTATTTTGATGTGTTAATATTAAAAATATTTTTTTAAAAATAAAAAATATTATATTAATATATTTTTAAATAAAACATATTTAAAAAAACAACTATAATTATACTCTCAAATATATTTGATTTTTTTTGCAAGCAGAGATAATATTTCTCTTCAAGATATCAGTATTATCTTTAAAGAGTCGATGTCTTTTTTTAAAAAAAATATTTTATAAGAGTGAATTTTAGACTGGAAATTAGAAAACCAGTCAACGAATGAAATGTCGGTGATGTCCCTAGACTCCTCTCATAGCGTCCCTTCCACTCGAGGCATCCAAGCAATTAAGCTGCTCCGCCTTCGAATCCCTCAACCAGCAAGTCCCTCCTCCATTTGCAAATGGCCACTCCTTCCGCTCCTGTTTCTGGCGAAAAAGGACCCATCACTCACGTCATCTTCGACATGGATGGTCTTTTACTCGGTAATTTTATCTGACATGTAGACTTCATTTGCTGAAACTCCATTTATTTTATTTTATATTTTCCTACTGCATATAGGTAAATAGATAGATAGATCTTGGAGTCTGTTTTTTCAATTCTTAGTTGAATCAACGTGAATATTTATGAGACAAAAAGTTTCTCTGAAATCCCATGTCGTACTAGCAAGTTTGATCCTTCCTCGTGAAGAGGATAACTTTGGTCCTTTCAAGTGTTAATGGTTTGCTGCCGGTTTTCTCACTCCTGCTAGAGAAAGGTGGCTTATAGTGTCTAAAATGGTGGTGTTATTTTAAAATGTTTGTGGGATTGAGAATGCTGTATAACTGCATTGATTCCACTGGAAATAAAATAAGCCTATATATTTCATGGGTTTTCTTTCAACTTCACTACGCTGCAGATACGGAGAAATTCTATACTGAAGTTCAAGAAATCATTCTTGCTAGATACAATAAAGCTTTTGATTGGTCTCTCAAGGCAAAAATGATGGGGAAGAAGGCTATAGAATCAGCTCGGATCTTTGTTGAGGAGACTGGGATTAGTGACTCTCTTTCAGCTGAAGACTTTCTTGTGGAAAGGGAGGCCATGCTGCAAAATCTATTTCCAACAAGTGACCTGATGCCAGGTTTTCTTTATTGCAAAAATTATTTTGCATGACCTAGACTGGATTCTTTCCCTGTTTAATTTTGTTAGTATATTGATGATTTTTCATTAGCTATCCTCAATAAGAAAAACAAAAAAAGGACCCCAAAAGCTAGGATCAGTGCATTTCTTTCTTTTTATTTTCTAAGAATTGCATTCTATGCAAGTCTTTTCTTTTTAGCCTTATGTTGTAGGAAATGAAAAAAAGAAGCTGTTATTATCTCACTCCAACTGGAACTGGTTTTTGGTGATGTGAATTAATGACATGTTTTCTGCCTGGTTTCCACACAGAAAAGGATGCTTTCATTGGCACTCCTAACATTCACTTCTTCAGGAAATTTTTTCTGTTCTAAGCCTCCAATAACCTGTAATGCATTAAAAAAGGACCAGGAACCAAGTGTTCTACTAGTAAATCTTCAACACAATCTTGTCATCAGCTAAACCTAAACCATTTAACCAGACAATAAACCATCTATGAAGTCTGGATTGTAGCCCTCCAGTTGATTTATTCTGTTATCTGAAAGTTATCAGGATATAGTTCTTTCAATTGCTCCTCTCCATGCCACTCATCCTCAAACTAATCAGGAAACCTATCCTGTTTCTTTTAATCAGCATGCACTTTCCTGTTGTATTCATTTCAAATGAGAATTTGCATCCCCTGGATGAGAAAAAATATAGCAGAAAGGTCAAGACATGAATACGTGAGGCCTGAGTCTACCTTTGCATTGCATAATTACTTTCGAACCATTAAGATTTAAGTATCAACACAAATCCTCTTTGACCAAACTCATGATTCACTTGGTAATTGAAAGCGCATGAATGTTGGGGATAGTTGGATCAAGTTCCGTGGAGATGGTTTAACTGAACTTTCTGCCTCAAAATGGGATGACATAAATATCTGAGGAGCTTTTTAAAGCTCATCCCAACGTTTTCTCTGTCTTGGTGAAAGAGAGTGAGAAAGGACTATACTTGAATGCCAGGTGTTACGCTTCTTATTTTTCATAGGAATCTCTTTGAGGAAGGCTTTTTTCCCCTTGGAACACTCCATTTGAGAAAGTGAGAAAAGAGCAGTTTGTTGGCTACTCTCTTGTCATGTGGAAACTATAAGGGAACATTTAAAACAACTCATAAAAGGCCAAAGTAGTGTTTTCTCCCTCAAAATTTTATTTTTAATCATCCTGTGAGGTTTTCAATGTTGTTTGACCTCGTTTGGACTTGAGATACTCTTATAAATTAATGTAAAATGGGACTTTAGAAGTTTTAGTGCATAATCTCTTGCTTTCTTGTAATGTAAGATCAATTGCGAGAAGAATTTTCCCATGAATCCTTTTTTTATTGTAGGGGCAAGCTGTTTGGTCAGACATCTCCATGCAAAAGGAATACCGATTGCCGTGGCAACTGGGTATGGTTTATTTATTCATTTCCCATAGATTTGTTTTTAGTTTTTTGTGAATGACATGCCTTAAATTTGAGAAGTAGTTAACAGGATGTATTTTTCAGCTCTCACAAGCGCCATTTTGGTTTGAAAACACAAAGACATGGTGAGCTTTTCTCATTGATGCATCATATTGTTCTTGGAGATGATCCAGAAGTTAAAAAAGGCAAACCATCACCAGATGTATTTCTAGCTGCAGCCAGGAGATTCGAGGTATTCTTGTAGATGGTTTTTCTTTTATAGTTACTGATGAACTGTAAAATATGATGGGATAGGAGTTTTTGGTTGATTCATTTCATCTTTCACTGTTTTAGCTTTTTTTTACTTTGACATCAACAGTGCACTACAGCATATTATTATTTGTAAATTGACAGGGTGGCCCAGTAGATCCATTGAAGATTCTTGTTTTTGAAGATGCACCTGCAGGTGTTCTTGCAGCCAAGACTGCTGGGATGTAAGTGCATTGCTTGTGTATTTCTTTCAACATTTGTCAAATATTTCTAGTTTTTGTTGCCGCTCATATTACTTGCTTGACTGCACAGTTTTATTATTATTTTTTTGGTTAATTAATATACCTGACAGTTTTAAACTTGAGCTATAACCAAAGATATTTAAGGGATTATAGCTATGACACTGAACTAATTGGAAGTACTTGGATGAGTACTTCTGCTATAATTCAGCCTTATCAGAGGTAATTTCCTGGTTCCAAATACAAGAATTCAAGTTCAGCATAATTCACCTTACTCATTTTCAAGGATTACTATGTGGTTCAAGGTATCGGAACTGAATAATGAGATATGGAATCAGGTTTTACAAATGTAAACATTTGAGATTTTGCTTAGCATGATTTTGCAACTGGTGCTGAAAACTAAATACATCTTAGTTATGAAGGTTGGATTGGAAAATAGCAAGCCTGCCTTTGTTTATCCAATATTTGTTAGTTAATTGAGGTATACAAGGTTGTTTGGTGGTAGCTTGTATACAATGTTTGAAGTTCTAGTGGTGAATATAGTTGCTAGGATGTTCATATTCCATAAAGGAGGGGGTTGAAGTTTTAACCTTCTGTTGTCTTTGATATGTCTGTTGTCCATATGTGGGGATTCGAACATACTTGCCCACTTCCATGTTAGGAACCAAAGTTTGTCTTGTCCAGTTATCCTCTTTGTTCCAAATATTCACCTGGGTCCTCTCCTCAATCAGAATTCTTGAAGCATGCCTGCTCTTTTTTAGAATTCTTGATGTATATAATCTGTGGATTTCCATCTTGCTTGCTCCTACTGACTAGAGCTGCAAAACTGCATTTGGTGGCTCTCTTTTGGAGTTTTGGGGTTGAGGTTATAGTTCACTCAAAGTCCAAGCAGGAAAATGCCATATCAAGAAGCATGCAGGTCTTGAAATTGCCATGGGGTTTTTGGATATGACTTCAAATCTAGAGAGAATTTTGGAGATTTAATAGTTTCAGGGTTTCCTTTCAACAAGTTTCTAGTGGATGCAATTTGATAATTTTATATAGGAGATTGAGTTACCCTTATATTTAGGTATATTATTTAACATCCATCAGTGTGATTACCCCAGCAATCTGCTTTGTTCCTCAAGACACATTTTCTACTCCTATATGATAACTGTCTCATTATATCAACTCTATACATTACAATTTAAGGAATGGAGTGTGTACTTTATTGACTTGAAATTTAGGCCAGCTAGGTGATCCTAGTATATCTGAGAAACAAGAGGAGTGGCTCATGCTTTCCAATGTCCTTATCTTTTAGGTTTTTTTGCCCCACGTTTCCATTCAGGGTGTCCTTAAATTTAGGCCAGCTAGCTGATCCTAGTACATCCGAGAAACAAGAGAAGTGGCTCATGGACACCCCTATTCATGTATATTCTTCCTATTCATAACTCATGTTGGCCACTTGGTGAGTCATGGGGTCCTCTCTATTAACTAAAGTTATTAAATCCGACCCGTACTGGCAGGTTAACCCAGAGCTTGATCCGAGTTGGGTTTCCTTTCAAACCGTTTGGACATTGACCTAGTCAAAACCCAAGTGACCTAGCAGGTCAACCCGTGACTCGAGTGAGACCCGGCCTAGTCAACTCCAATGATTGATTTTTTTTCCCTTTTCAAAGCAACATCGTTTTAGTTCAAAATAACCACACGATTGACCTACGGGTTAACCTAGTGACTTATGGATTGACCTGGCGGCCCAATGACTATGCTATTAACTCCCTTGTCAAGGCTTTCAAGTTATAATTCACAGGCTTGTATCTTCATAATGAACTGATCAATATGATTGGAGAAGGGGAGGAAGCAAAGAAAGAATAGCTCCCATCATGTGTCTTTTGTTGGTTATAACGTGTCCTGCAGGAAGATGTGCCTTTTTTTCTTTTGGAAAATGCAATTGGTTGAATGACATTGTCTGAGGATCATAGGTCCCCGATAGTTGTGAAAGGCACCTGACATGATGCAATTTAGGAATTTTTGACATTTGAAATTGTTGCATGGCTGATATTATATTTTGTTGCACGTACCATGCAGGTCTGCGGTAATGGTTCCAGATCCGAGGCTGGATAGCTCTCATCATGAAACTGCAGATCAAGTTTTAAGTTCCCTGTTGGATTTCAACCCAAGTTACTGGGGCTTGCCTCCTTTTGAGGGTGTGGAAATCTGAATGTGCAAATTTATTTGCGTCATGGTTACTGTACCATGAAAGAGAAGCAACCTTTTTAGACTCCTCGATCTTTTTGTCGAATGAAAGGACACCTATTCTTCGGGCAAACATTTAACATAATCTCATTGAGGATTACCCATATACTATATATCTTGAAAGTAATATTCATCTTTCATTATATTGCTATCGTTGCAAGGTCAGAAATCTACTCGACTATTAGAGACCCATGTAACAAATGATTCAGATTGAATTTGCAGCATAATGGTTAGGGTTTCATTAAAATGCAAATTGCCTGGTGTTTTCTTTCTTTTTCCTGAGACAAACATATGTTGACAAGAAAGAAAATGATGAAAAGTTATGGATGCGATTTTTATAGGCAATCTTCTGCCAGTGCCACTGTGAAGGAAAATGTCAACTGCGACTTGCTGATACGAAAGATGATAAAAAATTGAAATGGCCATGCATCTGGGTGATGAGATTTACATCATTTTTCTGCTACTATTTCTTTCCCGGCATTTGATTTAGGCAAAGTGCAATATTTTCTATATTTCGCATAGTATCTCAGTTCGGTACTGTTCCAAACGTTCATTCAGAGGCGTTGCAGGGATCCCATTCTGCTTTAAAGGTCAAGCTTTTACTTGGAATGGCGCCTGGACAACTGCTAATGTTTTGTAGCTTCGGTCCTGGTTGTTTTTGTATATTAAAAATATTTTAAAATTATTTTGATGATAAATTTCAGCTCAAATTTATCCACATGAAATTTGACTGCGTTTTCTACCAGAGACCTGCGAGAAAAAAAATTAAAAACAAAAAATTCATGGAAGGTTAAAACCAAAGCATCAATGGAAAGCCAATTGTTCTATATTTTCTCACATTATCCATATCCCTTTTAGATGTCAATAAGCATATTTGTTATTCATTGACTAATACCCAGAAAGATAAATCATCCTAGAAGGATCCATCATTCCGTTATAGCCTGCCCTGAAAAATAAAAAAGTCCACTAATTATTTCAACTGTGAATAATCATTAACCTCCAAAAAGTAAAAACCCATCAATAAGCAGAGATTCCTCCTATTTCTTCCATCATCCTTGCCTACAAGAACAATAAAAAAACCCCATCAATTTGGAAATTCGATTTTTTTTTGAAAAAAAAAAAAGGAAGAACGGAGAGACAAAGTAACATCATTTGGCAGTACAAGTAAAAGACCTACCTCCAAAGAATGACCCCTGCTATAGTTTTGAACCTTGGTCTAGCCTGACAGATCAATCCGGTATTTTACCGACCTGCGACTAGAATTGGACCGAGTTGAAAAAAAAAAAAAAAAAGAAAAAACCTGGTGTGACCCAGCTGACCCGACAAAATCCGGTCAAGACCCGGCCGCAAACTTGTTGCTTTTTATTGTTATTTTTTTTTTACTAAAATAATATCGTTTTGATTTTTTTTTAAAATAAATAAATTGACCTGGCCAATTCAGTGACCCGGTTAAAACCTAGAACTCGGACCTTGAATCGGACCGGATCCTAAAACTATGACCCCAGCTGTAAGGCTCCATCCTCTTTCCCCTACCATCCATGCTTGTAAGAATAACCAAAAATTTAGCTTCAATAACCATTTTTTTAAAAGAAGAAAGATGCATAACCAAATCAACGATGTTTGCTAGCACAATTAAACCAATCACCTAAAAAACCAACAAATTCCTACTAAAATCGAAAAAAAAGAAAGAAACTAAACCTGGATTCACTGATTTTTTGTGAGAAAAGGGGGGAGAAGAAGTTCGGGATGGCTAGCTAAGTTGCTGGTGGTGGACATCATCGGCAAGGGAGAGTCTGTTTTGTTAGTTTGGAGAGGGAAAATTGTCAGCTCAATACCCAAGCCATAGGGGAGGGAGGGAGCAAAAGACCATGTTGAGGCAAATGGACAGGACACAAAATCAAAACAGAAAAAGAAGATATTCCAACCATTTGCAAAACACACACATACAACAGAGGAAAAAAACTGACGATTAATGCTCAATCACATCAAGGAATTTCTAGCCTTTTTATAAAACTTTCATAATCTCTGATATCTATTTTTATTTTTATATTAACTTGAGTAAACCTTTTAATTTTATTCTGAATTGGCTTTTGAGTTTAATTTTAAAACTATAATAATAATTATTTTATCATTAGGAATATAATCAAACACTACCTCGTATCCACACAAGTCGAACCAGAGTAACCATACATTTATGGAGGCCTGTCCTCTCTGGGCTAAAACCAAGAAGACAACACTGTTATTAGCAGTTGAATCTGCCGAAAACTGAACATAATTGAATTGAAAATGGTTCTGGGAGTCATACAGAGCCCACCTCCTCAGATCGTGACCTCCAAGCCCGCCAGTCATTGCAACCTTCTTCTGCAGCATTTGAATGAATGCAAGGACATGTCACAGCTCAAGCAAATCCACGCTCTCTCTCTACGTTCAACCTTGCCAAACCACCCAACCACTCTCTTTCTCTACAGTCGAATTCTCCATTTCTCTTCCCTCCATGATCTTAACTACGCCTATCGAGTGTTCGATCAAATTGACAACCCTAATTCATTTATGTGGAACATTCTTATCAGAGCCTGCGCACAAAGCCAAAGCGTCCATCTTAAACGAGAAGCTATTTTGCTGTATAACACCATGCTACAGCGATCATCACCCTTCCCCGATAACCACACCTTCCCCTTCGTTTTAAAGGCTTGCGCATATTTGTTTGCTTTGTTTGAAGGGAAACAAGCACACGCCCACTTGTTAAAACTTGGGTTTCAATCTGATGTTTATATAAATAACAGCCTCATTCATTTCTATGCTTCCTGCGGTAGTTTGGAGTCTGCAAAGAATGTGTTTGATAAAATGCCGCAGAGAAGTTTGGTTTCATGGAACGCTATGATTGACGCGTTTGTTCTGTTTGGTGAGTTTGAAACTGCTTTGCAATTGTTTGTTCAGTTTCAGCAGCAGTTCTTTGAGCCAGATGGGTATACAATTCAGAGTGTTATAAATGCTTGTGCTGGCCTGTGTGCTTTGTCCCTGGGGATGTGGGCTCATGCTTTTTTGTTGAGAAACTGTGGTGTTTCTGTAGCTAGGGATCATGTTTTGGTTAACAATTCTTTGTTGGATATGTATTGCAAATGTGGGTCGTTGGATATTGCTACGCAGATCTTTGAGGGGATGCAAAAGCACGATGTAACTTCGTGGAATTCAATGATTTTAGGATTTGCCATGCATGGAAAAGGTGAGTTAGCGTTGGAGTGTTTTGAACGCATGATTAGGATATCGAGATTTGTGCCGAATTCTATCACGTTTGTTGGGGTTTTGAGCGCGTGTAACCACAGGTACATGGTTAATGAGGGCCGCAAGTATTTCGACATGATGGTTAACGAATACAAGATAGAGCCTCAATTAGAACACTACGGATGCCTAGTCGATATCCTGGCCCGTGCTGGTTTGATTGATGAAGCTTTGGAATTGGTTTCAAGCATGCCCATGAAACCAGATGTTGTTATATGGAGGAGTCTCCTTGATTCCTGTTGCAAGAGAAATGCAAGCGTTGAGCTAAGTGAAAGTATAGCTAGGCAGATCCTTGAGTCAGAACAAGGTGATTCTAGTGGAGTTTATGTGCTCTTATCCAGAGTCTATGCATCGGCTAGCAGGTGGAATGATGTTGGCTTGGTCAGACAATTGATGACTAACAATGGCATATTAAAGGAGCCTGGCTGTAGCTTGATTGAGGTAGATGGTGTTACCCACGAATTTTTTGCTGGGGACACCTCTCATCCTCAAACTAAGGAAATATATCAGGTTTTGAATGTGGTTGAAGAAAGGTTAGATTCAACAGGGTATAAACCTGACTATTCGCAAGCACCTATGGTTGATGAGCTAAACACTAGCAAGCGAGACAGTCTTAGGCTGCACAGCGAGAGACTTGCCATTGCTTTGGGGCTTTTAAACTTGAAACCAGGAATGCCAATACGTATTTTCAAGAACCTTCGGGTCTGTGATGACTGCCACAAGGTCACTGGATTAATTTCTGAAATCTTCAATGTGGAGATTATTGTGAGAGATCGCGTTCGATTCCATCACTTCAAACACGGTTCCTGTTCATGCATGGATTATTGGTGATGGTATTTAGAGTCATTGCTCTGCTCATGCAAGGTCCGTCTTCGTTGGAGCATTCAGAAAGTGGCTGTATGATTATACTTTTACACATTATCTCAATTTTTGGACATTAATTTAAAGGTCTGTTATGGCAACAAGAGTGACTCTCATTCAGCTGGGGACTTGTAGAAAGGGATTGAATGCCGCAGAAAATGTTTCCAGCAAGTGACCCGATGCCAGATATTATTCATTGCACTAATTATATGCAAAGATAAATAAACACATGAGCTGTTAAGAAAACTATGAACTTAAATTGCTCAAAAGCTTGAAAGAAACTTGTCTTTAAATTGTGTATTAGGGCATGTCAAAGAACTACAATGAATACTCTTGAACCTAGTTCTTCTCCTACAAAATAGGAAAAACTACCAATCTATAAGGAAATTATTTATTTCAAATACTAGAAAAATACTTTAATTTCTCTGTTGGATTACATAGAAAAAGCTCTCAGCTTGTATCCACACGATCACTTAGCCTATGATTTCTTCTAAGCCCACCAAGCACTCTCAGAATTAAAGTTATTTTAGCCCATGATGATCGCTGGCTGCTAGCATTATTTAAAATGCTGGCTTGGATATTCTTCGTTCTTGCAACTACTTCTTCTATAAAATAAAAAGCTCATTGCGTACTTAGGTATTGATCTAGAAGGAGTTTGTTTTCTTTTTTTATATCTAGGTTTAAATTTTACAGTGTACGCCTGTCATCCTCGCGGTGCCTTACATACTTATTGGGTTTACAGGATATTTAGTGAATCATGAGATTAGTCGTAGTGCGCGCAAGCTGACCACGCTTGTCATCCTTGCGGTACCTTACATACTTATTGGGTTTACAGGATATTTAGTGAATCATGAGATTAATCGTAGTGCGCGCAAGCTGACCACGTCTGTCATCCTCGCGGTGCCTTACATACTTATTGGGTTTACAGGATATTTAGTGAATTATGAGATTAGTCGTAATGCGCGCAAGCTGACCCGTATATTCACGTAAATCAAAAATAAAAAAAAGATCATTGCGACACTTAAAAGGACAATAATACACATGTTTCCTTTTATTTATTTTTATCATCAGCAAGTATGTAGTCTGGTCTTCTAGATTTAAGGTACATGTTTGAGTTATGGCTGGAACTGTAAGGACCCAAATTATGTGTTATTAGGTACAAAGCTAGCCATGAATTACTGTGTAATTGTAGTGGCTAACAAGGGATCAGGATAGGAAAGGACCACATGTACTTGTGTGTGTGTATATAAAGTCTAGTTTTTCATTGGAGCACGAGATATACATTTATGTCAAGAAATTATCATTTTATTTTTGAATGGAAAAATAAAAGTCTTGGTATTGAGGGCAATCATTAAAATATTGTTAAAGTGTATATTTATTTTTTCTTAAATTTTTAAATGGTAAAATAACTTATTTGTCCTAAGGTAAAAAAAATATAGATCTATTAGCCAAGGGTTTTTTGGCCTTTTCATTTCTTATAATATAATAAAAAAGACATATTTGTCCTTATATTAAAAAATAAGGCATGCACTCAGGGTTATTTTTAACCTTTCACACATTTTTTTTTTAATGGAGGGCATTTTGATCCTTTTACATTCAATAATTAATTTTTTATTTAAAAAAATTGTTTGTGTGTTCTTATTACATGTTAATGAGTAAATGGTGTTTACGTCATATAAGTGATGCATGCAATACATATTGATAGTCAAACCTACTTTTTTACCATGTAGTTGGGAAAATCATCATGTTCTTTTTTAATTGGTATAGTGTGAGATAGAGGATGATTGTTGGTGATCATTTCTTTTTTTTTCCCCGTTTTTTTTTTCTCTTATACTCAAAAAAATATACATTTGTCCCTTTGTTTTTGGTATTTCAATTTTAGTCCTCATTCTTTTGGTTTTTTATTTTTGTTCTTAGTCTTTTTATAAAAATTTTGTTTGTTTTCAATTAAAATTTTTCATATATTTTTTTTCAATTTGATCCTTATTCTTTTTATTTTTAATTTTTTTCCTTGGCTCTTTAGTTAAACTTTTATTAATTTTTAATTTCATCATTGAATCAAGGTTTATGTTATATTATTTTTTATCAATTTGACCCTTACTCTTTTGACTTGTTTTTTTTATTAAAGTTATTTTTATTTTTAATTTAAACCTTCAATTAAAAATTTCTAGCTTTTTTATTTTTTTGAAATTCCCGTATATAGGTGAACATATATATATAAAGATACTCTGTAAAAAAGAAAACAAAAGGTATAAAACCCTTATAGCTAAATTCCATTCTAATTTTTGGTGAAGCCTATTTTTTTGTGCTATGCCTGGAGAGAATCTCACATTTAATTCTTAAGGCAGTGGATTCAGGAGATTGGAAGCCATTTAACATCAGCAAATTGGGACCTCGTATCTGGCACCTGTTTTTTGCAGATGATATGCTCCTATTTGCTGGAGCAAATGAGGGACAAATGAAGCAGGTTCTGAGTTGCCTTAACTAGTAATCAAAAATGATTTTATTCTTTTTGTATTTGTTTTTTTGAGATTATAACATAAACTCTATAGATTATAAATTGTGGAAACGGTTATAAATGAAGAGTAATGCTTCTTAAAATGAAAAAAAAAATCACAAAACGAATAAAGACATAACACAACAAACAAAATAAATAAATAAAGACATATTATTCAGGATCACAACAAAATTCTGCCACAACGTGCATTTGCAATGGTGTTGTGAACGAAATAATTGTGTTAAAAAAAACACACACATGCAACACATCATTGCTACCGAATTTGGCCGCGATACACCGCTGCCACAATAGCGATGTGTTGAGACCGGAATCTCAAAAAAATAAACTAAAAAAATGAAGGCGCAGTGACCAAAAACTTGGATTGCAATTTCTTTTTTACCACAAACTAATCCTAGTGCACCTTATGCGCCAAATAATTTATTGAGGTGGTACAATAAACCATCAACTATATTACTCGACGTGATTTCCGTGGATTTTACGCTTCTAACCTAGCTAGCCTCATCTTGTGTTAATAATTAGGAGTATTTGGCTATGCAGCCCGTATCTCATTGTATAGTATTCAACCAAAAAAAAAAACGTGATTTAATAATAAGAGTTTGATATCAAGAAATTTATTCTCATATAGTCTCAGGTTCAAATCATCTGGTTGCTAATATGATGGTCACTAATAACTTACATGGTCATTAATTTAAGAGTTTATGAGATTAGTTAAGATATATACAAGTTGATCTGAACAACTACATTAATAAAAAGAATATTCAACAAATATGTAAATATTTTATGTGTTGTATTTTTTATAATAGTTAATAATTGTATACAACTATCCAACAAGGCATTTCATGTAATATTTGAGCAAGTTATTATTATAGGATGCACCTATTATTTACTAGTAGACTAATAAAAACCTTTACATAGAAGAATAATAGTCTAATATTGAAAATTACTTATGACCCAGTTGTATTTTTTCTAAAAAATTCTATTTAGATTTCTTAAATAAATACCTTAATTATTTGAATCAATACATAAATTTATTCTAAAATTCAATGTAATATAAAGTATAGTGATGAAATGTATGACTAATAGTCTCGATCAAAAAGGACAAAGAGCTTGTTTTAAATTTATAAGCTGTCAATTAATTAGATTAAGATAAAGATATATTCATGAGAAATAATGAATCATGATACGTGAAACGATTTGATAATCTTATGGTTCATATGGGCACGTACGTATACGTATACGTATGGTACATGTAATTAGTTTCTGACTAGATAGCCCAACTAATCACTAAAGCGAACGTGTACCGACCTTCCTGACAGCATGCGGCTACAACTACCGAAATCGGGAAATTAAAGTTCTTTCATTCAAAGAAGGAAACGAGGTCCTTCGCACATGGAAAAAACTTCGTGTCCTTCACAAGAAATCTAGCTTAATCGCCACCATCTTTTCCATAATAAAAACACATAAAAACCAGTTTTTTAATATTAAATTGTACGTATATATAACTTCCGATCCATGGCTTCTTACACCTTGATCCATGCAGTCGTCACACAGCCGTCCCTCCTGTTGCCTTCCTTGAATTCCCCTTTGCGGGCAGTATCCTAATCCTCTTAGCCACACGCACAAAATCTCTGTTCACACCGAGAGAAGAAAATTAGCTAGGTCACCGGCAATAACTGGAGATCATCAAAAGAATAAGAAAATAACTCCAATACATGTTATTGGGTCTGCATACTAGCTCTGACTTGATAATTAACGAATAATTATACATCAATCATCATGGGATCATATAATATATCGATTTAGTATATATTGATCTACTAATTGACATGTCAACAGATCTATTTATTACCGTATAATTGAGTCCGTGGGAAAATATACTACCTCTATCATGGATTTTAAACAGAAATTGGATGGTGTTGGATTGGAAGAGAACTCGAGTTTCATACTAAAAATGAATGATATAGTCCTACATTTATAACGAGTCCAAATGATAGCGTATACGTACTTCCAGTTAAGGTCACCGGCAAGAAGGAGATCATTTTCAATGTCTTCATAGGCAATGAGATGACCAGGAATCGCATTTGAAAGATCAAGATCATGATCACTAACACTATCTGATGCTGATGATGTGTTCAGTCCTGAATCGCTGCCAGCTCCGGTATCAACAAACATCTGCCTTAGAGCCTTGGCAAGGCTATGGTAGCTTTCATGCTTGTGAAGGCTAATTCTCTGGCAGATCGAACGGCCCTCGAGAACAACTGTCACCGGGGGGATCATGGTGGAAACAACATCGTCATCTTCAAAGCCAGGGAAGGTTATAGGCTTAGCCATGAAGTTGGGTACAGAAGAAGTTGGTCGGGTACTGTACTGGCTCATGTTTGGGACTCTTCTAATCTCTTGCCATCTTCCTTTCAAGGAGTCTTCTCTTTTTTGAGAGTCAAAACTACCGTTCATGTTAATTTTTTCCTCTTGCTTGATCTCTCTCTTGGGTGGGAATTATGGAAAAGTGTTTGTGATCTTTTGGAAGAGATACAGCTACCAAAATGAAAAGGGTTTGGTCCTTCGTGGGATTTATGCAAGAGGGAGAGAGAGCGTGCGTGCGTGTTATTGAGTAATAAATACACTGAAAAACAAGTTGGAGTCCGTGGAGGGTTTGAGAAAGAGAGTAGGGGAGAGAGAGAGAGCTGTGAACAGTGAACCTATGGTGAATATATATATATATATATATATATATAAATGAGAGAGAGAGAGAGAGAGAGCTCAAACGCAGGGAAGGTAAGGTAAGAGGCTTAACGAGAGAGAGAGAGAGAGAGAGAGAGAACGAGCTCAAACGCTGGTAATGTAAGGTAAGAGAGGCTTAACTTGATTTTTGTTTATTTTCTAAATTAATGTTCTCTTTGTGAACTATGAATCTATAACTCGTTCTTCCCTTGCATCTCCTAGCTTGGCTAGTTCTTCCCTCCCTGACTACACAAGGACCCCAGAGCTTTCTGCCCTGTTCTTCACGTCTCTGATCTGATTTGCTATATAAGCAAAATAGTTTACCATAAAAAAAGAAATATCTATATATTAAGTGTGTGTAAGAGACAAAGAAAGAGAATTATTAACATGTAATAAAAGGGTTGGACTTTTCGGTGTAGCAATAAATATTGAAGAACCAAGTTCTTTTACAGTTTGATCCTTTTTTTTTTTTTTTAAGGGTTGGACTTTCCAGCAATAAATATTAAAAGGTTTGGACTTTCAGTGTAGTAATAAATATTAAGTTTAGATTTTTTTAAAAAGAAATTCAAAATTAGATTTATTGAGAATTCAGATTTATAATTATTTATTTATTTTATATATAATTATTATAGTTTTATGAATCAAGTTCCATATTAGGCCGGTTGATTGAATTTTTTTTTTTAAATGATTTTTTTTTAATTTTATTTTTCAATATTAAATTAATTGAGAATTAAGTTTCATAATTTATTTCGGTTTATATTTTATGAGATTATCATAGTTTATTAACTGGATTACAGGTTTGGTCAGTTGATCCAAATGGATTTTAAGTCATTTTTTAATTGATTTTTTTTTAATTTCACCTTTTAATATTGAGTTGATTAAAAATTAAGTTTCATAATTTATTTTGATTTGCTTTCTATATGGTTATCTATGTCTAATGATTTATATTTGCCAACTTAACCCAAGTTGATTAAACTTATTTTTTAGTTGAATTTTATTTTAAAATTTATCCTTCAATGTTGGGTTATTTAAGAATTAGGCTTAATAAAAAGATTTAATTTTTTTCTATTGAATTATCATGGTTTCATGATCTTGGTAGTAGATTTAATAAGTTAACCTGAGTTGATCCAAATCAATCTAATATGTTATCATTTTAATATTCTTAAAAAATATCATCTTGATTTTTTAAAAATTATATTATATTTTTATTGGTTATTCAAGAAATTTTTGAACTTATTAAATCAATCAAGTTATATAAATTCAATCCTCTTATATTTGATTTTATTAAAAAAAAACATATTTACAAGATCTGAATGTATTTAAATATTAAAAAAATTAATTATAGTGGGGGGCAATAATTTAGTGGGCAGCTATAACTATTGCTAGCTCTAGCTAGCATGGCAACGAGAGGGAGATCAGGATGTTCGCTTGCAAATGAAAAAGATGGTTTGTCCTAAAAATTTGCACACAATTATTTATTTTTTGCATATATTATATAGAAGACAATCGCAAATTTAAAAAATAATATTTATGGGGATGGTTATTAAATGCGTGAAGAAAAGGCGAGCTCAAAAGGAGTGCTACATGTAAATAATTCATCAATATATATATATATATATATATATATATAGAGAGAGAGAGAGAGAGAGAGAGAGTGACGTGTCTAGTAAATTGAAATGCATGGGCTCTGTAAACGACCGCGCTGCGGTCGGCGAACGCATCGCTTCTTTGGTTCTCAGGTGGTCGGGAACTCCAAATGTCCCTTTGGCCACTTTTATTTTTAATTCTATTAAAATGAGTTCGGTCCCTTGCACAACCAAAAGACAATCATAACCTTACTCGATTAGAGAAATAAAAGAGCCAAGGGGCTTTCGTAAGATCACAATTCTTGCCAACAATTCTTGCCATTTACCATCTCTTTCGAAAGTTTAAGGGTAAATTTAAAAAAAAATTATTTTATTTTTAAATTATTTTGATATATTAATATTAAAAAATTTTAAAATATATATTTTTTAATACATTTCTAAATAAAAAATACTTGAAAAACAATTATTAACAAAAATAAAAAAATATATATATAAAGTTGTAAGTCAGCCTTTATCCTAAAAGTCAATGGCATTTTTCTTTTCATTTCTATTGAACATTTTTTTAAAAAAAATATTGTTTTTAACAATTAAAACTAATGCATTGTTTCATAAAATAAAAAGATTAATGCATTGATTTGGATGATATATGCATTGTAAGTGAATTATATGTGCTTGATATTTCGTAGTCATGTCACTTATAAGAGGTTTTAAAGTCATTAATTTTAAGGGGTATAGTTTAATAAATTTGACTTTAAATTTGTTTTTTAGAAGCCATTAGTTTGAGATCTAGAAATTTTAAGGGCACTGAAAATCTATATGATCGTTAATTTCAGGACCTCTAAAATTAGTCAATGAATATGCAAGCTGATCCAGACACCTACGTTAGTAATAATAAAAAACCATTCATCTATGTACCAAAAAAAATCAACCTACTTATTCAAAAACAACATCATACATTATAATATATTCAATTAATGGGAAGAAATGAGAAGTCAAATATCATTTCTATTCATTATTTATTATTAATTATTTCTATCACAATCATATCTCAATTATGATCACTCTTCTACTATTCTCATCATTTCCTTTCCATCACCCTCTTCCCGTGGTGGTGGCTTTTTTTTTTAATAGTAACAATAATATCATCACCATCCTACCATCTGTTTCTTCTCCGCATCCTTTATTATCATTATAATTACCTTAATTATTTTTGTTATCGTCACTTTTCATGAAATTATTATTTTAATCACATTTTCTTTTAATCTTAAATTTCCAAATCAATTTCTTGTCACTATTCCAAACATAATATTAAAACTAAATTATCGTTCTGATTTCTTTGTTCCTATTCTAATTTTCCAATCTTATTCCAAACCCTTCATTCCTGATAATTAAACAACACCTACGAGGAAGTTGGTCAAGTATTCAAAAAGCATGCTCTCTTTTTAGCTTAAGAAATAAAACTTTTATAAATTGTTGATTTCAATAAAATTAGGTGTCAAAAAATCATTTCAATTTAAAATTTTAAGTTATTAAATGAGTTCATAGATCCATCATTTTACACTAAAATTTTTTAAGTTATTTAATTAGAAGTGAGGTGATTCTTCGGTAATAATTTTATGGTAGACTACAAATGATTAAACATTTTTTAAAAAAAATATCTCACTCGTCAAAATTAGTATAAAATATTCAAACCCCCATCTCAAATGGAAAATGAACAAAAGGAAAACACAAAGTTGCAATACATGATAAATTTGTTGCTATTATCAACAGTTTCTTCAAAGGTTATGTTGGATTAAATTTTATATATACAACCTTATGTCCCAACCATATATTTCTATTTTCCCATGCTTTTTTTTTCTTCCAATTATGTCTTTTTTACACACTTCAATGGTCTCATGCAAGGTTGTCAAAAATGTTTTTTTTGACATAACACAGAACATACAATATAAACTCGAATCGTAAAATTATAAAATCACAAATAAAATATTTTAACTAATTCTATTTTGACAATTACAGTCAAGTAGTAAATAATAATATAAAACAATTAAAATAAAAGTGAAATAAACCATACAAATGCCCAAACACCTTAAAATACATAATTCAAATAAAAATCCATGCATGGTTTAAATAACTTAAAAATACAATATAATATAATTATGTCCATAGAATTTCATTAATTAAAAGTTAACAAACCTAAAACAAATAATCTGTTGCTATGTCATGTAAACTAAACACAACCTCATTACCTTCATTTTCCTTTTTATTCCTAAAACAATCATCAAAATTATTACCATTTAAAGGATTATTATTACTACTACTAGTATCAGCACCAATACTATAAACATTAGTACTACTACTAGTACCACCACCACCACCAATGTTGTCAACAATATTTAACTCCAAACTCCTTGAATTATCTGGATTGACATCATTTTGAATCTCTAAATCATCTTATGACTCATGTTATGGTTATGCAGATTAATTTTATCAGAAGGGCTCCAAGGTTCAAATAGAGCATAATTGGAGAGAATGGATCATAACAATGTAAGGATAATATGACACCCCATAGCTATTGATCTCGGTGATGTTTTGTGAGCCATGAAGAAAAAGGGACTTCATGAGACTACATCACATACTAAACTACTTAACTCGATTGTACAATTCATTGATTATACAAGTTCACTATTTTTATCCAAATAAAGTCAGAATTCAATAATTTTAGTCAAGCAACAGAAGTTAATAACAGTGACACAAAATTATTTTATAATAGGAATTGTCTAACTGAATTTAATTATCTTTTTGTGGTTTATCAATTGTTTTATAACTGAATTTAGCAAATGTTTCATAATTCGATGTCCTTGTGCTACATATAAACTTGACACCTTCCAGTTGTTTACAGTTGAATATTATTGCAGAAAGATCTTAACAAGAAAAAATAACAGTTGAAAGCAATATTGTTAAATATGCTAAACTATGATCTAGTTTATAAATTCAATCAGTATGGTTTGATCTACTGAATTAACACACCTATAATGCAATTAAAAATAATAGTATTTACACACATGATATTATACGGGAAAAACTCTGATATGGCAATTTGACTTCTTATTGTAGAAACATATCTAAATTTAAACTAAAAGTTTCACCATATCAGATACTCTGGAGGCTCAGCAGCTTACCATTTGAATGCAGAATCATCATTATAGAAATACTTACACAAATAATCTAATTCAGTCATAATGTCTATGCTATTTTTTCACAAGAAATACTTACAGAAAAGGTGCTTAAAATATTGGAGCCATTCATCCCCTATGATTTAAAATAATTCAACAACCATAGAATTGCAGGATGGTTTATCACAATCACAACTGAACCGGCGACATTTCCATTCTCATTGTCAAATTGTGACATGATTTCAAATAGCATCACACCAGGAATACCAGATGAGATAAAAAAAAAAAAACTTGGGAATAAATTCTTACCTTCTTCTTGCCAAGAAAGTTCTAGATCTTTATTGCGTTACTGGTGGGTGGTTATATATTTGCGCTGTTGGTGAGTGGAGAGTGGAACACTAGAACCAGCTGCGCTACTGGTGTTAATTTGTTAGGGTTGAGAGTCTTGGGCGATTTGGCGAAAGGGGAAAGGGGATAGAGAGTGATTTGGAGAATTGAAGATGGGGTAATCAGATTTTAATTTTCTATCAAACTCGTGAAATCGATACAGTTTTACCAATTTTAATGAGTTAGATTGATTTTGAGCGAGTTTGACCGATTTTATTGGTTTTCGAGTTTTTAACCCGATTTTACATGTTTTATATGTTTTGAATCGTAAAATGGTATGATTTCACGAATCAAAGCGCGTTTTTTTATAACATTGATCTCAAGCATTTTATCTATTAGATTATTATATATTGTTTGTTAGCTAGTTTCCATAATTTCAGTATATATTTATGAAAAAATATAATTATAGTACTTTTTGGAATCTTATTATATATGATTCAATTTGAATCTTATATTTGCATTTTCTTAATCTTTGGTCAATTAGGTTTTGTGGTAAAAATAAAATCTTTATATATTACCTATTATTTATTTCGTAATACGATTGCTTATCAATGCTTTGTTAAACTATTTCTATAATACATTAACATGATAAATTATTTTTGTCCATATAAATCAATCAATATTCCAATAAAATAAGGAGCAAAAGCCATTTTAAAGGTGACAATGTGCATCACCACTAATGTAGGAAGAGGGGAGGCTTGTCTTGATCCACACTAGAATGAGTCCCAATAATTGCGAGACATGGGTCTAGGTGTTAGAAGTAGCAGTGACGTATGGGTTCACACACTACTACTACCATCTCAATTCCATTAGCTTATTCACCTTATTCCAATCAATTCTAGCCATTTTAAAGGTCAATTTTGAATCCCAAACGAATTTTTTTAATAATTTGAAACATGTTACTGAATATTGTGATGAAATATTTGTTATTTTATATGATTTTTATTTGATTGTTGGTTGTTGCCAAATATTTGAAGAGTTAGGGTTTACATTGTTGTGTGACAATCACGAAAGTATGAAGCTATCAAGAATATTTTTAAGGTAAAATAAAAATGGAATCAATATTTTGTGATGAGATTGGAAGAATTGGGTTGCAACATGCTTATTCAAGGCGTAATGGTTTGATCTCAGGTGTGGAATTTGATACGTTGATGTTGTTTTCAAATTATTATTTAATGTGTCTGGATGGTTTTGTTGGTTTGAATTTATTGGTGTTATTGTTGATTTGTTATGTTATTTTGGATTTGGTATCTTATATGTTAATGTTGTTTTTTATTTGATATGTTGTGTGAATGGTTTTATTACACAATTTTTCCCACATATTAATGATTTTTTTGTAAATTGATTCTATCTATAAAAAATATATCGTTAGTAGATAGTGTCATAGGGTGTGGTAAGTAAATTATAAAATCACTTAATATGTTACATTATTGTATTTAAAATATTTTCAAGATTATTTTTCTTGCGATTTTCCTCATGTTATTAATGATTTTGTTGACCTCCGATCCTATATATGAAAATGTACCATTATCGAGCAGTGTCATATGGTATGATTAGTAAATAATAAAATCACTTAATATGTTACATTCTTGTACTCAAAATATTTTCAAGATCATTTTTCCTTGCAATTTTATAATGTATTTTATTGTAAATTGATCTTTTATGTGGCAAATGGACTTACAACATGTATTGTCATAAAGTGCAATTAGTAAATCATGAAATCAATGAATGAATTACATTATTGCATTCAAAATACTTTTCATCATAATTTGTTAAATAAAAAATTATGTCAAAAAATATTTTAAAAAAACAAATAATAAAGATGTAATAATAAAGGTTTTTCTTACCCTTCTTTTATAAATTTGAACTCGTGAGTTCAAGGGTGTCCTCGATAATACCTTTTCGAGTTGCTATTCCAGCTACACAGACAATCATTTTCAAGAGGCCAAGTCACCCGCAATGACAATAATTTTTTTTAAAAAAATATAAATGTAAATATTAGAAAAATCTTAATATTTTTTTAATTGTAAATATTATTTATGAATACTTGTTTATTATTTGAATTTGATTTTTTTATGTTTATGTTGATGTGTGAATTTATACTCGTATTCTTGTATTTTGGGACACTTTTCTTTAATGATATGGGTGAATTTGTTTTCCCTTCAATTAAATATAAAATTTATTTTATATTTTAATTTTGATCCTTATTTTTTATTTTCTATTTTTTTAAAAAAATTTGTGTAATTGAATTATTTTTTTCCAATTACATCCTTCAATATATAATTGATTGAGAATCAAATTTCATGATTTTTATAAATTAGGTGCCTTGAGTCTAATGTCTCAAGTCAAAAATATGAAAAGTTAAAAAGAGTTTTTCTTTTTTTAAAAAAAGATTTATAATTTTATTTATTTTTTTATCGGGTTATTTCAATTACATTATCTGAGTCATTGATTTGGTGAGATATCCCAAGTTGGTTCAATCTTAATTAGCTTAGTTACAAGTTTATTATAACTAGTTTTATGTCTTTTTTGTTTCCCGATTTCAAAACTTGAGTATCATTTTTTACATAAAAAAAAAAAGAGTAGGTTTGATGCTGAAAAGACTTGATTTTTTTAAAATAAATTTCTTTAATATGTTTCGTGGTTGTGTTTTTAATATCTTTTAAGAAGGAATTTAATATCAATTGATGAATAAACTAGTTTGTATTATCTCTATATTTTTATTAAACTCAGTCTAATTTATTAATAATAAGGAGTTAAACTTGGTCTAGCTTAGCGGATCGAGAGACTTAATCTAGTTTGAGTTTAAAAAAATCATATGGGAGTTAACGTGATTGGCCTAATAGGTCAATTAACGACCTAATTAAAACTCGATCTATTTTTTTTTTTAAAATAATAATATTATTTTAATTTTAAAAAATTAAAATGATATTATTTTAATTTTAATTAACGTAAATTAACTTGGTCAATCTAATTAACCCATAAATCAAGCCTCAAATTTGGTGATGTGCTAAACCAGTTTTCATTACTATGGACAGTAGAGAGAGAGGAAAAAAAACTTAACACAATAAATAAATTGGTTTTTAATGAATTGTTCTCAGATATTTAAATACTGAATTTATAGATCGATCCATGTCGTTGAACCTTTTTATTATCCTTAATTAGTTGGGCCATGGAACCCGACGTAGGCCATATTATCTCGCAATCCCATAAAGAGAGAGAGAGAACAAGCCCTGGGGTTTTGGGTCGTCAAACTTTGACCCAACAACATCAACAAGCCCTTCTAAACTTTTAATTACTATACTAAAACCCATTCCATTTAATTGACCGCAAAACGCACAAACCCTCAAAACCCTTGACACTCCACCTTCTCTCTATCTCTCTCTCTCTCGTTTGCCATGGCCGTGAGTTTTCCCTGTTCTTTATTTCGTTAGCTCTTGTTTATGCGTTAATGGTATTTTATGTTTGTCTTTAAAAGGTTAGTATGTTTAATGTAATAGTTGATGATAACTATATTTTGATTTTTGCAGACTGTACCAGTTAACCCTAAGCCTTTTTTGAACAATCTGACTGGAAAGACTGTTATTGTCAAACTTAAATGGGGAATGGAGTACAAAGGTCAAAATTTTGTTCCCTTTTTTAGTTTCCCATTTGGGTTTTACTTCTTCTTTGTGCTTATGATTTTCGATTGGTTGGTTTGTTTGGTCTTTCAGGTTTTCTTGCTTCTGTTGATTCATACATGAACCTGCAGGTACTGTCTTTCTTTTTGCAGTTTTCTTGTTGCTTCTTTTGGTTCTTTTTATTTTATTTTTTTGTAAGATTAAGTTTTATTTCTTTATGTTTAAGTTACTTTGGGTTTTTTTTTTTTTTCAGTTTCAGATTTTGTTTTGTTTTTCTTTTTGGCGCACATTATTATGTTACTCGGATTTTTACAAATAATGGAATGTGATTCACAGCTGGGAAATACTGAAGAGTATATTGATGGGCAGTTCACTGGAAATCTGGGAGAGATTTTGATCAGGTAAGTTGAAGTTTTGGATTTATAAGTTTATATGTTATTGAGATATGTGTTTGTTGGCATGAAAACGAAGATAATAAGACATGGCTAGCGAACCTCAAAGCTCCTTTAAGTTTCTAGGCAATGGGCACAAGAATAGCTTTTCAATCTTTGACTGATTGTATCTTAAAAAGGTTTCTTTATGTTTCAACATTTTCACAACAATTGGACGAAGTCTTTGGTGTTATTGAAAAAGTAGGACATTTGCTTCTCTGGTAGGAGGTTTATATTTGTGTTTCTTTGTTGATGGTTAATATCAACTGTGGTAAGCTAAGCTTGCACATTTTGCATTCATCTATGGACTAGAATGATGGAGTAGTTATCTGCTTTAAAAGTTGGCAAAGGGATAAGGTTCAACTCTATTGCTGATTATCCAAGCCTGAGAAGCTTGGGTCTACGGACAGTCGGACACCTATGTGAACTCATGCATGCTACTATGAGAGTACTGTTTCTTTATGAAATGTTTGACCTCGTTTCCATAAATTAATTACAGTGAAAAGCTAGAATTTATCCCCATGAGGAAGGGAATGTTGGCATTATAGCTAAATGAGGGAAATACTGAGTTAAAGCTTACCGTGAGATTAAAGCTGTCTGTTAAGGAAAAAAGTTGAGGGTAAGATGTTAGCATGACCAGTCCAGCAACTGTACTAACGAGGAAAAACAATCATGGCACTATAAATAGAAGAGGGAAATGCTTTGAAGTTAAAGCCTACCATGACACTAAAATTCTTAAGATAAAGATTGAGAGTGTATGTTAATTAGCATGGCCTGTCCTTGATGGATCCTAGAGCATGTTCTTGTGGTAATTGTGCCAAGAATTTGTAAGATTCTTACAAGAATGTTTGGATAGATATTCAAGGTTTCTTATTTATCAAGTTCCTTTTTAGTGTATATAGACTCAATGAATGCAATCTATATGTCAGTGTGCATTTGAAATCAGATTTTTTTTTTCCTTTAAAGTAATGTTGGGAACTTTACAAGGTGCAGTAGGAAAGGATTCGGCTGTGAGATAGCAATGTGGTAACAAATGTTCTCAAATTATAAAGTTCTCTAAAATTATTTATGCAAATAGGGACAAAGGGGTTACAATTTTGGAACTGGGATTAGAAGGGGAGATATCTTAGTTAGGCATTAGTCACTTTGCAATGAAGTGACCATTTTTCTATGAAGAGCAGGCTAATGCTAAATGAGAATTGCTCTCCCCTAAAAATTTAGTTACCTGTGTAACTGAAGATAACTAGTAATTCCAGCAGGAATGTTTTACTGATACCACTGGTTGAATCATAGAGCTGTTTTTTATTGTGTATAGAAGTACTTTTAGCCTCAGATCTTCTTTGAAACCCATTTGACAACTTAGTTTGAGACCCATAAAACCCTTTTCAAAGTTTTTCAAGTGTAAAGCTCCAAAGGAAACCCTTTGTTGGTTCTTCTTGCTGTTACTTTGTGAAGGACGATACTGATTTTCATAAATTGTGTTCATATTAGCATGTTGATGATTGGATTACTAACTTTCTTGTTTCATCATTTAAATCAGTTATGAGTTAAGGCGCGAAGCAGTATATGTTACCATACACTTCTCCCTGCCTCAACTCTATCTAGTGCCAAGAGAAAAGCCAACATTACTACCAAATGGACCCCTGATCTGAAATATATTTAGTTTCACGTTAGAGATCATCTAATACATACCTCTTCTGTTTTATGCTAAGTGGTTGGGGACCTGGAAGCATTCAAAGTTTTAGCCCCATTTTGAAATGTTTTGAGCTTGGAAAGTATGGTAAATATCTTTATAAAAATCTTGAGACAATGGGATATAAGCTGAGAATAGAAGCTGAAGCAGTGTCATTTAAAAATAGGAGGCTTGAGCATAACATGGTTCTTAATGATTTGACCTTGTAATTATTACTTTATTATATGTAAAACTGAAATCTCAGAGCTGTTGTGCAACAACACATAGGTATAGATTGACTAAACTAAGAACTGGTGATATTTCATCAGGTCATGATTTCAAATATGTTGGAAGTTCAAACATGTTATGGTTGTTTTGCAGTGTTATAACTTTATGAAATATCTTTGATGTTCAATGAGTTGTACCAATTTAGAAACTCCCTTTTCTTTTTTATTTCTACGACTTTTATTTCTACACTTGTGAGCAAAGCTGAAATTACTTTCAGATTGTGATTTTAATAGAGTTGGTTTATAATAAAGTATGAAAGTGTCACATAGACATGAGATGTAGATACCGTAAAGTCTTGTGATTTGGTGATAGGTTAAAGATTACTCTTGAAGATTTTATGCAATTTAAGGCGTGCATAAAGCATTTAAATGGTAATAAAAAGACAGCAATGAACTGTACATTTTTCTCTGCATTGAAAATGTCTGCTTCAAATAGGCATCCTTTTGTATATTACATACATGTTTGTTGTTCTTATATAGGTTGTTGATTAGAAGTGTAGGTAGAGTTCCAGACATCAGTGGTCACAGACAATGTTTTATGGCCGATAGCGCATTAAATTTTGGTTTCTATCATGCCTTAGTATGGTGTAATTTATGTTGCTTTTGCATGCCATTAATTCATCAAATACTAACTGAGATGTCATTAGCTAGGAGTAGACTTTGAGGCAAGGTCCCCTGCCTCATAGGAGGACAACATGTCTGCACAACTTCTAGAAACATCATATTGTAAATTGCTTTAATTTGTCCAAATCTCATTCGAATTAAGCTTCATATTCCTTCAGAAGATTTACTGGGTCTTGTTGCATGTTATCTGCAGATGCAACAATGTTCTCTACCTTCGTGGAGTTCCAGAGGATGAAGACATAGAAGATGCCGACCGAGACTAAGAAGAGGTCTTCAATGTCCCTTGGTCTTCAATGTACTGAGTTAATAGAACTCCATTTCCATTTCAGATATGCTAATATTATATTTGTGTTATAATTAGAGTTTCGTTGTTTGCCATTGATATGAGCCATGGCATTTACTGCACTTGCTGGACCGATTCATATCATCTTATTTAACTCTTTGATTGCTTGTTTCTGGATTTTCACCAAACACCTCCGTTTTTCACCTGTTCTAGAGTGATCGAGTTGAATGATACATGGATTCCATTTTCTCGTGTCACATAACCATCTTCTAGAAGACGTCGTGAATTGAAAAATTTCTTCTACGTGGTTATCTGGTTAATGAGTAGAAAAGTAAAGCGGTTTATCCTTGTTTGAAGTTTTTTTTCCCTTCCTAGACAACCTGAGAACTGGGTACAATGATAACAGATAAAGAACTTTCTACAATTCTTTGTAGAAGTAAAATTAAAGGAAAGGACATGCCAATTTCTTATTCACGTAAAAAAGTCAAAATGGCAGATTAATTTGGTGATTTAAATCAGAGAATTGTTGCTCGCCCCTCTGTCATTAGGATGCGTCTTTTCCCGGTTCACGCCTCTCCTAGGTGGTTCAATATCACGCTTTCTTCTCCAGTGCGAGGTTTGTCCCCATTTTGTCTGATGAATCTAATCAAATCAGGGTGGGTGGGGGTGGCTTCATCTTAGCTATCTTTCCGGTGGCTCTCCTCATTTAAGGAAATTACTGCTGGATCCCTGCTCCCTTCCTGTTTATATTAATCACAGGGTCTTGAGCTGGCTCTGTTTAGATGCTTTGGCGATCCCTTTTTGCGTGCATGCAATAAATAGTGTTGATGTGATTCCATTGGTATAATAGGAAGGAAAGCTCCATGACCATCTATGTTTTTATTTTGGAGCTTTGGGGCCCCGTTAGATCAGTGTACTTACCAGCAATTTGTCCTCTTCTGCTAAGAAACACTTGTAAGTATTAACTTTAAAGTTGGATTTCTGTAACAAGTGACATGTGGTCAAACGCTGCTTGATAGATTGCTCTGCGCAAGAAAGAAAGAAAAAAGAGGCAAATCAAACAAGTTGGAATTCTCTCTTGTCTCTTGCGTTTTTTATTCAGCCCCAGACGCTATCTCTAGCTTAACCTTTCTAAATTAACGGTGTTAATATTTTACACTCTACATGGTTTTGCGTGGCTTTGGGGAAAATTAATTTTTAAAAAATAAAAATAAAATTATTAAAATATATTTTGAATTAAAAACAAACATTATAACACTATCAAAAACCCGTTTAAGCTATATACAAATAAAACTTTTTGGTTATTTCTCCGACGGTATCGGATCAGCCAATGCAGATGGTATCAAAAAAATAAAAAATTGAGAATGTAAATGATATAATAAACCATACTGGTCTCACATTTGTCCACATGTATGCGAAGTACAAAACCTAACATCAAGCTTTCGTGGAGTTGAGGACCGCACGGGAAGACAGATGTGTTGGAGTTCCGAGTAAGGAATCATGCTTTGTAATGAAAAGGCATAAACCACAGCTACCACCAACTAACCACGTGAGAGATAGATGTGTAATGTAAAGAGCTGTTTGGCTGCCCAGAATTCAACGGGTTACCGTTCTTCTCAACAACCATGTGAGAACCCACTTCCATTTAAGGCTGTGTGCCCACAGTTTTTCCATGGCGAAGGGCCCTGGATGCCTCCAAAGTCCTCCTCACATTTATTAAGTCACTTTGCAGGACATAATTGGTTGTTTGTCCCCACCAAAAACATGTATTTAAACAGCCTTTTGTCAGGGTCAAGAGCGGCTAATAATGTATTATGATGGTCTGCAGCAAAACTTAGTTGATTAGCAAATTTAATAATTCTTTTCTGTCAATTCAGGACCATGGCATCGATGAAATCTTGACCGGGTCGCGTCTAATTAGCTCAACGATGAACTCGTGGATGATGGTGAACCTCAATTATCAGTGTTGGGAACATCCACCTTGACCTCATCAGCCCACGTCCATCAAGTTAACTGAAATAATTCAAACTAGCTGTCGTTTTAATCTATGTTCAGTGAGATAAATGTTGGGGTACCCTCAGTTTTTGAAAGAAAACCTCCACTTTTGCCATGATGGTATAATCATTGAGAAAGATGAATTACACACACTTTCGATCTTTTTCTTCAAGAAAAAAGGTCCTCTCTGTGGTCTGTAGAAGGGTAACCTGCTGGGATGCTTCTGGATTTTAAGCTCGTCTTAACTCACTCGCCGCCGTGAAAAAAAAAAGGATAGAGAAAACAGGGGGTAAATCACAGCATCATGTCCCGGGCAATGTCTGTAGCCAATTACCGTAGAAAAGGGGGGAGGGGGGGATGGCAGCGACACCAAGATTACGGGGCATTGAGAGAGAGGATAACTCGAGAAAAGAAGCATGCAATGCTGCACGAGGAAATTTCGAGCAAGAGACTTCAAACTTAAACTTGGAATTATCCATTCATACAAACACTTAAAGAGGGACAACAAGAATATTTGTCTGTCATTTGAACCATTTTGTTGGGTTCATCAAAAGGAAAATGAAGTCATGAACTAGGGCTGCTATTCATTTATTACATTATGTATATATAAATTACAAGACCAAAAAATTCCTTCGTGGGAGAAGAGAGAAAAGAATCACAATTTGCTATTATAATGATAGCACGTTCGATGACCACTTGAAGGGACACAAGGCAGGCGTCAAAAGTAGCCTCTCGCTTAAAATTCCTTCAATTCCAGCAAGGCTTCGGTATTTATAGAGTAAACTTTCACATCACCCTCCTTTCTTCATGGCCTCCACGAACGATTAATTACCATACATCACGTAGATACCTGCCATTCATTTGCAGACTCTTCACAAAGCTTTCTGTCTTTGAGTTGTCGAGGGATCCCTGGATATACAAGCAAAAATCACACATCAGGAAAATTGAGAGTGGGCGTGATGGCGCTCTCAGACACCAAGAAAGGGGGACAGATTTATATCATGATGTGGATTCTAGCCTTTCAAGGAACTAAAGGGAGTGTACGAAATATGTCCACGTTCAGAACAAGAAAGCAATGTCGACATGGAAGAATCTCGATCACAGGAAAGCAATGGACACGGGATTGGGGCCCACTTTGCTAACCATGTCTGTGGGGTAGGTTCTGTTAGATAATTTTTTCCCCTAGTTTTCATGACTACTGACCATGAAAAAGAAGGCAGTATTAACACTTTTAAGGTGCACAGCATACATGGTGATAGAGCCAGCTAGAAACTTCTAATAACATGGCTAATTTTTTTTACCTGCTCTTGCACAATAGTGTGGAGCGCTCTGTGGACATCTTTAGCCATGCCTTTGGCATCACCACAAACATATAGATATCCACCTTGTGAAATCATGTCCCAGATATCAGAAGCCTGAACCAAAGAAAACACATGCTCAACGCTTTAGTTAATAACAAAAATAAATAAATAACATCGCAGCATTTTGATTTCACCAGATAGTGTGTTAGGTTAAACAGAACCAAGTACCTTCTGCATCATCTTATGCTGCACGTATTCCTTGGTAGGTCCCTCACGGGAGAAGGCAACAACTAGTTCAGAAAGTGCGCCACTTTCAACGAAGTTGTTGAGCTCGTCTTCATAGATAAAATCCTGCAAAGTTTAAGCGTGTTAATAAAATTCTTGAAATGATATCCCTACACCAACCACAGAGCATTCTAGATATATGATAATAACATAACCTACCATTTTGCGGTTCCTGCAACCAAAGAATAATACAGAGGATCCCAGTTCTGATCCTGCTTCTTTCAGTGCTAATCTTTCCTGAAAAGGGAGATAAAAAATAAAGATTATAAGATTGGATAATTCATTGTGATAACACAGATCACTTGATAAAAGACAGATGAACATAAAGTTAACGAGTCCAAACCTGGAGGAAACCTCTGAAGGGAGCTAAACCAGTTCCAGGGCCAATCATAATGATGGGAACTTTAGCATCTGCTGGAAGTTTGAAATTTGATTGCCTAACAAAAACAGGTGCCCAGCTGCAATCATGGCTTTTCTCCAGAGGCACAGCGTTCTGTGGAAGGAATAAAATAAGATTTAACCTTGATAAACTTGGTGTATAGAATATTCTATCAAAGATCAAGAATAACATGGATAGAAGAATCGTAATACAAACATCAGTACACATACAAGGAGGTGGGCTAACCCTAGCATCGAGCATTGTAAAAATGTGGATCACTAATTTCCAACCCCCGTGATAATTTAAGACGCCCCATATATTTACTACCCAATTCAATCGATTTTTGCACTTCACCCTGAGGTGTTGCTTTGTCATAAAATGCATAAAACAAAGCAAAACAGAAATACTTGAACAAGTACCTTCATCCAAGTTGAGCACACTCCTTTGTGAATACGACCTCCTGGTGTTTTCTCAAGAACCAGTGCACATGTAACATGAATTCTTGATGGAGCCATGCTGCAAGTCATAATTTCAAATATTAGGCACATAAATTCCAAAGAACAGAATTAAGAATGATAAACCAAAGAGGGTGCAGGTGTAATTTTTGAAAGTAAATGGTCCTTGAATACATAAAAGTTCCCTTTGTGCTAAAAGAGCTACGAAATACAAAATCCAGATTTTTGTTCTCTTCAATATTATCCCGTTGATCAGTGGAACAACTTTTGTTTGCCACATTCCATGACTTTTTTTATTCAGAAAAATTGAGCAAGCTAAAAGAATTTGGGTTTAGATTAAACATGATATGAATCCCTTGCCATCTTCCATCAGAGACTAAGATAGATTAATTCTGAACCTTTCCAGAAAAAAGAGGGTAAAAAAAACACACCTTGGAGATGATGAAATAGAATAGAATCTTGGCTGCAATCGAGGTGCAACTGAAGCAAAGAAGACACCAAGTGGGGGCTTGGCTGATGGAAATTCAGCCATGACCTCAAGGAGGCTTCTCTGATTTGCAACTAACAATTGTGCATATTCATCCTGTACAAGAGTGCAAATCAAAGTTATATCCACTTTAAGCTACAAACTAAAACAGGGACTAACTTGGTGACAAAATATTGGTGGTAGATTTACAACCTTCCCAGCAGGCGATGCAAGATGCCTTAGTCGATCAGCTTCTGTTGGATCAGTAGCATGAGCTGCTAAAGCCATTAGAGCAGACTGCAAAGCAGATGTATTGCAACATTAGATTACTCAAATGTGAAAAAAAATCCTGTAAAATGAAATATGATATCCATTGATGCTTCGACTTAAGAAAACAGCTAACCTTCTTGGGCAAACTCAAAAGATCAGCATATCGAGCTAGAGCAGTTTTTAAGGTGGACGGTGGGAATGGAGGTGGCAAGGTGCTTCCACTAAGTGGTGTGCCATCCTCATTATCATTGTGGATAGAGAAATAAGTATCTGGTGATAAACCCAACAACTGCAGTGCTTCCTCTACAGTTTCACTTAGATTTTCACAGTACACACCAACGTGATCCCCAGTTCCATATCTGAACAACAAAGGAACAGTTATGAGCACATAATAAATTGTTCCGTGCATAACCAGTGCACATTGTTCTCTTACAATTACTCCCCATGAAAATGATGTCATTTTCAAGGGGAAAAAAGAGAAAACAACAAAGATGTTGCAAACAACTTACGCAAGTCCGGTGCCTGATATTTCAAATTCCAGATGGGTACATGAACGATCAGATGCCGGGGTATGAAGCTCCCTCCTCACAGCAACATTAGCCCTTCAGTAGTAAACAGAACACAACTTAGATCGAATTAAGCTACTAAATTGTCACCAGAAAATCCAAAAGGAATTATTTTTTGATACCTGCATGGATGCTGAGCATCATAGACAGCATGGCCATTTGCATTACTCCAGTTATCATCCTCTAATGGGGCATCTTCAGGGTCATGGAATACAACCCGATATTCTGATACAGTGGCAGCATAAGGAGTAGAAACAGCTGTTGGACCATCTCCATCAAGAAGCAACTGGTCCATCTCAGGCCACAACAATTCCCGCCTAAAATAGCAAGAAGAAAAGGAAAGAATGAGATCTCTAGTTACAAGAAAATTCATTCTGTTCATGCAGCATACCAATTCAAGTTCTCCTTACCATGCAGCAAAGTCATCTTCCATGCATTGATCATCATCACCAAGACCCACTGGGGCAAGGCGCTTCCCACCTAAAAAAACAAAGAGAAAAATGGTTATGGAAAGAAAACAAGGAGAACTTAGTTGCTAGGCAGAATGAACAACATCGATGAGCGCATTTTAACTCTTGAAGACCATTTGATGATAATAAACATTGAGGACCACAATGTGGCACACAATTAATTATAAAACTCTTCTAATTCTTATATAAATATGCAGCTAATTGGGTTTCAAATTTATTTATTTATTGCAAACAATTGAATTGTAGAAACAGTGTTCCTTTTGGAGCAAAAGCTTCGCATGCATCAGGAGAACCTGGCAGACTCTATTTATCTTGGCAAGGAAGCTGGCTAACATCAAAGGGCACACTGCCTTCATCAACGCACAACATTTGCAAAGTAGCAATGCATTATTGACAAAAGATCCATATTGCAAAGCGATCATGTTTCCTTGAGTAATAGCAAGTTTGAACATGCAACTCATTGACCGAACGCAGCTTCAAAATCCTTTACATAGTTTTCTGGTTGGTAGAGAATGTTTTACTCGGCACATTTGCTAGTTTAACAAACAAACAGATAGTAGAATGTGTTCTTCACAAGCACTAGTCTTGTCTGTGCATATTCATGGTTCACAGACAAATTCCATTGAATCACATTATTCAAATATAAGGAGTCTGAAGCCATTCAGCTTGGCTTTATACTCATCAGTATAAAAACATTAGCAACAAAAACACTCGCCATATAAAAAAAAATTCCAAACAAATTTTCACTAAAACAAGGAGCAAACAAATATGTAGGCATACCCTGGTCAGCAAAGATTTTATCCACCACTATAGCAATCTGTTCAACGAAACAAAACAAGTATATAAACAGTTAATCAGCAAAAACAAGCAATTAAAACCACCGGCTAATTGTGAAAGAAAGTATAAATAGAGTCACATTCCACACCTTGTTAAAATGCTCGTATTGCCTGTTACCAAGGCCAAAAACTGCATATGGAAGGTCCTTGAGCCATTCCCCTCTCTCATTTCCCTATATGAACACAATCATAAAACCATGAACACTAATTATGAAATCCTGCTCTCTAATAGCAAACCAATCAATAATTCCCAGAAACTCACCTCTGTAAACCATTTGTAGAACCTTGCCGCATTATCAGTAGGCTCACCATCTCCATATCTAAACACCCCCATACATCAAAAACAATTTAAAAAAACAAACTAAAATAAATTACAAGTAGATTATTATCAAAATTACTCACGTAGCCAAGAAGAAAATAACCAGATTCTCTTTCTTCAATTTCTCTTCGTATTCATCATCATCACCCGCATAATCATCCTGCCATAAATAAATACATAAATAAAATTAGATATTAAAAAAAAACAATCTAGAAAGAAAATAAAAAATAAAAAAGGTCCACCATACCAAATCAACAGTTTTAAATGTAGCCTTGTCATACCGAGCTTTTGCCTCCTCAGCTAGAGCCTTCAAAAAAAAACAAAAGAAAATCTTAGCTAAACTACTCATCAACTAAAGCTGAATTCTCACCGTACACGTGGGACATCATCGCACGTGCACGGTGATGATTACGGAGTCATGTCACTCCATCGATAGCATTCCGATAAACTAAAGTGTACCTTAGCAAATCCTTCTGCGGTACCGGTTTGGGTGCCGAAAAAGATGGTGACCTTTTTCTTGCCATCGTCAACTTCAGGTTCAAGGTCTTTAACAATCAGGGGCTTGGGAGGTACAGGTACTTTGGGTCTCTGATACCCAGATGATCTTCTCCAAATCAAAACGACGACGCAACCGATCAAAACAGCGATGGAAGTAGTTAAGATCATAACAAACTCACGATTCTCGAGGATCAAAGTTGCTACCTCAGCAACAGAGCCACCGGACTCCGACGAAACATTCGCGGGGTCCACTTTGCCTTTGATTATGGCTTGCATAAGATCAAGTGGAGACACTTTGATCGAGCTGCTTGATGACTCCATGTTGTTTACAAAGATTCCCAAACCAGTTTCCTCTTATTACTACTCTTCTTCTTCAAGGAGGAAAAAGGATCTCTCTCTGCTTCTTGCTTGTTGTATGGTTGGTGGGCGTAGGCAGAGAGAGAAATAAGCAGAAAGAGTTCCCTGAGAGGGGAAGGCATGGGAGAAATGAGGGGGGCTAATAAAGGGAGGATGGAGGTGCAACGCCAACCAAACCAGACTGGTCAAACTCACCAAACTCTGAGTTAACCATGGTTAAGAGTTAAGGCTTAAAGGCGGTTGATTTTAGATGGAGTCAGGTTATGGAACGGTGAAGTTCTAAAATGCCCTTTTCTGTCCTTTCTTTTTCTTAATTAACTATTATTAATTCTCAGCAAAGTAAAATTGTTTTATATTTATGACATTTGGATTTGATTTTGCTTTGCTGGCCTTGAGATGTGGATCTGATATTATATTTATTTATTTTTTCTTAAGCAATAAATAAGGAGTAAAGGGTTGTTGGCGCAAGGATACAACTGTGCATTGGTATATCAATTTTTTTCTTTTTCTTATTTCAGTACATGGACTTTAGTATTTTTAATTTTACACAAACTTTTCAAAACCATGAGATTGTATTTCCGTCTAAATTCTTCTACTCTAAGAGCATGTTGCATGCCGTTTCCTTAAATTTTAAAGTTTTGTTTTTGCTAAAAGATATATTTTTTTATATTTTTATATTGTTTTAATATGTTAATATTAAAAATAATTTTAAAAAAATAAAAATATATTATTTTAATGTATTTTTTAGCAAAAAGCAATTTGAACCGCAACCGTGATCACAATCCCAAAAATAATTTTTTTTAAATAAAAAAAATATTATTTTGATATAATTTTAAGTGAAAAGCACTTTGAACCGCAACAGCTACCACAATCTCAAACAGATAATTGTTGTTGTTGCGGTTCAAGAGAGATGTTTAAGATTGTGGTAGCGGTTGCGGTTCAAAGTGCTTTTCACTTAAAAATATATCAAAATAATATTTTTTATTATTTTTAAAAAATTATTTTTGGGATTGTGGTAACAGTTGCCGTTCAAAGTGTTTTTCGCTAAGAAATGGATCAAAATAATATATTTTTTATTTTTAAAAAAATTATTTTTAATATCAGCACATCAAAACAATTTAAAAATATATAAAAAAATTGAAATTTCATGAACGCGTATCTAAATTTCTGATCATACTTTAAATTTTGGGATTTCTTTTGCGCATAACATTGTTTGGCAAATAAATTCATTTATTGGATTAAGAAAAACCAATATTTAATATATTTAAGAAAAACCAATAAAAATAAACAAGGTTGCAAGGGAATACCAAACGAGATAAGTCATTTGCATTTCAAACATATGTCCTGTAAATTCAAGATAAGAGACAGTCATTTAATTAATTGTTTGAAATTGCGGTAGTAATTATAGTTTAAAGTGTTTTTTTTTTAGAAATATATTAAAATAAAAAAAAATATTTTTTAATTATTTTTAACATCAAAACAATCTAAAAACATAAAAATTTAAATTTTAAAAAATATGATTTACACCAAGTTGAAAACACAGCCTAAAATTAGTTGGGAAGGTGATAAGCCCAATCTGTGCTAATATACATAAACTACTATATTTTAAATCTGGTCCCGTCTATTTTTTTTTCTTTCCTTTTTAACCTTTTTTAAAAATCATTCTTGTTAATGCACTAAACACATTTAAACAGCTGCAGTAAAAAATTTAGATTTAATATTAATGAATATAGATATTAGAAAACTAAATAAATAAAATCTTTGAAGATTAGCTTGTGAGGTGACAAGCACAATTTTGTTGACAAAAATAAACTACAAGTTGGATAGTATTCTTTCGACAATAAAAGGTAGGTAATATTTAATTAAGTAATGGGCATCAACACATATTGATAGTGATTAAATAATTATTTGTTAGTATAAGAGATGTTAACCCGCACTGCATTGTAAGTTTGCATTACTGTTTTTATAAAAAATAATATTTAGATGTTGTGAGTGTTTTTTCAAGAAAAAAAATATTTACTACTGGATTATAGTCCCAACTTGTTAAATAATTTAACTTTATTTTAATAAAAAAAATAGACAATAATAGTAAACATATAAAATAAAATAAAAAGCATAGTAACTTGGAAAAAACATTCATTTTTCAAGAGCGAAAAAATGACATTGCTTAATTTTTAGTCAATTAAATATGAAATGATGAAGTCAAGTAAAAAAAGACAAAAAAATAGTTTGAATAAACCCGAGTTAGCAAGATAAACATTTAATTCAATCAATAAAAGGCAAGTCAACCTAGGTTAACTCATCAAACTCATGTCCCAAGTCATTAGGTCATGATAAATCAATAGAAATGAAATGAAAGAAAACCGCAAAGCTAATTTTCTTTTTTAAAAAATAATATTGAACAATGAAATCAAAAAGGAAAATTAGACAAAAAAGGAATGTTAACCCTTTATAACTTTTCAAACCAATTACTCATGTCATTAAATTGAAAGTATCATACATAGAAAAACATCGAAACTCAACCCCTAACAAATCAAACGTTGAATGATGAAATTAAAAAAAATATATCAATTATATAAAAGGATTCAATACGAAAATAGAAATTAAAAGAATGATAATAAAAATAGAAATAAAAAATAAATTGTAGGACAACAACAAATTTTCAATTGGAAGGTAAAATTGAAAAGAAAAATAACTTTAATAAAATGACAAAAAAATCAAAAGAATGGGGACCAAGCTGGAAAAAATAATATACTATAAATTTGTATTGAAATATGAAATTAAAAACCAATAAAACCTTTACAAAATGATCAAGAAATCAAAAGAATAAGAACACAAGTTAAAATACCAACATGACCGTTACATAGTTTTCAGGGGATGAGAGAGAAAAGAGAAAGAAAAAAAAGAAAGCTCTACTGAAGACAAAACCCCCTACCACCACTAACATGCACCATATAAACATGAAAAGGATGCGGTAGTGCTTTTAGCGATATGGAAATCACTTAAAGGTGCCGCTAGAAATGCATGGGCGCCTCCAATACACTAGCAAATGCACCACATATAATGATAACTTTTTTTTTTCATTTTAATAATATATAATCTATGAAAAAAGATCAAATTGCCCTCTATGAAATAGTAATAACAAAAAAAATAGTGAAAAGACAAAAAAAAACCTTTGACACATGTTTTAGTCTTTTCAAGGGTAAAGTTGTTATTTTATTGTGTTTTAAAAAGTAAAAAATGACATAAATACCCTTGCATGTTAGTTTTTAAAATTTTGTTTTGAGGGTAATTGAGTCATTTTACTATACTTAAAAATTAAAAAAAGACATATATCTCTGGTCAATCATTTAATGACCAATGGGCTATATGAAAAAACCTAAATACCCTAACACCAAGGTTTTTGATGAGGACAAAGATGTCATTATATTTTTCAGTGAATAGTGCAAGTGGGTTTATGTTCCTAGATAATTTCCTACGATGGGATTGAAATTTTTTACATGTAAAAAAATAATGCACATACCAAAAGAAAATCTTTGACGGTGTCCTTAAACCCAGCTCAACAGGTCAAACCTGAAACCTCCCAACCAGACATCTTGGCTAACTTGAGTTTCAAAATAAATTGTATGAGAGTTGATATGGCGTGACCCAATCGATTTTGCAAATCAAATGAAACTTAGACAATTGGTAAAAACATGGTTTGGCTTTAGAAATATTTTCAAGATGACATCTTTTCTAAAAACAATATTGAGATGATGACATATTTGATCAACATGGGTCAACTTAGGTTTATTTGTCAAACCTACAATCTAGTCATGGACTCCATTAAGTTTAATAGCTTTGTTTTTTTAAACTATTTTTATTTCATTATATGATAAAAAATAGACGTTCGCAAAACCAAGCACCAACTCAATACTGATACGTTTTTCCAAGACCACGATAACCCCGTAAAAAGTAAGTTCAAATAAGTCATAAAACCTGATTTTCAATGTTTTTTTTTTTTTACTAGAATCACTTTTTATTTGTTAATATGATAAAAAAAATATATGCTAAAAAAAAGCACCTACCCAATGTCGATATGTTTCTATTAGATTGCGATAATCCCATAAAAAATAAATCATGAAGTTCAATTCATAATACTTATTTTTTCTAGAACCATTTTTTACTTAATAATATGATAGAAAAAAGTAGACAATCATAGAACTGAAAACCAACCAAATGCAAGGATTTGTTTTTTTGAAACCATGATAATCTCGTATAAAAAAATCAAATTAAATAACAAAGTTCAATTTCTAATAATCTCAATATTGAAAAGTGAATATGAAAAAGACAAAAAACAAGAAAAAAAATACATGTTATTTTTCCGGTTAACAGTAACATGTGAGGAGGGGAACACTGATTTCTTTTTATGATATAAAAAAAATAGATGATCGTAAAATTGAGTATCAACTTAACACCGGGATGTTTTTTTTCGAGACCACTATAACCTTGTATAAAGAAAACTAAAATAAATAACAAACTTCAATTCCTAATTATCATAATGTTGAAAAATAGAAATGATAATTTTTTTAAAATAAAAAAAGCAAAAGAAGAAAAACATATTAGAGAAACAATGATTTCCCCTCCTCGTTTAGATAGCAATGAACTAAATAAATTAATATCCATTATATAACCCATAAATATTGACCACATCTATGCATATTATTTATTTATTTATTTATAATTTGATTTGTTTTATATATCTTTTTACAGGGTAAAGGGAAAATCCTCCTGAAAATTAGTTTTGAAAATCAACGAGTTCTCGTAACTTACAAACCAAGTAGAGTATTTATAGTGCAACAAAACAAACTCTATTAGAATATTGGGTTGAAATTAAAAATTAAATATAAAATAGTTTAAAAGTGCATTAAAATAAAAATACCAAAGTTCGTATCTTAATAAATAAAACTTAGTTTAACATATAAATTTTTGGGCCTTATCAGAAGGCCGTTTCGATATATAATCGCTATATACTTTTAACTCAATAGGAAACAATGCCATTATAAATTTTTGATAAAATTTCAACTCGGTTTAATAGTCAAATTGAAAGTTATGACCATTAACTTAAAATTATGTAGTCTAAGTTACATCTTAATAACTTTATTTGTTGCTTGAATCATGTTGATCAATATTTGATTCTTTTTTAAACTCAACTCTATGTTTTACGTCACCTTATAAGTAATTTCTGAAGCTTACTTAGCTTAAACATGTTGAATTACCCATTAAATGCCTTTTAAATTCTCTTGGATCTTACCCTTGAATTTTATAGAGTTGCTTGTTGATTGTGAAGAGGTATAGAACTGTTATTACAACTTCCTTTGATCTGTTGTCTATTACTATTCTATGGAGGATATATGAAAAAAAAAAAATTACGTGCCAAAGGCAAGGCAAAGACAGGAAGGAAAAGCCCATTTAGTTTCTTGTTTTGACATAAATCACAAATGAAACTAGGTAGAAGCGCAAAAAAAAAAAAAAAAAAAAAAGTACATAAAAAATCAATCTTTATTGTCAACAAATAAACATTTTTTTAATTAAAAAGAACAATTGAGAAGAAAAATATAAAATCAGAAAAGAACGTTATTCATTACTTCTATTATTTTTTAAAACTGTCAAAAGAAAATTTGTGAATAATTTGAATATAATTAAGTATTTGTTTAAAAGTGTGTTAAATATTAATTTTTAAAGTATTTTTTATTTGAAAATATATTAAAATAATATTTTATTTTTTAAAATCGATTTTTTAAATATTAATATAATTCAAAAATAAAAAATAATTTTAAACTAAAAATTTCCAACTTTTCTTAAAAGTATAAATTGGACTCCAAAGTCAAACAACAAGAAAAGAAAAAGGCAACGTGCGGTAAACACGCACAGGAATGGCGAGACAGTTAGAAATCACGTGCTCCTCAAATAAAATCCACGTGCCTCCAATGATCTAGCCAATCCCCTCCAGATTCGTGTCGCTGTGCTAAACAGTAACGATCATGCAATTTTATTATTGTATCGACATAGAATTAAAATTTCAAAAATGCCAAACTGAAAGGGACCCACTCATCAAAATCTAAGGACTAAATTGTCACAGGCTGGATCGGTAGTGGGCAGCCACAAAATTGATCAGAATATGCATGTGGAGAGAAGTGGTGGCTCCTTTCTCACCAGAAATCTTTTAAAAACATTTGATGGCTCCCTTCATTTCCATGTTTTGTCAGGCGAAGTTGTGGTACGAGTTTTTTTTGGATTTTATTACAGCTAAATTGTTTTTTTAAAATAACATAGCACAAAAAATATTTTAAAATAATACAAGAATAAATGTTTATTCTTATACAAAATCTAAAAATAAAAAGAATTATGTTTGAATTAAAATTATTTTGAAGAAGAAAACAATTAGAGCAATTTAGTTAAGATAAAATCACACATATCTTTTTTAATAAAAAGTATTCATTAATAATAAATAAAATATTATTAAATTTCTTCTCCATATATATTTTTCTCTTCGTACTATTTCTTTACGTCAATTAATAAACTATTCCTTCAAAATAGTTTTAATTATATTTTATCTCAAACATAACTCTACTCTGTTTACTTGTAGTGCTGGTTAGAGATTGGAGTTTGTGTAAGAATATTTAATTAGGATAAATTCATGTGAGTCTATCTATTTAATCAAAAAATAAATAAAATATTTTTTTAAAGAAAAAAATAGATTATAATTGATTGACGTGAAAAAATAGTATGAGTAAAAAAAAAAACCTGGAGAGCAAATTTAAAAATATCTTATCTACTATTGATAATTTTTTTTCATTAAGCTAATAGATGCATTTGATTTTATCTCAACTAAAATGTTCTAATTTATTTTCTTCAAAATAATTTTAATTTAAATACAACTCTTTTTACTGATAGAATTTATATAAGAACAAAGCATTTATTATTGTATTGTAGAGTTTGTATAATAATATATCATTTTTTTTAAAAGAATATATTTTTTTAAATTCAAATCTTAAAATTGGCTCAATTAATTTTTCCATTGTCGTCTTCTATTCTCTAAACTATATATTTTTTATATGGTATTATTTTTTAAAAAAAAAACTTTATCCATTGCACGCTACTTGTAAGTCCACGCGGACATGTTTTTGCCAGGCTTTGGATATTGCTAACGGTCAAAAGTTTCGTGCTTAAGATTGCATTATTTAAGATGGTGTTTTTTTTCTTTGTTGCTATTTTTCTTTTTGCCACGTTCAAGGTCAGTATCCGAGTAGACCAGTAGCCTTGAGTTGACCAACAGCTCTTCAGAATATCCAAGAAGTACTCTGCTGCTTGCATTTTGACAACGTCTCATGCCCGTGAAATTAATTGACTCGGTAAGAGTCAAGACATCCCTCTTTGTTAATACGCATTACCGTGATTATTTTTTAAAGTTTTTTATTTTAAAATAATATTTTTTTATTTTTTAAATTTATTTTTTATATTAAAATATATAAAACCATAAAAAAATAATTTGTAATTAAAAAATTTAAATTTTTTAAATATTTTTAAAACACTAAATACATGTTTGTAATTGTGATAATTATAACGGTTTAAAGTGTTTTTCATTTAAAAGTATATTAAAATAAATTTTTTTAGTTTTTAAAAATTATTTTTGATATTATTATATTAAAATAATTTTAATATATATAAAAAATTCATTTCAAATAATAAAAAAATTTAAAATTTTTAAAAATATAATTTCTGAATAAACCCTAAAACAAACACAAACACGCTGTAAAAAACAGACGGAAGAAAATAGTTAACCATATGGTTAATTAGATGCCAGAGTTTGCAGGAAAAGTAAAAAAGGAGGGGAAAAAAAAGGATACCAGCCAGAAAATGAGAGAGAACGTAGATCCAACGATAATTTCAACGGAAGAGATTGTTTATATACTTCGTTAATTTGATTTTGTTTTTATCCATTTATCATTATGTACTTTAATCTTTCATCAAGCAAGCATCAAATAGATGGTTGCATTGTACACGTGGCATTCTAATAGGATGGCACTTACGGAGCAAAATTGTGAAACCAATGAGCTTTGGGCAGGCCGAGGGTGACATGCCAATTTGTCAAGGTGACGTGTGTCTTGTTAGTTTCTTTTGTTACAAAAGTCAATTTCCACCCAAAAATTTACCGCAGTGATGTGTACTGTTAATATAAATAGTCTTCCATGGTTGATTAGGGTTGTAAAATTGAAAATGCTAGGCTTGGATAACCGTCGAAAAGGACCTTCTAAAGAGTAATTGTAAGATAATAAATATGTATATTTACATGCTGTTTATTTCTTTCATTATTATATTAAAATGCGAACCAATAAACTTATTATTGGGACCTATCCTCAGTAGCATGCGAATCAAGAAGCGTATTATATTTTAATAAATATTTGTTTATTAATATAGAATTCGGGTCGGTTCATGCGTACCTTTACTAATTCTACAGGCCTTAAATTTAACAATCATGTAAATTTTTAGTGACCCTGAGATTTGTGGGATTCAAACTAGTGACTTCTAGGAAACAAATCTAGACATGTAGGATGATTCTTTGACATGTTATCAGAACTTTGATGACCAAATAGTTACGAGTTCAAATCTCACCATTCCTATTTATTTGATAAAAAATTAAACACATGATAATATAGACCTGTGTAAATTTTAAGCTCAAATAATTTTTATTTAAAAAAATATATTAAAAAATAATATAAATTATATTTTGAAATTTCATCTAAAAACTTAAATTATTATAATAATAAATAAATCTTTTAATTGACGAATAGAGTTGAAAAGCAAACACAAAATTGCCATCTTGAAAGCGCTATTATATATTTATATCCTTTGTTTGAGTACGGAGAGCCGTAAAAAATAATGCCAGCACGAGTCTTTATCTATTGATTTTGGATTAGCTATCTGAGATGCTAAAATGTCTTTTGTCAAAATAAAGAGCCATTCCTTCATGTTTTTTTTAAGGAAAGCCACAAAACGAAAGGAAAATTTTAACTACCTTTTCTTTTCAAACTCCCATTTTCTTTTTCATATAAAATACAAAATAACTTGTTAAAATAGCTTTCTTCTCTCTTTTTTCAATTCAAGTATTATATATATATATATATAAAGAAACATTTGACCTTTTCAGGTAATTTTTGGCATTGAAAATTAATGCCGCTGCATCGCTCGCCCTGTCGCCCAGCTACAGGAGGAGGAATCGATGGATGTTGTAAACATCAAGAAATTTCAAGTCTTTTTTATTTCTTTTTAATAAAGCAGCGAAGTTCCAAGCATCTGCATCACCCAAGAGAAGGCTTGACTTTGTATTTGCTTGAATGAGTTGAACAGGTGTCCCTAGCTCGCCTACGGGAGCCGAGTAATAGCTGACCAACATCGCCATATTCTAAGAAAATAAAATTATATATTGGCCACGACGAATGATCATCTTTTTCGATGTTTTATATTTGATGAATCCGGGCGTCTGTTTATTTGGAATTCCAATGTGCTGCGTTGACGCTTTCCCCAGTTTCTGCAGATATCTGCCAAGTGGATTCTGGGAGAAACTGCTTCATACAATGAATAACATAAATCGGTGCCCCTCTTCTGTATTCACAGCACCAACAGGTCAAGAGCTGCCGCCATTTGAACAGGGAAGTGTGAGTTTGTATTAAAGGTGGAGGTTGAGGTTTGGGTGTGAGATCATTAAAAAAAACTATAAAAAACAAGAAAAATTAATTTTTTTAGTTGAGTTTTATATATAAATAAGTTGTACCAATTGCAACCTCAACCACAAAAGTTAAAATAAACACACCCATTACCTTTTTTTGACAGGTAAAGTGGTTTGTCAATTAGCACATACATATATTTGCATGGTATGGCATGGCGTGTCTTCTCTTAATAATATACAGTTAAAATTATTTTTTTAAAAAATTTAAATTATTTTGATATATTTTTAAATAAAAAAAACTTTAAATTATAACCGCTATTTCGTTGATAATACTTTCAGCTTTCCAACTGCCAACAACCGGGCCTCCATGTATTGATTTTTTCCCTAGTAGAGATCGTTTTCTACTCCAGGATTTTCTTTGCTGGTTCTACTACGTACAAGCCTTTAATGCATGCCGCCCTTCATTTTCAGGAAAGCTGGCCTCGACAAGAAAAGTTTCACACACTTTCTGTTTCAGGATTACAGAGACGTGATCCAGCAATTGAGGGCCGCATCGATTATATCGGTGATGAATTCGTTGTCGTCGACGACCAATTAATGATCAGCATCCTCGCCGGCTCGGAGTACTGCTATAATAAATGATATATAGAAATGCCGGTTGAAGTTTTATCGATGGAAACAGTTTGAGTGGTTCTTAAAAGAAGAAAATATAAGCTAGAATGCGCTATATTATGGATTAAATTATTATTTTAAAATATAATAAGAATAAAAATATCTATGAGTTGCTAATATTTATATATATAACTATTCAAATGAGTACAATCAAATCCTCCTCTTCCCCTTTAATTTTTTGTTAATGGGACAATTTTGTGAACTATTTTTATATCTCTAAGTGTATTATTTAATTCTAAGTAAAGTATATTTATTCAACCGTCCTTCCATCGAAACTAAAAAAATAATAATACCTCAAGATTCCCCTTACTCTAAATATAGTAATTAACTGATTTGTTCTTGTATTTTAAATTTTTTTTTCAACAAGTTCTTATATATATATATTACTTTATTTATCGTGTCCCTGATTCTTAGTGAAAATATTAGAGGGATTGTAGTTTATTATAATAAATAAATAAACTTATAACTTATAAGCAATTCACTGGTGAAATCTGAATTAAATAGCATACCAAAATTTCAATATTTTTTTGAAAATTATCCCATGTGTTTCTTAGGTAAATAATAGAAACGAAAACAAAACAAGTTTGGAATGCATTTTCTTGAACTGGGCTGGAAACAAGTCCATGAAGCATTTTCTTTCCCATCTCCACCTTCGGCCTTGTTTAAGGCACGCTCTTTATCAACTAAAGCCCATAGAAACGGGCTTATTAAGCCCGTTTTCACTCAAAGACATGTACTTTTCTAATTGAACTTTATATCTTGCAATCTCGCGAGTTCAGCTTGAAAAACCAAAGAACGAAGATCACCCTCGATCGGATAGATTACGTTGGTGATAATAATTTAAAATATTTTTTATTTAAAATTATATTAAAATATATATTTTTTTATTTTATAAAATTTAATTTTAATTTTAACGTATCAAAACGATTTGAAAATATAAAAATATTTTATTTTAAATAAAAATAAATATTTAGAATTTTAAAAAATATAATTTACAAACAAACCTTAGCATTGCTAAACGGGGCTTCCCATGTCTTGAAAATCAACACACAACACGAGAACATTCAAACCACTCGCGGGGTCACCTTCAGCTACCTCAAGCACTTTCTACCGAAAAGGAAGGAATCACCTTTACTTTTCAAGCAAAGTAATGCACCCAGCAGCTACATATCCTTTTTTTTAATCCAAGATTCTTCTTATTACCTGAAAGTTTAAAGCTTCTCCCCGTGCTAACAAGACAGTGAACCCTTACCAACTTTCCTTCACCAAGAAACTTACAGCCCCGTCCATGCTTTTTTACAGTTCACATTTCATGGTCTCAGCATTAAAAAAAATTCAAAACATGGTCCCAAAGAAAACATGATCAAGACAATAGTTTTTTTTTATTGAGATAATTTTTACTATTGTCTTACTTTACATTCGATGAAAATAGTTATAATATTCATATTATTGTTATATTAAGATTTAATAGGGCTGGATAATGCAATGAAGATGAATATATATATATATATATATATATAAAGACGAAGGGTATGATACTAATGCTACTATTGTTATATTAAGATTTAATAGGGCTATGGATAAAATCTCTGTTCGCACCATCTATCTTATCAATCCATGCAATATAAATATGTTTTATTTGAAAAAAGAATTTTGTTGACAAAAATATTGTAATACTGATAGTAATTGTGGTTGGGAAAATGTGAAAATTTCATGATATTAAAATGTAAATATAAATGTTTAACATCCAATGATTTATTAAGTCAATGTGATAATTTTTTTTATTCTAGTACTTTCAAAATTAATTTCATATGTTTCAAATATTTTAATTTAATACACTCTGAAATTAATTCATTTGTATATAATTTTTTTAAATAATTTATAGAAAAAATAAAAATAAAATCATAAAATTGTAGAATAATATGATGGGAAGAACATAAAAATATCTCAATTGTTAACAGGGGGGAGTAGGTGACGATGAAAGCTGGTGGACAGGGATAGTTGTGCCATAACTGCCTCCACATGTCTTCCCTTAAACAAATTATTCAGTCAAATTATCTTGTAAGTGATTCAATAATGATAATTTAAAATAAAAAAAAAAATTTCTCTTTAAATTTAAGGTTAAAATCCTATAATTAATAATATTAATAACTACTATAAATTTACCTAGTTGTTAATTTTAGTATTCATAAAAATTAACTGAGTTACGCAAGGACATAGAAAAATTGTTCAACCATATTCACCAATGAAACAAACAATTGTCCAATAAATCAGCGCCATGTCATAAGCAGAACACCGTCACCCTAGATAAAAAAGATCCGGTTGCACAAGATTCAACCTCTTAAAGAAAGTCCGAAATCCAAACAAGCCCGTGATTCTCAATTTTCAAAAAATTTGCCCACCACTTCCCTTTTCCAGATCTATCACTCAGACAAGACACATACAATTTATAGTTTAGACTCCCCTTCCTCATCCAATAACTCCCTCCCTCCCTCTCTCCCAAGCAATCAGCAGCAATGCCAACTTCTGATACTGACTTCGATCTCAGCGTACGATCTCTCTCTCTCTCTCTCGCTCTTTCATTTTCACTCCCTGTATGTATCTCTTGACTCTCTCTCTTTTCTTTGCAGTCCTCTCCCGCATCTGCCTTCTCAATGGGGTAAGTTTGCTTTAATTTCTAGGGTTTCTTATCGGTTTCAAAATGCGCCCACACTCATGCTTACTCTGACTGTGCAGAGAGTATACATTTGCTGATGTGAATAACTTGGAGCACTGTACGAAGTACTTGAACCAGACTCTTGTTACCTTTGGTTTCCCTGCCTCTCTTGATCTTTTCGCTAATGATCCGGTCTGTTTTACTTCTTTTTTCTTGTTCGCATTTTATTCCTGTTAAATTCTATGTGATTTTTGTCAAATTTGTTGTGATTAGGTTTCAACCGCCCGGACCTGCAACTGCATTTACTCTTTGCTTCAACAGAGGCAGCGTGACGTTGAATTTAGAGAATCTGCCAGTGAGCAGAGACAGAGGTAGATATTTGGGGTGTTAGTTTCTGAAGAGTCACTTGATTAAGTTTACTTTCTGAGTGTATGTGTAAATTTTATGTGGATTGCCGGGTTGCATTCAGCATTCAATTGTTTGATTTAATTTTATTTCTCATTGTTTATATGGTGTTGGTATGGTATTTGGATGCTTAAATCTATGTTTCTACTTCTTGTAGACTACTATCAGATATATCGAGATTGGAAGCTAAGGTTGAGAGGCTTGAGTCGCAGTTACAAGCCAAAGATAGAGAGATAGCGACAATAACTAGAACGGTTAGGGTTTTTTAGTTTTATGACATGAAATTATGTTAAGTTAGAATGATTGATCAATTTTTGATGTTTGTGGTGCTACTTTATCAATAGGAAGCCAAAGCTACAGCAGCTTTTAAGGCCCAAATTGAAAAGCTTCAACAAGAACGTGATGAATTTCAAAGGATGGTAATTGGTAATCAGGTTAGGGTGCTTTAAACTCACTTTTTAGTTTCTTTGCTTGCTTACTAGTAGTGGAAAATGTGCTGAACTTGATGAGTATTGTTGATGTGATGCATTGTTGCTGCTAAAGCAAGTGAGGACTCAACAAATACATGAAATGAAGAAAAAAGAAAAAGAGTACATAAAGTTGCAGGTAGGTTCTCTTTTGCAAACAGAATTGTGCAGGGTTGCATGAGTACACAAGTTACCAACAACAGCAATGGTAATTCTCTTAATTATTTGCAGGAGAGGCTAAACCAAGTGTTAATGGAGAAAAAGAAGGAATCACGATCAGGCATGGAGATAATGAATTTGCTTCAGGTACTAATTCATTTAGTACATTGTTTCAATGTGATATAATTTTTGGCTTCTTCTGATGCAAAGATGATATCACCTATCTGATTGATTCTCTAAACAGAAAGAAGGGCGGCAGCGTGGGACATGGAACGGAAAGAAGGCTGATAATGATTTCTACAAGAAAATTGTATGTGTGTTGATTGGCTTCTTTAACAATTATGCTAGTGAGTTGTATTTGACAACGCGCTATTGGCAGGTGGATGCTTGTGAGGCTAAAAATCAAGAGTTAATGGCAGAGAATAATGATTTAAGGGCATTGCTGCGGTCAATGCAGGTAGATTTTCATCACTCTGCCACTGTTTTTATGCATGCTATTTTTGTTATTTCATTAGCTTCTTCCTTGTTTTGGTGGGTGTAGAGTGAGTTAGAGCATAGTAAAAATAGTGTTTATCAATTCATAACATTTTTTTAGAGAATGGGCTGGTATATTTTGTTTAACAGTAGTTTTTCATATCAAATTAGTGCCTGTAAGCCTTATTTTTCCCTTCATTTCCCAAGTCTTTTCCATATCCTTAGTCTTAATCCTTTGTTTGTAGAGCAGAAATTCCAAGTGCTAGAATCTATGATCACAGGTGCAATAAATGAAGTTTATCTCACTTTGAAAATCAGCTTGCCCCTGGATCTCTTATTTCAGCTAAATAAAGATATTAGGAAGAACTTTCTCTTTGAAGAAAATAAATATAAAGATATAAAAGATTTTAGAGAACAATAAATGGCTTCAACATGTTTAATCATCAATTCTTCAATTATTAGCGGGTTGTACTAAAATCTTTGATTTTTCTCCTGTGGCAACAAATTCTAACCTCAGTTGGCATGCTTGGCTTACAGGTTGATATGCGTGATTTCTTCAATGCACCAAATGGGTCATCCAAGCAATCTCCACCTGCCAATGAGAGACTTGTAACAGACCCCTCACAATCTCCCTTGGGTGGGAGGACGGTATGAGAACTCCTTAAAGGATGCTTTTTTGTTTATACTTAATGGGTCGAATGTTGTCTGTAATCATTGAATGCTTCCTAATTTACAGGATGTGTTTGACTTGCCTTTTCACATGGCTAGAGATCAAATTGAAGAAAGTCTCCGAACCAAGATGTCTTCCATAAAGGTATTTTCATTTATATCTCTACTTTGTTGGAGTATTGACCAGCTACTCTGCCAGCAAATGAAAATTTTAATTTCTCATAAATCGCAAAATTTGAGACTTCGTGTGGATCTGAACTATGTGATCATTCTCATCTTTAGATTCATAAAGTAGTAACTTTGGGAGTTGATCCATAATCTTGGCCGCATCAAATTGTTGACACATTTATACTTTTGTAAATTTGAAGGAGCGTATGGTTCAACTACAAGATGCACAGAAAGGAGCAGAAGTCACTTCTGAAGCGACTGAGAGAGAACTTGAGCTCGAAGCTCAACTTGTTGAGGCAAGAAGCATAATCCAGGAGCAGGTATTTGCCATTGTTCGAGCATCATAAATTATAGCATTCTAGTTTAGTTGCTATTTAGGCTAAGTGATCTATAAGACAAGTGATTTGCTGTTATTTTTTGTTTATCATTGAAGGGTTTGATTAAGCAAAAAATCAGATTTGGGTTTAAAGCAGCTTATTATTGACTACTAAGCTATCTGGATGCATTGAGGCTGTGCTAGTTCTTTCTGTTCTTTTTTATTTTTTTGCTGTCTCCCCTCCCTTGACTTATCTGTTCAAATATATTTATTGCATTTTCTCTAAAATTTTGTCATCTAGGTTCTCTCTCGTTTGTTTGGAAGTTGTTTTGATAACAATACTGTATTTTTTGGTGATGAATCACACCTTTCAAGATGTTTTTCATCTTTTCATTTCTAACATAATATTGTTACACTTAAAACACCTAGAAGTTTAGAAGTATTATTATCCTGCCATTTTGTTATTGTTTATTGTTTGATGATATTAGGAATATCATTGTTGGGTTTTGTTGCAGGCATCTATAATGTCTAAGCATCTTGCGAAGTCAGAGAGGCCAAGGTATTCCACTGACTACTCATGTTCTATGGAACACTGTATTTCATTAGGCAACTTTGCAGGAGATTAATGGCCTTTTAATTTTGACAGGGAATCTATCATCTCTTCACCAGCTGAGGTACGATATACATCTTCATTGCATTAACACCAAAAAGAAGAAAAGTTTCATCATTCTGCTTTGGTGGTACTTGCCAGATTTAGATACTTCATGCTCAAACATTAGCTTTTCTGATTTTGAGAATTGTGGTCGATGCTGGAGGTGTTCATTTTGGGTGTTGACCAATAATTTAGTGTAACATGGAACTCTGCTCAGAGGATTAGCCTACTTTGCCCATGCATGAAAATGTCTTCTGGCAAATCATAAAATTTGAGGAAAGTGATAACCATGTGATCAAACTGAGCTTTAGATTCATAATTGTCATCTTTAGGAGTCGATACATAATTCATGGGTTTACATGGAACTCTGGTTGGAATACTGACCTTCTGGTCTGGCCTGCTTTTGTAAGTACTGACAATCTTCTGTCTAATTTCTAGTCAGCCAACCTGAAAAGCAATTTCTAAATGTTAACGATGCTATAATTTTATTATTATTTGGTCTTTATATGGATAGAAACTAGAAGGAAATGTAGTTATGTTCTCAAATATTTTATTTATTCTCAAGAACGGAGGATTAGGAGATTGATTTAGTGGAGTTAGATTGGTTGCATCTGCTTTTACTAGGATGCATCTTGTAAGATTTTCTGTTTCATTTGTGTGTATACAAAATATATACCATGGTTGTTGATCTCATTGTCTCCCTCGATTTTTTCAGGGAGTACGAGACCAACGTGGTTGATGGCACTGTCTCCATCTTTGGCATGAAGATCGATTCAGTTGGCTGCATACAAAGGTGAAGGAGCCCAGCATGTATGTAAACATTGTATACTTTCCTAACCAGAATATCCAGTATGGGTTGTCCTGTTTGTTGCAAAACCTTGAGAGCATAGTTGATTCTTAGCTGTGGTGTTAATGTAATTAGTGTCTTGCATGTGCATAGAGTTCCTTCCAGTGCAATTTCATCCATCCATCCCTTAGTTGTTTATGGTTCTGCGAATCGGGTTCCCCATCTAACATTATGTTGCTTCTGCAAGTCGTTCTTGGAGCGCATATTCTTACTTGGATTTTGCTTGTAACCTTCAACTATATAAATTATAAGGTTTGAGTGGCAGTTCTTCCTCCTTGGAATTGTGCTCCAGAACAGCTACTCCTTGAGAAAAGATAACGGAAAGGTTACACCGTTTTTCTATTTATTAGTGCCCTCTTTTTAAATTGATTTTTTTTATTTCATCCTTTAATATTGGGTTGATTGAGAATTAGCTTTCATAATTTTTTTAGCACGGTAATCCCAGTCTTGTGACCTGATCATGAGTATAAAATGTTAACTCGGGCTGATGTCAACTTTTTTTAATTTTTAATATTGGTTTTCTTTTGTGACATCATTCTTCAACACTAGGTTTGTTGTAGATTTAGTTTCATAATTGTTTTCTCTTTCTTTTTTATAAGGTCATTCATGTGCCATGATCTAGGTTGCATGTATGGCGGGCTTAGACAAGTTAGCTTGAATTTTTTTTTTCTAGTCATTGTTTTAACACTAAATATCTTTTCGGCTCCACCCTTTAACATTTTATTTCTTTGAGATTTAGGCTTCATATTTGTATATGTTTTTTCTTCTAGTAGGTTATTCTTTTTGTATTATCCGACTCATGAGGTTTGGTGATCTTGTCCAGGTTTGCTAGTGTTTTATTTTCTTTGAGTTTGTTTTATTTTCTTTTTTTTATTTCAACCTTCTATATTTAGATTGTTGGGAATTAGGCATCGTTTATTTGCTTTCAATGAGATTTCCGACTCATGAGGTTTGGTGGTCTTGTCCAGGTTTGCTAGTGTTTTATTTTCTTTGAGTTTGTTTTATTTTCTTTTTTTTTATTTCAACCTTCTATATTTAGATTGTTGGGAATTAGGCATCGTTTATTTGCTTTCAATGAGATTCCGACTCATGAGGTTTGGTGGTCTTGTCCAGGTTTGCTAGTGTTTTATTTTCTTTGAGTTTGTTTTATTTTCTTTTTTTTATTTCAACCTTCTATATTTAGATTGTTGGGAATTAGGCATCGTTTATTTGCTTTCAATGAGATTAGTTCGGCCTCACGACTTAGGTCGCGAATTTCAATGAGAATCAACCTGGAAAAAAAAATATTTGAAGTTTTAATATTTCATATGAAAAAATTAAGAAATAACCCATATGAATATAAACTATACATACATGTTATAAATAACGAAGTTTAAAAGATTATTTCAAAATGTTTTTTATCCCACATTAAAAAAATACTATATTAGTATATTATTCTTTTAAGTTGAAGTATTTAAACTAAAAATGTTTTTTTATTCCACATTGAAAAAATATAATTTTTTTTTATGAACATAAAATATATATATACTAAAGGGTTTCAATTCTCACATTGAAAACATAAAATATTCTTCTAGTATTTATATAATAAATTTTAAAAAAGATGAATAATCAACTAAAAAATATAAAACAAAAGGGGTTTTTAGTTAGAAAAAAAAATACACTTGGAAACAAAAAAGATCTCAATCGAGTTTTACCAAATCATCCGAGTTACGAGTCATCCTGCAGGTCAACCATGTTTTGTCAAATTTTTATTTATTTTATTTTTTTATCTTATCTGAATCAATCCGGTCATCAAATTAACCTGCTGGACAATCCAAATTTAATATCTATGCGAATACGTTTTACAGTACTCAATCGTGTGTACTTTGATTTAAGAATATTAGCATATTTAAAGGTATTCTCAGTCCACTTTTTATTAACAAGATATAGTCTTCCTCCTATCAGGTTTCAAAGCGTTTCCGAATTAGTGTCTTACCATAAATTATTCCTCTTACCTCCAATATACAATTATTCCTTCCAAGTCAGAATGAACATTCTTAATTAATCAACCAAATGCATTATTTAGACAAGACATATGTGCCATCAGTCCAATAATGAGTTCTTTCTTGAGCCAGTGAGTTAAAATGCATGAATACCTCCGAGTTTGCAGAACCAATAGCGCGCGCGCATGCATTATTATTAATCCGAAGATAAATTCTCTCTTTTAAAATTCTTGTTTTGCATGAAGAACACAGTTTTTTTCTACGATTAGGTTAACAACCTCATTAATATAATAAACTCCACTTGCTTTAGTAAAATCACGAGTTAAGGAAAGGAAGGAAACCCCTCAAAAGTCAACTGAATATACAATTCGTCTAACGTATAGATTCAGTGAAAGGTAACTTCCAAACGGGGACCTTTTCCTCTGTAGCAGCAATAACTTCATAAAATGATGGTGGTCGCCTGGTGACCACTCTGAGAGGGCATTTTAGTCTCTGGGCTAAGCGATCTAGGGTTATTTTGGAACTTGTGCTCTCACATCATGCTTGCTTGGCGTTTTCATGTGCTGGTTCATGGGTTTTAGACTGACTTAAGAACAAAGCCTATTCCTCTCTTTTCATCTGTTTTTGCTTGCCTATAACTAAACGAACTCAATTCGCGCAAAAGAGAAGTAACCACAAATATTCAAAGTGAGAAAGGAAAAGCGGGATCATGTAGCCCAGACTACACCATTTGCCTAAGAAAACGGAGAATCTCTCTCTCTCTCTCTCTCTCTCTCTCTCTCTATATATATATATATATATATATATATATATAATAGCTTAATGAACTTATATCCCTCAACAGCAAAAAACATTTCCATCGTTGCATCACTACTGTTTTACAGAAACAGCACAAGTTTGCTGCTAAATTATTTAGGCTATTGAAATATCATCCAGATATAATTTGTTATGGATTTTGTCCATGGCGGTACCGATACTGATCATGAGAAGAAAACTTCTGTTCTTCAAGGAGATAATTTCTTCATCGATAGAGTTATCTCAAGAAACTCTTCTGTGGGTTGCTCTTCAAGTATATTATACTACCGGAGTGCAGAAGGGGTACCATTTAAATGGGAAATGCAGCCAGGGACACCCAGAGATCCCCCCAAAGAAGAAATTATTCCGGCACTTAGCCCCCCGCCGGCTATGCTCAGCTTAGGGTTGCCAAAGCCATGCATAGATATTGAAGAGCCTAAGACTTCAATGCGGTCAAGGTTCGGATTCTGGAAACACATCAAGAAAAATAAAAGAAACAAGAAATCCCAACAAAGGGTCTCAGGGGAATAATGTTATAAATATTGTTAATGATGAGTCTTGTACATTTGAAAGGTTTGATTTTTATGGCTCTGATAATGGTGATTTCATGGCCTCGTCTCCGCGCAATTCAAGCTCTTCGTCTTCACTGTCTTCCTCTAATGGCCATTCAAGGCAATTGTCGAGAATCGAGAGTCCTTCCAGGGGATCAACGCAAGAGCCTCATGGTTGCATTCCTTGGAATTTTAACGCAGTTCTTGTTAGTGTTGCGAGGCGAAATATCTGAAAATTTCCCTTGAGATCATATGCTATCTGTAGTAATCATGCGGTAAGAATATTAATTGGTTTTTTGTGCTTTGTTTGGTGATACAAATCAAGAATTTCGTGGTGCTCTTATGTATATCAACATCATATGTATATTATTACACCGAATTATGCGTTAATTTATAATAATTTTTAGCATCAAATTAATGATCAGCTGATATACGTACAGGCTCCCATTCTTGCCTTAATCATTATTGCTTTCATGATTAGTCTTGTTGTTTCACTTCAATCGGTATTTTAGCTGGATACTACAAACTAAGAGAAATAGAAAAGTAAGAGAAAATCATATTCCTTTTATCATTGCTTCTTTTAATTTAGTGGTTAGGTTTGTCATAGAATAATTCTGTACCCTTTGTTTCTTTATATTTTAGAAAAATTCAAAAAATATATTTTCTCAATAATTTGTTGGCAGGTTCTTCTTAATTAATTAGCACATGTATGTATTTTTTATACTGTAATCTGTGTAAGAGAATATTCTAGGAGAGAAAGAAGGGAAAATATATATTTTTTCCTCCTCCATTTTGATGCCTTTTTAGCTTTTTGGGTGAATACCACCTCTCCATGGCATTGAATTTTGTTAGGTCTACTTTTAGTGCATTCATGAATGTACAGATTTTGTTGGGGGTGGAGGATGAAAAGCAGAAATGTAATTAATATACAATATGGGAGACAGGATATGTGAGTGATGACTTGACATAATTAATAGTCAACTTTTCTAAGTCGGAAGTTGATTATAACATTTTTTGAAAATCTAAAGTTGGAAGATTTCAAAAAGGTTTACCAAGGAGTAATATGCTTGGTATAAAATTAAAACTTGCTCATGTGCTTTATTGAGAATTTAATTTCATCCCTCCTCGATTGTGAGAGTTTGAATATGATTGTTTTCTTATGTAAAATTAATTTAAATTTTGAATGAGGTTCATCAAGATATAATTAATATATTATAGATAAAAAAAATTTCTAACTTATATAGTTTTTAAAAAAGATGAATACATAATTGTGTTTGATAGTGGTAAACATAACAATTATCTTTGTATCCTTTTTTGTTGATGATGGATAAGATAAAATAAAATTAATATGAAAAATATATTTTATCCCTTTCGACTTATAACCTGAGACTTTCCTTGAATTGATTCTAGATCGAGTTTTAAAATTATAATAATAATTATTTTTTACATATCTTAGTTGAATAACTTTGGAATTAAAAGTTTTTTATAGTGATATTTTAGAGATAAAAAATAATAAATATTGTTTCTAGAGACATGTCTCCTCAGTATCTCTTGTTTTAGAAATATAGAAATTCATTCTAAAATTTTTCTAAAAACATTTGTTTTTATGTTTCTATCTTTATCTATTCAACTAAATACGTTTTGTTTTTATTGTCTTTATTTTTTTTTATTATCTTAAAACAATAATTAAATACTACCTAAATGATTGAAAAAATGACAAGAGAAGTAATTTAGAAAATTGAGAATCATTAATTTAAAATCATCCCACCAAAAAAAGAAAAACAATGAAACAGAAAGAAAAAAAAAAAAAAGGAAGGATTTCATTTACTGTGGAAAGGTTCCATACAAACATGTTAAAACTATTAACACTTTTCTCGATTAGTAATATGTGCAAATTTGCATAATATAACTTTCCTTTTTATTTTATTCAAGCAATTTAATGTGGGTGTCTATTTTTATTATCTTTTGATTGAATAAAAAAATTATTTTAATTAAAAAAATTATCAAACACAATCAGGTAAATGTCTTTTCTTCAGAAATTAAATATTTTGATCTATATCTATCTCTTAATTTTTCCAGTTTTATTTTTAATTATCGTTAATTACTTTTTTCTTTTAATTTATTGGCACACATAATTCTTGATTTATTTTATTACATGTATGTATAAAAAATTTTATTTTCACTTAAAAAAATTAGATACAAAAATACATTAAAGAAACTATATATATAATTTTTTTTATAGTAAATAAAAATATTTAACCGGCGCGGTGGAGCATAGGTCACATTACTATTTATTATCTAGATGCCGTCTAATTACCTAGTTTCAAGATCCAAACGAAATTGTGGATCACATTGAACCGGATGGGAGCAAAATTGGGTGACATTGAATAGATTGGGGGTTCAGTTGAAAAATTAATTAATTCAAAGTTTTTAAATAAAGTGATTATCAATTCATGTAGATAGCAATCGGAGACCCCACTGTGGATTTGTAATAGTGCCAGAAAAGAGAGACTGGGGCTATCAAGAAAACTAAACTAAATGATGTGGGGAAATTAGTGTAGATCAAGAGATATTTTACTATGGATCGTAATAATAGTTTTATTTTCAATTTTTCATCTTATCTTTTTGTGAGATGTTTCTTTGGTTGTTTGTGTTTTTTTTTTCTCTTGACAACTAAAGTGTACAATTATTTGTCTAGGTTAGGTAAAGGTTGCCAGACCCAAACACCTTGAGTCTGACAAACACGCCAAATCTTTTGGGTTTGGTATGGCCGCTAAACCCAAAAACCTATATAAAATATTTTTTAAAAAAAATTAATCAAAATTTCTATTTAAGATATTTGAAGATTAATTTGAATTTTTTTTATAAAAAATAAAAAAAAATTATAAAAAAATTAATTAGTATTTCTGTTTATGATACTTCAATGGTAGTTTAAATATTTTTTTAATAATAATAAAAAAAATAATTTGCATTTTGGTTTCGGATACTTTAAGGGTAGTTTAAGTGTTTTTTTTATACCAAATAAAAATATTTATAAAAAAAATAATTAAGATTTCTGTTTAGGATACTTAAATGATTGTTTAAATGTTTTTTTATATAAAATAAATAAATAATTAATTAGTATTTTTATTTATGATATTTTAAGGATTATTTGAATTTTTTATTGCCAGACTTAACTGGCTTGGATCTTGGCCATCAGATTTAAGTATCTTGTGTTTGGAATTCCAATTAGATCCAAATGTCTTAAGACTAACATGATCGCCAGACTTAAGTTTCTAGGGTCTAGCATGTCGCCAAAACCAAGACTCATAAGTTTTACATGACTATCAGACTCAATGCACTTAAAATATTTTTTATACCCTTAATACTTGTTTTACATTTTAAAAGTGAAATGCGGACCTATATACTAGTAATTACTAAGCTCACTTGGATAGGTTGACATCAAAACTCAATGCTAGCCTCCATAAAAAAATCATTGATTTTATTAAGTGTAATTGGTTTTATATAAATTTAAATCAAATAAAATTAAGAATTTTTTTTTTTCTTATAAAGTCTCATCAAATAAAAATAAGAAAAAAACTTGTTTATCTAGATATTTTATGTTTGGTTGAGCCAATGATTTGTTTTTGTTATTATTTTAACAAGTATTTGAAGATTATTATTGGCTGCAAAATATTTTAAAAGTGTATAAAAGTGTGATAATCATTATTTTTTATAATTTTTTAATTATATATATATATATTAAAATAATATTTTTGACAATCAACTCATTAAAACAATTAAAATATATAAAAATTTTATTTTTAATAAAAAAATTTAAATTTTGATCAATTTCTATTTTAAGCTGCAATCCCAAACCGGCGCTTAAAAAAAAGAAAAAGAAAAGATGGCGGGAAGGATGAGAAAGTGGCACCCATGTAAAATTGTAAATAAATGACCACAGGCTTCTTTGAGACGCTAACACAGAAAATTTATGATAAACAGAAAACGCAACAGCAGAGGCTGTGACAGAGAGACATAAAAATGTATGGGAGCAGCCAATTCGATGGAAGCGCCGCAGCCTTCATGGGCGGCGGATTCATGCCTACTCAAACCGCTCACCCTCCTTCTGATTCCTCCTCCATCTCCAAAGTACCTTTTCATTTCTCTTGTCTTTTTACTCAGTTTTACTTTGATCATCAAATAAATTGAAAATTTCCTAATTTTGTTGTTTAAATAAACGGTAGATCAGGGTTTTGGTTTATGCTTTTCCTGAACCTAGGAAAATTAGCTATACCTTGTAGTTCGTGGGAGCATAAGAAGATTACTAGGGTTTTATTTGTATATTTTATTTTTGAATGACAGAATCGGGAGGCGCGGTGCTTGTTTCCGCTGACTGTGAAGCAGATAAGCAACCTAGCAAGTAATGATGAATCTAATTTTATCATTGATGGTGCTGAAGTTAACAATGTAATGTTTTGTTTTTATCACACTAGAATGACTTGGGTTCTCTTTCTTTCTTTCTTTCTTTCTTTCTTTCTTTCTTTTAAATTGGATTATGAGGTTTTTCTTTAAAAAAATTGTTTAGGTTACAATTCTGGGGAGGGTATCCCACAAGGAAGACAAGGCCAGCGAGTACACTTTTTTAGTTGATGATGGAACTGGACAGATTGAATGTACCAAATGGTGAATTTCCTTTCAATTTTGTTGTTTTTTTTTAAAACAAATTCCGTGTCGGGGAATTGCACTGTGGGGTTATTTAGTGTTCCATTTGATTAAGTTGTGTTTAGTGTTTAAATTAGTAATATTGTGGCTATAATGCAATTTTTTTTCATGTTGTACAGGGTTCAAGAAAGCTTCGATACAGAACAAATGGGGGAAATCTTGTATGTTTTGTACCGCACTCGGACTATGCCTACTTGCCCTTTCTTAAAATTCTTGTTGCTTATAGTTTAATTGATTAATTAATTTTCTTTGCCAAGTGTAATTTTCCACCACATCATGTTTTTCAGTGAAAAGATTGTGTGCATGTTGGGCTGTTGAGGTTGTGTGAGGAAAATAAATGGAAGCTTGAAAATTTTTTGCATGTTGGCTTGGAATGGAAATTGCTGGTGTAGGATGCCAAGTTTTATTTCGATTTCCTTCAACCTCAGCAGCCAAGATGAGCATGAAAGATTATTCCTGAACTAATTGGTTAACACCTAAATAGATTTTCAAGTGACCTCATCTTTTTACAATTAAATTAATATGTTTGATACTATTTTAATTACCTTTACTGTAGAGTTGGCATGTATGTTCGTGTTCATGGACACTTGAGAGGGCTGCAGGGCAGAAGGTTCTTGAATGTCTTCTCCATTAGGTATGCATTTGTATTTCCTTTTCTTTCATCTGTTTATTTTTTCATGAATACGGACAAAGTAGACCTGCAACCCAGCACAGAATGCCTGTTACTCTATAGTTATTAAGTCATTGTTGGATAAGATATAGGCCCATAAATTGTCTACATGCTGTTTGATTATTATATTTCTGTGTCAGTCATCTTTTGAAATCCTATATGATCTAATTACTATTGAGGTGTCTGGTTAACTCGCAATTTGAATTTTTTTAGTTACCTTTATTTATATTTTAACTGCACAACTTACTCTACATAATAATTCTCAAGTCATAACATAAGTTTTTCCAGACTATCCCTTTATGGATGCTACTTAAGTTTGTATTTCAAAGTTCCATTACCAGGGAAAAGATCTTTCCTAACCTCAGGGCAGTTGCTTTGAAAAAAATAGGAGAAGCTGCAATTTGATTCTTTTAACAATAGTTTGGAACCATCCTTCTGATTTATTAGGACTAAGGTGGGTCATTCTAAGAGATGTGTTGAGATTAGGAGCTCATCTTCCCCCCTTTTGACTTAAATTTACACTAAAATGGTGTTTTCTTGTTCAATTGAATGTACAGGAGCAATAGCATTTTAAGCAAACTGTTTTACTTTTGCATTTCTTTGAAGACAATACCCATATTGTCTTACTTATTGATCTTCTGACATTTTTATCTAATGGAATACCCTTTAATCTTATTCAAAGAAATTTGGAGGCAACCAGATACTCATTGACTTATCATATTTTCTTGGTGCCAAACATACTGGGTAAAGATGATTTATTTTTGTACAATTTTGGAACCAGCATCCGAGTCTATTTGTACAAGTTTGATCTTGTGCATATTTCACCCCTTTTGCCTGCCTTGCTCCTTTTTATGGATCTGCAGTCATTCAACTTTACAAATGCAAACCATTTTCATGCATTGCATGTTATGGCAAGCAGAAAACAACAAATTTTAGTTTGACTGGGCTTTATTATTATTTTCTTGCGTCTGTTAGCAGTATGTGTATATTTGAATCAGGAACTGTATGGGAGAAGTCAGTTTGTTAATGTTACTTCTCAAATCTTCAGTTGCAGCATTTGTTTCTTGTAAGAGAGTTGCAGTGCATGTGGATAAAACAATGCTGTCTGTTGTGTTGAATACAGTGTTGTCAAAGGCAAAAGGTGATAAAAAGTGCCAAGCTTGTAAAATGCCCAAGGCGCGCCCTAGGTGCTTGCTCAAATGAACCAAGGCGATATGCTATAGATTAAAAAAAAAGTGTATAATATTATATTATATAAATCTAAAATTTATATCTCCCAAATTAAGATTAGATCATTAGAAAATAAAAATAAAATATAAAATTCCATAACATGGTCATATAGAGCTATATTTTTCACCCTTAAAACAAAATAGATAATTTAAAGTATTAAGTAGCCAAATAGATTAAAAAGCAAACTTAAATATCATCATTTTTATTCATTAATCTTCAAAAAATCTTCATCCATGCTTTCTTGTTATGTACTTGTGTTGTTGTTCTCTGACTCTGTTCAATGCAAAGTTTGGCTGGTGTTTTTCATCAAGCATCCTTCCTTGACATGACTGCATGTCTCCCGCTTTAATTAATTTTTTTATTCTTTTACCCTAATCTTTGTTTTTTACAAAAATACTCCTAAGTTGTTTCTTGTGGTAAATTAAAAAATGGACAAATAGGTCAAAACATAAATCAGTTAAAAAAAATCCAACAAAAAAAAAGTTTTCCAACTAGGCACTTGCTTTAATGCCAACTCATGAGGCGCTCTCTCAGGTAGCTTTTCATTGAAATTCATTGCATGAGGCTAATAAAGGTGTTGTGGACTCGCCTTGTTTGGAGTTCCTAGGCTAACTTGAATGTATGACTTTTCCCAATCCATGTACTTTCTATTCTCTCTTCCTTTACTTGAGAGATCCTAACAAATATATATACTTGAGAGGGTTTATTTTCATTTTTATTGCAATTATACTGAATACTAATTGAGTAGTAACTCTGTTATTGGCCAACTCAACCCATCTTCAGCTGTGTGGTTAGGTGTCTTGATTGAGCAATTTTGCATTTCTGGTCTGAATGCATGGGCTTTGAATATTCTTAGCATGGTGTTCTCAGTAGTTTACTGTCAGAAATGGTGTTTCCATTTTAATTCTCTTGTGGCTGACCATGATTGCTGGTTTTGAATTTGGAGTCTAGGCAAAAGATGACGAACTGGTCGTTGCACAGTACCACTTCAACACTATTCTTTTGGCCCTCAGAACCTTCTCTCAATGTTTCACCTTTTAAAAATCAAAGTAAAATTATTACATTTTCACATCTAAATATCAAAGTGACATTCTTTTGTTTGTTAGTATTAATATCCATTGACAAGAGATTCCCTTTTTGGACTTCCTTTTTCATAGCTTAATTCATGCATCTAATTAATGAAAAACTGCCTCTTTTGACAAAAGAAAGCTATCATGGTGACAATTGTTTGTCCTGTTTCCTAGTTGAATTATTTGTCTGAATAAAACCTCCAGCATTTATGTGTTATTTTTCTGACTATTAACGTGACTATTCTCTTTTAGAGTCTTAACTTCAGACTTTTTGTGTGGTTTTCAGGCCTGTTACTGACTTTAATGAGATTCCAGGCCATTTCATTGAGTGCATATATGTCAACTTCTACAATACCAGGTTACGGGTATTGGTCTATTTATTGCAATAATGCTCTAGTTTATTCCAGTATGATTTTGTAATTGATACGATACAGTAGCTTTGATTGTGCACCACATTTTCTTACTGGATATGACCTCATACCACTAAATTCAGGGTGTCACTTCTCAGCCCCCAGTAGCAAATTCAACAAGTATCCCTTTAAAGGGATACCAAACTGCCCCTCCATATCAAGTAATCAATCTCATCCTGGGAATATTGTTTTGCTGACTTGTTGAGTGATCTTTTTATTGGTGCTCAAATTTTCTTCTTTCAGTCATCTGTGTATTCCAGTGCTGATGGACTGAACAATGTTAGTCAGATGATATTAAATTTCTTGCAGCAACCTGCATATCTGTAAGTTACATTTGATACCCTGAAATTCTGAAGTGAAACTTTTATTTTAATGAATGTTACTAGATGAAATAGAACACTAACCATTGGATACATGTGACCCACAGATGATGGTTGTCAGTGCCACATATCCAATGGTGCTGGGAATTCATGTCTCTTTTTTCATTAAACATGGCACTACTCAACTCTTCAATGAATTTTCTTGTCTTCATAGTGTTGAACTCTCATTAAGCTCTTTTCTTATATATCTACTTCTATCTGCCGTTGCGTATTCAGTTTAACCTAGCACATCATATAACAATTTGGATGTGTTCTCTTGTTAATTGTTTTATTTGTTTTGAAATCTTTAATTGAAGACTTGAACTTGCGACCAGGAAAATCTATAGGCAAGTGGTCAGCTAGTCATATCTACAATAGGGTCTGATAATTTATAAGGGGAGAATAGCTATAGCCTCTTGGCAACTTTTAGCTGCTACTAAACTAAAATTCCCTTGTTTACCCCTGTTTCCTGTAATGCACCACTGCTTACAAATATTAACTCTAGTAACAATTTGCAAGAAGCAAATAAAAAAACATAGAACATGCCAATCCCGTGAACCAGCTTGTATAAGGTGGTCAAAAGATGACTGGATAGAGAATGGAATTTAGTATGCCTATCAATATGTTCTGCATCCACAATACCATTTACTTGATTAATTACATGTAATTACAGATTATGTATGAACTCTCCACTTCTATTTAATGCATTGTAATAACGTGCTGTGGAACATAATTTTCTCAATGCTGTTTAACCCACTATTAATAAACCATAGAAGTTCAAATAAGATGATTTGTTTTGTGTTAGATTTATAAAAGATGAATAGTTAGTTCGTCCAAAGACAATATTATGCACTTTTGTAGTTCTTGTGTTTGTGTAATAGATGCGAGTTATGCTTGAACATGTCTGTATGCAGACATGCATCCTTTTCTGTATGGTAACAACATTTGATCCTTAATGAGATCTTGGACTCTATGTACTTTGATTCGGCACGCTAAAGTTTATCCAATAGTCAAGCTTTATTGTTATTCATGTATTTGCTGCATGCTCATTATTATATGTTGTTTGACCCATTGTGATCTTCAATTCTCTAGGAACACCGAGGGAGCTCACTATGATGTCATTGCCCGTCAGCTAAACATTCCAATGAATAAGCTCAAGTCTCTTTCTCCCGCCCCCCCCTCTTATGTGTCAGCTTTCAGAGAGGAATTTGCTAACATCCCCCTCCTTGCTCTTTGACAGGGAAGAACTACAGATGCTGGTTGACAATGGCCTCGTTTACACAACAATCAACGATGATTACTACAAGTCTACTGTTAATGCCTGATATCTTTATAAGTTTTGCTAATGGTCATGAGGCCCTGGCAGTATTTGGGATTTGTTTCCCAATTCATCCTCAGCATGGTTGAGAAAAGTAGCACACTTTGTGTACGGTTTGTCCACGGAATGTGCTTCCGTTTGTTTATATGAAATGAAGGAAGAGTCCGGCTGTTATATAGCATATTATAGTTATATAGAGCCCATTTAATCTCTTTGGTACGGTGACAGTGACAACGGTCCAGTAATCTGCCATTCTATCGTACCCAATGAAGGGCAAAGGATGCAGTCTCGTGTTCAAGTCCCAGATTTGTCGGTGTGTTTGTATGAGAAAGCTTCCATTGCACGGAAAATTAAACACGAGAAAATATTACTAGGAAGAGGTTGGTGGGTCTTGAGAACACTAACCCATTTGTTTCTGCAGGGACAGACAGAACGCGTTTCTGGAAGGCCGCACGTGTGAACCGATAGGGTTTTGCGAAATCACGTGCGCTAACAATACTACAGCCTACCTCTGTAGCCCTGCCCCGGCAACCGAGCTAGTTGTCTTCTAATTGAGACAGGGCACGTGCAAGTTGTCATCTAATTGAGAAAGGGCACGTGCACTAGCCCTAAATCTTTGACCATTCTCAGATCAGACTGTTTACAAGCAACTTATTTAATAACAGCAAGTTACAGCCTTTGTCTTATTCCAGTTGTTAATTTTGCCGAAGTAGATTGACCATGAGAGCTTCCTTTATTCCCTCGGCCTGGCTGTAATTGTAGAATCGAGGATGGGTGAATACGTCTTACATAAAAAAATAAATTATTAATAATAATAAATGACAATAAGGTATATAGAAGGGTGATTATTTCTGGTTTGGTCTGGTTTTTATTTTAAAAAATAACCAAATTATTTTTAAAAAAATTAAAACTGAAACCATTTAAAATTGATTCTAACAGATTAATTTTGGTTAGATTAATTTATGTCAAAAACTAGAAAATTCTATATATAGTTTTTTTGGGCTTTTTGTGACTTCTAATGGGCTTTTGAAAGCCTTGTAATTGGTCTGAAAAGTCAGAGAAGATGTTGGAATGCACTGGATGTTAGGGAATAGTGGTGGCGCGTCATCGCCGATAGAAAAAAAACATCTTATGGATCAGAATTGACTTCTCTTTTCTCTTCTTGTGTTGGCAGTGTTGTATCTAATTACCTCCAAACAAGAGAAATTCACACAAAACAATCGATTTTATTTTTTATTGTAACAATCTCGGTGATTTTTTTTCATAGATGGCTTCTGTTAGTGGCTCAAGGCATAGTGGTTTGGCTGGGTTGTAGTTTGTTTTGAGGAGCAGCGTTGATTGGAAAAGGCAATGGATGAGGCTTCGGTTGGAGTGGCTGGAGTTATAATTGTCGGTTGAGATGGAAGTTCGTGTGTGGTGTTTCTCAACGTCGGTGGAGATGGAAATGGGTTTGTGTTGGTGGTGTTGTCACGGGTTGGAAAAGTAGGTGATGGTTGCGCTACTGAAGGGTTCAATTTTATTGATGATAGGATGAGAAAGAAGCGGTGATGTTATATTTGCTCAGTTTATATGTTTTAAAATATTTTTATTTGTTTTACTTTAAATTAAATTTTTTAAAATATTTTTAGATTATTTTAATGTATTGATATAAAAATTAATTTTAAAATAATTAAAAATATATATTATTTTAATTCATTTTCAAATAAAAATTATTTTAAAAAATAACTATAATCATATTTTTAAATAAATTTAGTTGTGAGATGTTGTTTGTCTCGATAAGTTCGTTATCACTTAGGTTATCATTTAGAGGTATTGTCATTGTTTCCCTACATCCAGTGCATTCCGATTGAAGGTTGGGTGTAAGGGAGGTGGTGATGACTGGTTTGTTAGAGATTTATGGTTAGAAAACAAATTATTTTAATTTATAGTATTTGTGGTTTTTTTAGTTATATTTTAAGGTTCGATTATTTCATTTTTAAGTTTATAAAACAAAACCAAAATAAACCAAATGTTTTTTAAAATTTTCTAATTGTTTTTTTATTTATTTTTTTTTAATTGATTTTTTAATTATTTTTTCTTCCCCTGTATATATACATGAATGGGCCTTTCAAGCTAAACAATGAGGCACTGCAAATTATTTGCCTTTGAAAAATAATTCTCAGCTTCAATCAAAAGATCAACATTTCTTCTTTTTTTCCCCATAAATTAGAATATATTATTAAAGGAGCTAGCTCTTCTATTATTAAACAATGACTAGACCTAGTAATTTGCTTCTTCTTTTTATCTAGTGATTATCAAACAAGATTTAGATTTTAAATTCATTTTTCCCGTTACATGTACAAGTAACGGGAAAAATTATTTTTATATAATTGCTTTAATTAATTAAACTGCAACCCACGGAAGATAATGCAAATAGGGTCTCCTTTCCGTTTTTGTAGAAGATTCTGACATGACCAGAAAGGCACCATTGGGAACCAGATAAACATTACGGTGTGTATATAAACACGTTTTATTGTCGGGAATAAAAATATAATTTTGGTTGTTTTTTATAAAATATATTAAAATAATTTTTTTTATTTTTAAAAAATTATTTTTAAAATTAACGATCAAAATATATAAAAAAAAATAAACTTTTAGCAAAAAAAAATTAACTTTTTATAAAACACAGTTTACACCGTATTTTCAAATAGTAAATAACCTAAAATTACAGTGAAAAACTAAACTATATATTTTATGCCCAAAAGGTATTAACAATCGGCATATAAAAGGGCACATTTATAAAAGGTGGTGGATAAATGAATCCATTTTTTCAAGCCTGTGTAGGCATAAACCTATGGCAACGAGTTCACAAATCTTGACTCTGTCCTGTAACACTGCAAGAGTCTGTCAATCGGATGGCGCAGAATAAGCATAACGAACCTACGAGGGGTCCATGCTCCTTTATCATCATACACGAACGTATACCATTTAATTTGATAAAAATCTAAACAATTACAGCAAACGTCTCTGGCTAGAGAGAGAGGGAGATAGATAGAGAGGGAGGGGAGAGAGAGAGAGAGAGAGAGAGGGAGGGAGGGAAAATCCCTCCAAATAAAATACAAAAGATGTCATGTGAGTTGTGATCATGAACTAATAATAAAGAAATGCAAGCTAAGCTAAGCGAACGTGAGGAATGATTCGTTTCACTGACACCAAATGTTACTTTAAACATAGTTTGACCAGGAACCAAAAATGGCCTTGAATTTAAATATTTCCGTCGTTAGCTAGCTTTTACTGTGAAGATGGGAACACACTCCCGCCGAACGCTCCGCCAATAATCTCCATTTTAACTTGGAAAAACACCATCTTTTTGCGACTTTGCTTGGAGTAAAAGCATTATTTAAGACTATCATCAAGCCGGGTTTTGAGGCCGCCTGGTGATATTACCTAATCTCTTTTCACGCGGGTTTTGGTTGTCTAGCTGTTTGGTTAATCGGCTGCGTGCTTTGTTGTTTGGTCTGTGGCTTCTGAGTCACTATGAGACAACCCTTTGTGTTACATGTGGCCATAGCCTCCGCAGCGGTGGAGGTGGCGCTTCTAGAAGTGATGGGATCTTGTTTCTTACCTAATCTTATCCCCTTTATCATATTTAGATAAGGATTATCATGGCAGAATGTTATGGAGTCTTTGGACCTTACGTGGTAGCATTCGTGCTCGAGAAAAGCTGCACAAACAAATTTTCATCTCTCTAGTAAAACGCATACCACTACTCGAAACATGGTTCCTTATTAGAGAAATTATTTATTGCATGTGGTTGTGTTAGGCACATTGTTACGCGAGTATTCTTTTGTGTTAGCACAATTCAAAAACGTTTCCTGCCAATTCTTTCTTCGTCTTCTTTTCTTTCTTTTTTGTTTTTTTGTTCTTCCATTTCCTTTACAAGTTGGAGTACCCGTGAGTTTCTAACGAAATAGCATTTCCAAGTAAGAGTGTGTTTGGTATTGCGGTAGCTGTTATGGTAGTGATTTGAAAAAAAATTCTTTTATAAAAAGCATTTTTAGTTGAGGTTGATTTGAAAAATAGATGTTTGGTTAAAACTGTGGTTGAAATTGAGGTTGAAGAAAAAATAGTTTAATATATTTGGTTAAGAATGCTTTTGAAATTGAGGTTATAAAATAATTTTAAAAAATATATATTAATATTGATGATTTTTAATTTAAATATTGTGGATTTAACTAATGCTATTACATCATGAAATAAATCATACTTTATATAAAATATTTTTTATTATTCCATGAAACCATCTACAATTCCATTATGTATGAAGTACATCCGACAAGAACTACAGTTTTCATAATTTTTTGAGCATGTAATAAAATTAGATAAAATATTATCAGGTATAAAATTGATATTACAATGCGGGTGAATTTAGTTCACTCTAAACTAGTTTTTTAAAAAAAAAATGTTAAAAAAATAACATTAAAAAAAAAGGAGTTCACGCAGTGTAATTCACTTGTGAACAGTGCAAGTGAATTGCAGTGTTCGTTATTTTTTTAAGTGAACAGTGCAATTCTTTTGCACTGTTCGCATGAACAGTGTATCAATGTACACTATTCATATTAATTGCATTGTTCATTGAAAAGTGCAATTAACATAAACAGTGTAAGAAAAGCATGAAAAAATTGCTTGCACAAAACCGCAGGTGAAACATCAAATTTTCGTGGGTCCCATGACCAAAACACAGCTGCTGAAGATAACCAAACATTATGTTATTGAGTTTGAAAAAAAAACGTAGAAGCTAATGCAGAGCCAAACACTCTATAAGACTAGAGCTAGAACGCAAATGATTAGCTAATTTTTATTTTATTTTTTGGATTTGAAGAATCTCCAAAAGGCATTCAAGTATATGATAATAGCAAGATTTATCCATTATATTACAATTGAAAAGTTCTGAATCTGCAAGACTAAGAATCTATTTTCCTGAAATAATCAATTAGATAGTGTTGCTGGTAAAAAAAAAAAAAAAGTCATAACACTACCATTGTTCACGGAAGAAACTAAGCAAAACAAAGAGGAGGTAAATAGGCATAACACTACCATCGTTCTCAAAAGAAGATCTCATTACCATGAGGATTGCTTTTATATAAGGTCACCAAAACAAGACCACTATAGATCAAGAGGCAAGGCTATAGGTCACACCTCCGAAAACAACCTTGTTCTCCATTAAAATCTCATTATAGTTGCCTAGAATCTACAAAACATATAGGAAAGAGGGTAGAAACAATAGAAATATCATATGACATATTAGAGACTCTTAATTATGCCAAGATATGTTGAACACACGCCTCCCTAAAGATTTCTTCATCATAAAGATGAATTTGAACAATTATAATGGTTTGTCATTCGAAAGAGCACACCTAAAATGTTAGAAGCAACCTTGATTTGAGAATCTAGAATACCACTTTTTGCAGATCAACCCGAGCTTGGTCTCATAGTTTAGAACCAAGCTCTATAGTCAGCTTTATTGATCTGTTTCATAAGTTAGTTGTTTGCTTTAGTACTAGCATACCTGAAAAGAAAAGCTCTACTGAACTTCTTACCATCACCCAACAAGAAAGAGAAAGCACCAAGGCTTACCTGAAAAGATTTAATGAGAAAACACCAATCCCTAAAATACGACAAGCGTCCCTCTTTTTATGACACACAAGTATTCAGAAACAATCCCAGGGGTCCTTTACGTAATAGGTAGGGGTATCCAGAATTAATGACAACTGTTTTAAATGCAACAAGTGCAGAGGTGCTAATCACAATCAAAGGAAACGATAATGTACAACATCCGCTACCAATGAAGGGAGATGCAAGAAAAAGAAATCCAAAAAAGTGTCGCACGTGTGCGGCGGCGCGACGATCGTCCACTCTCAAGGAAAAATCAAAAATATTTATTCCTGGCAAAATAGGGAGAGACAAGGAATTCTTGTCTCTCCAAGTGAAAATATGGACTGGGAGTCGCCACCTAGTATTCTGGTTTCTAGGAACCTTAACTGGTCTTTAGAGATCGGGTACGGAGACTGGTTGCGTAAAGGGAAGGTATTAGCACCCCAACTACGCCCTACCTAAGGTAGGCTGCATTGTTTTAATGTCTGATAAAATCTAAGGTCGTGTTGTGGTTTTTTATTGTTCGGAATACGCATTACATGTAATGTCATACCCCGGGTTCTATTGTCCAAAAAAAAAAGAATTAAATAGCCGGAATATGCATTATGTGTAAAGTCATACCCCGGATACTAAGAGACAAACAAAATAAAATTTTTGTTGTTTTTTTGAAATTTTGGCCAATATTCTCTTGACTTTAATAAACTGGTTATTAAAGCCAAAATGCATGCTAAAACATTTTTTTTGGTGTATGAAAAATACAATATGAATTTTTAGCTTTGAGACACTTGGCCGTATACAACATTTTTTTTGTATTTTTGTGGAAGTTTTTGACGAAAACCGGGTATTTTAATATCAAATTTTTGTATTTTTAACAACATAAAAAATACCACCAAATATTAATCAAAATGACATAAAAATTACGCGGAAAAATTATAAAATGCTGAAACAAATATTTTTGATTTTTTTCTTTGAAATGGGCCGGATTAGGCCCAAATATATGGGCTGGGATATATAGCTAACGTTTCTTTTCAAAACGGCACCGTTTTGAGCTTTCTCTGTTTTTTTTTTTGTATTTATTATTTATTATTTCAAAAATGGGTTACAACAAAAAAGTATCACTTGTTCCACAAGGATAAGGGACATGACACAAAGGAAAGTTACACATTCAAAAAATAAATGAAAAGGCTTATAGCTAACGTTTATCTCTAGAAGCTTATAAACAGAGAACCAGATCACCATAAAAAAACAGTAGAGGTCCTAAAGTTGCCAACAAGTCTCTCTTTGAAATAACATAATTTTAGGATAAATCTAAGTTGGTGGGGACTATAATGAAAGCAGGAAGACTTATAGGAAACATATACTCATGTTAAGAAACCAAAATCCTTATCATGAACTCATTATGTTTACTTGTGAATATGAAGAAAGAGTGATATTTTCCCCATAAAGATACTCTAATTATCTCTATTATCCTAGGCAACTTCATTATGCATAAAGTACATGTTAATGATGGAAATATAGTGAACATCATTTCAAAAGATGCCTCGATACAAATAGGCATGGACACCGTCAAGTTGATTCCAGTATGAACTTCACCGATATGGATTGAAGGGAGATGAGTGCTAGTGGAGGGTGTTTTGGACTTTCTCGTGACCATGGGCACCTACCCCAAGTGTTTACATTCAAAAAGACCTTTATGGTGATCGAAATAAACTTGGCATATAATGTTATCTTAGGATGACCTTTTCTTCATGAGACAACTACAGTAATCAACACTAAGTATTTAGTGATGAATTTTCCTATGGATAAGGGAGTGATCACTGTAAAGAAGAACCAATTGATCTTCACGAAATGTACCATAACGTGTCTAAAGGAAAAAACACATTGTGGATAAAACAAACACCATAAATCAAATAAAAGATTGATGTGAGGAAAAAAGCTATAAAATAATTGAAAAAAAGTCATCCTCCATGAAGATGTATTCATTAGGATCGAGTCCACTTAAGATGTAAAATAAGACTTAACGACCATAAACATAACTTTGCATTTGCACCATTCGACGTGTCAGGTATCCACCTAAAAGTTGTTTGTCATCGACTAAATATGAGTTTTCTTTTCTCCTCAGTTAAAAAAAAATAATTAAAGGAGCAAGACAGAAAGATATTTCAGGGAAAAAAAAAGGACAAGCTTTTAAGAGTTGGTTTCATGCGAGAAGTGATATATCCAGAGTGATTGACTAATGTAGTTATGGTAAAGAAGTCCAATGGAAACTGGCATGTGTGTGTGGATTTCATTGATCTCAACAAAGCTTGTCCAAAGGAAAAATTTCCCCTGTTTAAAATTGATAGGCTAGTACACTCAATAACTGGGTTTGAATACTTATCCTCTTTGGATGCCAATTATGGGTATAACCAGATACCTATGTATCCAAACGATGAATAAAAGATAATCTTCATAAAGGACAGAGAGATTTTTTGCCATTAAACTATGTTATTTAGCCTAAAAAATCCTAGTGGAACTTATCAACACATAGTAAACAAAGTCTTCAAAGAGCATTTGGGTAAGAACATGAAGGTGTGTGTGGATGCCAAACTAGTTAAAAGTATGACCTTTGACGAGTACCTTCTAGACTTGCAAGAAGCTTTTTTCTATATTACATGCATATGAAATGAAGTTGAATCCATAAAAATGTGTTTTTACAATAAAAGGAGAGAAGTACCTAGGTTTCTTGGTTAGTAATGAAGAAATCGAGCCAAACTGGAAAAAAATCCAAGTTATACTAAACATGACTCCATCGTAATGTATAGGAGATAACCAGAAGCTTATTGTAAGGCTAATAACTTTGAACAAATTAATCTCAAGCCTGGGAGAATGTTGTCTACCTTCCTTTAAAACTCTAAAAAACATTTCCAATTTTAAGTTGACACTTGAATTCCAGAAGGTCTTTGAAAAGTTGAAAGTTCATCTCTTCTCTCTAAAAGTCCTCTCGTTACCATGAAAAAGAGAAGATCTTTTCTTTACCTTAAGGTTGTAGACCTGACAGTAAATATAGTGCTTGTATGGAAGGAAGAAAAAGTCCAAAAGCCTATTTATTACACAAGCAAGGTCCTCCACGATGTTGAGACCAAGTATATGAAGGTTGAAAAATGCCACCCTAACTTTGGTAAGTGCAGTAAGAAAATTGAAAGCATACTTTCAGGCATATCAAGTGATTGTGTTAACAGGCTAGCCCATTCAACAAATTCTCTATAAGCCTGACCTGTCAGGGTGTTTGGTAAAATAAGAGATAGAGTTAAGAGAGTTTGACCTAAGCTACCAACCTAGACTAGTGATCAAAGGGTAAGCCCTAACAAACTCCATTGTAAAATGCTCCTTCACAAAGTCGCCTCTAAAGAGGTTGGAAAAAAAAAATGAAACTTCACTCCTAACCTCTTTCTCATCCATGGGTACTACATATTAATGGATTTTCAACCATAATTGAGAATGGAGTAGGAGTTGTATTGACTAGCCCTGAAGGTTAGGTTTACAAATATGGCCTCCATTTTGAGTTTTAGGCCTCAAACAATATAGTTGAATACAAGGCCCTTCTGGCTAGGTTGAGCCTAACAAATACTTTTAATAGATACCTTTTTTAGGTACACAGTAATTTTCAAGTTGTCGTGAGACAATACAATGAGGAATTTAAAGCTAAGGAACCTTTCATGATCAAATATCTACACAAGTTTTTGATCCACCTCTATTTAAAAAATATCATGAAAAGTTAGTCTCCATCTCTAAAATCACAAGAGAAGAAACGACAAAGCCAACATATTTTCAAAACTAGCCAGTGCTAGACCAGTCGACCTTTTAATTAATATGTGGATTGAGGTGTTGAAAAAACCTAGTGTATAGAAGATAACAGAAACAATAGCTACTATATAAATGATTGAAGAAGATAAAAATTGAAGGATTTCTGCTTATATAATATCTCATCATAAGAGAGCTACCGGTGGACAAAGTAGAAACGATCAGATTAACAAGATCCACAATTGGATGTTGTCTCATTAAAGAAGAACTATATAGAAGGTTATTCTTTGTACCTTTGTCGAAAATATTTATCTTTACATGAAAGCAAGTATATATTGAGGGAAACTCATTAAGGGATATGTGGCAGTAGGACCCAACGCTATTGGGTCTGGGTGCCCGATCGGACCCAACACTATTAGATCCTGGTGGCAGATGGACCCAATGTTTCTTTCCTTCTCTTCCATCACTAGCACCCTTTGAAAGTTGCCTTACAATCCTTCCTCCAGCAAAATTTCACCTGACTCTCTAACTTTCTTCACCAAAGAGTAAGAAACTGAATCGCGTCTATATGTCCTGAAATATAAGCAAAGTAGTGATGATCATCTAAATATTCTTAATAGGTATAATCAGAGGCTGGTGCATTAGGCATTTTGTCGAGTAAGTGATTAACTACAGGAGCCTCTGGAGTGAAGAAGAAGGCACTGAACATAGCAAAAATGTTTTAAATAGACTGGGGGACGCTAAAAAAGCCACATCAATTTATTTCCTCTTTATAGTATGAAAAAAAGAATTCAATTAAGAGAAAAGAAAAAAGAATAAAGAGAAAAAAATAAAATTAGAAATATCTTAAAAGGACAAAAAATAAAGGGAAAGAAACTAGTTGCCGATATGGGTGTTGCTCTGTCATGCGCAATTCATGGTGCTCCTGTACAAAATATTTTATTTGAAGATGGTGATAATACAAATGCATTTCATGCTTTTAACCCAACTCAAGCATTTTTACATTTGAGAAAAAAATTTATTATTGACTAGCTGTGGAGCAGGGCTAATATGCTAGCTATTATATTATTACATAATGATTATTTAAAAAAAAAAACTATATTGAGATAACATGTTTTTGATTTTTTAAAATTGATTTTTTATACCATCATATCAAAAATACAAAAAATATCAAAAAATATTAATTTGAATTAAATTTTTTAAAAAAATATCAACTTTTTTTAAAGCATTTTTGAAAGGAAAAAAAAACATGTTTTAATAATAATAATAATTGAACATAACCTCAAATGAAAAACAATTATCATCATTCAATTTTTATACAATATAAAAAATATCTCATCAATTTATTTTCTATTTATCATATGTAAAAAATATTAAATAAAAAAATATCTAAAAAGGCAAAAACAAAATGGAAATATTTGGCGGCCCAATCAAATCTAATAACATTGGTCCAGCTGCCTAGCCAAACCTAGTAGCTTTAGGAACAAAAAACAAAAAATAAAATGCCCCAATAGCACTTTTTAATTAAAAAACAGCAAAGACAATACCCCTATGATGCTATAGTGTCATCAACAATGCAAACATTTTATATCTCTAATGTGATTCATGGTACAATAAATCTATGTTCATAATAAATACACAATATTTTTTTCATGTCTATTAAAATCTAGTATAATATAAACATTATTAATTCATTAGTCAAATCAATATTATTGACTTTTGCATGTCTTTGAGTGGCATATGATGTATCAATGTAAACAATACTCTCTTTTTTTTTCTTTTTCTTTTTTAAAAAGGAAGGTTTTTTTGACAAAATTCACTTTGATGCTACAAGTTTAAATGTGAAACAAAACTTCTTGAGAGGTTAGTCGTATGGACGGGGTAGTTTTAGTAATTGGAAACCCCTACACCTAACTAAGAAATACATATTCTCATGCTCTCCCAATTATAAATCTCTCATGGAAAAATCTCTCCTTTTCCAGTCAACTTCGTTAGTCCCTTTGTTCTTACTATCTTTAACAAATACTATAAAATATATTGTGTGTGTATGATTTTTTTTTAATTAGCGCAATAAACTAAAAAAATATTAGTATAATATTAATGAAATTAAAAAAGAATTGATGAAATAACATTATTTATATTGTTATGATTGAGAAATGTGATATTTATATTTTATTGTTGTTTAAAAGAGCAATTTCCAAAATAATATATTAAATTTGCAAGATAAAAAAAAGAGAAAAAGAAAGAAAGAAAACCTTAGAGATATATTAAAGATTTGAATATAATATTATTATTATCATTGAAAAGATTCCGATAAGATTAATTTAACAACATAAAAAAGATCATCAATAATAATTTAAATGGGTCATATTTACCACTCAAAAATGATATTTAGCTCACTTGTTTTTAGTGTTAAGTATAAATCATTTGAGTCACTGTTTATGATATTTTTTAATGTCATCATATTTATATCCTTGAGATATTTTTGAAAGTATTGATGTGTAAATATCTGTTTTTTCTTTTTCTCTTTCCTTTTCATTTAATAATTTTCATGTGATATATATAAATTATGTTATTTTATCATATTTACAAAAATATGCTAATAACTAGGCGGGGGGGTTTAATGTATCTGATCTGAGAGGCTGGGCAACGCTGCAATAGATTACATTACCCAGCAGAGCACCGCCACTGGCACCGTCTAGGCACGACGTCCTCGACAAAGAAAAGATGCTAATCAAAATCTTGTGTATTAAACCATGCCTGGCATCTTTGACACCCAGTTAACACGTGTGGGTAGTGTGATGAAAGATATAATTATTATAACGCACACGTGTCCTGTGAGAGACATGCAGGAATATGGGTAGCCATTAGGAAAACCCATCTTCTTCTCTTACCAAAACCCCCCCATCACCTTACCCTGCAGCTATCCTCCTATTCCTGCGCCCGCCTTGGATTCGTCAGCTACGTACGTGTCACCTCCGTGAGAAGACCATTTCCACGCGCATCTACTTTTTGTCTTCCATACGCTTTAAATCCAAGATTGCGGAGAGCTTGCCCTCTTATTTGCTCGAGCAAACTATTATATCGGACGTGTTTCTGCCTAATAATTAGCTGATGTCTCTGTTTATGTCCATTGATACTTTTATTGGTGGTCCATTTAATTAAGTTGAAAATTGTGTACCCGTCCTAAGTTCTCGACCGATGCTATAGGTAAATTATAAACCCGATACTTATTGGATCCACAGCTCGGAGTTACCTTTATTATTTTTTTTATATACAATCTCATCAATTAGTTTTAATATTGACATAGCTGAAAATCAATTTAAAAAAACAATTTTCATATAATTATAAAAATTAAAATAACTCAATCAAAATAAATAACTTCATAAGACAAAACAATTACATAAAGAAGTTGTCTTTCCATTATGTAATCTATTTACTTGAAAATGAACTTTATCAAAGAAGAGATTCTTATTCTTAGTGGTTAAGCCTTGGCTGTTAATTTTTATATTAGGTATCTCTTTATAATCATTTTTTATATTCACGACAAGATCATTAATATTATTACTTTATGAACCACAGTGTTCTTGCTATACTTTAAATTGTTTCTTCTTGAATATGTGGTAACTAAAAGGATACAGTGAACACAATTCAAAAATTAAAACATGCTATTAAAAATAAATTCAATCATTTATTTAAAATGAATCATAATTAACCTACACAAACTAACTAATAACTTAATAATTCGTTATTTCTTTAAATTCAAAGTAACTCTATTTCTCAAATTTAAAAAAATATAATTCATAATCCAAAAACTATCAAACACCTCATAAATTGAAATATATTTAACCCCAAATTCTTAACAATTCCATACAAATTTTCTCTAAATTTTCAACTAAACCATAAAATTAGTAAAACAATAATTGGTGCCCAACTGTCTACCCATTATTTACTCAATTCAAGAATAAATAACATCAATTAATGCCCTAATTGTTATAAATTACACATTAATTTAATTTTTCTGAAATTTTTAACAAAATCCATAATTAATTAAAATTAATTGGATCCCAACTAATTATCCATCACTTCTTCAATTCAAACTTATTAAACCAAGTTAATACCTTTAATTATTATTATCAATTCTATACAAAATTAATTTCCCCCAAATTACCAACTTAATCTTATCACATTTACTTTACAGTTGAGGAAGATTTTATCTATACTTTTAGGTAATTTATTATATAGATTTGTTTATTTTGAAAATATTGATGGAACTCATGTAATCATTCTTATTAATGCAAATAAATTTTTTTATATTTGTATTGGCACCATAGATGTATCAAGGTATAAAAGAAGGAAATTTTTTCCTGCAATGAATGTATTGTTGCTTTCACTTTTAACTTGAAATTCACTTATATTTTCCTAGAAGGGAGGGGTTAGATTAATGCTCAATAATTCTAGATAATGTTTTAAATAGAGAGGATAATCTAAAAGGCATTTGGTTTTTATACATATTTTTAGTAGTGAATTAAAAATGTTAACTAAAGTTTTTAAAGTAATTTTTCTATTTTTAGGTAAATTCTACTTAATTGATGTTAGATATATGTTGAGATCAAGATTTATCACTTCATATTAAAGTACTCGATATTATTTTAAAAAGTGTTGATTTACTTTGAATTTTTTCAGTTCAACCCAGTGATATTTGGCAAATTATATTTTTGAAAAATTATGAATATTAATTTTTTATTTTAAATTATTTTTTTATATATTTTTAGATCATGTTGATATTAAAAATATATTTTAAAAAAAAATATTATTTTCATATATTTTTTAAAAAATATTCGCATCTCAATTTTTTTTTCCAAGGAGATTCACCAATTAAATTTAATGCAGCCCCGTGGTGCTTAAAAACAACGTGACCAACACGCTCTTCAAGTTGGAGTAGAGGAAAACTAGACTGGGCATTCAAAGGGACGCGCATTGGAGATGAATGCAGGTTTTTCTCATGCCACCGATCATGTGTAAAAACAAAGTGCCCCCAATTTCCTAATGGTATAAGAAAAAGAAATAAAAATAAAAAGTGAAAACCCCCGAGAGGCGCGAGTTGTCTTTTGCTCGCCTTGCCTTTTTCTTTCGTCTGATAATGATGAGTCAAAAAAAAAAAGAGGGTTTATTATTAGAGACAAAGACATGACACGCGGCACACGTTGGGACCAATTGTAATGATTCGTTAGAATTAACACAAAGTCCCTTCCTTCACGGGTCACCGTGTCCCCTTTTCTTCCCTCCTGCTTCCCCACCTTCATACACCTATTTATAGGTTTTTTTTTTTTTCATACACCATTTTCTCACTTACAAATTTTCAATTTGTTCTCTTCTTAAAGTTTAATTTCAACGCGTTGGTAGCTGTAGAAGCCTTTTCCCCACATAAATGGTCATTTATTTTTCTGAAGGTTGATCGAGTTATTTTTCCATGCCCATCCTCGCATAATTTTAGAATGAATTGTAAATTAGTTACTGTAATTTAATAGAACTAATTAATTAATCCTTAAGGTTTCAAAAACTTTATATTTAATTGTATATTTTTAAAAAATTTCATTTATAATAAATGTTTTTACCATTTTATATTTTAAAAATAAAATTAAAAAATAAATAAGTATATGAGATGTAAACATTGAAAAATAGAAATAAGATATTTATGGAATAAAATACTAATACATTAAGTGTTATTAACAATGATTAATGAAATATTTTGTTATTTTGAATATATAAAATTATTCTGATTATCATGTAGTTTACTTGATTTTATAAAAATTACAGAAAACATATTGAATTTTATAAGTTCATGATCCTTTACATGAAATTTAAAAAAAATCCAAGAATTTACTAGTTTGCCATTATATTTTATTTAATGACTAAAATTTCATTGATGTATCAAATTAACAAAAATACCACTGAAAGTTACCATTGCAATTTTTTAAAAAAAAAATAGTTGTTGTGAACATTCATATAATTCTTTGTTTTATGCCCTGCAACTAAACATCCACATTTCAACGCCCATTTTTTTCTCCCAGCAAAACACATACACATTTCTTCCCCATAAGAAAAAAAAAAAAAACAGAGCAAAAACACATTTATTCTCCATCAATCCCATTGTTAAAAATTCAAATATTCACACATATAAACACCATCCATAAAACATTCTCATTCTCCATCAATCCAACTGCTACAATGTTTTCATCTCAACTAACAGAATACATCAATCACAGTGTCCAAATTTCAACAACTAAACAATAGCTTGAAGTTCAAGAATAAAAAATACATAAAATATATATATAAAAAGTTGTTAAGATATCATAAATAGAAAAAAGTTATTAAGATATCATAAATAAAAACTAGTAAAAACAAGTTATTTTATAGATATAATGACAAATCATGCAACAATAGCTTCATTGATTGGTTCAAATTTCTAATTGAAATTGAATTAACAACAAGAAGGGAGAGGAGATACTAATAATCTTAAGCTTATACTATATGAAGTAAAGAAAATTAAAGATAAGTTACCTCGAGTTTAAATCAAGAATTGTAATATAAAAGCTTTACAAGTGTAGTATTAATGTTTATAATTATTATATTATTCATGTCAAACAAATGAAATAAATTCAATGTATTCCCTAGTATCTTTTATTAGACAACATGTTTGAACATAAAATCAAATATATTCTTAAGACAACTTTGCTACCTCAAACAAAGCATTCAGATTGCAATGTTGCATTAACATTTTCTTAAAATAGATAATTAACAACCTTATTATAGAGCATTAACATTAAAACATTAACAATACAATGTTCCTTTTGTTGCACATCAAGAGAACTTGACGTATATATAATATATATGAGGTTATTTTGATCATGTAGATCAATCTGAAATTTTTTATTGTCCGAGGTTATTTTCTATAATTTTTAAATTAACAAAAGTAAAAATATAAAACTAAAAAAATTACAGGATGATCAAGGTAACTTTATATTTTTAATATTACAAGAACTAAATGATTTAATTTGATAAACTACATGATTTAAGGTATAATTACTCTACACTTTTAACAACATGTTTCTAAAACCATCGAAAGATCATGTTTGTAAAATCCAAAATTTAAAATTTAAAATTTTATAAACATGATTTATAAGGATCTCATTCTTTTTTTTTTTTACATATTATGAATAAAGGTGTGCAATATTTTGTTTAACAAAATAACCAAACTAAATTGAAGTTTTTAATTCAGGTTTTGATAGTTTTTTTTTTCAACTTGTCTTTTTGAAATTAAATTGTATTTTATTTGGGTTTATTTTTTAAAATATTTAAAAATCTTTATTCGATTTCAATTGAAAATGTGCGAGTGCATGGTCGCGCACGTATTAGTACAACACTTTATTTTTTTTCATTAGGGTTTATTATTAAATAAATTATGTTTATGATTTATATATTATATTATTTGACTTGGATATTTGATGCTATTTTATAATTGATTAAATATTTGGAATGATTTTTATATTTTTTGAAAAACAAATGATGAAAAAAGGACTAAAAATTGGATATTTCAACATATTAAATAATATACGATTTAACTCATTAACAAAAATGGAATTCAAAAAAACAAGAATATGAACTTCATTTCATATCATTTTATATATAAAAGAAGAATTTATTTTCAAAACATGAAATTTTTAGTTCCAAAAACTAAAAAAAAATAATTTTGATCAATATTTAGTTTAAATTTTCTTAGATTTGATTAATCGAAAACCAAATCAAATTTATTAACACCAAAATTGAACCAAATGTAAACCTTTATTGTGAGAGTCCTAAGAACAATTTATGGTTGAGAGTTAAGAATTAAAACTTGTAGTTTGAAATCTTTAAATTCAAATATTAAGAGAGGTAAGGAGATAATAAAGGAGGATTTCTCTCAATTATATATCTAAGATTACTAACAACACTAAAAGATTCGAGGGAAAATCACATGTTTTACCCTGTTGATATAAACAATGCAAACAAGTGATTTGATATGAAACAACACTAAAAGATTTGAGGGCAATCACAAATCACCTATTTGCACTTTTCACGTGTGAATAATGTAAGGAGGTGATTTAATATGAACAATGCAAGAATGCTAATTTTTTTCTTTCCTTTCGATTTTTTTTATTGGCTTTTTTTTTTCAAGATCATCCTTTGGGAATGAGTTGATTTTCAATTAACTTGCATAATTTATTTCGATTTACTTTTTATAAGTTATCATAATCTTAAACAAATATTTTGTTATTTAGTTGATGCTTGATTTTATGAGTATTTATTTTTGTTATTATATAATTTGGTAAAAAATATTATTAAATCTAGTAGAGTCCATAACCTGAGTTACGGGCTTAGTGGTTAAGCCGCAAAACTCGAGTCAATCTAATAACTTGTTGCCTCAATATTAAAAAAAAAACTTATCATATTAGAATTTTTTTAAAAAGCGAATCCATATTTTTAAACATCATTTGGATGGTTTTTGGACTCGTCAAGTTAGTTGGTCATATCGGGGCAAAATATAGTTAAAAAAATAAAATTATTAAACCTAGAGGAGTCCATGACTAGGATGGATTCCTGGTTTAATGGGATAAACCATGAAGTTCGAGTCGATCAAATATGTTATTATATCAATATTAAAAAATATATCATTTTTAATTTTTTTAAAGTTAAATTATATTTTTATCGGTTATTTGAGTTGGCTTTGACTTTTCAAGTTTACTAAGTCACATCAACTTGGCGGGAATCTAGTTGGTGCTTTATTTTATAAGTGTTTATGTTTTATCATATAATAAAGTAAAAAAAACTAGTATTACAAAAAATTATTAAACCCAATAAAATCTATGACTTGGGTTGTAGGTTTGGTAGGTTAAGCCGTGAAGCGTATGTCAATTTAATATGTTGTCTTCTTAATATTTTTTTAAAAAATATAATCTTGAATTATTTTTTAAAAGTCAAATCACACGTTTATATATTATTTAGATATATTTTAAACCCACCAATTTAACTGGGTCAAGTCAAGGTAAAAAAATAGTTTTAAAAATAAAATTATTAAATTTGGAGAGCTCATGATCTAGGTGAAGCCATGAAACCTGATTGATCTAATATATATATATATATAAGCGGGGAAATAGGAAACACACTGTAGACTTACACGGTATTTTCCCCCACAAGGTTTTGATCATAGGTTATGTAATAATAATAATAATATATAATATAAGGGGAAAATAGGAAACACACCGTGGATGTACACAATATTTTCCCGTGGTTTAGATTATACAATATTTTCCCCGTTGTTTAGATTATAGGTAATGGTGGGAAATACATTTTTTTTTTAATATTTATTTTAAGTGAACTAAATGACATTTAAGTTTATTTTTAAAAGTGTAGTTGTACTTTTTTAAAAAAATATTTTTTATTTGAAAATATATTAAAATAAAATTTTTTTATTTTAAAAAATTATTTTTAATATCAGTACGTTAAAATAATTTAAAAATATTAAAATAATATTAATTTAAAATAAAAAAAATTAAATTATTTCAAAAACTCTTAAAAAAAAGGTAAAAATAAACACTGCATAGAAATGCAGCGCTGTTGACGTAGCGGCATTTGTTTTTGTAGAGAGATTCAAAATTATCGAACTGTCTAAAGTTATTTTAAAAAAAAGTTATTTAAAAAAAACTCTGATCTGGTCAAGACTCAAGACAAGACAGAAGATACATATATATATATATATATATATAGAGAGAGAGAGAGAGAGAGAGAGAGAGACCGCCTTCGTCATCCCATGGAAAGCTTCCACTTGCTATGCTCTCTCTCTTATTATCTCCCTCTCAACACTCCATTTATTGTTGTTTTCTTTTTCTCAGTCTCGTAAGGGAAAAATAAATAAATTACAAAACCCTCGATCTTCGTGCCAGCCTCATTCTCTCACTTGATATTCATCTCTCTTTCCTCTTCCTCTTCCTCTATATCTGTGTCAACTTCTCTCCATTACTCCCATCGAAGTAAAGGAAACCCATTCTTTACTCCCACCATCTCTCTGTAAGCTTAAAACACTTGCTAACTAGGTTGCTATTTCCAAAGACAAACAGAGGAAACAGAAACCCAATAATCTCTCTGTCCACTACTGTACGCTCACCGATTACACCAGCATCAACAACAGTTAACATGGATTCTACTTCTCATCAGAACTGGCTCGGTTTCTCTCTTTCCAACCATCATCACATGAATAATATTAACATCCCTTCCTCTTCTGATTCCTCTAACCTCTGTCTCTTTGAAGCCTTTAACACTACACCCACCACTACCTCAGGTCTCTCTCTCTCTCTCTCTCTCGATTTCTTCATTTTTTATTGCACATATTTTTGCTCAAACAACTAGATTTCTTTTCTGTTTTTATATTAACAGCTTGTGTGATGTTTATACAGCACAAGAAGATAATGCATTAGCTGCCTGTAGACCAACTGACATCTCTTTATTTACCACTTCTGGACCAAAACTAGAGGACTTCCTTGGTGTTTGCACCACTACACCGCCATCACAGCCACCACAACAGCCACTGGGTGGTCAGTTCTCGACTGAGACACCCGGGACTACGGCTACTACTGTATCTGACAATAGTAGTTCTGAGATATATGATTCTGAGCTCAAAACTATAGCTGCTAGCTTCCTTCGTGGTTATTCCTCTAATGATCACCAGCAAACCGGTAGTTCTCAAAAACATCAACAGCTTCTTGTGCAGTCTGAACATGCACCAAAGAAAACTGTTGATACTTTTGGCCAACGTACTTCAATTTATCGAGGAGTCACCAGGTAAATAAAAGTTGTAAATACCCTAAATCTTAAAAGGAATAAAGAAGAAGAAAAGAAGTGTATTTCTTCCCCATTTTTCTTGAAAATAATCATTAAATGGTTGATTTTATGTTATTTCTTTTGGGGTTTGTGCAGGCATAGATGGACTGGTAGATATGAAGCCCATTTGTGGGATAATAGTTGCAGAAGGGAAGGCCAGAGTAGAAAAGGAAGGCAAGGTAACTAAGCTTTTCTTCATGTTATTCTTGATTTCTTTGAGGATTTTTCTTCTTCTAATGTGCGCCTATAGTGCGCATGTCCATAACATGGTGTATCCGAGATCTGTGATTGAGGCTCAGTGGGAACAGACCTTCGGTAGTTTGTGGCAGAAATAAATGGTGAAAGAATATTGTCCATGAAATGGACTGCAAAACCCGAGAAAATGAAAAAATAAATTAAATTTAATAACCTGTTTCATTAAAGGGCTAAGATCTTCTGGGGTTTGGAAGACCATTAGATCTTGTTACAGGGTGTGCATTTATGAGAGATTTTGATGTGGTTTTGTTTCTTTATGTGGCATGTTCATGGCGAATGATTGCTGCCCCATGGATGCACAATTTATCATCATTGTCCTTGCAGTTTATTTGGGTGAGTTCTTTGTTTTTCCCCGTCTATTGGCCTTATGATATTAATCATGATTAAAATCATCATTTTGCTTTACCACTTGTATGACCCAAATGTTTTCCTTCATGAATGTATCATCATCATCATCTCCCAGTTCAGATTGGACACTAGATTTTCGACACTGTAACTTGAGATTCCTTTTTTCCCATGAATGTGTCATCAATTTCAGTATCTATGTATCTAGATTCTTGTTGCGATGGCACTGTTATTATTTCTAAGTACTAAATGATCATTTCCTTTTTTGTAATAATATTCTTAGGTGGCTATGACAAGGAGGAGAAAGCAGCTAGAGCTTATGATCTTGCAGCTCTCAAGTACTGGGGTCCGACCACCACTACAAACTTTCCGGTGAGTGCTTTATAATTTATTTTTTTAATTCATTCTTGAAAGTTATTCTTCCCCCTTTCATGGCAGTATTCAATTTGAGTTTTTATATATTGCTTTAGGTTTCTAACTATGAGAAGGAGCTAGAAGGGATGAAGCACATGACAAGGCAAGAGTTTGTTGCGTCACTTCGAAGGTAATAACCATTAGTATTCTTTTGTTTTCTTTAATATATTTAATAATGGCATCTCATTATCTTTTATATTTGTAGAAAAAGTAGTGGTTTCTCCAGAGGAGCCTCAATTTACAGGGGAGTGACAAGGCACCATCAACACGGTCGGTGGCAAGCAAGGATAGGAAGAGTTGCCGGCAACAAAGATCTCTATCTTGGCACCTTTAGTGAGTTTTCTAATCCTTCCCTCTGTCATCCATATCTATATTATGAAAATGTATACACCACAATATGTCAAGAATCTGATGTTTCTCGCTTTATATTATATTCATTTCGTTAAGTATGTGTACAACGTGATAATAAAGCCAACATTTCTTTGGTCAAACAGGCACCCAAGAGGAAGCTGCCGAAGCTTATGACATTGCAGCAATCAAATTTAGAGGCCTAAATGCTGTAACCAACTTTGACATGAGTCGCTATGACGTAAAAAGCATAGCTAACAGCAATCTTCCCATCGGAGGAATATCTGGCAAGTCAAAGAATTCACCGGAATCAGTTTCTGACAGCAAAAGCATTGATGTAAGCCGATCGGACGATCGCGATCTCTCGTCGGCGTCCTCGGTAACCTTTGCTTCTCAGCCTACAACCTCTACTCTTAGCTTTGCCATGCCCATCAAACAAGACCCATCAGATTATTGGACCAATATCCTTGGATACCAAAACTCCACCACCACGATGAACAATACCAAGAACAGTAGCAGCATTGTCGCACCAAGCACTTTACTTCAATCTTCCACAGGTTTTCCTGCTTTTCAAAGTCCAACAGCTTTCAGTATGGACTTCAACACGAATTCTTCAGTCAACGAAAGCAACAACAGTGGGCTATTATTCAATGGTGGTTATATACAGCAACAGAGCGGTGGCGATGGTATCAGTACATCATCATCAAGTTCGAGTATTCCATTTGCTACACCCATTGCCTTGCATGGTAATGGAAGCAGTTACGAGGGTAACTCAAGTTATGGCAGCTGGATCTCTCAATCTCTGCATTCTTTCCAGTCTGCAAAGCCCAACCTCTCAGTGTATCAGACACCTATTTTTGGAATGGAATGAGCTCACAAAAGAAACGCTGCAAGGAAAATGAGAATCTGTGCAAGCATGAACGTGAAAGGCTGGCTAGCTTGATGTTGATGCCAGCATGCAATGCGCAGATAGGTTTACTTTTTTACTTTGAACAGACGAGTTGGGACTGACGAGCATCTCCACAGTAGCTGACCTTAGTACTAACTGCTAGTTCTTTCTCATGGTCTTGTGTTATCTTTCTCTTTTGCTTTTGCTTTTCACTGACATGAATTTACATGGTATAAAATGAAGGAAAAAAAAAGAAAAAAGATGAGAATATCCTTTTGTCATCTTTCATCTTGTTAGTAACTCGGTAACTCAGATTATGGATGTGGAAGAGTTCCCTCGTCAATTTAGCTCTCTTCCATTTGAACTTTGAATTCATACAGGTGAACAATAAAATCCCACGGAGTGGCATGTAAGGAGGCAACGATTATATAATCAACGTTTATATTTTGAGGAATGGAAATAACTAAAGGGGGGGATTATTACCTAATTAAAATTGAAAATTAAAAAAAGAAAAGAGAAATTGATAAGCTCCACATCATTCAATTGGAAAACAGCAGTGCTTCCGGGCCCTTCAGCAAAATTGAGTTAGACCCAGGAAATATTTTTTGTTGGACATCATAAACAATCTTTTCCAGATAATAATTTAAGATTGGTACAAGTTCAAGCTTAGGTTTTGTCCTCATCTTGCTTTAACTTGATCCTTTCATTAGTTTAAGAAACAACACGATAACACGAACTCTTTAGGGTATTGTAGCCAAAAGCAAAACATCTGCCATAGCCCATCATTGGTGGTGCGGTAGTGCGGTACAATAGGTGACAGGGCTTCTTTATCCCCTTGTCACAAGGAAAGAATTTGAACTCGAGACGAATACACTCGTTTGCTTGCAACATCAACATTATGGCTTCCTTTTCTTTTTATCTTAAAGGAATAATTTTTCATTCTTTGATAGGAGATATAGACTTGAGACATTTTTTTTAGCTGAAAAGCATGTATAAATGCTGTTCATCCAGTGAAATGTGAGATATTTAACATATAACTAGATGATGTGCTACAACACAACATGAAGAAATCATTTTACAACAGTAAAATAACTGTTTTGCCCTTTAAGCTAATAAAATATAGCCTTGCTTAAGAGGGTAGTATAGTCTTTTTATTTTTTTTATGAACAATCAAAATACTATAATGACCTTGGAACCAAAAATTTATAAGCCTTTTGTTCATGGGTATTATCAGTTTTTTCAATTTTAATGTACAAGTGGATTAGGGTTTTGATTTGTGAATAATGAAATTGTCACTACTCATTGCTCTAGAGTTTTGATTTGTGAATAATGAAATTGTTTAATATATTACTTTATTATATTCCAACTATTTTTATAATAACTTATTTTTAAAATATTGTGGTGTATTAATAGTTTATTATTGATACATATGTCTAAGATAAATTAACTGTTATTGGACATTATCATATAGTGTTGATAAGTGAATAATGAAATTACTATCATAAATCATGTTATTGTGTTTTAAAATATCTTTAAAATGTTTTGTTTTTATAAAAGTTATATATTCCAAAAACAAAAAACAATGATCCTTTTGTTGTATGAATTTGATTTTTTTTTCATGAGCATGTGTTTTGAATTTATATTTGTGTCATTGTTTTAGAATATCTTTTCTTCAATAATGCGAGTTAATTTTTGTTGGGTCAATGTGATACTACGTAGACCCATTAAATGTGAGTGGTAGCCTTCAAGCTTGTCTCAATCGATGTAATCTTGAACATGTTTATACCTATTTTCTGTTCATCATCCTGCAAGTCTTGTATTTTAAAAGTGAGGATTGGACTTTATCGCTAGGCTTAAATTCTAAATCATTATATGAGATAATCATAGTTTTTTACCATTGATAACAAGCACACATATATCAACTTAGACAAACCTGTAACATATATGTAAGCATGTTAAACACTTTTTTTTTCGTTGGAAAACTTTTGATAGATCATTTTATTAGCTCCAGATCAAATTAATAAATATGTTAACCAATACATGTACGCTACGTGATTAAAAGATTTTTTTTTTTTTGAAATAAGTGAGGGAAATTTGACTTGGATTCTTTATTATTAATTTTTTTATGATTTTTGAAGTAAAAACTTGATTTGCATGTGAGTTTTAACAAAAGATTGGGAGAAAATTGAAGAGTTTCTAACAAAAAGAGGCCATTATTTGGAAAAAATTGAAAACCTTTATATTTATAATTTTTCAAAGTAGAAGATGGTGCTAATAAAAGAAAAAATGTATAATTTAGATTTGATATTGCAGTAGTGATTATTTTTTAAATTGTTATTTTATTTGTAATTGCGTTAAAATAATTTTTTTATTAAAATAATTTTTTTTATTTTTTAAATTTTATTTTTTACACTAATATATCAAAACAGTTTAAAAATATCAACAAAAATATAATTAAATTTTTAGCAAATAATGTTTTGGCTGCGATGCGAAACACTCTAAACAAATAATTATCCATAGCTAAGATTTGCACAACATTCAATTATATTAATAAACACATCCAGCTTTGTAGAAGCAAATGCAGAAATTTGAAAAAAAAAGGAGGAGGAGGAGGAAACAGCGATACACAACTTCTTTGTCCTAATACTCTATCTGTCATGTAATTAAGTTGAAAGGAACATACATCATAGCCCTACCCTATATATCTGGGTTTATAAATACAAAATATATTCATCAAATCACTTGCTAATTAAAAACGCAAAGCAAGAACAAGGGGGTGATGGAAAGTGGCCCTTGTCACGATAATCCAAAACTCAAACTAGTAAGGCCACACCGGTTGTGCCTTATCTGTATTTGAGCTACAAAGGAGAGGGAGGGAGCTAGGGATGCAAAGGGGAAGGAATCTCGGATGCTTGGTAGGGTGCTAGCTAGGCCATTTGACAGTTCAAACTGATCCGAAGACATAAATTAAAGTGTGTTTTCTTGTCTGGTAGGAAAATCTTGAGGGTGGATGCATGGAAATTGCGATAATACTAATTTTGTAAACAAATTTCTTGTCGATAGGTTTTTACTTTTAGACAAGTCGATCTTCATATGTGAGCATAAAACCTTGTTATAATTGTCTTTCTCAAACAAGATAATTTAAGCACTGGTCCAAATAGTGTATATATATCTAAGTATTAAGGTAATTTATACTAAGAATGATGAAGGAATCAGGGGGGGGAGGGGGGGGGGTCCATCGTCCTCAATGGTACATATATAAAACCATAAAATTGTATATAGTGAGGCCAAAATAATTGTTCCAAAATCCTCAGTGCTCCGAGCACAGAAAAGGCAGTCTAAGCTCTTAATTAAAGGGAGACGAATACCTTGACCAAGAGGAAAAAAGGGCCGGTGAGATAACATAAAGTGAGATGACGAGCTTTAAGAAGAAAATAATTTACAAGAGGACAGAAACAAAAAACATAGCTATTGTCTACAAGCTTTTTGGATGTGTCCCTTTCCAAACTAAAAAAAAATAAAAAAATAAAAAATAAGAGGAGATTCAATTCAAAATTTTCTGTCCTTTCTTGTCTCTTACATTCTCTCTTGGATGATGCTCTGTCCTTTTGTACCTTTCGGCGCCTATTAGAACCTTACCCCCACCACCCTGCCCGTTTGACCACTGTTTTGACTGTATTATTTGTGGTGATCGTTATTTACTAGCTATGATTCTCATCAACTAGGAAGGCCCCTTAACGTTGATGCACCTTTTAGGTTTGCTTAGTCTAAGTATTGCATTTTAAAAACTGTGAAAATATTCTTCAGCGATTTTTATTTTTTAAAGACAACTTTTTTGGTCTATTAAAAATCGTTTTCCCCTGTAAAAAGACCATTAAAATGGTATTTTTCAAATAGTCTTTTAAATGGGTGTACTTTATTCTCTAAGAAAATCATCTTGCAATCTGTTCTCTTTGTCAACATAATGTATTTTTTAAATCATCTAGTAGGTAGCATGATAGTAAAAATCTGGACTAAAGGATTTGCTCTCCTTGTAGCATCAAGTATGAGGTTCTAATATGATTGTTACTAGAGGTTTATATAGTCATTAATTTTTGGACCCGTGAGATTAGTTGAGATGTACACAAATTGATCCGTACACTCACATTAATAAAAAAAAAAAAATGTTTTTTAATATGTAATAGGACAATTTTGATTTTTATGATTTTTTATTTAAATATCAAGGTATCTTGAGATGAGTTTTCAAATACACCAAGAATTGTTTTTTGTTATTTTTAGAAAAGATTATTTATATATAAATCGACACTTCCAGCAAAATTTCTTATATATTTAAATTTGAATAAGTATATCAACAAGCCATTTATCCCTTAAACCAACATATCAAGCTATAAAAAGGATTATGAAACTAAACGTGTTTATTATTGTAATAGTTTTTACAAATAAAAAATTATGTTCTAAAAGGAATTTAGTTACAATTCTAAAAAAAATAGCTTAAAAAATATTTATTTGTCTGGGGAAAAAAACTACCACAATAATATCAAACGCTGTCTAAGCATGCGAGTCTTTGGTGTATATAAAATTTTTCTTTCTTTCCATCTTCAGAGCTAAGCTTCAAATAGTTAATTAGGCTTAATCATGTGCTTATCTTCTAGAAACCATTATGCCTCATTTATCTCTAATAAGTGGGCAAATGATCCAATCATTTAATTGAGACTGCAACGTTATACAAGGTGGGCATGCAGTATAATGGTTCATCTTCTTTTTTTATTTTGATAAATTAAATCATGATTGTTCATCTTTAAACGCAATGATATTGAGGATACACTAATTTTCTAAAGCTTTAAAGCATCGATGCATTATTTCAAGACATTTTTAGGAGATATATAGATGATTCTACGATGAACTTAATTATAGTAGTATGATTGAGTATTTTAGTGTTCATTCCTCCGAAATTCTCAACTACTAATATTATCTAATTATCGTAAAAAATAATGGAGTTCAGACTTCTTGCGTGAAACCTTCCTCCTTCCTCTTCCAGTGTTAAAGAGATTAAAGATAATTATAATATATAATATTTAAGACCAAGCAACTCTATTTAGCTGATTTTTCGTTTCTGACGAGGAGCTCGTAACCAGCTCAGGCCCATTATCAGTTGAAACGAAAACTATACGCAGAAATGGTTAAAAGAAATTATATACAAAACCTTGGTCTGATCATGGAAAAACATAAAGAAATTAACTCAAATCTCCTTGGTCCAAAACACACAAATCTCGTATTTGTTGGAAAGTGATGGTTGTACAGACATGCAAAGTAGAAAATAAGAAGATGTTAACAGAGTAGATTGTTTGCATTGTTGTTGTACCTAATTGGGCATGTGCGTGGGAACAGTAAACTAAGATATATAAGTAAAGTGCATGTGATGTCAAATCTTCCTTCGATTTGGTCTTAGCTAGTGGCTGATCGATCTCCCTGATGCGGCTTCCCTGCATTTCTTGTTAGGTAGATCCTGTCCCGTTCTACTGTTCTTGTCTCATACATCCACCCGTATAAAGTACTGTATATTGTAAATCAGTGCCTGCTATATTGTTGATATTCTCACAGACATAAACTCCACGTTTCATGTGCGTGATATGTGAACAAGGTTCATGACCAGAAAGACTAATATCTAAAAACATTCTCACTACTTTTTTAGCATAAAGATAATGTGATCTCTTGATCTAAATGTTTCCATCTGCGTCGATTATCTTTTTTGATGAAAACCAGAAACATGCTAACATTAAAGTCAATGCATATGTGACTTGGATATACGCAAAAAGCAAATGGATTTCACTTCACATATAGAGAGAATTAAGACTCTTCGTCATCAGACATGATTAATTAATAAAGTTGTAAGAAAAAATGTGAACACAGACACACATATGTATATATATGCGTAAAGTTGCTGTAAGAAAATGTGAACACGCATGTATATGTGTGTGCTTGATGAATTTGCCATTTAAACTAACTGTGAAATACAATAAATTTATATATTTAGCTGAGAAAGATTTTCTGCATCATTTTGGATGTCTATCAGAGGGATTGCTGCATGGCCCTCAAATTGAGTTGCAATTCCACAAAGTACTAAATGCATTACTAGCTAAGATAGCTAGCTAGGGTTTGTCTTCAAAGCAAGGTCAGCACAAGCACATGCCATTTGCTGAGAAGGCTAGGGTTCTAAAGTGAAAAACAAGTATTAGTCAAATGTGATTCTGCAAAAGTTCATTCCTTCGCCTTTTCTTTATCCTCTTTTAAAAACCGGTGGGGAACCCTAATTATTACTTCTTCTCTTTCAGTCTCAATCCATGCTTCCCTTTTGTTTTGCCTGCAAACAAGAGATGTCGGCCACACCACCATGCACCTATTATATAACTTTTTTTTCTTGATGTATTGTTTTTTTTTGACTGGTGACTTTCTTAAATGCGCAAAGTGTATCTTAGCAAACAAAACCACGCACTTTTTTTGGCTTGTTATTTAATGATTATGGGATTAGGGTTCTGCTGTCCTGGATGTGAACAAGAAATCGTGATTCAAGGACGCACATTATGGCTTATCAGAAACTTTTGATTTCTTTATGCTTGTAGTTGTCATTATTAAAATCAATAGTGAAATAGTTGTATTTTCCATTAATCATATAGTAATGAGGCCGCACGTTCACGTTGACTGGAGTGACCCGGGAAGCGTGCGGTTGAACGTCTAGAATTTGATTCCCCCATATCTTCATTGTAAAAACTCTTGTTTTTTCTGCCTCCCCTTGATCATCTAAAGAACTTTGTTGTTATTCTAGAGTCAAGATGCTAATCATCTTTATAAAATGCCTTTGGAGCGAAACAGAGATTCTCATTTTTGCGGGCACTCAAGGAGAACAAGATTTTACATTGGGCTATAGTCGAGAATACGTGTCTCAGGGGCCACTTTCCTTGACCTTGTAATTCGGGTTAAAGCCCCTTAATCGCTGAGATTCAAACCCAATTCAGGGAAGGAAAAAAAAGGTGTGGACCAACCAAATTCTGTGAGGTGTACATGTGAATTACGAGCTGGGCTCATCTGAGACCTATAAACCAAGATCATGTCCATAGGGGGCCTTGCTGCTCGTTTTGTGGAGTGTTAAGCAGCTCCTGTATTCCCAAACCTGTGAGCAACTTAGTCAAGAACACTCAAATTCAGATGGTAATTAAACTAATGAAGTCTCAGCATCTCAGGCCTCCTATCTGTCAAAGAAGCTCATGAATAAATTAAACTTGCCTGCTGCGTTGTTACCTGGTTGGTCTTCGAATGAGATGAGCCGTTTCAAAAGGATGCATTAGTCAAGCAAGTTGCAATCATATAATAAATATAATTGTCAAATAACTTCTTTCAAAACAACCAATTCAACTTAAAAATTTAAATTATTAAATAAAATCTTAAAATATAATTTATATTATTCTCTAACAAATACTCTCAAGTAAAAAAAATTTAGATTTGAAACTTATATAGGTTCACACTACCATGTATTTAATTTTTATCAAAAATAAAAATGATAAGATTTGAAATTGTGACCGTTTGGTCATCAAGACTATGATATCATGTCAAAGAATTTTTTAAACCCAAAAGCTTAAACTCTTGGATAAAATCACAAGATATAATTTATATTATTATATGACAACCTCAACATAAAATTTGTGGGTCTCTGAAAAACATTGGTTCATAACAAATAATTTGAAGAGAATTTATTGAATTTCACAGGAAAAAACACAGCACATATTTGCATGAGAAAGCTAGTTAAAGTTTCCGAGAATCCGATGAGTTTGAGAGGAAAAATCACGGTGATAGTTTAGTGGTTTTACCAGTTTCAAGCCCAGCAACCCAATAATATATAGCTCAGACCGTTTGAGATTGCCTAATGACATACAGAAGAAGGAACTATCCTGCTTTCTTAACATTGTACTCATTTAAGATTTTGAATGCTTATTTTTAACATGTATATCATACACACAATCCACTCTTCTTTTAACCTAACTCTCCTCAAACTTAGGAAATTATCTGTCTCTCTTTCTCCTATTTTCCATTTCATTGTTTTCTTTTTTTTCAATTGAGATTTTACAAGTTTAAAGCAAAACTTCCGTTTGCTAGTTTTATGTTTTTTCTTTTAATTAATGCTATTTTTATTTTTATTTTCCTATAAAAATCTTATGATCCTAATTCTATACAATTATAAAGAGGATTACCTGATACAAAATCTTATTTTAAAAGCAGTCCTAGTCCAACATATTCCCTCCACTATTTCTTTTACTGTTTTCTCCCACTGAATTTGTATTCTTGTTTTACAATGACAAGAAAGAGTTGGAGAAAAAGAAAGGGAAATTTTTGTTATTATTTGAAAAAAAAATTAAATGAAGATTTAATTTTGTAGGTGTGACGTAAATAGAAATTAGATAAAACAAAATAATAAACACTTCATAAGTGAAACATTAATTAGATAAATAAGAAATTTCATAGTAAGGGATTATTGTCCATTTTTAATTGCCTTCTTTCTCTCCACCACACTGATTGCCAATCCAAATTGAGGTGGAAATACTGTTTATATGAATAAGGAATCATATCAGCCTTTTTATTCATTTATATTTACTTTCTTGTTATTTGGTTTTTTTACGATATCCCATTTAATGACTAATTATAGGTGAAATTTATATTAAGAAAAAATAAAATTAAAAAGAGAGATAAAAAGTAAGGAAACCATATGGCCAATTTGAAATTCACACGAAAAGTTAATTTGATCCCAAAATTAATTTTATTGTTTTTTTCAATTTCTAGTATGAGAGAAGTGAGAAAAACTTGTAGAAAAATGACAAATGAAAGAAAAGGTTATCGATTTATCACATTCCAACAACTAAAATGAAAGATATTAATGGGTTCCTCTTCTTAAAAGCGAATCATTGGAGATGTTTTTCAGCCTTTAACTTGTTGAAAAACTTAGAAAGGGAGTGAAGAAGAAATGTTTTTGTTTTTTTTATTGATTATGTGCTTTTGGATGAGTTACAGGTGTTTTTGAGTTACTAAATAAGTTTATGGACATTATAAGAATGTTTATTAGATGTTTAAGTGAAAATATATTAAAAATCAGATTTTTAAATTAAAAAACCCCAACTCAATTTTTCAACCATCTTTTTAATATCTGAAAACTAGGTGCATTATTTGTTGCAACACGATGTTTACCGCAATAAATAACATAACATTTGCCTATTATTTTCTTAAACTAAAATGGGTGAATGATCGTCTTTTGTCGCAAAAGATGATACAACGTCTATATATTTAAAAATAAAAATAAAATGAGTATATAACAAGTCGTCCACCTCTTTAGTAAAAAAATAAAAAATAAAAAGGGTCTAGGCACACGATCCACTATTTGAACATATTCCCTCCACTATTTCTTTTACTGTTTCCCAAATTGCATGTCAAGATACCCATTTGCTTATGCCAAGAATATTGTTCGTTAGTGTATTGCCGAAAGGTTGTTTTTCTTTATTGTTAAAGCTCTTTTAAATTATAATATTCTCTCTTTTTTACATGTCAACATTTATTAGATATGTCTCCTACGATTAAATTTGCTAAAATTACAAAAAAAAAAAAAAACATTTTCCAATTAAAGATTTCCTTGGATTATTTATTTATGAAGTTTTAGCTTGGCTTCTCATATCACGCTTATTTCTTTTTAATGCACATTAAAACCCTCCATTTTTTCTCACTTACGATTTCTCTTGGTCTCTAATTATATTTACTTTCAAATTATTAATTTCACTTATTCAACAATATTTATTAAAGTGATTATTTTCAGTTTGATTCGATTTTTATTAAAAAAAATAATCAAACTGAAATTTAAAAAAAAAAACGAAATCGGTTCAAACGAACCGGTTTCGGTTCAATTTTTTGGGACAAAAATAATTTAACCGGTTTGCTTTAGTTTTTTTATATATAATTTGATTTTTTTTTCAGTTTAATTGATTTTTTAAATTTTTTACTCTGGTATTTTGTAGATGTTCTTATAAGGCTTAAAAGCAATACAAACCGATGGAGAAGATACAGTTCGAGGCCAGGCACTTGAGAATAAAAGAGAATTCATTCTAGAAAATATTAAGCCCAACTCATAGTAAGCCCATGAACTGGGTCATTCCTTCCCTAGGCCATTCAAAAGGCCTCGGCCCAATAAAAAAGGATTAACATTTTCGACAAGATGGCCACTTCCTTTTCTTTCTTTCGTTGGCTAACTTATTAAATTATTTAATTTAATTTATGAAAAACAAGCCATGAAATCCAGTCGGTTCGGCCTCTAATGACCTAAATTAGTTCAAGTAAAACCACCGTTTTGCCTTCGGTTATTCCTGCCCTCGGCTTTTTATTTGTAAATTGTGTTTTACACCGGTGTAAGGTCCCCCACCATTCGACATCATGGGCCCATTCATTTAGCAGGTCTTTGCTTTACGATACTTTTTATCCTCAATATGGAACATTTATTTAGATACTTGATAAGGAATAACGTAGAAAAATATAGTAGTGATGAAATAATGATGGGATGTTACCATTAAAGCGATGATGAAAATGAAGGAGAAGAGGTGGTGATTGAATTGTAACGGTGATTGATGATTACTTGGTGATGATAATTGCACTGATAACGTTAAATATGTTGCGGAGAAATTTATGGACAAATAAATAATGTAAAGTTTGTAAAAAACATCCAAAAGTTGGGACATATTAAACTCGCAATTTTATAAAAACAATCATAATTTTATATTAAATAATTCTACAAGTCTAATTTTATAAGAGGGAGCAATATTAGATAATTCTACGAGTCTAATTTTATAGGAGGGATGGCTCCTTATAATAGCTAAGATCTGAAAAACTCTGAAATTTAATTCGTTGGATGTTGTTTATGCTATTTAAATTACTCTACCTAGTTAATTTTGTATTTTAATTACATTTTATATGTAAATTTGAACTCCTTTTAATGAAATAAAAGTCTGAAAAGTATAAATTAATTGATCAGGTTTTAGGTTTGTTTTCTACATATCACTAGTTTGAATTTCACAAAATCTAAAACCACTTAAAATTTACATGGTCATTAACTTCAGAACTGTAAAATTAATTGAGATATGTACAAACTAATTCAAATAATTATATTAATAATTATAAAAAAAATAAAAATAAAAAAAAGTTAACAAAGCGATGTCCAGTTGCAATCTTTCCTTGGCAAGAATCGATAAATTTCCAAAAATTGAAAGCTTTGTTTTGAAAAAGCGGGCTTCTCGCTGTGTTTCAGTTATAAAAGCAAGTGGAGTACTCACGACTTTTCATGCTCCCTATGCGATTCCTTGCACAATAAAGACAACGAAAAGGATTCCTTCTATTGTTTTTCAGCGGATGCGATGCATGGGGATGCTTCCTTTCTAAGTCGATTCCAACTTTTTTAGTGACTTCCTATTAATAGCCACGACGATTTCACCTCAGTGTCATCCAATTGTGAATAGCAAGTTTTTATCTTGATTTGACTGGGTTAAATTATAGAGGAATAAAATCAGATCTACTTTGATTAAAGTCTCCCGAGAGATTTTGTTTTATGTTTTTAGAGTGTTTTTAAAATCAAATCTAGTAAAAACAATCATGATAAACATGTGAGATTTAAATAGAAAAAACAATTCATTTATAACAAGTAATGAAATTGTATTTTTTTAAAAAAAATAAAAGATAAAAGATGTATTAAATAAAAAAATAATAGACTAGATAATGTGATTTAACTCATCAAACTTGGAATTCAGGTCATAAATTTAATCGAGTTTAATATTTTTTAAAAAATTTATATCTAAAAAATCCAAAAAAAATAGAAAATAGCTTATTTTTGCGAGCCTTTAAAAGAAACAGCTCAGGCCCACACACCCTTTTTTTCCTCATCTAAAAGGGCAAATGACTTTTCATCCATTTCTTTTTTAAAAAATAAAATAAATAGATGACATGTTGCCTACTAGCCTAGATTATGTCCATCATTATAATGGTTGAAAAATCAAAGTTGCGAGTTTTAACTCAAAAAACAACTTTTTCAACTAATTTAAAGCTAAAAACACTTTATAAGTACTCCTAAAACATGTACAAGCCAATTTAGCAACGCAACAAACCAAAAAAACTGTTCAAATAAAAAAATCAAACTAAATAAATTTTCTCTTCTATATTGACATTAATTTCAACTATTTTAGTGATTGGAATAGGTGTCAATAATGATTTTCTTTCTCCATGTTGGAATCTAGTAAACCTCTTTCTACTTTCACAAAAAATATCTAAAAAATAAAAAAAATAAACTTTGATATCAAAATTAAATTCTTGAAAACTAAAGGGACCGATCACCAACAAAATAAAAAAGCATAGAAAACTAAAATAAATTTTTTGTATGAAATTTAAAATCACCATCAATTTTTCTTGTTCTTTTTACTTGAGTCATTTATCTTTCAATTCAACCCTTTATTGAAAAAAAAATTAAGTAATTGAACACTTCAAAATGTTCAATTGTGTAGACAAAATTTAAAAATCAAATTGAGAGTCTAGAAAAAATAAAGTATTCCAATCCATAATGATTGGTGAGAAAATACACTGTGCAAGATATTCAGTAAAATTATCACAGGACTTAGGTTTTGTTTAATTAAAAGTCGATGAATAGCACTCTCCAAACAACAAGAAGTAAATTCATTCCACAAGTAAATAACACAAAATTTACCAAGTAAATAGCGATGGCAGTATGGCATCCTGAAATATGGACAATGGAAGGGTGCAATATAAACATTGCATGGGTTTAAGGACTTTTTGGTCACTTTTTTAAGGACAAAACATTTACGTAAAACGATCAAGAACATGTTTGGTCCCTGTTGTGTCTGATATACCGTGTCGGGCTGTTTTGTATTGCACTATAAGTTTAAATACATCAAATTATTTGGTAATAAACTGACGTGTTGTGTTATTTGTAAAATCGTTTCAATAAAAATTATTATTAAAAATTAAGTTTAGGTACATTATGTTTATCAAGGATTTAATTTTATATTTTTTTTTAAGTTAATTTTTATATAGTTATTTCAATTTCATGACTCGGACTACAAGTTTCATGAATTAACTCAGTTGACTTAAGTTTTTTTTTTTAAAATTTTATTTTCTAATATTAGATTAAATAAAAATTAGATTTTGTGTTCAGTTTCAATTTAAATTATATGAGATTAGCATTATCTCGTGACTTGGATCACGAGTTTAATGAATTAGCCTTGGTTAAATTAGTTATTTTTTTGTCATTTTTAATCTTTTTTTTTTTATTTCATCTTTTAATATTGAATTGATTGGTAATTGAACTTCATAACTTGTTTCAACCGGCTTTCTATTAGATTATCTTTATCTCATGACTGGAGTTGCAGATTTGGTAGATTAATTTAGGTTGATTCTAGTTATTTTTTTATTGTATTTTTTTTTAATTTTATCATTTAACATTGGATTTATTAGAAATTAAATTTTATAATTTATTTTTATTTATTTTTATAGGATTATTATGATTTCATGACTTGAAATGTGAATTAACAAGTTAATTTAAATTGAATCGATCTAATATATTATCATTTTAATATTTATAAATAAATATTATTTTAAATATTTATTTTAAATTATATTATATTTTTATTAAATCACATCAATCAATTCTCAGTTGATTCAAAAGAAATTTCTGGGGGAGAAACGTCTAACCATTTTTTTATATTAAATTTTTTCTTAATCAACCCCGCGTAATAGCTGACAATCATCTAGTTAGTACTATTTTTCCATGGAAAACATTAACTTAAGCATTAGAAAAGTCGATTAGCGTCTCATGGCGGTGTCGATCTAGCATTGGTGGATCCATAGGAGGATGAGTCATCGATAAATAATTTCATCTCAAGACTGCCTGCCTGGAGCAGATTACAAAAGCTGAAGGCCAATCATGAGGGGGGAAATTGACATGAAAGCCCATAATTCACCGAGTAAGACGGCCATGTGATTTAAATGATTATTACCAAGCATTATTAGCCATGTTCGAAATCCAGGTGGCAAATTACTAGAAATAGCATCAGGCGTGTCAGTTCATATTTTCATTTCGTTTTGTTTAAAAAAATTTATCATGTTGGCGGCACCTAATTGGATGATCTCCTTGTCTCTCAAGACTTCAGAGTCTTTTCGCTTTTCGTTAGGCATGACACTTTCTTTAATACTATTAAAATAACCTGATATTTTAAACTATGTAGGTGGTGATCCAATTGTGTAAGAACTTGTGACTAGGAAATTTGTTTTTTTTTTGTCTTAGATTTGAGTTCTGGGTTGCTCATATGATAGCCACTGAAAACTTACATGGTCATTAACTTCAGAGTCCGTAAGATTAGTCGAAATGCGCGTAAGCTGACCCGAACAGCCACGTTAAACTAAAAAAAATAACCTAAAACACTTTGGAATATAAATGTGGATTCACATTTCAAAACATTGTTCACTTGAACAGAATTCTTTTCACGTGTTATATTTATTATTTTCAAATGGAGCCAGACAAATAAATAATTTTTAATTTTAATTACATAATAAAATAATTAGAATATTTTAAAAGCAAAAAAATTAAATTTAGTGTCAAAAATATTTTTGTATTTTCATAATAGTTTTTTTTATTATTATAATTTAAGCTAAGGAATAATTTAGTATTTTTCCAAAATATAAAAAATAATAAATAACTAAAATATACAATAAGACAACAAAACTACATTTAAAGTTAAAAAAAAAAACTAAGTATGTGGTCAAGCGAGCATTTTTATTTTTTTACAATGGTTTTTGAAATTATAAAGTTAGCTCACGAGCAATTATATATTTGACTAAATAAAAAAATTGACACACATGTGGCTCACTAGGGGGTGTATGAGAGGTGTTCGTGCCCTTCGATTGAAAGGTGCAGTGGCTCCCGACATCTAAAAATATCCTTCCATAGTCTTGTTGGAAGATTCATTGTGTCATCCTCCTATAGGTGTGACAAGTGTCACCAATGATGGTCCGATTTGGCACTTGTGAGCTTTTTTTTTTCTCTCCTTCCTCTCTCTCTCTACCCTAAAAGTTACAACTTGACTCTTTTGATTATTGATATTTCAACTTCAGTCTTTATTCTTTAATTTTTATTTTTTTTATCTTAATATTTTTGTAAAATTTTTATTTGTTTTCAATGTCATCCTTCAATCTTAATTTACAAAATATTATATTCTTCATCGTGTTCATCATTCTTTGACTTTCTAAGTTTTTTTCCTTGGTCATTTTGTAAACGTTTTGACAGTGTTCAGTTTCATCCTTTAATTTTAATTGATGGTGTTATATTTTCCAATTTGATCATCATTATTGTGATTTCTAATTTTTTTTTCTTGATCTTTTTATAAAATTTATTATTCTTTTTAATTTCCCCACTTTATTACAATATTTTTTTAATTTTTTATATCAATTTTTACCCTCATTCTTTTTTCCTTTTACTAAATTGATTTTTTTTAATTTAACCCTTCAAGTAAATATAACATTTATTTTGATTCTTATTTGTTTTAATTGCTATTTTTAAAATTCTTTTGTATAATTGATTTTTTTTTTGTATAATATTAAAAGAAAAGGAAGATCATTTTGATTTTTTTTTTAAAAGTTAAATCATGCTTTTTACCAATTGTTCAAGTTACTTTTGGTTCTACTGAGTCAACTAAGTCACATTAAAGTAACTCCTACACAATTTAATTTTAAACTCAGGGTAGATAAAGAGTCGGGTCGAGAGATTTTAAGGTTAACCTATTGGACTGTCCCCCCCCCCCCCTCTATTGTTTTTTCAACTAGTATAAATGTCCTCTTTTTAATAAAAACAAATCTCAAAACTAAACTTTTTTTCATAAAAAAAAACTCTTGCATATGTAGAAAATATTTTTTCTTTGGAAATTTTGAGTAGCTAAAGCCCGCTTATTTTATGGAAAATAGTTTTTTAGAAATTACTTTTCAAACTTTTCAGTGTTCATTTATAATTAGAAAAGTCGGTCAATGAAAAATACTTTTTAATTAAAAAAAAATTTGGCTTGATTTTCCAGAAAGTGTTTTCCATTTATTTTGGGTGTAAAACAATTTCTGAAAATTATGAAAAATTCAAAAATATCTTATTATTTATTGATTATATCAAATTTATTTGTCAATCTTTTTACTGCTATATATTTTATTTTGAATCATTTTTAATTTTTTTTCAATCTCTTTCTTTAGAATTTGATTTTTATATCAACTTTAATCTTCATTCTTTTGATTGTTATTTGTTTTTCTCTTAACCTTTTCTTAATTGGATTTTTGTATCTATCATGTTTGGTCCCTATTTTTTATTGTTATTTATTTTATTTGAAATAATTTATGAAATTCAATTTTTTTTTCAATTTCATCATCTTTTAAATTTTTTTATCTATCATATTTGGCTCCTATTTTTTATTGTTATTTATTTTATTTGAAATAATTTATGAAATTGGATTTTTTTTTCAATTTCATCATCTTTTAATTTTTTTTATCTATCATATTTGTCTCCATTATTTTAATTGCTAAATGTTTTATTTGAAATAATTTATGAAATTGGACTTTTTTTTTTTTAATTTCATCTTTTTTCAACTTTTTTATCTATCAAATTTGCTCCTCATTATTTTAATAAACTTAAAAACAATAAAAAGTTATTTTTCAACTCATTTTTCGTGACACTATCAAATATCATAAAATAATTTATTTTTCAAGAATCTATTTTTCATAGAAACTATTTTTCAAAATGAGACTACTTTCTAACAAACAAATAAAGCCTAAATTAAAACAAAAGCTATAAATGATCAGTATTTTACAGTGCACATACTCGCATTTCATTGTGGATTTGCACAATAAAATGATCATTTTTTCTACTAAAATAAAACTAAATAACTTGTTTTAAGGGATAATACAAACTTTTTCACGGGATTAATTTATCATATCAAATTGACTAGAGACATCTCGATCATCATGTTTTTACTACATAGTGTTTTTTGAAATTTTATTTTAATTTAAAAATTAAAATGTCTAAATTACCATTGAAATCTAATTTTCTTTGGCCTGCGTAAAAGGGTTTTATTTGTAATTTTCTTTTTGTAATTATCAAGTGAATTTAGGGACAAATAGGTATTTTTAATTGTAGTACTCATTCTTTTTATTTATTTTGAATCTCTTTTTTATTGTTTTTTTTTTCAATTCAATCCCTTAGCACATAGTCCTATTTAATTTTTATATCAAATTTGGTTATCATTATTTTTATTGCTATTTATTTTTATATCTTTTTTTCTTAATTAATTTTTTTTCAATTTCATCCCCATCATTTTATTTTTATATCAGATTTGATTTTTATTCTTTTTAATTGTTTTTTTATTTGGTTCCTTTTTGAAATTGTTTTTATTTTTCAAATTTATTTTTCAACATTAAATTTGTTAAGAATCGGGCTTCGTAATTTTTTTCAGTGCGGTGATCGTGGTTTTATGACTCGGATCATGAACATGAAATGTTAATCCATATTGAGATTGATTTTTTGTTTTCATCTTTATTACTATGTTTTTATTTTTTAATTTAATCCTTCAGCTTAAGTTTATTTTTATCGGTTTTCTTTTTATGAGGATAACACAACCTCATTTATTCGGGTTGTGAATTAGCCATGCTAACTCATATTAGCTTGAGGCTTTTACAACATTTTATTTAAATTTTGTTTTTATGCTAAATTTGATACCTTTTGTTTTTTTTTTTTGCTTTCGATCTCTTTTTTTAAAAAAAAATATTATTTTTTTAATTTTATCCCTCAATATTGAATTGGTTGAGAATTAGGCTTTATAATATTTTTTAATATTGTAATCCTGATATCATGACCCGGGTTACGTGTATTAAATGTTAACCAAGATCGTCGCAAGTCTTTGTTTTTTATACAAATTTTTTTTTTCGAGTTCAACCTTCAACATTAGGTTTATTAAAAATTGAGCTTCTTTATTTTTTTTTTATTTTTTTTTCCACGAAGATGACCCGACTTCACAACCTAGGTCATGAGTTTTTCATGTTAACTCATTTTGAGTCGATGCTTTTTTTGTTATTTATTTTATTTCATTTTTTTAGATTGAGTTATCGTGAAATATAATGTCATAATTTTTTTTTTCCTTTGGCTAGTATTTTTTTCATGCAGGTTATTTGTATAACCCTTTTTGCTTTAGATTCAATATATTTACTATAATTGCTTTTTTATTATATAATTAAATTATATTATATTATTGCATCAAGATGATTTGTAACTCGAATCACAAAATATTATTTTTATTACTTTAAAACACGGTAACAGTGCGAACATCATTTTTTCAAGTTAAGAATAAAACACGTCACGGGACACCTATATAGTTTCAACTAAATTATATTCCTTCAACAATTAAACTATGTTTCAGCTATCAATAAATCATTCGGAGATTCAAATTAATTCATCTTTGTATTGTCGGAAAAAAGCCTTCCACTTTGTGGAAAATAATAGTAGCTACGGTTTTAATAATAATAAAAAAAGTCTGTAGCTTTCGGAGGCACCACCACACCATCATGGAGAAAGTGAAAGCTGTGTACTATTGGATTTCCTAATCTTCCAAGTTATTGGTTTCTTTTGGGATTAATAATAATATACACCCAAGGGTTTAATTGCATTATCCCACCTTTCCACTTAATTATATATTAAATATTTTCGAAAAGAAAATATAATAAAAGAGATGGAAAGGGATTTTTTTTATTAATGTGGATCTTCGTGCAGTTTGCGTGTATCTTGACTAATTCTACGGGTTTTAAAGTTAGTAACCATGTAAATCTTCAATCACTCTAAAATTTATAAGACTTGAACCGATAATTTTTAAAAAATAAATAAAATTTTAATTGATAATTTTAAAAAAATAAATTTATAATTTAATCAATTAAATTATTCCGTCGAAAAGAAGGCATTTTACATTTGCTGAATGAAGATAAAGCACCTACCAAAAAGAAAGCACAACTATTATTATATATTGAGGTCCAATAAAATAACACACTCAAAAGGAAATGGTTGGCATGGGGAGCACTATCATTTGTGCATATATGGAACAGACTTTAAGAAATAATGTACGGCCCTGCCTTTTTGGCCTTGTTATATTTCTTGGGGCCACTTGCTTTGAATTGACAAATGTACCCCTCTCATTGCTTCTTGTCCTTGGTGTCAGCAAATCCATTTAATAAATTATCATATATTATCGTTCGACTAAAAGCACCTCCACACCAAATTTCCCTCGTTTTTCTTTTATAGTCTCGAGCTCGACTCCCAAAAAGTAACTGTAATGTAATAACTTGATTTTAATATTGTGTACATGATAGAAATTATTGTTTTAAATATTTTTTTATATGTTTGAAGCTAAAATTTTTTAAAAGATTTTAGAAACGTGATTAAACAGTAATGTCAAACAATGTTTAAGGTTAGATTTAAAAGTGTGATAAATATTGATTTTTAATGTATTTTTTTGTTTAGAAATATATTAAAATAATATATATTTTTATTTTTTAAAATTTATTTTTAATTAATATTAACATATTAAAATGATACAAAAATAAAAAATAAATTAAAACTAAAAAAATTATATTTATTTTTTAAAAATCACAATTAAATTAGATTAAACCGCAATACCACATCATTTTTAGTTATTATTAATGTTGTTCATGTTTCATCATTTATAGTGTGAACATAATATTCAATTCTTGTAATTATTAATATGATGATCATTAAAAATTTATATAATTATTAATTTTAAAATTTTTAATATTAGTCAATATATATATATATATATATATATAAATCAATATGAATAAACAATATAAAAATGCCGATAAATTGCTGTAAACAAGAGTAGCATTAAACTAATAAAAAAAAGGAAGTTGAAGAAACAGGCAAAAATGTCACCACAATGAATATGATGACACTGTTAGCCTTGGGACACTGAAGACATGGATGACAGCTGAAGATTTGACATTGGTAGTTAAGTATAGGTAAAGAAGAGTAGCATAAGTCAAGTTATCAACATGTAATTTTCTGTTCGGTCCTATTTGCAATCAGAAGTACTTCTTTCTTTTTACTTTGGATAGAGCTTGAGGATATTGTTCCCATGCTCGACAGTCATCTCTGTGGCACAACCTTGTCTTAGTTATTGCTACTCGACCATATGTGGTTGAAATCATATATATATATATGAAAAGGAAGAGAAAATAAAAAGAAATATAAAAGGAAAAATATAAAGAAAAGGATAAAATATAAGAAGGGACGATGGTGGAGAGGGTAGAAAAGAAGATGACATGCAGCCGCATTGCATAGCGCCATCCTTCCATCATAGGACTTGTTTATTTGGAAGACCCTTTATTTCCTCTGCCTCTCTCTCTCTCTCTCGATCTCGATCTCGAACAAAAACAACTCCTCCTCGAACCTCCTTTCACTGCACAGCTTTGGTTTGGGTCCTGAAAACTAAAGGAGGACCCATACACACAGTCACTCACGATAAAAACTACTCCTGCTAGATAGATTGAGAAAGAGAGGGATAATATTGCTCTATCTATTTTTTTTTAGACAGCTATATAGAGGAGAGAAGAGAGCGCATGGATTCGCTAGCTGTGGTCGAATTTCCAAGTGCCCGTTCTTTGGGTATCTCCTATCCCCTCCCCCCCCTCCTTTTCTCTCTATGTTACAAAACAAAAGCATAAATTTCTCTTTTTTTTTTTTCTTTTATATGGGTTTGTTATTTATTGTATATACAAAGTTTCTTTTCTTTTCTCCTTTATTTGTGTATTGGTCAGTTTTGTTTTATGTGATGGGGTGTTAGGAATTCTCGCTGTTTTGCAGGTTGGGGTTACGGTGGTAATGTGATGTGCTAAGTGGGTTTTTGTTCTTTCATAATTCTGCAATGGATTTGCCTTTTGAGGGTAAGTTTTATTGTGTTTTGATTTGATTGTGTTTGATTTGATTATTTCTCTTGGGTTTTGGTTTTTTTTTTTGGATTTGGGGGAGATTTATGATGTCAACCATTGAATGTTTCTCTTTTCTGATGTTTATTCACGGGCTAAAGTTAAAATCTTGCCGTGGATTTGTAATTTTCATCGTGATTATTCTGCAGAAATATTATTATTTTTGTTTTTAGGATTTGAGTATCGATTAGAGTTTCTTGGGTTTTTTGTTTGTGCCAAAAAAAAATATTGCTTTATGAATGTTGATTAAGAGCCGTTGTTGAGTTTGTGATCACCGGTCTCTTTATTGTTTATGAAAAATATATTTTGGTGGGTGAAACTGCATTTTTGTTTGATTCTATAATGCAACTGTTTTCTTTTCTTTTTCTGCATTTTATATATCCGCACTGTGTATGATTGTTGTGTACTGAAGAAGCAAGTTTATATTATATAATGGATTGTTAGTCTTATGGGCACACTATTTTTTGAAGCGACTCCTGCAATGACTTTTGTGGAAGCCCAGAGGCAGAGGCATTTCAGAGTCAAATCAAGTTTTGTGTGATTCTATGATTCACGCATGTATGATTGGGAATTTTTAATTTATTAGATCAGAGCATTCTTGGTGAAACTGTTGGGATTATTTGATGTAGTTGAAATGTATTTTTCAATGCAAGTCAACCATTTTTTTTGAATGTTTGGATGTAGCTTATGGAAAAATGGTAACAAGTTGTTTAAATGTATTTAGAGAAAGGAAAAGAAATTTAGATCAAGCTTTCAAATGAGTCTCCTAACTAATGGAAACATGTTGACTTCAACCTGGTTAGTTAAGCTGCCTTCCATTTAAGATCATCATTTCCTCCTGTGTTCTTCCGTTTTGACATATAAAGCAAATGGGTCAAAGAGATTCAAATTTACTGCTAATTTAAGATTTATAATGCTTTCTAATGTAAAGCATGCTTTAATGTGTCTTAAAGCAAGCTCCCCCCCTCCCTTTTTTTTCCCCCATCAAATATAACACCATGTCTCCTGATTCTTTGATTCTTCTTATAAATTATTTAAAGTCTGTCCTGAAGCATTTCTTTTTTCTTTTTCATGCTATACAGGAGGCCCTCCTGATCCGTCAAAAAACAGCAAGTTAAGTATTAATGAAAAGAGAGAATTTGTCTATCAATTATCAAAGTGGCCAGGTGCATCTGCAAGGCTACAGTCATGGAGTCGTCAGGAGATTCTGCAGATCCTATGTGCTGAGATGGGTAAAGAAAGAAAATATACAGGATTGACAAAGTTGAAAATCATAGAGCACCTATTGAAAATTGTCTCTGAAAAACAATCTGGGGAGTGTGAGGCCTCACCTGACCTTGAGACTGAAACGTCTCTTGCATCCACTCATAGAGCTTCCAAAAGACAGAGGAAAACTGATAACCCATCCCGAGTACCTACTCCATTTAACTATTTTGCAACCAGCAATGGGATCGGTGATCAAGGCAATACTGTATACTGCAAGAACTCAGCATGTAGAGCTACCCTAAGACCAGATGACACATTTTGCAAGAGGTGTTCATGTTGTATCTGTCATCAGTATGATGACAACAAAGATCCCAGCCTGTGGTTAATTTGCAGTTCAGAGCCTCCTTTTCAAGGTGTTGCGTGTTGCATGTCATGCCATCTTGATTGTGCCTTAAAACATGAAAGTTCTGGCATTGGGAAAGATGGACGTCATGGGAGACTTGATGGGAGCTTCCGCTGTTTTGCTTGTGGGAAAGTCAACGATCTGCTAGGGTATTTACTCCCATATTTTGTTTGCATTTCTCATCTGGCTTTTGCATTGTGCTGTATTTGCATTTGGTTGGTGTGTTTCTCTTTTGATACATTTATTGTTGGCTTTTGGTATTTTTGGGACCAGTACTTTCAGCCTGATGCTGTGTCTTCCCCTTCATCAATGAAAATTCTGAATTCTTATGTTGAAATAGTTTGCGGGTATCATGTCACATCCGATAGCAAAGTATAGTGTCTAATCATTTTTTCTTTGCGCCACCCCCCAACATCCATTATCAGAGCTCTAAAATAAAAATGCAGTTATGCATGTCATCTTTAGCGGTCATTTTACTGGTTGTGGGAAGCTTGTCATTTGATTTTTGGTTGCATGAGCAGCTTGAGACAACTCTTTTTTTTTTGTTATCGGAGCTGTTAAATTATTTCTCTTGCTTAATACCACCCGCTCTACCCAGCATGAATATCCACAATAGTATCTGATCCTTGTGCATGGGGCATTGATAAATAAATTCTTCATGCGACCTTTGAATTATGACTGCCATGAATTTAGAGCAAGTAACAAACCTTCAACCATATGTACTGCTAGTTTTGGAAGATCACAATATAGAATAATTCCCAATATTTCATGTCCTTTCTTTCCAATATCTGATTTTGAATGGCACGCGATAAAACTTCCATATTAACACAAACATAAATTCCTGAATTTGACTAGAAATTTGGACTGATTGATTTGGTCTCTTGAAAATTTATTCAGATGCTGGAGAAAACAATTGATGATGGCTAAAGATACCAGGAGGGTGGACATTCTTTGCTATCGTGTGTCCTTGAGTCAGAAACTTCTGAATGGGACTGAAAAGTATCAAGAACTTCATGAGATTGTTGATGAAGCTGCAAAGAAGCTAGAAGCTGAAGTGGGTCCGTTAATTGGCTTACCTGTAAAGATGGGTAGAGGTATTGTCAACAGGCTTTCTTCAGGACCAGAGGTTCAGAAACTCTGCACTTTAGCTTTGGAGTCACTGGACAGAATGCTTTCAAACACCATTTTGCATCCGTTGCCTGATCCAAATATGCAAGGTAATCATCGGATCTTGTTTTTTTCATGTTGTGACAAAAGGAATTTCTTTGATAGAGAAAAACTAGTTTAATTGGACAATGAAGCAACCTTCTCTAAAACACAATGCATTAGAGAACAGTGCCGAGGAGCACATTTCATGTAAAACATGTCAAATATATTTGATCGTGGAAAAAAGTTAGATTTTTATCTAAAGACTGATGATTCCATATTGCATCACGGACACATGGGTACTTTTGATCATGGAAAGTTGTTAGGTTGTTGGAAATATATTTTCTTTTGTCCAACGTTTTGGTTTTTCAGGGTATTGACTTTTCAGGGAAGTTTTAATGACCTTTATGTGTTCTCATGTCCCTTACAGATTCAAAAATGATTGCTCCAGTCACAGTCAACTTTGAAGATGTACGTGCAACTTCCCTTGCTTTGGTTCTGGGCTCCGAAGATTCTTCAACTGATGATATTGTTGGTTATACCTTGTGGCATCGTAATGGTCATGATCTGGATTATCCAGCAGAACCTACTTGCAGACTGTTCTTACCAAACACAACATATGTTGTCGCAGGTCTATCTCCAGCCACAGAGTACCATTTTAAAGTTGTTCCTTTCAATGGTGTAAGAGAATTGCGCATGTGTGAAGTTCAGTGCTCAACCAGCTCAACTGGCATTACTCAGGACGAAGTCCCAAACTATTCAATAGTTGAAAGAAGTCAAAGCCCAAATACCAATTGTAGCAGCTTCTCTAATCCATCCTCTGTGGAGGATGAAACAAATAACAATCCACCATGCAATGATCAGACTGTCAACCGAGCAGACAATTATCATTCCTATTGCAAGGACACTGATAAAATTGTTTCTGCCAACAAATCTAATGGTGCTTTAAATAGCTCTGACGTCCTAGCAGATGCAATTCCCTTGCTAGACGTGGAACATGCCACACAGGTGGTAAGCTCCAAGCTCAATTCTGATATGCAAATGCTCGATAAGAAGCGCTTGTCAGAGAACCAAATCATTGAGGAGATAATTACAGATAATGGGTCAGATACCCCTGTTCAAATTGCCATGGAAGGGGTGCCATTTGTGAGAAACTCTGAAGCTGGCTTGCCCGTTACTCCCTGCAAGCTGGAAATGCTCAAGGACGGGCAAGGAAGAAATGGAAGGTCCAAATCCAGCAACAAAGACATAGTAAAAGTGTCTGGAAAAGGAGAGGAGCCCCAATATGGCAGCACTTCAAAGAAGAGAAGTGGGGAATGGCGAGATGAGGAGTGTATGGCAAATGGTCATTCAGACAGGGACTTTGAGTATTACGTGAAGATCATCAGATGGCTAGAGTGTGAAGGACATATTGAGAAGAATTTCCGGCAGAAATTCTTGACTTGGTATGGCTTGAGAGCAACAGCTCAAGATGTAAGGGTCGTCAAGACATTCGTCGATACTTTTATTGAAGATCCTGCTTCTCTTGCAGAACAGATCGTAGACACCTTCTCAGAATGTATATCCAGCAGCAGATCATCTGTTGTGCCATCTGGGTTCTGTATGAAGCTCTGGCATTGACAACCTTTGACTAGGTTAAATTAAAGTCCTTGCGCAAAAACCCGCCAAGGGACTGTGTAGCAGTAATTCTTTAATTAGACTCCATTAACATTCTTCATTCAGACTATCATCATTCACATATATCATCAGCATTTGTCATTCTTGTGATGTAAGAATGCCAGAATTCATTGCCTTTTACAATATAGCATCCATCTCATTCATTAATATTTCCCCAAAAATGTTACTTGTTGATTTACTTTACTGTTTAGAAGTTAGAACCTTGGCAGTTTAGACAACGAGCTTCGACAGTGGATAAAATGTGAGAACAGTTCTAGATCAATGGAACAGTTCTGGAAGCAGAGATATCGCTGAAGGGTAAGCAGGCGGGGCATCATGGTTCTCTTTGCATAATTTATTGAGTGTCTGGTTCATGGTGACCGTCATTTGGGAGGGCTGTGATCCAATGAGGTCCTCGACATAGTTCAAAAGTTTTTTCTGAATGAAATGGCCCATAATATAAATTCAGTAGCCATTTTCGTACTGCTGTGCAACTGAAGTTCATAAAATTTTGAATTTTTTAAAATAAAAAATAAAAAAAATGGGATGCTTTATTGTGTAAAGATCAATATAGGCCTTCCATGCAGATGCATAAGCTTGATGGTGAATAACAAGCTAAACCATCCAGTTTCGCTTGCACTGCAAGCAACTCCAACCCTGGTGATAAATAAAGAGCTAAAAATAAAATAAAATAAATATTTTATTTTGTATTTTTCATGCTCTCAGATAAAAGCTAAATAAAATGTTATTTTAGTATTTCTTTTTTTAGAAAAATATTATTTCTACACATCTTGTAAAAATATCAAAACATATATTCATTGCAATAGTATTTTTGTTTAAATCATAGGGTTGCAGAGTAAGCTGTCGCTTATTATAGGATGTCCTCAAGTGGGGTTGCAGAAACTCAATGTGGGTCCCAAACTTTTTCCTGATACCGTGTGCGTATCAACCAGGACAAGAAGGAAACAGGAAGCCAATGGTGATGACAGCAAAGCTATAGGGCTTAACAAAACTCTCCGTCTCCTTATATGAGCTTGATTGGCAGTGTGGTTCCGGTTATTTTTTAAATAATTTTTTATGTTAAAATTGACATGATATTTTTTGATTTTTTAAAAATCATTTTTGATATCAACACATCAAAATGATTCGAAAACACTAAAAACATATTAATTTAAAGTTAATAAAAAAATAAAAAATTTTCAAATCTTTTTAAAAACGCTTTTGAAATGTAGAAACAAACAGCCCTAACTATTGTCTCTTCCCTGTGACGACAGCCTTAACAATCCATACATCACCTCACAAACACCGAAGCAAACTTCTTTTGTCCTTTAATCAAACCGCTTTTCTTACCAAAACTATACTGCTGATCAGTTTAAAGAAAACCTCTCTTTGCTGTTCTCCCTTAGCAAACAGTTTAAAGAAAATGTCTGCCGGAATCTTTGCAGCTCCTGCAGTGGCTGCTCCTGGTTATCATGGCTTAAGAGCACCCCCCGCAAAGCAGCCGTTTGCTACCAAGAATTCTGTTGCACGGAGCAGCAGAACTGTGTCCAATGGCTCTAAGACTTTTTGTATGAAGGTAATATGACTAAACTGCATATATGTCATCAACCACTGCTTAATTAAATCTGATGTTTGTCTTTTGGTATTACTTGCACGCAATATATATATACTTGCTACTCAAAAAGACATGGAACCCAATCAACAACAAAAAGTTTGAGGCTCTGTCCTACCTGCCTCCTCTTTCTGAAGATTCAATTACGAAGGAGATTGATTACATGATGAAAAATGGATGGATCCCTTGCCTGGAATTCGACGAGGTAAGCCAAAGATCAAGCTTCTCTCCCTAACTTGTATCTGATCTGTGTATTAGTTGCATATGTATAATCTTTACTTTAACCTCTTTTTATGTGATTTAATGTTCAATGATAGCTGGGGAGCGTACGCAGGGAGCACAGCCGGATGCCGGGATACTACGATGGAAGGTACTGGACATTGTGGAAGCTCCCCATGTTTGGATGCACCGACTCCTCCCAAGTCCTCGAGGAAATCCAGGAGTGCAAAAAGGCATATCCAGATGCTTACATCCGTTGCCTGGCTTTCGACAACAAGCAACAAGGTCAGTGCATGGCGTTTGTCATTCAAAAACCTGGCAACTGAGGCCTTGGTCAGCCACGGTTTTCTGTATCAAGAAACCTGGTTTTTGCTCTGCTTTTTCCTGTTAATCCCTCTCTTTTCTGCAAATAAAGACGGTGGGAAGTAGGTAAGCTAGGCGGCTGGCTGGTGAAGATACTAAAATAATAATATTTTTGTTGGACTGATTGCTCTGGACTGTGTCGGCGTGCGTTCTTCTTTTTTAAATTTTTTTTAATTTAATATTTCAAAATAATCTAAAAATAAATAAAAATATTAATTTTAAAAAATATAAAATTTTCATACTTTTTTAAAATTATTTTTAAAACATGAAGACAAAACACTAAAATCAATAATATCAAAATCAATAATAGTGAATGTTGTTAGCCCATGGTTTTGGTGCAATAGGAAGGAATTACCCCTGGTTTTCCTCCCTCCATGGCCTTCCCACGTGCGGCTGTTTCGTGTTGAGTCACCTATGTACGGAATTCTCAGGTTTATTATTCATTTTTCTTCGGTTTTTTAAGCATGGTGGCAGAAAAAATATATATAAAGCTGGAAGCGCATATCTCACATGCGTAACCTGTCAGCAAGTCTAAATATCTTGGCACGTGATACACGCGCCAATAGGCCTAAATTTTTGTTGTGGCGGGCACGTGTGATACCTGCTAAATTTCTTATATCTTCGTCACATTAAGATGCATATTTTTTATGTTTTATTCCTTTTCTTTTCCTTTTTCTCTTTAGGTTTTATTGTCCCAGCCTCTTAATTTTTATATTTAATTAATTTTAGTTTAATTATTATAATTATTTTACTAGTTGTTTTGCAAAAAAAACAAAACTTATTTTTATTTATGAAGGGCAATATAGACAGACAGATGAACGAACCTATATGACCAATCAAATTATGCTAATTTAAAAAATAATTTTAGGACTTTTATTTTTAGCAATTTTATTTTAATATAGATATAAAAAAATGGATAAAATGATTTTAATAATAAAATTAAAGTTCATAAAGATAATTTGATGAAATCACCTAGATCAAGAGTTAATGAGTTAATTTTGTTAATTTGATTTTTTTTTAATTTTATATTTAAATATTTAATTGATTAGAAATTAAATTTCATAATTTATTTCAATTTAATTTTTTAAGTTATTTTTATTTCATAACTCAAGTCATAAGTTTAATAAGTTCTTTAAAATTAATTCAAGTTATTTTTTTAAATTTATTTTTTAATTTCAATTACATTAACAAAAAAAAACTAAAGAAGAAAGACATCAATTCACTGTCTATGTTGTAAAGCGTTATTAAGGCTGTATTTGTTTTGTTTTTTTTGGGCTAGTTTTTGTGTTTGCATTTTACAGTGAAACAAATTCAGCAAAATATTTAATAACAAACAAAATTATATTTTATATTGCAAAACCCACTAAAAATAAATTTAAAATATAATTTTTTTGCAATAATTTTTATATATTTTTCAATTAAATTTCATAAAAATTCCTAAAACTCTATTTATTTTTACTTTTCAAAAACATTTTTAAAAAAATTAATTTTTTTTTATTTTTTTACTTTAAATTAATTTTTTTTTAATGTTTTTAGATCATTTTATTACACTATCATAAATAATTTTTTAAAAATAATAAAAAAATTATTTTAATTCATTTCCAAATAAAAAACATTTTAATAAACAACCACAATTACTCTTAAACATAACTATTATACATTTTATACATATTTTTTACTATATATAAATTTCAACAATAATTTTTAACAAATATCTAAATCCAACTAGCTATATTTTTTTTTAACTTATTTTTCTTCCCACTACAACCACAAAAAACTACCTTAAAAACAATCATCCTCTTTAAGGATCTCAATCAACTTGCAATTTCATATAAACGCCACCTGCTGCTGCTGAACATTATTTACCAATAGGTTTGGCGAATTGGTGAACTTGACACCTAAAGAGATGGTATTCAAACCCCCCAGCCATAAAGGGCTCCAATTCCAGAGTCAATCCCCTCTCCCCTTCTCAATGCAATCCATTACTTATTATTATCCTTGGCATTTCCAGTTAAGTACCAGTCTTAATTCAAGAACTCTTAGACCTAGGCTAGAGGGCACTTATCAACCCTTCTGGGAAATTGACCACTGGAGGCCTTGGCCAGTTCCACCAGTAGCACGACAGGTTGAGGAATGAAAAGTTGGATTTCTGGAGCATCACGAAAACGATATGAATGCTCTAGAGTGAAACAATAGCAAAATTTTGAAAGGAATGATTGACCTAGAAGATATCTGATAATATCTGCCAAAACCAATCAGAAAATCCAAATTGACAGGAATTGCATTTTTCAGATCAGACAAACACCAGTTCTAGCGGCGTCAACCACAAAGTGAACTACTCCGTGAAGACCAAACTGGAGATTATTATGTAACTTGCTTAACTGCCCATCTGGACACTAAAATTGATTCAAAGACTGTCAAAATCTTTATTCAGAGGTCGTAAATACCATGAAAGAATGTAGTCACCAACTTGTATGAGCATCTACAACAAAAAAAAGCACCATGTCTAGGTGCCAAACCCTCACCAGTGTGGTACTTGGGGCCTTGGGTTCAAAACCCATCTTCATGCTCACACAATACTAGCCATTACCTAGCCAAGTAAATGACAAAAAGTGGTAAAATGATTAGAAAATAAATATCCACATGATATCCATCACTAAGACTCCATTCATCAGAATGCTGACCTGCAACTGCTCTCACCAGAAAACCATCCATATCTACAAACAAAAAGAATTAGCAGCCTCAACAAGTCACTATGGTCCTCAAGGCATTGCACTGTCACAAGCAATGGCAGTTTAGAACAATATTTTGGAGGCTAACAGATTCATTTAATAGGGTCAATTCATTTTGCAAACATGTCTCCACAGGAGATGATCAATCACAGAAGCAACGTCTAAACCAAGCCACTCCAAGCACTACTGAACCAGTAATTAATAACGCGTTATATCCATACAAAAATCTCAGTTCATGGTAGAGCAGAAAACTAAAGCAAAAAACTCGAGTCTTACAAGGTCTTTCATCAAGGCCCTACTGATGGAATACAAGCATGATCACAGCACTGCTGAGTCATCTCATGCTAGAAGATATTTGCAATCTGAAAAAACAAAGAAACAGTGATCAGGAGAAAAAAATCAGTAAAATGTTCATTCTTAATCATTTTTTTCTTGCTGTAATGTATGCCAAAGGTGGCAATCATAGTCACAAAGTTCATAGGAATGCAAAAATGTACAAAAAACAGAAAAGAAAAGGTGGGGGAGAGTGCATTATGAGTGGAAACATGTGATAAAGAGGCAAATTAATACCCATTCATTAAAACAGGCCTCTGCATAAATTAATAACACCTTTTTATCCACATTAGTGAAGAGACAAATACACTCGTTTCTGTTTCTTTTTCCTTTTGTTTTATTTTTATAAAGGAACACGTACTCATTGATCGGGCATAATAAAAAAACAACAATTCAGATAAAGTTGTGCAACAAGTGGAAACAAGATCTTACAGTAGTAAATAAGAAAAATGGCTCAATTTGAAAGGACCAGGTGCAGTTGGGCTGAGAAGAACATGAGCCAAGGCCAAAGAGAAACAACGACTGCCAGAGTTTGGAATTAGATATTGCAGTGGAAAACAGAGTTGTTGCTATTCAGGAAAAAAAACCACTCATTTAGCAGTGTTTTATTGTGATAACACACAGACTAAAAACCACCATATGTTTCATCCACACTATTAGTACTTAAAATCTAACCACCATGTATATTAAGCATACATGCCTCTTGTCTAAAGAAAACAATCACAGGTCAATTTTTTCATTCCAACATAATTCATCAAAATGGAACTTAATTTCTACTTGATATGAAATGTCCTATCAAAAACATTATCTTGATGATATGTTCTAAGAAAAGAAAAGGATCCTCTAATTTTTGCATTGTGTCCAGAGAGATAGAGAAGAATACATTTAACAACCGGGACAAAAAACTATTCACAAACTAAATACATCTCTAAAACCAAATTTCATTTGATGTTCTGAAAATTATTTCATTATTACCTACTACAGCAAATTTGAACTTCAATCTAGCATTCTCCGTTAAGTAGTGAGATTCCGTTTATTTACCAGTGCACAAAGCAATTCGAGTTTGAACTAATATTTCTTAATCAAGACCAAAGTGCACAAATCATGTGCACATCAAGTAAATCAATAAACAATTAAACTCAATCAAGAACAGTTTCAAGTTTCTTTTTTATTATTATTATGTCTGGAGATTTTGTAAAAAAGAAACAAAATATATACCACCAATCATTAAGACATCCACATGTTCAAAAATCTAAGATAAACCAGCTCGAACAGCACCTAAACTATTCACTTTAGGTTGCAACTTGAAAAAAAACAAGCCAATATCAGATTACACTTCAAAAAAGATAAAATAAAATTTCACTAAACACCAAGAGTAACAATAACATTATACTCGATTGAATACAGATAAAAAAGAAATTTCCATTCCAAGAACCTGAGAAAGAATAACATGCACAAGCACTCAAGCAGTTCACACTTCAGAATACCAAGAAGCTTTTCACTATTTCCATAAAAATCTTGGCTCAATTTTCATATGGCATTACCACATTAAATAAATAAATAAGTATATAAATAAAATAAAATGCAGAACAACCATCTTAGCAAACCAACCAAATCCAAACTTAGTTTGCTGTCATCAGAACTAAATTGCAACACAGTGTCAAAACTTAACTCCCTCTCCCCATTGATCACATCACTGTTGGAAAACCATATCTCAAGGATCAACATCAAACAATATCATTCAATATGCGTATTTAATACTTAAATTTCATAGATCATTAGAAACATATAAAAGGAATCACTACATTATCCAATCCAGTCAAATTGAAGTAATAGATAATAAATAAATAAACAAGCAATTCTTCCTGCAAAATCCTCGAAAACGAAACAAAAGAGCAGAAAATCAATAAAACCTAAACTAACAGAAAATGAATTAAAATCCCGCACCTTGTGAAAACAGTATCAGCGATTCCGCTCCAGGGGCAAGGGCCGATTAAACCCTCCTCTACGATTCATATACTGCCTAGGCTGCCGTTTCGTAACGGCTTTAACTCCACTAACATCCGCACCAGGCACCGGCTTCCCTTTCGTCGAATCAAACCCCGTTGGAATCCCTAATTTCTTCATCATCTCCATCTCATCCTCATCCATCAAAACCCCACCCTCTCCCATTCCATTATCATTATTATCACTTTCGTTCTTCTCTAACTGCTCTCTCGCTATCCCGTCTACAAAATCGAAAGCCGCCGCTCTTTGCTTTTCCCTCTCTCTATCGTCATCGCTCTCGGGTCGATGTCGCTTTCGCGGCGGTGACGAGGATGGGGTCCTCTGGTGGCGGTGGCGGCGGTGAGATCTATGAGACCGGTCTGGAGAGCGAGAACGAGAGCGCCTGTGTCGGGGACGCGTGCGGTCTGGTGAGCGCGTGCGAGAGCGGGTAATTCGGGTCCGGTCCCGGTCGCGGTCTTCTTTATCGCGGCGTCTTTCGCGGTCTCGGTCTCGGTCTCGGTCGCGGTCTCTTTCACGGTCGCGATCGGTGAGTCTGTCTCTGTCTCCCATGGGTAGTTAGGGTAACTGGGGAATTGCAGAGATTATGATTTATTTCCCAAGAGTGTGAGGTTTTTAATAAACTTGGTTGAAGATTGGACTCAGTTTCCCAGTGGGAGTGACGGTTTCAGGGGGGTTGTTTGGCATTTGTTAAATTGGAGTTTTGAAAAATTTTATTTTTTATATATATTTTTAAATTATTTTGATATATTAATATTAATATTAAAAAATAAAAATTAATGTTTTAATATTTATTTTAAAAAATATTTTTACTATCAATCTCTTAATAAAATTTACCATCTCTTATTGTAATATTTTAAAAAACATGGTATCAAATTATAAAAATCATAAACATTATACTTTAATAAAAAATAAATGTTCTAATAAATTTTAGAATTACTAAAAATTTATATAATCGTTAATTTTAATATTTGTGTGATTAATTAAAATGCACACAATTAATCCAAACGTCCACATTAATAAAAAAAAAATACTAGAGATTTAAAATTAAAAAAAATAAAAAGTAAATAAAAAGAGAAAACAAAAGATAATAAAAAATCAAAAAATCTTTCTATATATTCATATTGAAATGAACGTTATTTATAGATCAAAAGATGCATAAGTACTAAATTTATATATAAATCTATTTACGAGGGATAAATGATTGCTATTTGTTTCGACACTAATCTCCTTTTGTTTTCTTTTTCGTCTTTTCTTTATCCACATCAAATTATATGCTAGCTTCTTCAAAATTCAGACCAGTATCTTTAAAAATTAATTTCTTGACATTTAATTCATTGTTTTTAATAATTTATAAAATTAAGATTTTTTTTTAACTTCACCCCTCTTTATTTTTTATTTTTTCAAACTTAGTTGTTATTTTTCTAATTACTATTTGTTTTATTTGGAATCTTTCAAATTATTATTTTTTCTATTAGATTATATCCATATTTTTTTTGTTGCTATGTTTTTTTTTTTTTGAAAAGTTTTTTAAATTGATCAAGAACACAATTTTTTGATTGAACTTGGGTCTAAGATTTTACGAGTTTTCAATGTTAAAGATTCGATCAGGTTTAGAAGATTCGCCTGAATTGTTTTGATTTTTTTTTATTTTCTTTACTTAAGCTATTTTTTTCATCGCTAAGCATGAATTCAATTGGAGACTTGTTCAGTTTTTCTTTATCTTTAGTTTTTTATTTATCAATTTTTTTTGTGTTTTGTTTTTTTGTTAATTATTTAAATTGATATTTTTTTGATTTCATAATTTAATAATTGGAATGAATTTTTAAGAAAATTTATAAGATTATAATTATTTTTTCTATTTAATCCCCATTTAAAATTTTAATATTTTTAATTTAGTCCTTATTCTTTTGATTTCTATTTGTTTTATTAAAGATCAATTTTTATATTTCTTTTTATTATTATTTTCTTTTTACTTTGGTAAACTTATTAAATTGATATATTTTTTCAATCTCATTATTTAATATTAAAATAATTGAGAATTGAACTTCTTGACTAAACTTACGTCTAGAATTTCTTGGACTGTGAGTTTTAGAGATTAACAAAGGTTCTCTTGAGTTTGCTCATTTTTCTCTATTTCTTTAAACTCATGTTTTTTAAATTTCATCCTTCAATATTTATTCAATCTGAAATCGAGTTTCATTCTTTTTAGTTATTTGCTTTTTGTAGGATCTTTTTATTGATTTTAAAAATAACCTAGTCTTTTTATTTGTTGTTCTTTGTTTAATTTACTTTGGCTAATCAATATTAAATTGATTGAGAATTTAGCTTCTTGATTTAACTTGGGGCTAGAATTTAATGGGTTACGAGTTTGAGACCTCTATTCAGGTTTAAAAGATTCGCCTGAGTTTTTTTTGTTTATTTTTTTAAGCTGATATGTTTTCAATTTCATCATTCATCATTTATATAATTAGTTATTAGGCTCTATTTGTTTCTTTATTAGCTTTTTATATGTTTTTTTTTTTTTATGAATTTTCAAAATGACGTGGGTTATCTTGTGTCTTTTTATTTGTGTTTTTTTATTGGTTTTTCTTTGGAAAAGCTTTTAAGTTGATTTTTTTTTATAATCTCATTCTTTAACATTGTATTGGTTGTGAATTATTTTTTTTGTTCTATCCTTCGAGGTTGAGGTTTTTTTTATATTGGGCTTCGTGATCTTCTCCAATTTTCTTTTTATTTGTTTATCCTAACCTCATCACTTGGATCACGAGTTTGCTTGGGTTGACTTGATTTTTTAGGGTCAATCTTTTGAAATTTAATATTTTTTCATTCCGTCTTTTAACATTATGTTGTTTTGGAATTGAGCTTTATGATATTTCCTGGTTTGCATTCTATTCAATTATCTCATTCACATGATCTAGATAACAAAGTTTGGTTTGCTTAGTCTTTTTTACTTTCTTTTCAAATTTATTTTTTAACACTTGATTAGTTTGAGATTCAACATTGACTCTTTTTTTATTGGCTTATCCTGATTTTATGACTTGACTTGTATATATGTCATGCCCAATCAAATTGACCAATGTCGTTTTTTTTTGTTTTCTTTTGTTCTTCTACATTAGATTGATCGGATCTTAACTTCTTCGCCTTTTTTAAGTTATTCTTTTCTTACAAGTTCTCATGATTTTATTTTTTTTAAAATGTTGGTCCATATATCAATCTTTTTTTATCAGTTGAGTCCATGCCCCGAGTCATATTTTCTTAAAACTTTTTAAAGTATACTTGCATTGCCGATGTAACTTCTTTTACCAATTAAAAAAAATGTTCTCATCTATGGCGTAATGCGAGCCCATAAATCTACTTAAAGTTAAACATCATTTGAAAAACATTGTTCAGCTAAATCTATTTGTATAGTTCACTGGAACAATATAATTGTGATTTTTTTATTCTTTATTTTAATCTAATTTTGCTCCTTTATTATTTAATGGGCTAAGTATTGAGCTATATTATTTGTTCTTAAAAACAAATGTTTTTTTTTCCACATTATCATGATCATTTGTTTTTAAAATTTGGTCCATTTGTTATTATTATCTTTTTCTTTATCAACTATTAAAACAAAATCATTTTTAGTTTTGGTCCATTTGTTTTTTAAAATTTGGTCCATTTACTTTTTAAAATTTGGTCCATTTACGCTACTTGAACATCATTTTTAGTGCAAAATAAAAACCTCATAGCGTAGCACGGGTATACGACTAGTCTTTACTAAACAGTTATTTTGAACTTGTAATTTCTTTGCTTTAAAACTAGAAAAGCAAAGAGTAAAAAAAGCTCTTAGTAGTAGAAAATGCTTTCACAGTTTTGCATGTTTTTTATTTACCATACATAAGGATATTTCTTTCTTTGTCTTGTTTTTTTACCATGCATATGTCTCCTTTGTTTTCTCGATGTATTTTTGTTTTTTTAATGATATAAAACTTATACTTTTTTTATTTGTGAACTGGTTTATATGAGAAATTTAATAAATTTTGTAACATATGGAATTCATAGATATTGATCATGTTTTATTAATGTGGTTTTTTGTTCAAAGATAAGATTCTTTTTAATAAAAAAATGAATGCTTTTTACATCTTAAATTTGTTGAATCCAATATAAAAGTGTCTTAATATCTTACAAAAAAATAGAAAAAGTTCTGATCTATTTGTGTCCAAAAACATTAAAAAACTAGTAAAACATCAAGCTTTTACTATTCATTTATTGTAACCATAGATATAAATGCATTATGGATTATTACAATGCAAAAGTTATCTTTCCTTGTATGCGTAAAAATATAACTTAATCTCTTTTTTTTTTTTTCTTATTTGATCCCTATAGTATTAGAAATTTATATTTTGATTTTAAACTTTAATTTTATTAAATTTTAGTTTTGGAATGCTGAGAGGAGAAAGATAAAGTGATTGAAAAATAAGAGGAGAGAAAAAGTTTTTGGTTTATCACATTCTAATGACAAAAATGTCAAACTTGGTGTTGATGGGTTCAACTTGAAGAAAGAAAGCACGAGTATTTCTTTCATTGTCTTGTTTTGTTTTTACCATGCATTTGTCTTCATTTTTTACTTGGTGTGTTTTTTTTTTTTTTTTTTAAGAATATAAAACTTATGCTTTTTTTTAATGCTTTTTACATATGGGATTTATAGATATTGATCATGTTAACGTAATTCTTGGTTCAAAGATAAGATTTTTTTTAATAAACAAAACTAAATTTCTTTTATGTCTCAAATTTGTAAGAGCCAGTATAAAAGTGTCTCAATATCTTGTAAAAAATAGAAAAAGTCTTGAACATATATCTGCATCCAAAAATATTAAAAAAACCAGTAAAACATCAAGCTTTTATTATTAATTTTACTATAACCATAGATATAAATGCATTGTGAATTACTACAATGCATTTATAGTGCAAAAGTTATTGTTCCTTATACGCGTAAAAATGTTACTTGATTTTTTTTCTTTTCATATTTGGTCCCTAGCCTTGTCTTTCAAGTGTTGATTATCGGGTAGTATGATCAATTAATATATATGATCAATGAATTATTTGTTTCTATTATTTATTAATTGACCCAAGATGGTATGGTCCAATATTAGACCCCATTATTTGGATGTCTATAAATGAATAATAATATCAATTAATACATGATCTTTAGGGTGTTAATTAATAAAAATTTTGGTCGCCATATAATAATTCCATCTCAAAATTTCAAAAATCAATTTGATATTCCTATTATTTGTTAAGTAGCCTATGATTGAATGATCCAATAGCATGCCTTGTTCTTTGGACGTTGCTTAACAGATTATATGAAATTTTCAAATTGTAATAAGTCTCATATATAAGTGTTCCTATCATATTCTAAATAACCTATAATGGAATGATCTAATGCTAGACCTTATTTTTTGGATATTTTTTAATATATAGTCATTTAAACTATGACCATATGAATTAATTTTTGTATATTAAAGGATCGTATTGCATGATAAATAACCCAAGATGGAATGGTCCAACGTTAAGGCCCTGTCCTTTGGATGTTAGTTAACAAATGATATAGCCAATATTAATAGCCTTATTATTCACCAAAATAACCTTAGAATGGTAAGGTCCAATATTGGACCCTATTTTTGGATGTTGTTTAATGAATAATAAAGACAATACCCAAATAATATACAAGTTTAGGCATGCCACACACACACATATATCATTGAAAATACATAACAATACAACTTATATTAAGTAGGATGTATAAAATGATGTCTATCTTCTTTATTACATAATCACTCCCTTATCCAACACCTCTATAGACCAGTCAAGGTTTTTAGTTACCATAAAACTAGATGTTGATTTTTTTTTTCTATTTTACCCCCTTTACACATAACATATCTTGATGTCCTTTATTATATTGGATGAGGGTATTTTTAAAGTAAAAAAATAATAAGAAAAAGAAGCTAGTTCCACCATGCTCTTCATAGAGGGTTTGTAAACATAATTGTCAAACCCAACCCAACTTGATGGGTTGATTTAAGAAATTCAAGATCTGGAGTCTAACCTGGATCAAGTTATTAGTTTAATTGACCAAGACCTTGACTTTGTAGTGATATAAAAAATAATCATATGATCGATCACTAACTAATTAGTTGATAAAATCATTAGTTCTCTTATCAATATGTTATTTATTCTTCATTTCTTCCTCCCAACTAAAGATAAACTATAGTTAGAAACTCAATCTTGAGAAAGAGATTGATAATAGCCTTGTAAATTCAAATAGAGTATGGGTGTCTTAAGACTTTAAACCTTAAGAAAGGTAAATACAAGAACAGGAAAAAACAACTTTTGTAGGAATGCGAATGAACACTTGATAAAGGAAAGTAAATAAAAGCAATGCTGTAAAAAATATTTAATAAAATTATAGATGAAACCATTATTCCTAGTAATTAGATGACCTATTTATATTGGTATAATATTTAAGTTTTATATAAATATCATATTATAATTCTATGCAGACTATTTACGTTAGATACAGAGCTTACACATTGAATCCTAATACAATCTAAACTTTTTTTTTTCTTTTTGATAATTACGTGAATCTTAACTAATTTGCAACCCTAGCGAGGTTAATCTGTTGAGGACTCATGTTTTGAAGAGGATTGGATCATTTGGTTATTCGTGCACACTCAAACTCTTGTGATCAATTGCTTATTCTTGGTTGATCATGCTTTTAAATGTCTTGTCAACCACTCTTTAATTCCCTTAGTAGATTAAGACTTTTTAAGCTTGGTTGATTCTACTGTTATTATTTGATTAACAAGTGAATATTTATTTTCCCTCGTATTCCTTTACTTTTTGAATGAAGGAATATTCCCTTAACATATTTATATTGAAATTGATTGATCAAATTGACCATGAATGATTTGGCAAGTGACATTGTTTGTCTAAAAATTTCAATCATGCTTTTATTTCCTATCTAACATGTCAACCAATTATTTATTTTTAGAAATCACTTCTGCTTTAGCTTTTAGACATGGCATTTAGAAATCCTTACAATATTTAAATCATAATTAGTTTATCAACTTTTCAATCAATGCCCAATTCATTCGTTATTTCTATAAAATCTCTAACTCTCCTTTAATAGAAATAAATTCTTGGAAAAGAAATGAACCAAGAAACCTAAGGGTTATTCAATATTTTAAATTTATGACCTTGTTGTGTGGCTTTTATCAAGATTCAAATGATCAAGTCCCATTTTTTTTATTTATTATTACCACATCCTTTAAGGCAAGTTTTTGCATTTAAAGGTGTTACTTAGGGGTAATGATTATTTTTGCTTCATAAATAAATATTGTCCCCAACAATAAGGACTAGATTGTAAAAAATAATATAACATAAATTTAGATTAAAGAATAAAATTAAAAACCAATAAAACTTCTATAAAAGGGTAAATAAAAAAAATCAAAAGAATAAAGATTAAAAATATATATATTATAAAAGAAGTGAAAAAAAGAAGATGTTAGCCCATATTTACTTTCCAAACATAGTGACTTTCCAAACATAGCCCATAACGAAATCATAGTGACCCGGGTGATCTAAGGCTTAGATCGGGTTGAGTTTCAACAAAAATAGAGGGAGAATTGACCCGACATAATCTGATCAAAAAATCAAGTTGACCCATAACCTCATTAACCATAACTTGTGACCTTCTTCTTTCTTAATCTTTTTTTGTTCAAAATGATTTCATTTTTACTTGTATATAAAATAAAAAAAATACATTTTTTGGTTACCTAACCAATGACTCGGGACTAGCCCCAAGTCAACCTCTGAGTCAGGTTTGAAACCTATGCTATAGATACCTTTTAAAACATGTAACATGGGTCAATAGACCATATACATGAAAAAGCCAAAAAGTTAGACCTTTACAAAATCAAATGTAGAAGGATGAAATCGAGAAAAAAAAATCAAACAAAGGGATCTAAAATAAATAAAAATAGCAAATAAGCGAATGGGGGTGAAGATTAAAATAAAAAATAAATTAGAGGGGAAGAACAATTCTTTGATTGAAGGGTTAAATTGAAAATAAAAAAGATTTAATAAAAGTAAAAAAAATAATCAACAGTGTGAGGACCATATCAGAAAAAAAAAATAGAACAAACTTGGATTAAAGAATAAAATTAAAAACCACCAAAATCTTGATAAAAGAACAAATGAAAAAAATTAGAAATTAAAATAAGAAGGATCAAATTGATAAGTATGATATAAGACAAATAAAAATAGAGGATTAAATCGAAAGTAAACAAAACTTTTACAAAATGGTTAAGGAAAAAATTCAAAACAATAAGGACCAAATTGAAAAAAAAATATGACTAATTGGAATTAAAGGACAAAATTGAGAAAAATATAACTTATATAAAAGGGCAAAAAAAAATAGAAATAAAAAGATTAAGGACTGGAATTTAAATACTAAAAACAAAGAGGACAAACCTGTATTTTTTAGGGAAGGAGAGAAAAGAAAAAAAAAGGGTCAACTTGTAACAAATTTCCTTATTGATGACAACACGCGTTGCCCTTGAAGAACAAAGACGCGATGACGCATTCGACTACACGAAATAAAGGCTGGTTTGGCCACCAGGAGGCGCCGAATGCAATGTCCAAAGAGCATGAACTACCCTCACACGTTGCACTTGAAGAAAAAAGATGTGACGACGCATTCGACTACACGACATAAAGGCTGGTTTGGCCACCAGGAGGCGCCGAATGCACTGTCCAAAGAGCATGAACTACCCTCACGTGTTGGCGAGTGGTAAGAACATGCCAATAGCTCTATTGATTAAAAAAACATATTTCATGATAAAAAAGAGCAAATTTACCTCTATATTTATGAGATTTACCATAAATCTGTTTGAAAATATCATAAAGCCTTTAGGTCTATGGTTCATTTTACCTTGACTACAAGGGTAAAGTTGATTTTTTACTGTATTTAAAAAGAAACACAAATATGCTTGGTTAACACCTTTAATCTTTTATTGAAATTAAAGGCAATTAAGTGTTTTAAATTTTTAAAAAATTATGAAAAAGATATTTATACCCTCGTACAATAATTAAGTGACTAATAAACCAAGTAAAAAGATCAAAATTCCCCAAATTCAAAGGTTATTAGTTTTTTTAGGAAGGGTAAAAACATAAATCTACTATTCTAGAGAATAGTAAAATGTGTGTGGGTATACAATGAATATGCCTTGCATTTTAGTTGTTTTGTTATTACAGAGTCATCTCAAACTAGTATCCATAACATTCATAGCGGACATCAATGATCAAGAGAAGCCTATGAACATATAGGATTTAGGAGAGATCATTGTACGAATCCACAATAAATTGCGATGATCTCCAAAAATCCAATATATTCAGGAATAAGGTTTTAGTGTTTCGACAGTAGATGATTATACATTCACATCAATATTCAATTTCTAAGAACTGAAAGAGCATAGGGTTGGTGGTTGAGGTCTCAGTTCTTGTAAAACAATTCATTTTGTGAACTTTTAGGACCCTCCAATGATTAAGTCAAAGACTTTTTAGCAAGAGATTGTAATAAATGAAAAAAAAAAGCTTTCAAGTCTAAAAGTAAGAAATTTTGTTCTAAATCTTTTATGTTAAATGCTTTGAGAATATATAATAAGAGAATAAAGATCTGATCATTTTACCTGAGTGGTTTTGAGGGTATTTATAGCCATTGCATTATAGACCATGTTCTTCTCTTGAGGGGTTTGAAAGTCTTTTCCTCTTGAATATCTTAGTAAAGAAGAAATCCTTAACATCAACATTAGTACTGATGGAAATGTCTCTTATACAATATTAATATTGATGTAAATAACCTTTTCACATCATTAGTTCTAACACACAAATAGTATAGCTATATAACAGTTTTATATCTTATTTGGCATGCAACATTAATGTTGATGGGAATATCCCTCTTGTAACATTAGTATCGATTGAAATACAACTGGCTCTTAGAGAACTTTCATGCACCTAGGTGTGTAGGGAAATGACTATCCTAAGCTCTTATCATTAAGGGTTCTAGAGATAACCTCACGACCCACCATGAGGCCAATAAAGACCATTGACTTAAAGTTTGGATATTTAATGATTTTAAACCCAAAGATGTTGAGTTTGTTATCTTTGTAAACCCATAGATGCTTGGACTCAGCGCGTAGTCGTGCCCAAAACAATTGGGTCATATTAGACCCACAAGTGTTTGGGCTTAGCGCGTAGCCGAGCCTAGGGGAGTTTGGTCTAGCACCATACCAGACCTATAAGTGTTTGGACTCAGCTCGTAGTCGAGTCCAAGAGAGTTCAATCTTGCATCATATGAGACCTGTTAGCACTTAGGCTCAGCTCGTGACCGAGCCCAAATGAATTTGGTCTAGCATCTTACCAAACCCATAAGTATTTGGGCTCAGCACATGACCGAGCCCTAAGGAGTTTGGTCTGGCATCTCGCAAGATCCACAAGCATTTTGTCTCAATATATAGTCGAGTCTAATTGAGTTAGATTTGACATCTTGTCAGACCCATCATCGTTTGGGCTAAACACATAGCCGAACCCAATAAAGTTGGGTCTGGTACTTCTTCAGACCTACAAGTGTTTGGGCTCAGCACGTAGCTCAACGCGAGGGTGTAAGGTTCTCACCTTGTCTTCAACCCTTCTACTCATGGGTCTTTCAAAGAAAAATTGGTTTGTGTAAAATATATTGATCCATCAAATTGTCTCACAATCCACAATAAAACCACCAACTCTTTTATTTTTATATTTAATTATTATATTCATATTAATATTTTTTACAAGATAGAGAAAAAGCAACAAAAACAATCACTAGGAAATACATTTTCGAGGGCATGAATAATGTATATCTATGAATGGTGGTTTTGAAGTCACATAGAGATTCGCAACCATGGTAACCATCAATGGGTGGCTAAGTTGGTAAAGTGGATAAGGGTCAAGAAGTATGTTTTTTATGTGGTTTCTAGTTCGACTCCTTCTACCTACTAATATTGATGGCCACGAGCCACAGGGTGTAAGTCGTGTGTTGCATACCTTGTTCAGGGTGTAGGGATTTAGTTTGATACGTATAAACTTGCTCGAGATACCCCACCTGGTTGTAACCTGTTGATCATTTTTTATTTTTTATAAAAAAAATATCATTTTGATTAAAAAAAAAAATAGAATCGATCATTATCGGGTTGGATTTAATAATATTGTACAATACTCGTAATGGTATGATAACTGATGAGTATAACATAACATAATACGATAAAATCGTCATTACATGACCTTTGTTAGTGGCCGTTTGTTTAGGAGGTTGTGTGTGTGTTTGAAGCAAAACCCAGGCACAACCTGTTTGGTAATCTCAAAACATAGTTTATTGTGTATGGGGGTCCATGTAGATTTTAAAAAAAAATGCAAGTTTGTGGAAAGCAGCTCTCAGGTGCTTTCCGCAAACTTGCGGACGCGTTCAGCGGAGAGTTTCACTCTCCACTGTTCCGGTCAGACTAGGTTCGATCCAAAGCTAAATGCATTGAACCGGGTTTGATCCAGTTAAAAAAAGTTTAATTTTTAATTTTATTTAATTGTGTTTTATTCTAAAAATTAGAAGGAGATCACTTGATGACGTAGCATTTGTAGAATTTGATCGTAATCCTAATTTTGATCTTGCTGGGTCCGACCTAGTTAAAAAAAAATTAATTTTTATTTTTATTTTTAATTGTGTTTTATTCAAAAAAAAATAGAAGGAGATCGCTTGATGATGTGACATTTGTAGAATTTTATCACAATCCCAATTTTCTTCTTTATGATATTTTACCTGATGTTGTTGTGTGCTTAAGAAATCAAGGAAACTGTAGTCCTTGTTGGATGGATTGAGTACGTGATGAAATTGTAGATCGTTTAAAGGAAAAATAAAAAATATTTGATATTAATATTATTTATTTCATGATGTAATAGCAGTAATTAAATCTACAATATTTAAATTAAAAACCATCAATATATATATATATATATATAACCTTAATTTGAAAAGCATTCTTTTAACTGAACATATCAAACTACTTTTTGTTTAACTTCAATTCCAATCACAGTTTTAACGAAACATATATAAATACTAAACCAATCTTAGCTAAAAGTACTTTTTGTAAAAGAATTTTTTTCAAACCACAACCACAAAAATTACAGCAATACCAAACACACTTTTACACACCGTTCATTATCTAAAACCATGCTTATAACACATTGAGCCAAAAATATAAAATATAAAATACAACATGATAAGAACCCTTCACTTAATTAGGCAAGGAAATGTTAAGTATTACGATGAGCATGAGTTATTATATTTTTAAGAAAAGACAAATAGATGAGGATAATTGACAAATAAAAAATAAAAAATATTTTTCAAATAATAAAAATTTTAATTTAGCTTGTGTCATACAATAGTTAAGGGTGTTTGCCTCGTGTTTTTATAAAATTTGATTTTTTAATTTTATATTATTTTTTTATTTTTTATATTATTTTCATTCACTAATATAAAAAATAAATTAAAAAAATAAAAATAATTATATAAATATTTCAATAAAGTCTATGTCATGTAATAGTTAGGGGTGTCTGGCCTCGCGTTTTAATTAGAGTTTTCAAAACATTTGAATTATTTTTGGCTTCAAAATAATTTTTTTTATGTTTTTATATTATTCTGATGTACTAATATTAAAAATAAATTTTAAAAAATATAATTTTTTTATATATATTTGAAAACAAAAAGTAATTCTAAAAAATAAAAACAACTACACCATTATTGTTATCTCGAACATCCCTTTGAACTTTTGGTTTATATTGGACTACGGCTAGTGAGGTTCTAACTTCTAACTATGGCCTACTATAATGAGTTCACGATTCACAAAGGCTTTGGGTTTTCACATATATCGGGCTTGAAGATTATAATTTATATGGGTTTCGAACAGTTATATGTTTGTTGGGTTTCTAATTATCTAAGGCCTTAGGTTTCCTACAATTATAATTGGGCTTAAAGGCCCACTTCTATACTATATCGGCCTTTGTTTAAATGGAAACTCTCCGCCTTCAAAGAAGTCTATTTTGACTCCCTAATTTCACCAAATAAAAAGTAATTTCCAACGGATATTATTCTGTAGATGACTTGTCTAAAAAATATTTTTTTATGAACGGTAAGTGAAATTATCTTCATTATCTCAATTCAATATTAAATTGTTCAATAAAATCAAAGAATAGTTTTACATTAATTTTCTAACACAAGCATTTTGTACTCCAAACTTTCACAAATGTTGAAATTTTTTATTTTCTAATTAGAAGGATGAAGATGATAAAATTAAAAATTCATAACCACTTAATTATTAAAACTCTAATATAATATTAAATCATTATAATAAAAACACCTAACAAATAATTTTATTAAAAATATATTATAACTTATATATAAACAAGAACCTTGTTTGAATATATATATATATATATATATATATATATATATATTATTTTTAGAATTTTCATGTAAAGGATAAATGATTTTAACGATTCAATTTGGATTTTTTTTCTTTTATGTAATGGGATGATCATTTGATATAAATCCATAAAAAAACATTAGAAAATATATTCATGGAAACAAAATAATTCAAAATTCATCCATAAAACATTTTTGAAATTATATTAGGAAACACATTTGAAATTGTATTCTCAAGATACATCCATGTACTTTGCAAATCATTTATCCTGCTCAATCCTTTTAATTTTATAAATAAAAAGATTTATGAAAAAAACTCATTTGATACTTGCCTCTTGAAATGTTACTAACCTCTTGAAATGCAAAACCAAAAATTCTCAAAGTCAGTAAAAAACACTCCTAGCATCCTAATAATAATAACTTAAATCAATATCAATATGATTTTTTTTTTGGTTCTTAACTTAAACACCACACTTTTAACTCTTGTGTTGATTGTGCACTATCTATCTAGTTAATTGATCATAATTCTCTCTAGAAACCTGAAAATTATAATTTAATTTTTTTTGCTAGAATCTATACTCAATTACCTTTTCACTTATATAAAAAGATTTTAGTAAGTCCCTACATAAATTTCAATTAATTTCATAATTATTTTAAAAAATTACAACTTAGCAGCCAATGCATCCTTTTATCTTAGAGAGTGTTTGTTTGTAAGATATCGTTATGCCACATATTTTTTAAATAAATACACCCTTAATCTAATATAATTTAAATTTAATAGCAGAAAACTTCAATTCCTAGAATTTTCTTAATCATCTTGAAATGCATCCAAAAACTCAATAAAAATAGTAGAAAAACTCCCTTTAGAGTTGATTAAATAAGTTTATCTTTGTAGCTCAAGGTTACTAACTAGAATAATTATTCTCTTAATTATTGAATATTTACAAAAATACCCCGTATTTGTATGAAACCAGTAAATTAAATCCTATATGAATAATTTGACGTATTCGACCATGTGTTCGTTAAATCTAGGCAATCCATTATAACTGTCCTTGATTCCCAACAAACAGAAATTATTAGCCACAATGCCCACAACTTTGACTAAAATGCCCTATCCTAATTATTAACCACATTAATTTTATTCATTTCTTTAATTTTTGAAACGAATTTATTGATAATGAATTTTTTTAATTCAAGAGTTTGGTCATGTGTCAAATGTTTGTAACGTAAGCAAGTTTCTGGATGTTTATTAAAAATTTAAAACAGTTGAATCAAATTGTTGAAATAATTCTAATATAAAGCCAAATTTCTCAAATTATTTATACAAATTTAATTTGTCAATTTCATAAAACCAAGAGTTTCAACATCTATTGAAAAGTGTGATAAATATTATTTTTTAAATTTTTTATATTTAGAAATATATTAAAATAATATTTTTTAAAATTTATTTTTAACATTAGAATATAAAATTATAAAAAAATCTATTTTGTTTTTAGTTTTTATTTTTATTTTTAAAAGTATAGTTTAACTATAATAACAAACAACCTTTTAAAATGTATTTGTTTTTTCGAGGTTTGGGTTTTCACAAACTTTTCTTTCGAATATATAAATTAGTAGTTGCATGCGTGCACGATAATCGTAAAAGCAGTTAAATGTAAATACCACTGCCACATAGAAATACGATTGGAAGTACTCGCACGTGTCAGTTTCTTCGATGTAAAAGACAAAGCTTTTGTGAAAAGCACCAAAAGCAAACATTAATAACGACAACATCTACAGTTGAAGTCTTTTTTATGACCTCCCTTGTCTTGTGTGTACTTTGAGAGATGCTATAGTTTTTTCATCCCCTCCCCAAGGTACATCGTAGAAGAGGCCAAGAATTTGCCTCGTTTAATGAGCTCCCTTTACATTTTTTTTATTTTAACTTGGATGTTCAGGTTAATTTATACGCATTTTAATTAATTTTATGGGCTCTAAAATTAATAATTATAAAAGCTTTTAGTGATTCTAAGATTTATGAAACTCAAATTAGTGATATCTAAAAAGCAAACCTAGAACTTGACCGATTGAGCTACACCTCTCAGAATTGCTCTATTTACACTCTTAAAGTCTAAATCAGTGTCATTGTTCTCAAGAAAAAAAATTTGTGATGATTTATCTAAAAATTAAGTCTGCATTTTAAAAAAACACGATTTATCACTAAAAAAAGAGAGAGAAAGAAATGGATGTTACGAGGATAATGCATCTCTTTCAAAGTTTTACTAGACCAATGACATGTGATACTCCATGGACCCACTATTTTTTTTTTTTAAAGCAAGAAACATCAAGGTTGTGGGAATTGTTGGCTAATGGGTAAATTATGAAAAATTTCAACCCATCTCTTTCCTTAGCATGTATTTATGAGTTGGCCCAACATTATATATTTGCAAGTTCAAAGTAAGTTAGATAACTTGTTGAAATGTGGTTTGAGTTTAAATATAAATTTCAATGTGATATAATTTTATTAAAAATACTGAGATAATAATTTATTAGACTAATTCGGGTTTCAAACTTATTTTGTCGAACCCACGACCTGAGTTGTAAACTCAACGTGTTTAATTTTTTTTTTATGTGATTATATGTTTATTTAATCATATGATAACAAAAACAATCCCTTTTAAACTCAAGTATGAACCCAATATCAATATGTTTGTTCGAGACTTTGATAATTTCATAGAAAACAAATCCAAATAAATTACGAAACTCGATTCTCGATTAGTTTGAGTTGACTAGTCAAACTCATGACCAAGGTTATGGATTCAATTAGGGTTCAACAATTTTTTATTTAACTATATGATAACAAAAATAAATGTTCACAAAACCAAGAACCAACGAAATATCAGGGTTTTTTTTAGATCACGAGAAACCTACAAATATTAAACCGAAACAAATTACGTTGTCCAATTAGAAATCAACAAAATATTAAATGATATAATTGAAAAAAAAAATAGCAAGAAAAATCAATAAAAATTCAATCATAAAGGATTAGATTGAAAAAGAAAATCAATTAAAAAACAAAAGAACAAAGAAGAAAAGAAAGGTTTAGGTGAACGAACCTGGTTAACCTAACGTTTTAGGCAAAAAAAAGGCTCAGACACGTGGGCCTAGGGCAACCCACACACGCGGGTCTTTTTTTTAAGGGGTATAAGACATGTAATACGACATTTTATTTTTAAAAAATAGGTGATGTGTCACCTGGTTTTCTAGATTTTGGCTATCATAGGTTGCTAGAAAGTTAGGCAGTCAACTCCCTTAAGTAAAAAACCTTTTTTAACCCATTTTTTTAAACCAAAAAACCTAAAAAAACACTATAAAAGCTCAAAAAACACCAATTTTAAGTATCGAAATAGCGTTTAATCGGTCCAAAAACCCATAATGAATCTAAATCCAAAACATTTGTTGAGCTCATATCTACCTTCCCAAGTGATGAGAATACCAAAGAACACCTTAGTATAACTCCTCTTATCGAATGAAACCCATCAACACCAAAATCAATTCTTTTTATGACTGGATTTGGTGTCAACCAATGATTTTCTCTCTATCATTGAAATCAATCAACTCTTTCTTTCCTCTCTCAAACTAGAGTTTGAAATATAAAGAAACTAAAATTTTGAACCACAATTGATTTTTTTAAATTTGATGGGACCATAAAGTTATAAATTGGAAATAATAAGGACTAATATGAACATTTCGTACCAACTTTATAATCGTCACCCATTGTGACCTTGGTCCTCTATTTATGAATTTGGCCTTTTATTAACAAATCAAAACCAATTAACTACCAAATAGGGTATAAAAGGATCAATTGGAAAAGAAAAAAAAGTTGATGACCAAAATAAAAAAATACCATGGATTCTTATAGAAACCATTTATGCCTTTTATTGTTTTTTTTTTATATTGCTTCTTATTGGAAAAAGAAAAGCATGCCTAGAGGCTAGATTTTCAATATTCTATTATATTTTATGACATTCCATTTAAAATATTCTTGTGTGGATAAGATTTACACTATATGACCAATTATTTTTTAAAAAACTGGAATCAAAAGTTTTATTTATGAGGCAGTGATAATATGATATCCATACTATAATATATTTTATTTAAAAATTCAATACCACTATAATAAAAAAGGTGATAATTGCAATAGAAAAAAACATGAAGATGGTAAAAAAAACTGATGATAATGTAATAATAATATGTGAAAAAAATTTATCACCACCACCAATGGTGACAACAATAATAGTGGTTAAGGTAATAATAATAAGAAAATTAGGTACTATACAATAAATAAAAATAACATATCAATATTAAAAAAATTATTTTTCATTCATTGTTTTTATCAACACCTTCCCCATGATGTTTATATTATATTAAATCTTCTTTCTCATTCCTACTCTTTATGCCTTTCAACCAAACAATTATAAAATAAAAATAAAATTTTTATTTTCATTTTGATTAATCTATTTTGGTTACTAAAAAACACATGATTGTATCACCAATAAAAAATTTGTGTTGATGGATTAACTTCCAAAACCCATCGTTATTGTGATGTTGGGCTCAAACACCTAAGCCAAGTTGACTTGCTATAACTAGTTTAAGAAATAGATATTAATCTTAAAGAAACTCATTTTTAAATACTCTGTCAATAATTCATTGAGTTAATTGAAGAAACCTAAAATAAAGTTCAATAAATTTTAAGCCTTTCACAACTAGTTATTGGGCTTTAAAGGTTGAAGAAAAATGGCTTGACTGATAATCCACAAACTCTTTCAAATATAGAGGAGATGTTGCTTTAAAGACTGTGTGTTGCATCTCACAAAAATAGTAAATGAAGTTGATAAATACAAGAGACGTAAATGATTTGTTTTTTTTTTTTTTTTTGTAATGAACAAACATATTTTATTTGGTGTTTCATAAGAGTTTATATCTATGAAAAATATCGAATGCATGTAGAAAGAGGCATAAATGGAACAAAACTATCTTGCCTAATTTAAGGGTAATTGTGGGGGCTAATAGCCCCTAATGGATGATGATGTTTCATTCAAGGTAAATGACCTCGTCATATCCACCATCTATAAGCTCAAACAAGACCAATGTGGCAACCATTGGCATGCGTTGCCCACACCAACCAATTTTTTTAATAATAATATATATTTATAAAAATACCAAACTGTTCTGATTACAAGAAAGAAACCATAAAAATATCCCTTCAAGCCAACTTAATAAATCTTGATTTTAAAGGCACTTAAGTCATTTTACTTTGTAAAAAAAGGGTGAAATGAAAAAAATAGACTGCCCGCATTGGTTCATCAATTTTTTTTTTGTTTTTGTAGGTAATCAAGTCATTTCACTATACTTTGAAAATATTAAAAGACCATTATGACCCCGATCAATTTTGTAATGACAAATTGACCTTGTGGAGAAGATCATTTTACTGTAATAACTAGTTCATTATTCTTTGTTGTGAAGGACAGAATTGTCATTTTACTTTTGTAATTTTTTTCTTCATAGGTTATATATATATATATATCCCCTCCACAATTTACATGTACATATCCCTTAACGCATTATGTATACATGTAGCAAATCAAAATGCGACTTTCAAGTCATTATTTATGAATATAGGAAGTGATAAATCTATTTTTAATGGGTTAAAAAAAACCCTCATGACCCTCTTCCCTTGGGCACGCCCAAGGGAATGAGCATACTTGAAGTAAGGGTGCCAAGCCCAACCACGCTAGCTCTAATGTAAGCTAAACCCAGATGCCTTTTGTACTTGGTAGTGTGCCAAGCCCGACACGTGGACTTAACAATCAACCAAGTCCAGTGTAATGTGAGTCTGACAAACTTGCCAGACCTAAAACATTTGGACTTGGCATTCCATCAAGTCCAAAGTAGTTGGACTCGGTAGTCAGCTATGTCCAAAGCAGTTGGGCTTGATAGTTAGTCAAGTCTAGGGTAATGTGGCTCTGCCAAATATGCCAGATCCAATGCACTTGGACTTGAGAATCAACCAAGTCTAGGGTAAAGTTGGTCTGACAAACATGTCAGACCCAAGACACTTGGACTTGGCATTCTGCCAAGTTCAAAGCATTTGAACTTGGCAGTCAACCATGTCCAAGGTAACGTGGGTCCACAAAGATGTCAAACCCAAGGCACTTGAACTTAGCAATCTGCGAAGTCCGATGCATTTGGAGTTTAAGACAACATGAGTTTGGCAAAGATGCCAGATACAAGGCATTTGGACTTGACAGTTAGTCAAATTCAAGGTAACGACTATCCTCTTTTGGCATGTCTATGTGAATGAACATTCTTCATTGGGTCTAACCTTGAGGAAGAACTTAATTTCCATGGACTTAACTATATTTGATGTCTTAAACTCTAATCTCCCTACATCTTTTTAGGTGCATAAAAGTTCTTTAAAGACCCACCATATTCTCATCAAACATTAATACAAATGTAAGATATATTTATCCCTCATTAAATGTTATTAGAGTAATTACGCTGCAGACCCTCCTCTTCATAAAAGGACAAGATCATGTGCTATAAATACACCATGAGACATTTGGAATAAAGATTCACAATCTTCATTCTTTACTGTAAATATATTTTCTGAACATCTCTCTCTAGAGTATTTTTGTATTTTTTTCTCTCTAAAAAGTTACTTATTTAAGTATTGGAGAGTCCCCACCTCCATCAAAAGGAACCTTTTGCAGATACTAATCACAAACAATTTTGGCTTATCAAGAACTAAGTATAAGTTGTCAACTACTTGGCTAAAAAGAATAAATGAGATTACTAGGATCAATTGATTAATCGATTATTCAACTTGAAAATCCTATTTCCGACTTGAAACATCATCTTGAAGAGAACTAACAATGCAAAGCCCTTCCAAAAAAAAAACTAATAATTCTGGCTGTGCCTTTCACAAATTATTTAAAACCACACTTAAATTGGTGGCCTTCACTCCGTGGATGGAGGCAGCCACATTAAACAATCATTGACCCGAGAAAAGTTTAGGCAAAGCCGCCCCATGAGGGAGGAAAAAACCAATTTCTTGCCGATTTTCAAAATCAAATCAACAGTTTCACTACCCAACCAATTGTTTTGCTACCCATGCGCTTGAAATTCACATAAAAGAGCAACAGAGACACACACACATGGCAAGTGCTAGTTGAATAGTTAGCTAGCATTTAAAACGCTCCTACCTCTCCTAACACTCTTGTCTTGTATTGTATGTAAAGCAATTATAACATGCACCCACACCCACCATCTCTCTCCTAGTCCCCTACCCCTCCAGTCTAAACCAATAAAAACACAAAACATCCCTTTGAGCTTTGACTCCTCTTCGATGTCTTAACTCTATTATGTTTCCTTAAAATCATTTTCCATAGACGGCAGAGTCAGTAATAGTCTTTCTTCTCTCTCTCTCTTTGCATGAAACAGAGTGCTCTGCTTCACTTGATACTGTTACAATGAAGTACATAAGAACCAACAGCTTGCGAAGACTTTTCTCATTGAAAAGACGAAGTCTTGAGGATATAGTTTACACCGATGAAGAAGGAAAAAACAATGAAAACTCCAAGATTGTTCTGGAACCGCAGCATTCTCCAAGACCCTCTTGGAAATGCTTTTCTTTTGAAGAAATATCTGATGCCACCAATAGCTTTAGCCCAGGTTCGCTTCACCTTCATTGCAGGGTTCTAAATTATAATATACCTGTACAACCTGTATACATGTTTTGCAATTAATTTGTTATCTTGGCGTGTTAGAGAATCTGGTGGGGAGAGGAGGCTATGCAGAGGTGTACAAAGGGGTGTTAGGTGATGGAGAGGAGATTGCAATAAAGAGGCTAACAAAAGCTTGTAGGGATGAGAGGAAAGAGAAGGAGTTCTTAACAGAGATTGGGACCATTGGTCATGTCTGTCATCCTAACGTGATGTCCTTGTTGGGTTGTTGCACAGACAATGGGCTTTATCTCATCTTTCATTTCTCCTCCAGAGGCTCTGTTGCTTCCCTTCTTCATGGTACAGAAATATAAGCTTGTTTTGTTTGCAGTATCAGTAATTAATGATGTTGTTTCTTATTGTATCTGGATCTTGTTAGTTCTTGCAATGTTTTGATGTGTAATGCCTTGATGTTTCTTAATGTAGATGAGAATTTGCCAGTGATGGATTGGAAAATAAGGTACAAGATTGCCACCGGGACTGCTAGAGGCCTCCATTACTTGCATAAGGGGTGCCAAAGAAGGATAATTCACCGTGACATTAAATCTTCAAATATTCTCCTGACAGCAGATTTTGAGCCATTGGTAAGGTATCCAATCTCAGTCCAGTAAATTTTAGTTGCTATAATGAGTTTGGCATCGGTGTTGTTTTTCTTTGAATGTTACAGATATCTGATTTTGGATTAGCAAAATGGCTCCCATCTCAATGGACTCACCATTCAATCGCTCCGATTGAAGGAACATTTGGGTAGGGTATCTAGCACCCAATTTTTTCCCACTGGAGGTATGATTGTCGTCGCAATGTACTTGGACTGAAACTTAAAATGATGCATATTCTTTTGCAGGCACTTAGCGCCCGAGTACTACATGCATGGAATAGTGGATGAGAAAACAGATGTGTTTGCGTTTGGAGTCTTTTTGCTGGAGATCATTTCTGGCAGGAAACCTGTTGATGGTTCTCACCAAAGCATACATGTATGGGTAAGAAATTTGCCATTAATTTACTATATCAAATGATTGCCGTCTTCATTAAGCAATCCCTTAATTAATTACGTGTTTAGACTTCATTAAGCAATCCCTTAATTAAATACTAGTAAATTAAGTTAATTGGACTTGTGGGTTTCTGCTGATTAATTATCAGGCTAAACCAATATTGAACCAAGGAGAGATTGAAAAGCTGGTGGATCCAAGGCTTGGAGGGACGTATGATGCTACACAGCAGAAAAGACTTGGCTTTGCTGCATCCCTTTGCATACGCGCATCTTCAACATGGCGCCCTACAATGAGTGAGGTAGCTATTTGCTTTGCTGTCTGTATACTTGGTTGCGTATAACAACACATTTAGTCAATGATTCTTATTAGACTAATTGGAGGATGATTTTGGTGTTAATTATTCTCAAACAAAATGATGCTAACGTAATTCAACTTCTTTTTCCATCAGAAAATCTTCATAAACTGCCAAATTACACTGAACTTGTTGATAAGGTAGATCATTGCATCATGTTTAATTGTATGTCGGGTTCATGATTCCAATAAATTACCTTTAGTTGACTGGCCGAGGGACCGATTTTCAGGGTCCAAAGATGCAAGATTCTGCTATTGAAATCACCATAAAAAAGGTTAGATATGGGAGCAGAGTGTAAGCTTTTTTGATTGTTTTCGTGTGGCGACTTTGCTCGTCCTGTTCAGCAATTAAGAAGACTTCAACATATAAACTTAGATCTGATCCTTTAGGTAAAGGTAGCTAGCTTGCAGGGTATTTGAGTTTTTTCACGCAATTCCAACAGGCAGAGTATGTTCTATCCTACCTAACATAAATCTTTTGGCCAAAACACTAAATTATGGATCTCCCATGTGATTAGAAGATGAGAATCTGATTATTAAAATCATTGAGAGAGCAGGTCCAGTTTCTTACTCATTATTGTAATAAAAATATCCTGAATATACGTTGTACCAAGTCTGCAGGCCTATTCCAAGGTATTGATTTGTTTACGTTTTTGGACTTGGACAAGTGTGTTTGTTCCACCCTTTTGAATCAATTGCAGTGGCAGGATATTAATTGCTTAACAAAAAATTCTTATACATCAAGTTGCAAGGTCCTCTCAAGATTAATTAAGTTCTAGTAAGACATTTACCAAGATAAACTAATGATATAAACTTCTTATTATTGCTTTGTGAGCTAATCTCAAACAAGAAATCATATGAAATAGATATTGAACTGGTAACTTTTTAGTGGTTGAAAACAGTTTCTTGTTTTTTATAGAAGAATTGGGTGCAGAATATGCTTTTCAAATAGCATAATTTCTTCTACCAAATGAAATGATGTTGCTTCAGAACTTTTAGAGCTAATATTTTGTGAAGTCAAAAGCCTGATAATACCAGATGATGAGCTCTTGTGAGGTTTACAGATCTTGCTCTGTATAATGGCAGGTATTGGAAGTAATGCTAGAAGAGGAGATGGATAAGGAAAGGTGGAAGATACCCAAGGAAGACGAGCAAGAACAGTTCTGGGGCTTTGAAGATCTAGAACATGAGTGTGACAGTTCCTTCTCAATTTCTCCACAAGATTCAATCTCTACAAGAAGCACTATGACCATTATAGATTAGCTGCTCAGGTCCACCCTAACCACCACTTTCTTTGACATGTAAATACAGTATGTACGTATCTCCACCATCAATGATCAGTATGAACCAAGCTGTTTACAGGCACCAACACCTCTTCGTAATCAATATCTAACTCTAACTTGTTGGCGGCCATGATTATCAATGATTAGAACCGATTTGGCTTTCCACAACTCATCGAACAGTGTTCAAGGAATTTACGAAAAAATCCCAACTTTCTTATGCTTTTTGAAAATGTCAATAGAAGGAAAAAAGATGGCTTGCTTTGCCACTCAATCACTAACCAATAATTTGGCTTTGTATTCTTGCTAACCCTGCATAGCTCGATTCAAGATTTAAATAAACTAATAATAATTAAAGCTTTGTTTGATTATACGTCCAATCTGTGTTGCGTTTATGATGAAAGAATTATTAAAATACTTTTTTTCATGTATATATATATCAAAACCGTTGAAAATCACATGAAAAGTTAACAAAATACCAGATGTATTTTTAAATGGAAAATTGTTTCTGTCCAGCAGTATCGCTAGAATTTGAAAAACAAAGTTTTGAGTTCTCAAAAAGTGATTAATCAAATAAAGTTGGCCCCCAACTCTATTCATTGAAGCACTAAAATAGCTAAATCTGGACTGCTAAACACAACGAGCATCGCTAGCTCCTGTTCATATGCACAGGATTTGCAGGCATGTACTAGTTGATATTTGCAATGTGATCCTAAGAGGGAGCTAAGAACAAATTGGCCGATTCATCACTGTCATGCAAGTAGGCAGGCGTGATGTGCCAACAGTGAAGCAGTACAAGGTGGATCCCATGGCAGACAAGAACTTCAAATAATGAATCCCTTTTTATGAATTCTGGACAATATTGGGTCCTCCTCAGCATAATTTTCTTTCATTGTTTGTAGTTTTTCACACATATACTTTCCCTGGATAAACATTTCAAATATTGCAACGCTTTCTTTCCTTGTCAAGCTATCCACATGAAAATGCTTGCATTATTATTATTATGAAACTGTTATATTGTTTTCAAAGCTCTTATTGTTGTAATTGTTCTTTATACACGTAAAGACAGAGGGCGACAGAGGCAAGTGGAGGATTCTCACAACTGGCTGGGTTCTTGAGCCTGACAAGATCATCTCAACTAACTAGTACTACAGATAATATAACTTCACAAGATATAATATATGAGATTGTGTTTGCTAAATTTATTAATTAAAATAATTTTTCTATGTAATCAAATGATAATAAAAATATACATATATATTAAATTAATTGTATAAAAAAAATGCAAAGCTGCATATATTAAAAATATTATTTGAAAATGAATTCTAAATATAGATTAATTAGAAAAATCCCCTCAAAAATTAAATATATATTTAAAAAATAATCATCATTTCAAATAGGTTTTCTAAATAATATAAAAGAGTGAATAATATAAATATAAATAACAATAAGATTAAGATTAATTTAAAAAAAAACAGAAACACAAAAAAGAAGATATTTTTTCTTAAACCAAAAAAGTAAATAAAGCCGTTCATATTAAAACTTGTGAGGTGAATTCAAACTATGAATTTAACTGGATTTAATATTATTTTTTCTTTTAAATTTATACCAAACTTTAAAAAAAAAAATAATGTTGTCAACAGTAAAACATAAAACATGAGGGGATGAATAGTATAATTATACAGTGTTCACCTTACACATTTTCTCTTTAAATTTATAGGTTTTATATATGTATAAACAATAACCAACACAATAAAAGATAAGGGGGTGAACAGTATTCACATTGCAATGCACAATATTCCCTCACACACTTTAGATTATAAAAAATTAAGTAATCAATAAATGAAACTTATTTAATTTCATAGGCTATGATTCTGTACCAAGTTCATTACACCATACGATCAATCCTCTCTCAGGCATGTATTAGAATGCATGGAAAGGAGCAAGGAAATGGTGGTTGACGAAACAGGTAGGCTCAAGGGCGGAATAAAAAAAAAATTTAATGGGTCAAAATGTTAGTTGTTTTATAATTTAGATTAAATATATTAATATTATGAAAGAAGAAACTGCAAAAAAAATTTCTTGCAGGACCCTGACCCTGCCAGCCCTCCTATCTCCGCCCCTGGGTAGGCTTGCTCCTGATTATATATATATTAATGGCGTCGGCAAATTAAATACTTAATGCTTGAAACAGGGCTTCAATGAGACACATGAAACATGTTAGTTAAACAGCTGCGTTTTCCATGCCCGGTTTGTGTTCTTACTTGGGCGCTGTTTATGTGATGGAAGCATCTCAGCCCTTATTTTAATGTTGCTTCAAGAATTGATTAGTGGTTGTTAAACTTAAAAGACCTCGAGGGGCTGGTAGGGCAGCGACAATCACCACCGAGAGAGGGAGGGAGGGAGGCGTGGCGATTTCAAGAGGAATAATATATGGTGGTGGGTGTGGGGGAAGTGATGAACACGGTGGAGTACAGTAAGTTTGAAAAATTTTCCATGTTTTTGGAGACTGCTGGATTTGTTAGAATTAATTATGAAAGATCCAAATTATAGATTTGAAGGGATTCAATCCACAAAGAATAGAAAGGTCACCCAGACTCTTGTCTAGGAAGGCACTTCTTTACCTAATTCTCACGTATGCAGAATGTATTCATGCATAATTTGCAGTGTTAAATAAAAAAATCAATCCAAATCCAGTTTCGTGTTTCAAAATGTTTGTTTTAGAAAATATTTAAAATAATTTTTTTTTTAATTTTTAATATTAGTATATCAAAACGATTTAAAAATATAAAAAAAAAATCAAAATTTTGATGGTGAAGAAAAAAAAGAAAAAAATCTACAAAGATCCCAAAACCTGTTTAGAGCTGTAATATCGATGGTGAAAAATCCATAAAAAAATTCCGTTGCCGGGAATCGAACCCGGGTCTCCTGGGTGAAAGCCAGATATCCTAACCGCTGGACGACAACGGAAGCCTTGTTTAACCGGTCCCTTTTATTTACTTAGTAATAACAAACGTATATTTTATTTTCTGTTCACGTCCTCTTCCACCCCCTGATTTAAATTGGATTTTGAGGAATTTTTTTATTTTATTTTATAAATTTTCCGAGTTCTTGTTGCATAATTAATTCTTTTGCTAATGTATAGCAAATATAATAACCAAATCAATGGATTTCTTTATCATTACACTTCCTTTGAAAATAACCTTTTTATTTATTTATTGATATAGGTAGATAGTTAGCTTATACACAAAAGCTATTTATGACATCTACCTAATTCTATATGGCATGATTAATATATGTTGATTCATAAGAGGAGATCAAGAAACCTTAATTTATCTATTTATATTTTGTTGATTTTAAGCTATTTATGCCTTGTGACTTCTTGTTTTTTGTGATATTATGTTGTATTTATTGCATAACTATATAAAAAAAAGTTCAACATATAATCCAAATGGTTGGTTGATAAAAAAAAGGTATAATCTTGATTAAATAATATTTTTGTTATTCCCATTTAAATTCAAAGTTTAAATATCTCTATTAAATAATATCTTAATTGATTAATAAATTTTTATGGTATTAAGGTGTTAATTACAGAGGTTTAAATGTATGTATGTTTTTTTCTTAAATTTTCTTAGTTTAAACTCTAAGACCAGCGTTCAATAAGATTTATTAAATTCTTTTTTAATGCATCAGACCAATATAAAAGATGTGTCTTTAAGATCATTTTGAAAATAAAGTTAAATATCAATTGATGCACAAACTAAACTAAAATATCTTTTACCGTTAAATAAAAAAATTGGTCCACTAATTTATTTATGTTTTCATATACAAAACTGAAAAAAGGTCATCACCCCACTTGGAAAAGCTACTATACATGGACCAGCACTATATCATGGGGCTATATAATTATATTTTATGGAAAAAATAATGTTTAGGCATTACAAACAAGTTTAAAAAGAAAACAAATATGATTTGGATTATAAACATGACTAGATCAAATAAATTGGTTTTATTTTAATTAAATAAAAAAAATAATGACAATAAATGGACCAAATATATATATATATATATATATATATATATCACAATAACATGGGAAAAAAAATCTTTTTTCAAAAGGAAAAAATTGATATAGCTTAATTTCAAACTCATTAAATACATAATGATGAAATTGTGTTTTTTTAAAAAAATCATCTTGAATCAACCCAGGTACAAACCTATAACTCTAGTAATAATGGTTGAATCAACCTAAGTTAACCCGCTAAACTCAATGTTCAAGTCATGATATCGGGAGAACCCAATAAAAAAAAAGGAAAAAAAAATCACAAAGTTCATTTAAAAAAAAAAACTAATGTTGAATGATGAAAACTCGAAAAAAAAATATCAACCCGCATTAATCTTTCAAACTCGTGGTTTGGTTCATTAGACTACATGCATCCTATCTGAAAAAACCATAAAACTCAATTATCAACCAATCAAATATTAAAAGATGCAATTAAAAAAGAAGAAGAATTCAAGTATACAAAAGAACCCAAAACAAAAAAATAATAATTAAAAGAAAAGGGATTGAAGTTGAAATTAAATTAAATTAGATGACAACTACAAATTCTGGATTGACGGATGAAATTGAAAAGAAAAATTATTTTAATAAAAGAACAAAAAAATACAATAAGAAGAATAAGAACCAAATTGAAAAAAATTACATATTACAAATTGTGAAAAAAAAAACAAACTGAAATTTTATAAAAGAAAAATGAACAAAAAATAAAAATCAAAAGAATCAAAACCAAAATTAAGAACCATAAATAAGAGAATAACTTTGAAATTTTGAATGATCAATCTCGAAAGTATGAAAGAGTAAAAAAGAAATAATAATAAAAAAAAATCATCGTTGACATCAAACCACCTCACCAATGCCACCACGTGCCACTCTAATTGGAAGACACTCTAATTAGAAGAAGACATTGCAATAATTCCAACAACATAGCATAAGAGAATTTTCATCCACCATGAGATGTTGAAAGTGCCACCAGAAAAATACATGTACATGCAAGCGCTAATAAATTTTTATTTTTAAATTATATTTTATATTTATTAAAATACTAATTTATCATTTATTTAACTTGATAATAACTAAAAAAACCAGTATGAAATATAAAAAAAACCCTTAGATGTCACACGTGCAAACCATTTTTAATTTTTAATATATTTTATATTTATTAAAATATCAAATTACCCTCTATCCAGCCTAATAATAAAGTCTCTGAACATCAATATTTTTTTTTAATGATAATTTAATCATGCCATCTTGCTAAATGTATAATCATCAAGTTGTCAATATAATAATTATCAATTGGTCTTATAAAAAAGATTATACTGCCCATTTCTTGCCTCTCGGGTGGGGTGACTTGCGGCAGAGCATCGAGTACTGTTATTCACACAATCCCTTGCAATTTGGCATTAATTAGTGTTGCTTTAGAGTGCAAAGGAAGCTAAAAGCATTTATCGTCTTCTTCTTCTTCTCGTTTTTTATTCAATAGTTTATAATTCTCCAAATTTCTTAAGGAGCCATCCATGGATGCAATAGTTAATGATCAAAGCTGGAAAATGAAATTGAAAAAATGATTTTCAAATCTGCTGTCTCCAAATGTAAAACGAAAACAAAAGCCCACAAATTTATTTTAGAGAATTTGTGAGTTTAGTGGAGAAAATGGGTTCTCGGCAACATATCTATTTATTAGCCCAGCCGAGTTCAACCCATCCTAACAAATTAACCAAGTAGCTCGTTGATGTTAAAATTCACTCAAGCCAGGTTTTTTCTTTTTATTCACATGAAAAGTTAATTAGATCAAACTTGAATGACTCCATAGATGAGTCTATGATCCAATTAACCAAGTTTTGTTAGATAAACAGTGCAACTAAGTGTAGAGCTCTTAAAAAAAATGTTTTGAAATATAGCTAATTGATTTGTGGGGGAATTGCTCGGGATTAGCAGTTCTAGCAATTCACAGATTTTTATAGCTGATTGATTCTTCAACTTGGTGTCCTTTCCTCTCTCTTATTCTGAGATAGATAAACAATGGCCTGGGTTATAAGAAATCGCTGGATTTTGGGTTTGGCCTTTGAGGTGCTGTAGCGTGTATAGTTTAGATTTGTCTGTGAGTCTAATAGGATTTGGACTATTCCCCTACTGGATCATGGGTGAAGAAGCATCACCATGTGAGCTACAAGGCAAGGACTCTATCGAATGGTTCATTATAAACATGCTTGTTAAAGTTTATTTTTTTATTTTTTAAAAAATTAGCTCAGTTTAATAAAATATTTTGCAAGATAGCGCATGCTAAAAACGTATTTGAAAAATAATACAGTTTTAGCAAACACATGATTAAGAATGGTGATTTTGACCAAAAAGATCAAAATTTAAAAAACAAACCCTAAATAAATATAATTAAATCTTTTAGGCTTTTTTGCTTCTTCTTTTTATTATTATTTTTCCTTTCAATTTTAACATTTAATATGGAGTTTTTATTGAATTTTATTTTCAGTATTGGGTTAAAGGTAAATTCTCAAAAAACAAAAAAGATTAAAAAAAAAAGCTAAAAAATCAAAATATTTTATTATATTTAGTTAGAATTTGTTTTTAGGGTTATTAATTAGTGTTTATTTTTAGAGTTAGTGATTAGTGTTAGTGTATAGGGTTTGTTTTTTAGATTTAGGGTTAGGGTAATATTTAGAGTTTGTATTTGGGGTTAGAATTAGGGTTAGTGTATGATTTTTTTTATTTTTTTTTAATCAAAGTTGTTATTTCCGATCATGTCTTTGTTAAAATTGTGCTATTTCTTAAATATTTTTTTTTATATGTGCTACTTTGCCAAAACTTTTGGTCAAATGTTATGGAAAGGAAAAATACCCAATTTATTATTTTTAGCTTCACAACTTAAGGTTTGCTGCTTGAGCACAAACCCAAAGCTTGATAATTTTTATGAACATTGATCAATTCAATATAAATGGTTGAGATGTTCATGTTTATTTTCCGTAAAAAAGTATTATTATATATATAAAAAATAAACAATTATTTATCAACAAAATAAAAATATTTTTATTTTATTAATTGATTGACAGATCTTATTTTAATTGCACAAAAAGTAAAATGAATTGAGTACCCTAATAGATTGATGACAACCAGCCACAAGGCAGGGATGCCTGAAAAAGATTTTAAGAATTGTATTTAGACGCAATGTGATTACTTTTTAAAAATATATCAAAATAATTTTATTTTATTTTTAATATCAACATATCAAAATCATCTAAATATATATATATATTTAAAAAATATTAAAATTTAACCAAAACCGTAAAAATATCAAACAAGGGCTCGATCACATTAACAATGAAAAGAGTTGAAATAACAATAGTGATGTCTGTTACCACGCTCGTGCAACATCAGTTTCACAGAAGATCAACTTAACCGAAACTCTTCGGTCTACGAAGTCCAAATTCCTGAAGGGTAGGGTAGCTGCATACATCCAAATACGATACTCTTTCGTGTTTTTGATGCCTCTTAACATCGAAACTTCTAATGAATCAATAATCAAGCCAGCAAACTTGGACGAGTTGATTGTTAGATGTTAAGGTAAATCAAGTAAAGGTTAATCCACGTAAAATTATGATACCTTTTCTTTCGTGAAATGACAGTTCATACAATAATCATCAACATGACCATCTTTTTCTACCAACGAAATGTGACAAAATTATCTAACCCTAGCTTTCTCCATGTAATAACACAACTTTTCTTGAGTACGGCATTTAAGGAAAAAGAAAGACAGAAGAAAGAAATGATAAGAGAAATAACAATCTTCTAATTAACATTTGCCCTATTGACGCCACAAAAGATTACCTTGAGAATATTAAAAAGATTCAGACATGATTCCTGCCAAAATCTCAACAGCCAAATACGAGGCTCCCCGTCTTAAGTAGTAAAATTTCATCACAAAATGCTGATCCAGTAAGAAGCATTCGATTTTACCATTTTTGGCAGGGATTCTCAGCATAGTGTTGGCACAACTTGAAGGCTTCCCCGTCTTTTTGAATGGGCATGAAACAGGACTGATCCTCTTGGACTGTCTATAATCAATCAAGTTAAAGCTTGAACAGCATTTGGACCCAACATCTTCCCTAGACGTCACTCTACAATGGCTGTCCTCTTCTCAAACAAAGATTCCAAAAATGCTGAACATAATTTGGTAAGGGGTGGAAGATTATGTGATGATCCACTAAATATTGTCTCCCAAGGCCTCTCCAATGATGCAGATGGAACCCGTGAAGCCTGTTTCCTCTTTGGGTCAAACTGTGGGAGTTCTCCATAGATAGACTCGTACCCAAATTTCCCTGCATAAAAGATGGATGCAATTTAATTTTTATTTGTGCAATAAAATTTAGCAGTAGTCAAGTGCAAATGAATGTAAGGATAAATAAATCAAAAAGGTTGACAATTGTTACCAAGAAAGGGTAAAACAATAATGAGATAACGAACAGATGTAGTTTCCTTTCTTATCAACTATAATCATCAACTGAAATTCAGTACAAACTAAAAGAATATGAACAGACATGCCTTGACTATTTACTGATAAAATCACACTTCAAAAGACCTCGTTAATCGCAGATAATCCATACACCATAAGCAAATGTAAGAATTCTTGAAACTTTTCACCTTACGCACCTTTTAGCTTTCCTAATCTGTCTAAACTTTTCCAATATTGCAATAATAATAGAAAAAAAATTAAAACTAAGCCTCAATCACAAACTAGTTGGGGTTGGCTATGAGATATACAAATTTATTCCTCCAGCAATATTGAAATAACCAAAATGAAAAATAAATGTAAAGTTCTATTGCAATGTATCAACTTCAATGTTTTTTTTTTAATGAGAACAGAAAAAAATGTTTTTTTTCTTTTGTGATAAAGTAAATTTAATGTGCATTGCATGTGATTAAATATTAGAAAAATAATGGATGATCATGTTAAGGGAACCCACCTGATTCTTCAAGGTCACTGAGACCCTCACGTCTAATGGCGCTAAATTCATTTGTTTCTTTCCCTTCTGGGTCAAATAGTAAATACTCACGATCACCATTTATATATGCAAGCAATGATTGAGGTGGTTTTCCATCTAGTTCATTTTCATCAATAGATAACTGATTTCCTTGAATAAAAGAAACAGCCCCTCCCTTGGCCTGTACAAAAAATAGAGAATCAGAACACCAAACCATTCTGGTCTCATGCATCCAGTGAATAAAAAAACCTTCGGGCATTAGTTCATTATATCAAATCCAAAAAAAAAAGGGAAAGGAAAGGAAACAAGAAAAGCAACGGCAAGTCCTTTCTTTCTTTATTTTTTATTTACCAATCCAAAGTACTTGATCCATCAAGGACACACGAAGGGAAGAACTGTTTTTGCAACAACAGTATTTGATATTGCTAAATATTAAATCACACTAGCATTTTCTGCTAGATTCATGGGGGTAATCACTACAATGTTTATTTTTTTGGCTATAAAACTGTTAAATAACAGGACTCTACATAAGTGATGAGTAAAAGCTTCATCACCTGGTGTCATATGTAGCTTTTCTGTTTAAAGTTTAATGACAATCCCAGAACCATTTGAGGGTAGTTACCACACCAATATCATTTTCCATCAGAAGAACTGCTTCTAATTGAAAAATGCATACCATCACGTTTTAAGGAGCAGCACAATCCATAGGTATCAAGATTTTATAGTATGACTAACAAATAACACACATAAAAGATACAAAAAAGTCCTATCTTTATTGTTGTAATAAAATCTAAAAATAATTTTATAGCCTAGAAATTATGCCAGTACAAAGGGTTTGACAAAACAAGTCAACAGACCATGCTCAATCCCAAGAAAATTTTTTCAGAAGAAAAAAGCATTTTATGGTAAACAAAAGGTCTGATTGGTCCATTCAGACCATGAGTTTAGGTTTCAAATACGCTGCCTTAATGTAAAGGTACTATGAAGGCAATAGTCAATTGGATTTAGCCAGGTATATGGTAGGGACAGAGACAGATACCCAGTTGAGGCAATAGGTCAATTATATTTAACCATGCACATGGCTACAGGACTAGGACAGATCTTATCTTACCTTATTCACTGACCAGGTAGAAACAGGAACAGGATCGGCTGCATTGAATAATAAAATTACACCATCTCTTCCTTTAAATGATGTTTCATTGCATTTTGACGATTCAGGAAGAAGTGCAAGAACAGCAAAAGATGAAATGTCTTCTGCACTAGCTATAGCTGCACAAGACAGACAGCATGACATCAAACACATGATAAGAACAGAGCTGAAAAGTATTGCTGCTCCATTAACAGTTGCAAACAAGAAAAAAAGGAAGTCATTTAAATTACTCAAGCAAATCAAATTTGGCAGGCTGGGGCATTGCAATTTTAAGGATTATGCAATGAAAAGCACAAAGAAAGTGTTGCAAAAAGCAGGCATCGCAGTTTAGAGTTGCAGCATCATTGAAAACAACACTTGCAGGCTTGTTTGAAGCTGTGGTCGTTGTGCATACTACCACTAGTCAAAGCAAGAAACATGGCGAGAAACAATTAGCATAGCCTTTAATTTTCATATCATGGTTCCTCATATAGAAATGGTTTTGAAGTACTCATTGGCAACAATTTAGCAGTTTAAAGAAAGAATGAAGAAGCAGCGGGCATCATATTTTAGCAATAGCAGCATCCTAACATTTATGGCCAGTTTAAAGCTGTGGTGACCATATCGTAACCAGTAGCCAAAGCAATAAATGCCACTAGAACAGTTACTGTAGCCTTTGATTTTCTTACAATGGTTCCTCAAATAGAAATGGTTTTGAAGTACTCATTGCAACAAATTAGTAGTTTGAAGCAAGAATGTTAAGCAGGCATCATATTTTAGCAATTCAAGCACCATTAAAACACAACTCTTATCGCCTGTTGAAGCTGTGGTGACTATATTGTAACCAGTAGCCAAAGCAAGAAATGCCACTAGAATGAGTTATTTTAGCCTTGAGTTTTCATATCATGGTTCTTCAGATAGAAATGGTTTGAAAATGCTCATTTGTACATAAGAACAAAGCAGCAAACAAGTATGCACAAATTTTGTGGACATCCAACAGTGGAGATAGAGGAATATAAAAACATTTGCTCATCAGCATGTGCAACATGCATGCATTTGCATGTGGTCATGATTTTTACAATATTTTAAGTAAATTGAAGCATGCTACACATCAGACTATTCCACATTATGAAATGAAAGGGTAGCTTTTATTGATGGTGCAGCTGATCAGGAAAAAACTATTGCGCTAAGTTCAATCATATAGAACATCCTCTTAGAAAAAGACAGGTCAGCCTATGGCAAGAAGGAAGGCATGCTATTTATGTTTTATTTACAGTCAAGCAAGGTTAGCATGACCCTTGACTCATATACAAAAGATTGATTATGATACTTCTCATCAAGTTGTGAGATCACCGAGTTGAGTCCGGTTGAAAATGTTGATTTTGTTCATACTCTATGTATTGTGCAAGGTATATGTGCATTCCTAACTTATTTACCAGTTAATACCGAAATACACTCATCTTTATATATCAGTGTACTAAAACTTCAAAAGCCAACTGAGCTTCCTCAACATTAGAAGGCAAGCAATTTCACCTTTCCATGAAACCATAGTATACAATAACTTTAAAGGTCTCTTTGAAGTTCAAAAACATGATGAAAGAAAATGAAAGGATAATTCATATCAGGAGGAAAATAAACTTCAATCTTTTTGTTTCTAAAAAGGGATGAATTTCTGCATGCCAATCTTATGGAAACTCACAAACAAGAAAAAACCCAAGAATCTGTTCAAGAGAAGAGAGAATTTTTCACCTTCTACATGAAGCATGTATGACCATGCTAAAGACAGCTTTGACATACTCCAAACAGATAATTGCGGCTTCAAACCCCAAGATGCAGAAACAAGATACTCTGACGTTCCAGCAAATGAGAGGTTCACAATAGGCTGTAAAAGGTTCCCGGCAAAATAATTAAGAATAAAACCACAAAGAGATAGGGGAGATTCGTGAATGCAGAAGCCATGCTAAAAAAATACATCATGAAACCTAAGCCTTTTTGCTTTATTTGTTTTTACTGGCCTACTAAATTAATATTTCAGCTATTAAAATTTTCTTGTTAAGCAGTTGCACAAAAGCAACAAAGTTCTTTTGCTCCAAACTTAGTTCCACACAGCAATCTTGAACAAAATAGATAGGTTCATTATTTGTTACTTAAAGCAAATCAAAGACAGTCATAACTGGACACTAAACATCAAAAACATCGCAAAAGGGAACAGACCAATTAAAAGAAACGACCTAATCCTACAAAGCCCCACAGTTTTATCCTTTAAATAGTTATGCACCACAATATAAGCTTAAGAGCAAAAGAGAGTGGTCAGAGATAATTGTTATTTCCATAGTCTTGATACATGGCATATGCACTCAGAGAATGGAAGTCAGGATTTCAAAGAATCACCGTCAGAGTGTCCCCAATCACAGCCACTAGAATATTCTTATCTGCATCCCACAATGTGATAACAGTTTCAGCTGCAACAGCAAGAACAGAACCATCCGAAGAAAATGTGGCAGCTGTCATTGACTTTTTCCTGCAAGGAAAATTATAAATAATCTAAATAACCACAATTTTGTGAGTTTAAATCACAGGCATAATACCAAGCACCTGATTTCATAGGCTTTAAGTTTCAACACAAGCACACATATCCAACAAACAAAGCTCTATTAATTTGAAGGGGAAGAAAAACAGGCATGAGAATGAGGGAAATTTAGGTATAACTTAAGGTGTTGAAAATTCAGATAAAAGTAAAACAAAGAGAGACAGAAAAGCCAATAGAAAAGGTTAGGACTAAATAACATGAAATTATTCACAATACTTCCGTATTCACCAGAAAATTATTTCCTTAAAAGCCCACCAAGGAACAGTGAATCTAACAAGAATTATAGTATCAGTAAACCAGGATCATACTTATATGAGCCAACAGCATGACAAGTCCATCCAGAATTTGAGAGTGGTTCATCCACCTGCCGAATCCCCTTGTTGCAAATCCAAACCTGAAGCATCCAACAGGAAATGTAAATTTCATGAGAAACAGAGTACTAAAAAATTAATTTTTTTGTGTTCCAAACTTACCTTGAAGTCCCCACCATAAGAAGAACTGACAGCCATGGGGCGGGTAGGATGAAATGCAATAGCTGAAATGCCAGCATCCCTATATAAAAAGGAATAACATGATCACCAATCCTGTGCTTAATAAAAGCATAATCATATCTGCACATTCCATTTCAATGAAAATGTGTAAAAGAACACACATTGAGAGAGTAAATAAACAAATAATGAGCCAAAAAACAAGTTCACTAGACAGTATGAACTTTACATGTGATGCTTAAAAAGGACTGCCCTTTATTTGATTCTTTTCTCTTGCAGTTCATAAAAATTGAAAACAATTCAGTGTTTAACTTTACATGGGGTCAGAGTGCCTGGCACTGACTAAAAATTCTTCATATCTCATTTTCATTTCCCCTAACAAATTATGTAAAAGGTCAAACCTGTGGGGCTCATAAACAATGGTAGACAAACTGAACTGCTTTTGTGATCCAAATGCCCAAAACTTCAGGCAAACTAATCCTCCCAAGCCCTCCTCAGGAAGCTTCACTTCAGCAGTACTCATCATCGAGCCATCTAAGGAGAGAACAGCTAAAGTCACTACAACCTGTAACCAAAATATTCAAGATGTGTTATGATTTTACATATTTCAGAAACTATTAGTAAATGTTACAGAATCAAATTAGTAAAAAAAAATGTGTCAAAATATTGATGATCAGAAATGTAATTTGAATAGGCAAAATTACGAAAGAGAAACTTGATTACCGTGACTTCATCACCTGGTTGATGGTTTCTCTCACAAACTTGAACCTGAGAGGGAGAGGAATTCAAATTTCACCTTGATGCAAATTATAGTCAACAAATTTCTAATGAAAAATTTATTCCCACCCAAAGCACACAAGGTGCGCATCCAAATGGTCTGGGCACACTATGCGAAATAGCATACCCAGTATGCCCAATACCAGCAAATTGAAAACTATAGATCTCATCAAACAAACTAACATTGTAGAAATGGATTAATTTACAAAATAAATAGCAATGATGAAGTGGTTACATTGCTTGAATAAAAAGTTGCCAAAAATATCCAGCACTGAAACAAAACCACCTCTGGTAACATTCCACCACAAAGTGGGGAACCAGAATAGGAGAAAGTACTATGCAAGTCTAACAATGAACACGACCAACATTGTAAATCAGTAAATCGAAGACCATTTCCTAGGGAAACATAATGGTCCTTTGATTACTACAGCATAGAATATGAAGCTGCGAGCATTGGAAATGAAAACCACCTATCAGGTGAAAAGACTGAGAAAACAAGACAATAAGCTAAACAAAACTCAAATAGGCTCACTAAACTAAATAGAGACTAAATGAAACATAAAAAAAAAAAAAAAATTCATATTCTTCAATTCATCCCGGACATTTACTTCCAAGTAATACATTCTCTTCATCTAGAAAAAAAAAAAATTACCTCAGAAATTCCTCTGTCATCAAATAGGCTGTATAATTGGATACAATAGTTTTCTGTAGGCAAGGCAACTAACCCTGCATTACGGTCAAAGGCAATCCCACTTCGTAAGCCATTGTACTTCTCTGGAAATGAACAAGGAAGCTGAAAAACACAACGCCATGATTTTCAATAGATAAGAACTAGTTTCCAGATAAAACAGCATCTGAACATCGAAAGCAGCTTATAAGAGGATTTCATTCACATAAGAATTAGATGAAGCTCTTAAGGCCTGACTCAAAGCAAACCAAAGTCATAGATATCAGTCCAATAAAAATTGGATTGGAATTTTCCTCACATGCTAACATGCCAATGAATTGTCACATCATGCTTTCTGAAAGGCAGTTCTAAAACTTAAAGGCTAAACATGTTAACCAAGGATTTCATTATGAACACCCCTCAAGTGCACCAGCTGCCATGATTGATATAAGACTCAAAGAAGGAAACTTTCACAGCATTTAAATTTGATTTCCTAATAACAAATGGTATCTGACTTGCTAATAATCACCATATACTTAAGGTTAGTATTAGTGGTTTTCCTGGTAATTAGGGTTTTTTAGTGCTGATGCATGGGATTAGACCCTCACGGTATGCTTACAAAATTGAAAATCTCTACAAATCCCTCTCTCTATATATCGATGTGCTGTTCTTGCTTCCATAAATTCATGAATAGACTGGCCATTCTTTATGATAGTAGGAGTTGAAGAATGAAGAAGTTTCAAATGCACAAATTGGTATGGTTGGCATAAGAATACTTAAAATGTACATTAGAAAAACAATATACAAAGTTTTTGAAAGGCTGATTAAAAAACAACGCAAAGGTGACACCTGTCCAAAATTCAATATAGACAAGATGCAATGGTGAAGTGAACTGGATCAAAGTAGTATGAGCAATAAACAGGAAAAGTGGACAGAAATTATGCGAAATAAAGTGGTAAATGATTTATTATCACAAGACAGTTGGCCAAAATGAACATTATGGAGGAGAAAGATTGGCTGGCATAGAACATTATGAAGGAAAGGATCAATGCAGCCAACTCTAACTAGTTTGTAACTAATAGGATTATCATTTCAAATCACTTTGTTTATCATGGAAAGCTCATCTGACTTGTAGAAGATTATAAAATTTCATACTCATTAGATTATTGTTTCAAATCAGCTGAATTTACCGATTAAATGGCCAAACAGAAATAACAATTTGATGAGGTTCACAAAATGCAGATATAATGATCAAAACTAACCTTGATCCCTGAGATGGACTTCAAGATTTCCATCGAGGGCATTTTGAGTAGATGAATTTGATTATCTGCACAAGATACCTAAATATCCTTGCTTTAGTAGAACTGGTAATGATGAATTAGATTTTAAAATTAAATTCTATTTCCCAGCAAACATACTCCACTTACAGAGGAAAGTGAAGGATCTGGAGAATTTGTAAACCATAAGAGTGGAGATCCAATTCTTGGTAAAAATTTCTTCTTTCCTGTGTCTAGTTGCCAAACCACAAGAACTCCTTCCTTTCCACCTAAATGCAAACAAAAGCAAGTGTCATGAACAGGAAAAAAATCTCTGCATGTGAATTGAGCAACAATCTTCAGGAGCAAGCCATGACAATAAAAAAAATATTCTGAACCAATCATCAACTGATGGTGGTGGTGAGATTAGCTCTTAAATACCTTTGAAGTAATTGTTAGAAGATGGGACATTTTCTTTGATACATGAATTACATGGTCAGATTACATCTACTAGCAGCAAAGTTTTCAGTATGCACAAGCATTTAATAAAATAGGACATGCCACTAATTCAAGGTCCATATACTTATGCCAAGGTCATATCCAGTCGCCCAATTTACTCATATATCCGAATTTATTCTAATCAACTCCAAAAGCATCTGATAGGTGGTCTGCCCATTTTCTCATTCAAGTCTAATCTAGTCCCAGGCCACACTCAAACCAACAATTCAAAGCATTTATTCATTCATGTTACTGTTTCTTTACCTGAATACAAATAGGCTCCATCCAGAGAGAAAAAAAGAACATTTACTTCAGCAGAATGCCAATGCCATGTGGTGCACGAATCAGCATCATCATCACGCCTCACCCCAGGTCTTTCTTCCCCGTTATTCATCGACCTTACACCCACTAATCTGTCATCATCAACAAATGTTCTATCCCCAAATCCCCTCCAAATCAAAATTCTTCCAGTCACATCCCCTGCAGCAATAATTCTCTGATTTGGGTGGAATGCAAGAACTGTCATATTCTTTGTATGATGCAGCGTAATCTTCTTAACCACAGCACGCTCAGATTCTGTAGTCGGAACTTTCCATATTTGAAGCTTGCACTTGTATCGGATACCGAAATATTTTCCCGAGGCGCTAACAGTTATAATATCCGGTTGCTTTGTCTGTACAAAATGCAATCACAATTTTAATACAAATATTACATTGATTTGAATAAAAGTTGCATTATTCAACAACTTAAGAGCTCTCCATTTCTTTAAAATCTCAATTGGTTGCCAATGAACCCTAATGGCTAAAGCAAACCATGCATTTCAATCACAAAAATGTAATAACACAAACATTATTAATAAAAAATATACAATGAGTTTTTTTTTTTTACCTCTGTAAGTGTCACTCCACCAACCATACGGAAATCAGTCAAGTTACACTTTTTAATTTGACCACGTAAGACTTTAGTAGACTCCTTTTCTGCTTCTTTTGTGTTTTCAACAGACAAATAAGCGAAACTTTTAAGTGATTTGTCATTGTTCTCGGTTGTTTGACATAATAAAGATGGGATCACCTGAAATTATTATTAATAAAAACAAAAATTATTATTTCACATTCATGTTAAAATTATTTTATTAATAAAATTATCACAAAATTGGATGTAATTACCATGGAGATAATTGGAGAATTAACATTAATTATCTTAATCGACTCTGGCACTGAAAAATCCCAATACCGTATAGTTCCGTCAAGTGAGGCCGTCCAGCAATAGCATAGAATCTTACTTGCCGGCGTTGACGCCGGCACTACTATCACCGCCGTAACAAGTGCCCTATGGCCATCAAGTGACGCTACCTGCAAAATAAAAGGGAAAGATTTATGATAGTCAAATAATTGTAAAAAAAAAATAGACTAACTGGAGAGCAACAGAGGAAATAGTTAACCGGTAAGCCGGTGGCGGTGCTGAAGATGGTGACGGAGTTGGCAGCGCAAACGAGGAGTCGTTTGGCATCGTTGGAGAAGGCTGGTGGTGATGTCACGTAGCTTCTTCCGCCTCTAATCATCTTTAGACTTTGATGATATGAGAGAGAGGGGCGGGGGTTTGAAATTGAAGACAGTGAAGTCTTGCAAGAGCACTAAAAGCGGCGAGCTCCTAAAACCATAAACCCTCTGTTTTTTTAACCGGCGCGGCCCGTGAGAAGAGAAGAAAGTAGAGAGAGGGGGTTAATGCCTATATTCATCCCCTTATTCCTCATCTTTTGTTTTAATGGTCCTCTTGCTTTTCCTTATTTCAATTCAGACACTTTTTGGTATTTTTAGCTGATTTTTTTAATAGATACTATTGAAAATTCAATCTACTTGATTTTTTTTTATTATTTTCTATAAATTAGATATTAAATAAGTTGAAAAACATAAGAAAAATAAGATAGAGTGCTTCCAGATTTTTTAGGGTTCCCAAGAAAATAATATAATTTATTTGGGTAATTTTAGCGTGTTGCTCAAAATGTTTGCATGTACGATTTCTAAAACTAACTTGATTTAATTTTGATTAGATGTTATGTATTTAATTATGCTACCGCAACAAGTATATATATTTCCTTTTAGCCCCAATAAAACTAGAGATCATTCTAACTAGTTTTCTATATTTGCAGTTCCGTGAACATTTAATGTTCAAAAGATAGAATAAATACTTTCATACTTGAAAAATTTTTAAATTATTTTAGGAAGTTCATTGAAATTTTAATTGATGCCTATGAAAAGGTTTAGTTAAAAAAAAATATATATATATATATATATATATAAAAATAGACACATTGTCACCGGTTAAAAATGGACCCATGATGATTATGTTTGTTTGTTTACGTGGTTATATCATATTTTTAAACAAAATTGATAAAAAATTTTAAATTAATTTTTTATTTATTTTTTGATCGTTTTAATATATTGATATTAAAAATAAATTTAAAAAAATAAAAAAATATTCAAGCAAAAAATATTTTAAAATTTAATAGCTAATATAATACTAAACTATCAACTAAAATCAAATTGAGGCGATAGATAAGCAACATTTATCTAAAAAAATAATAGTTGAAGACATAATTGAACAAATTAATACTTCAAGTCATAATGTGCTTAGCTTTGACGATCTAAATTTGTGCTCTAGGGGATAGGTAGTATATTTGATACTGTAGTAGTTTTTGTGGTTGTGGTTTAAAAAAAATTATTTAATAAAAAACACTTTTAGTTGAGGTTGGTTTGGTATTTATATATGTTTTGTTAAAACTGTGGTTGGAATTGAAGTTGAATAAAAGATAGTTTAATGTGTTTTGTTAAAAAAGCTTTTCAAATTGAGGTTATAAAATAACTAAAAAAGATATATATTAATATTTATGGTTTTTAATTTAAATATTGTAGATTTAACTATTGTTATTACATCATGAAATAAATAATACTTTATATAAAAAAATTTTATTCTTCCATTAAACTATCTATAATTTCATCATGTATAAAATCCATCCGACAAGGATTATAATTTTCATGGTTTCTGAAGCGTGCAACAATAGCAAGTTATCATCAGGAACAAAATTAGAATTATGATCAAATTCTACAAATACTACATCATCATGTGATCTCCTTCTAATTTATGTAATGTCATTGAATAATGTTAAACACTAGTTTTTCGAATAAAACACAATTAAAAATAAAAAAATTGAATTTTATTTTATTTTACTCGATCGGACCCGGTTCAATGCATTTAGGTTTGGGCCGGATCCGGTCCGTCTGGAACAGTGAAGAGTGAATTAATTCACTTTCTTCAGTGTGGAGACGGCAGAAAAAGGGAAAAGGGAGCTTCGAGCTGCTTTCAATTGCCCTGCGTTTTAAACGCAAATTATACTAGATCCCACAAACAGTAAATAACATTTTATTAATTATCAAATTATTGTTTTATGTGATTTGCTTTAAAAATAGAAGCAACCACATAAACAAATACTTTCTTTACCTTCTAATAAGGGGGTTAAAATTTGAAATTTGAAGATTTGTTATTTATTTTCTTTCTCCCACTCTTTTTTTACATCAAAATACATATTCAAATAATTTACTATTTCTTTCTAGCTCCTAGTGTTACTTATATTTTAATTTTTTTTCTTTGTCCTATTATTGACAACTTTTCTTTCAATTTATTAGCGCACTAAAGATCCTTGAAAATCACGCTTCTAATAACCCCTCCTGTAATAATTCATCTCCATTTTTAATCTTATGTCAAATACAAATTTAAAATATATTTATTATTGGATAAAAGATGGCAAAAACTAATCCTTTTAACTTTTTGATTAATGTTAGGTGTAATTTTGGGAGAGGGGAAATATAAAGGAGTTAAATGCTTACAAAATATCACCATTAAAAGTAATTTTACATGATTTTCCTTGCTTTTTTATGTGTATCCCATATAAAAAATTATTACACTTTCAAATACACACTTAGTCCTTCAAATTATGGCACCAAAAAGTAACTAATTTTTTTTTATATATATAAAAACTCATAACAACAACAATAAATAAATAAAAAACACTTCATATATATAATATGTAATAACTTAACATTCACTAAAACTAGGTAAATTTATTTAAATCATTTTGAATTCATCATTAATACATCAATACATATTAAACACAATTACACAAACATATATCATGTTCCATCATTCCTCATTTCTTATAAAAATAAGTGGGTAAAGTGTCATTTACAACATTAAAAAAAATTAGGCATGCTTAAAGGGCATCAAACAACACCATACCAATCGAATTTAATGTCAATTTAATCTAATAAGCTCAAACCCTCCACACATGTTTTTGGGTAAACATGGTGATGTTTATTTTTCTTTTCAATTTTATCCAATTAAATACCTTACCCAATCCTTTTCATTCACATGAATATATTTCAACATAAAACAACCAATATAACAACCCATCATGCTTCACTAATCCAATCACAACTTATCAAGCTTTGAAACACAATAAAAACTTAATTAATTATTAAACAATGTTTCTTACCTTTCAAAAACAACAAATCAAAGAGAAATTAAAAGGAAACTTGACTTTTCTCCCCCCTTCATTTGTTTCTCTTAACTTCCAAAACCCTAACTTAAAAACTTGGAAAACTCTTATATCATAAAATTTCTTAAATTTAATCCCCTCTAACTCTTTTAATTCTTTTTGACCTAACCTTTATTTTCGTGTTTTCTCTTAAGGAGTTTTGTGAGGAAAAAATCAAAATTCTCTCCTTTCTTTTTCTAACAAGGCGATCAACCATAAGGCTTCTTAAAGAAGCCATTTATATCTCTTTTTTATTAGTCATTGACTACAATGCCCTTATGTCTTTTCCAAGTATTTTTTATTTAACCAAAATCCTTACTCATCCCATTTCAAAATATTGCACCTCAAAGTTCTTGAATTGAAAAGCAAAATTCCAACTATTTACTTTCTATCATTTTAAAATTTTAATTAATCAATTTAGTCATTGGATTTAATTTCCAATTGTTTACCCAAAGGTTTACACCTTGAACTTTTATTCGAAGTTAGAGAAATTTTTAAAACACCCACTAAGAGAGTTAGGAAATAATATATGGAAAATAATGTTTTTAAGCTTGGGCAAATCTTCATTTCATCAGAGAACATGATATGCCTACTTCCTATATTACCTTGCATTTTATAGAGATTATGTTTGGGTTTCATTGATGGGGCCTCGATGTTTCATAAATTAATGCCTCAATTTGATCTTGCGGTAATTGGGTTTTAAGCAATTCATACCACAAACCTGGATGGATTATATAAAGACTTTAAGATTTGAAAAAAATTAATGGAGTTAGTTAAACAAGCCTGAAAGCATCCCGATATAGTCATAATTCTTAGGAGAGTGGATGGAAAAGTATTACCAAGTTATTCAATATAGCAAAAAATAAGAGGAGAGAGATAACTAGTCCCACCATTTGAAGGTCCTCAAAAGCTAATTGTCTAGACCATGAAAGATTTGCAAGAAAAGGTTAGGGCCCAATATAAGTTCTATAATAAAGACTTAATCTATGAACTTTAGCAAAAATAAGAAAACTAAATCTAATTTAGCCAATAAGGAGAAAACTTTGATCATGGTGGAGAAAGAAAAAGAAGGATTTTTAGCCCATTCACAATAGCATAACAAGAATTCTAGGAATTGCAAGCCAAATTTAGGAGCAAGATACTTTGTATTATTCATATATGATTTCATTAAGAGATGTTAGGTGTATTTGATCAAAATAAAGGTAGATGTGCTCATAATTTTAAAAACCATCAAAGTGTAGGTATAACTTGAATTAGAAAAAATAGATCAAGTATTTAAGGATAAATAATGAAGGTGAATATACCAATGATGAATTTGATGACTTTTATCAATAAGAAGGTAACAATTGACATTTCATAACGACATGCACTCTCCAAAAAAATAATGGCAAAGCGTATGAATAAGACTTTGTTAAAAAGAAAAATACCAATGTTAAAGGTTGTCAGCCTAGAAAAATCATTTTAGGTAGAAGCAATCAAAACTATGTATTATGTGATTAATCAATCTTCATCAACTATTATTGTTTGAAATCAACAAAATGTTAAAGGTTGCAAGCCTAGAAAAGCCATTTTGGGCATACGCAATCAAAACTACTTAATTAGTCTTCATCAACTATGATTATCTAAAGTCGCCGATGAAGATATGGTCCGGAAAGACAATTAATTATTCTCACTTTCATATATTTGAAAGTCTTGTGTATGTGATGTACAATACTCGAGAAGTTAATAAATTAGATTCAAATTCAAGAAAATATATATTATTGGGAGATGTTAAGGGAGTGAAGGGTATCATTTATAGGATCCTACTACCCATAAGGTAATCATCAGCCTATATATCATATTTTCAAAAGATAAAATACAAATAGATGAAAATTATAGCACCTTAAAAAAGGCAATAATTCATGTAGAAAATATTCAAAATCATAATAATTCAACTCTTTTAAAGATGTACTAGATTGCAAAAAGCAAAACAAATTGAATATAAAACTATTGAAGTTTGATGTCCATTCTTTAAGAGAAGACCATTAGCTTGGCACTCAAAATATATTTCTAAGAATAAAATACCATATTGTCTTCTAATAGAGGATTAAGAGCCATAAATTTTTCATGAGGCTATGAAAATCATAAATTTATCCATATAGATGGTAATAATACAATAAAAGATTGAATCTCTACATAAGAATAAAACTTTGAATCTTTCCACAAGGAATGAAGGTCATCATCAACAAATATGTTTACAAGATAATAAAGCATGATGACAATGACCAAATAGAGCGTTATCATGTAGGATTGATGGTAAAGGACAAATGTATCCATATGCTAAAAAATATAAAATAGACTTCAATAAATATTTTTCTCGATGGAACGACTTATAACAGTCAGAGTATTATTAGTGATGTATGCTATATTTGATCTTTATTTAGAGCACTTGGATGTAAAAACTACATTGCTTTATAGTGAACTTGAAGAAGAAATTTATGAGCTCTAACTAGAAGGCTTCGTTGAAATCGACAATAAGAATATGATTTTTAAGTTGAAAAAATATCTTTGGTCTTGAATAGGCGTCTTGGTATTGGTATAAGAGATTTGATTTCTTCATAATTAACCTTGGATACAGCAGGCGTAGTTCATACTACTATATGTATTACAAAAAAGGATGATGATTTTATTATTTATTTTTATAGGTAGATGACATATTGATAGTAGACCCATAAAAATATTGAGTATAGGAATTGAAGGCATTATTGGTTAGGGAGTTTGAAATGAAGGACTTGGGACCAACAAACAAGATTCTAAGAGTGCAAATTCACTGATATAGTGGTAATATGAAGATATGGCTTTCTTAAAAGAAACATTTGAAAAAAAATCTTACGATGCTTTAGCATGCAAAATTGTAAGCCAATTTCTACCCCAATTTCTATTAACTTTAAATTATCATTAAATATGTCTCCTAGAAATGAAACAAAGAGGGTGGAGATGTCTCAAGTGTCATATGCATCAACAATATAAAGTTTAATGTTTTTCATAGTATATACAAGACCAAACATTATAAAAGTAATGAGAGCGGTTAATTGATACATGATAATTACTAGTTGAGAGTATTGAAATAGTATTAAGAGGATCTGGAGATATATCAAGGGTACTTTAGATGCTGAATTATGTTATAGAGGATTAAAATTTACTATGATAGATTATATTGATTTAGATTTTGCAAATGACATGAGAAAAAAAAAACCCTATTATAAGCTAGCTATGTATTCATAATTACAAGAGAAGATATAGTTGAGTCTTTAAACTTTAAATTATTATAGCTTTATCCATAACATAAATTGAGTACATGGTATCTATACAAGCATGTAAAAAAGTAATATAGATAAGAAGACTCATGAAGGAGCTCGAAAACAAACAAATAAAAAATTCTCTTGTATTGTAATGGTTAAAATGTCTTGCACATTGCAATGAATCCAATGTTTTATTGAAGAACAAAACACAAAGATGTTTACTATCATTTTTTTCAATAAGTGGTGGAAGATGAAAGTGTGCATTTTAAAAAAGATTCACTATAAGAAAAACCTAGCATGTGCTTTGACCAAACCAATTAATATTTACAATTACATATGGTATGGATCCTGTTATGACCTAGCAAAAACATAAACAACATAGAGATTACAAGTTTAGAGAGAATAACCATATATGATCAAGTGTGAAGACATTATTAAAAATCAGTCTTAAGGTGAGGGAATGTGGAGCAGCTGTATATTTTGACTTTAAAAAATGCACCATTTTCGTGAAATAATGTTAAGCGCCAATTCAGTGCTTAACTTTGAAATTGAAGGATGAAGGTTGAGATGTTTAACATATAAATAGACTACATCCCAAAGCCTTTGATGCACTAGTAAGAAGAAAAGGAGAAAGTAATCTCATAAAAGGAGTGATTATAAATGGTTCTTTTATTAATAAAGGGTGGTTTTAATTTTTATATTTCTTAGTGAAATCTTTCTGCAATTACTTGTGGAAATAGTAATTTTTGTGCGCTTTATTTCTCATTTTACATATATTTTTTTGGTATACAATAGTTAAGTGGCCCGCGCTATGCTGCATGCCAATAAACATATTAAAAAAAACTTAAAACTTAAGAGTATTGAATCTGTCTGCAAAAGAATATCCAAGAGCCTTGGATCTAGCGTTAAGCCAGGCCCAAGGCTCTTGGGGCCGACGTTGCAGCCAGACCCAACACTTCAGGCTCAAAAGCCTTGGGTCTGGTTGCAACACCAGACCCAAGAATAATATTTATAAAATTAATTATAATACAAATAATAATATTTTTAATATTAATAATAATATTAAACTTGTCTAATCCAAGTTCTTATAATTTTAAATCCCTTCAAATCAAATTTATGGTTTTTCTTCAATAGTAATAATATTTAATTTCAAATTTATTAATAATAATAACAATAATAATTTTGAATTTTACCCTTCAAATCAACTCTATGGTTGTTTTTCAATATTAATAATATTTATTTTTAAATTTATTAATTGTTATATTAATAATATTAATTATAATAAAAATAATCATATTTTAATATTAACCATATTAAAATCTGAATTGATCATTTTATCCTCAATCATTCTTTCAATGTCAAATATATCTCGTTAAAAAAACAACCTCACCACCAATGGCATGCTTAATAAGTTTCAGTGTTCAAAATAACTCTATCTAATCCATAATAATCTACTTGTAGAAAAAAAAGTAAGAGGGCACTAATCACTTATATAATTCACTAATATAATTGTCGTTTTTATATGTCAATCTTTATAAAAAAAAAAAAAAAAAAAACTAGTTGTGAAACTTCATGCCCACTTCCAAGTGCTGGTATCCACCGGCCATGCAGAAAGATAACATGTCTACAAAAATATGTGGTGACAAATGAATATATGTGAATTCCTAACTTTTGCTCGGAAATTTTCATGAAAAAGACAGCAACGAGGAAACGCGTTATGAAATCAGACAAAGTTTGAAAAGTCACTGCCTTTACTTTGAAACATGATCAGCTCCTAACAACTATAAAACATGTTAATTTACATTAATCTTCATAATTAACTTCTATCATCCTTCAATTTTTCCCAAACTCTCTAATAGAAATGAGTCGTACCTTTTATTCATCATCATCATCATACCCAAATGATTTCGATCAATTCCCGAAAGAAGTATCAAATGAAATGGACACGTTTAATTCCTCAATGAGATGGGCAATAGCAGCCTCAATTGGTAAGCAACTTACTAACTGTTGCATAAGTTTCATGTTTTCTTATTTTGAAAAGCTAGGTGTAGGAGCCATAGTCTTGATGATGATATCCTCCATAATTTTTCAGTTTTAGGAGTGGTGTCAACGGTGGCAATTGTAGCTATTATATATGCCATCATCGACTGCTTGAAGAAAACAGGAAGTGCAATTCCAGCTTATGCCCGGATCGCAAGCAACGAGATTGTTGGTAACTCTACAAGATCAGAAGGCCCAAATCCTTCGTCTGGTCAGCATGTGGAAATAGCAGTGGAACCAGAATTCCCATTGATTCGAGACTCACAGGTTGAATTTGCAACAATGGAGAGATTCCTTAGTAACATGGCAAGGGAGAAACCCATCAGGTTTTCACCTCAGCAGATACATGAATTTACTAATGGTTGCAGCACAATATTAGGTTCCGGTGCCTTTGGAGTGGTTTTTAAAGGAAACTTCCCAAATGGAATCCCGGTAGCCGTTAAAGCTCTCTCTAATCATTCAAATAAGAAAATTGAAGAGCAGTTCATGGCAGAAGTGGGCACCATGGGAAGAACTTACCATGTCAACCTGGTTAGACTCTATGGCTTCTGCTTTGATCCCTCTATGATGGCTCTAGTTTACGAGTACATGGAGAACGGATCTCTCAACAGCATACTCTTCAATGAAACCCGGGAGATAGAATGGGAGAAACTGCAAGAGATTGCAATAGGAACTGCAAAAGGTTTAGCATATTTACACGAGGAGTGTCAACAAAGGATAATTCACTATGATATAAAACCCGAAAACATACTTCTTGATGAGAACCTGAATCCCAAGGTCGCAGATTTCGGACTAGCAAAGCTGTGTAATAGAGAAAGGAGCGAAGTAACACTGAGTGGTGGTAGAGGAACACTGGGATATTCTGCTCCAGAGGTATGGCGTCGAACTCATCCTATTTCTCACAAATGCGATGTTTACAGTTTTGGAATCCTTCTTTTCGAGATCATTGCAAGAAGACGACATTTTGATGAAAGTCTTCGCGAGTCTTTCCAGTGGCTCCCAAGATGGGTATGGGATATGTACAGGAATAGTGAACTGCCTATCATGCTGTCACTCTGTGGGATCGAAGAGAAGGACAGGGAAAAGGCAGTGAGAATGTCTACTGTGGCTCTGTTGTGCATTCAGTATTCACCAGATGCTAGACCTCAAATGAGCGATGTGGTGAAAATGTTGGAGGGAAACATGGAAATAATGACGCAGCCTGGAAATCCATTTGAGTATCTTGAGTCAACTCGACCGATTTACGCTCTGGATACCGGAAGCAGCAGTGGAGACATGAGCACATCTGTATCAAGGACAAGCGCTTCCCAGCAATCCCATTGTAAACATAACTTGCCTGGAACTTTAGAGATTGAGTTAGCCAGCAAATATTAGTTCACTGGATATTTTTAAATGATAATTTTTTATTCTTTTTCATGTTTGAAGCAAATAAATGATGATATTTTCTGCATATATGAATTCACTGCAGAGTTGTTCGTTTTAAATCCTCAAGATGATCTTCACTCACCACTCAGTCTGCGCATGATTTCCAAGTGTTTCATCTCTGGGACAGCCGTTTGCACTGTTTTACCGGAATCTGGATTTTGTTGCCTGAGAGAATACTAGTTACTTACTGGCACAATCTTGAACACGTCATTAGCCCCACGTTATTTCCAGGAAAGCAAAAATGGAAACCAAGAAAACAAAATGAAAACTACATGCATTTAAAGTGACCCTGCGCGCAAGTCGTAAGTTACTTTTTAAAGTTTTTTTATTTAAAAATATATTGAAAAAATATTTTCTTTTCAACATTCAGATTCAAAAATATATAAAAAAAACTAATTTTTAACAAATCTCGGATTGGAAAACATGTAAAGTTTCATTTTCTTAAATTAGGCGTGTTGAACCTTCGTAAAAGTTCTTTCTCATAGAACGTGTATTGAATTCAGACAAGTCTTTGGATTTGTTAGCACGCAGACAAAATGGACTTTGACTTTCTGTGACTTTTCTTTTTATTGCTCCTATAGCTTTTTTGTTTGCGAAACTGATTTTGATTTTTTTTATATATTTTAAAAGTATTTTAAAAATTAAAAAAATATTTTTTTATTTTAAATTAATATTTTTTAATGTTTTCAGATTATTTTTTATGTGTTAATATTAAAAATAATTTTTAAAAAATAAAAAAAATATTATTTTAATATATTTATAAAAATATATTTTAAAAAAGAACTACACCTATATTTTCAAACAAATCTACACTGTTTACCCAACAAGACTAATATGCATTATTGTATTTTGCCACGCCTTCTTTTCCATTCCTTGTATTTGACCATTTGGGGACAGGTTTGGTTTCGTCAACAAATGTCTATGTGCTTTCTTCTTTTGCTAGGGTTCTTTTTGGATAAACCGTCAAACTCCAAGTTTCTTTTTGGCATCACAGCTTGCTGCTCTCAAAGTTTTACTTCTCAACTAGCGGACACCTTCGCAATGAGCTATCATCTTATTGTTTGACTTGGGATTCATGATTTCTGGATGACCTTCAAAGAAACTTGTTACTTTAATTAACTATCCGGAAATAAAATTTGGGGTACAAAAATTAGCCCTCTCTTTAATCTATGGCATCCGTTCTGTGTTGCACATCAACTTCCAGCTACAAAAAAATAAACTGCGGGAGAGAGAGGGAGGCGTGATGAATCTCTAAGTGACCAGCAGCAGCTGCAATCAGATGATTCAGACCAATCCCAGGCCTGCTCTTCATCGTTCGTAGTTGCACACTCGAATTCTTGATACAATATACTCATTGCAAATAATACTTGGTTAAATTAAAGGTGCAAAGACATTTCAGTATATCCTTGCAACTTGATAGAACTGTTATTAGATTGCAGATCAACAGAGTACATGACAAATATTGGGGCATGACAAATATTGTGAGATTACATATTTCACAGCCTAGTGCACAACCAATTTCCGGTAAGCTGCTGCAGCAAGTAGAGAATTCAAAAAAGCATATCCCAAAAACTTGCACAAGGGTCCCTTCAAGCATCCAGATGCATTTCTGCTATCCCATTACCTTCTATATAGATATGCTGTGTAAAGGAGATTCTTTGCGGGTCTTTAATGTAAAATCTGCATTTCAACAATCTTTCAGCTCGCAAAAGTCGGGTAACATGTATCTGGTAAAATAGAAATATATTTGAAGCCCTTGTTACCAGACAAGCCATGCTACACTCTCTGTATTTTGCTAGATATTTCTTCGGCTTTTGCACCTTCCTTTTTCTGCCATCGATGAAATTAAACCTCATAAGATACTCAAGCACAATCATTAATATGTCCAAGTCCCCAAAGCCAACAAAGTAAGAGCAACGTAAGCATCATATGAAAATAACCAAAACAAAATCTAGTTAGCAAATGAGACATTCACATCAGTTTCCACACCAGAGCAAACAATTGCCACGTCCATGATTTTTGCCCAATGGATATAAAGCAAAGTCATACCTGGAGAAAGAGATCCGATTCCTTCACGACTTAGTACGAGAAAACAGGTCTGGTAAAATTCTACGACCCAATGTCAAAGTGATCTCATTATCAAGTAATTTCTGGCTACAAAATAATGGAATTTACCCAAAGAAGTTGCTTGGTGTTTAATTAGATGGTATCAAAGTTCATTTTTCTTCTTCCTTTTTTTTTTCCTTAAGGTAAAGACAGGCGAATGTATGGAAAATGAAATATATTGAATTAAACCCAGTTCATCAATTCTTACACTTTACTTTCCTATCAGTTGGCACAAAAAGTGCAGCTCATATCTATTCTTATCCAACCAGTGGTTCATTTCTCTGTCTCTTTCAACATTCATAGACCTTCTTATTCAGGACATCAAGTTAAAGCACAAAAAATAAACAATCTTTCAGCCAGTTATGATGAATTGAGAGTAGGCTTTGCATTAAGGGAAGTTGGGGCAAGTCCCAAGATATTAGAGCTCTAAGGAACTCAGATCTCAGAAGTCCCACCTGAGATTGGATGCAGGACCACCGTACAAAGCCATATAGGCTGAAAAGTCTGTCAAAATTACATTACTTCTAAAAGTTTGTTGCATGTATACGAAGCAAGCTAGGAGGTCCTTGGAGGAGATGTCCTCAAAGAATGTCTCTAAGCTGTTAAGTAAGCAGACAACATCATTTGAAGATGCTGCTGCTGATAATTAAGCATTTTGGTAATCAAGGTAACAAAACCAGCTCCTGACATGAGTGCAAAGGTGCAAAACTAGCTCCCTAAATTCTTTTCCTACGCCAAAAAAGCTTACCAAGAGGGTCTTTTTTGAAATAAGCAAGGCATTTTGCAGGTGCTCCTGCTTCTGCAATAACAAATCCTAATGGAGAGAATAACATATCTAACCTATTCAGTGCAACCACCCCCTTGAATTGATATGCTAGTGAGTGAATTAGTGTGCAGTAACACAACCTTGAAGAGCATATTGTAGCAATCTTCACAAGATAACCCTTCACAATCAAATCACTTTGTTTAAAAGGTTAAAACAAGAACAAACTCTACTTATTGTAGAACAAAAGAAAACAAAGAAAGCAATTGCTTATAAGCTACTTATCATTTTAGCTTCAACAATATTAAATCCCCACCAAACCTAGTAAGAACAATCAATTATGTAGTTAAAACTAATTGTGAACCACATCATTAAACAATAATAAACATATGATGATCATGATGTTGCGTATCGTAAGGCTGTAAATTAACATAACAGATAATTAATGAACAACAGAAGCACCATACAAGAAATCTCAAGCTTACCAAGCCCTTGGTTTCATAGTAATCATCCAAAGCCCACTGATACTTTGATTGATTTAAACCAAGCCACCTTGCCAAGTGGTCATCGAGGCTTGAATGTGCTGCAGAAGAAAGCAAACCCTTTAATCTTAGAGTAAGATTAAGTGAATGCTAAGAGTAACAATTTAGAACACCAGAAAGTCCCAGCTTTTCCAAAAGCAACAGAAACCCAAATGCAAAGCAAAGAAAACGGAACAAACCATTTTGAACTTTGTTGACAGCATTTTTGAAGAAACCAAGAACAGACCCATCCGAGACTTGTTGAGAATAAACAGACTTGTCAATTTGTTGAGGAGGAGGTGAAACAACCTTCTTAGGTGAATCAAAGACAGGTAATGTGGTTTCGTTGGAAGTAGTAGGAGGAGGAGGAGGCTTAGGACTAGGAGTGGAAGGTGGGGTCATGAACACAGTGTAGGGCCCAATTTTGCCGATCATGGGAGGTGGTGTTGAAGGTCCTCTATTGATTGGCATTTTCTTGTTTCTGAAACTGAAGGAGAAGGGAAATTGAAGGAAAGCAAGGGAAGAGAGGAACGGGGTTTGCTTTTTGAAGAAGAAGAAGAGTAAAGAAAGAGTGAAAAAAGTGAAAGTAGGAAAGTGCGCAAGATTCTAGGGAGTTGGGTTGGCAATGTAAAGTGAGAGGATATGTAACTGAGAAGCAGTGCGCACAACCCAAGTGGTTAGGATCTTTGTCTTTTGAGGTTAGTACAGTAAGTATTCTATTTTTATTTTATTTTTTCTAGAAATCTTTTCTTCTTTTTATACACTGCTACTCCTTTTTTTGGGGGGGTTGGAATGGAAAATGGGTGTTTTTGTTTTGGCTGCTAGGGCACATGGTATTGTCTGAAATTGGAAGTGTATACTATTTTGTACTTGGTTTAGAATTTGTTGGGCGGAGGTTTTTTTTTTTTTTGGGCTGAGGTTTTGGACATTGGAGTTCATGCAATCTAGCAGCTAGCAAGTTGAGTTGAGTTCAACAAAGCAAGATTCATTGCCAAGAAAAATCATTTTGCGTAGAGAGGATCTCTATGCTTTTTTGGAGGTTAATTACTTATCTATGTAGAAATTAGTTTCTACGCGAAATTATTGTGGAAAATAGTGCGTAAATAATATGATTCCCCACTGCACCCTTTTGTAATTTTAATAATAAAATTAGGTGAACTTAATGGGTTATCATTTTCGATTAGCTCGATTTTTATCAAAAAAAAGTAATTAAATAGGTTTTTTTAAAATAAAAAAACAACCGAAACCGGTTCAAACCAACCGGTTTCAATTCGATTCGGTTATTTTAGAACAAAAAACATTTTTTTTTATTTGGCTCGAGTTTTTTCGGTTTGGCTTGGTTTTTCCAGTTTGGCTCGGGTTTTTTGGGTTTGGGTTCGGTTCGGTTTTTTTTGTTTCAGACTTATAAAACTGAACCGAACCGAACCGGTTAGTTTTTTAAAAATTCTAATCGGTTTAATCGATTTTTTTTCACGATTTAGTTTTTTCGGTTTTTTTTTTTTAATTTAATTTATTTTTTAGTTTTTTTACTCCGAGCAAGGGCAGCTTTAGGTGAAAAGGATATTACATGAATAAGAAAATACAAAGCTTAACTAATTAATTAAACATATTTGTTGTCTGACACTAGTTTTAGAGCAAAGAGGTGCTTGATGAATTCAAAAAAAGCTAGATATAGCAGTGCTAGGAAGGCAGTCAAGACGACTAGTGTTGATGAAGGAAGCTGGTAAGCATTAGCAGCATCTGCAAAAAATTATCCAGAGCATGTTTGACATGCACAGAAAGCTTGTCCATGGCTAGATTTCCTACAAATGGAAAATGAATAAGCATCGTTCAGTAAGCAACCTGAGAAAGCTGTGATCTGAAAAACTAACAGAAGACAACATCACCACAACCATGATCATCAATCAAGAAAGGAAAGACCAACAAAATGCAGAAAGAATCATAACCAAACTAATATGGACGAAGATGACAGCACAATAGGGGCAGAAAAAAGGAAAAATAAATGGAGGCTAAAACACAAGAGAGCATACTGGAGAGGATGTCTTTTTTGAAGATTCTTTGATTAGGACTACTTGTTTGAATGTTTCTCAACATATTGTCAACATACCACGCACGAAGAACTCGATCAATTCTTCATTTAGCTCTACTTTCAAATGGTGCAATTTTCTTTCCTGTTTTTCCCTTTCTTGACATTGTAACAACTTATTTTTCATATATATAGTAATTAATATGCTATTAAAATGACAAGAAAAAGTATCTGATATACAATTATATAAGAAAAAAAAATTGGAAACACCAATCCAGTGGAGGAAGTACATATCGTTTATGCTTGGTTATATTATAATTACAAAAAAAAACCTTATGATCGTTTTTTTTATCTTGTCTATATATTTTTAGAAATTACATTTTATATTCTCGGATAAACAAAAAAAATCACTATCTTTTTTTTTTTTTTATCGAAAACTGAATTCTAAGAACAAAATTTGTTTAATGGATTTTCCATGTGCTCTCGTCTTGTGTGGATTCCCACCCTCTTCGTGTCTGAAACTCAATAAAGTTGGAATCCCTCTTGTTTGGAACTCAGCAACATTCACAATGTCTGTTAAGATTATTTTCTTCAATTAAGATTTTGAAAAGTGGTTGTAGTGTATTTGGTTGATAAAAGGAAAAAAAAAGTTATTTCATTACAATATCATGTGTTTTTACTCAATTGAACAAAAAATTATCAATTTGTTTATTGTTGAAAAGGGAATCTCAATTAGAAAGCCTAAAAAACACAATGTTGGCTGTTCAACCAATAAAATTCAGACTCTCGTACATGTATTAACTGTCAAATGGATGGTATTTTTACTGTTTTAAGGCACCAAAAACTCTTTAATTATTAAATGGAATATAATAGTAATCTTATAAATAATTAGATTTTTTTTTCTCACCCAACTTGAGGATATAAAATATTTTTTTATCAAGAATTAATCATTTATTCTTAAAGCTTTATTTGTCCTCTATTAGCGTAAAAAGATGAACTTCAATAAATATGTCAATAACACTTTATTTAGATGCACTTTTAAATAAAATATATGAACCAAAAAAATTTAACTCGAGAATTCGTGTATAAGAACTGCATCTAAGCTCTAGAATAGAAAGGAAAACTTGAGAGGTAACATAACTTAAGATCAAATGAGATAGACTAAAAATTTAGGTGAATAAAAGTATCGAAACATTCTAAAAAATCTATATAGAAAAAACAATCAAAAACATTGTTCTTAAACCTCCTTTTATAGAAGATTTCTTTTCAATAATTGTAACCACTTGGAAGTATTCATTTAAAATCATACCTTCAGCATGAATTTCAAAAAATAAGTTGAAAATCTTAAACTTGACTAATAATAATGATCATTGAATCAACCATCTTGAAATTCAAAATTTTATTGACTATGAAACTTTATCATACTAGCATCTTAAAGTTTGTATTTTTTATCCAAAAATTTTCAAAATATATTTACACTTTTAATTGAACTATACACATTATATAGTGTATTAATAAATCCATTCATGTGTTTATAGCTACCACAACAGTAGAATTAGATTCATTATTTGAGAGCTTTGGGGCATTTAGCTAAGTTTAAGGTGGTCATATAGAATAATAATTTTTTTTATCACTTATTAAAGTCTAATTTATTGAACTTTTAAAGTTTTTTACCATGCACCACACAAGGTTACGGTAGAATTCTCTTTATTAAATTATGATATGTGGAAGTAATATTGGTTGGACAATCAATTCTTTTATTGAAGTCATGTTTAAAACTATGTGAACAATAGCTGAAATTATATAAATAAAACTAGCTTCTTAAAGCAAGTATAAAATATGTAGCATAAACACAAAATTTCAACAAACCTAATAAAATTTTATAACAATTAAAAAAAGGGCTAAACAAACAAATATTTCCAACTAAGTAAGATTATAAAAATCACTTTATTATAGTTTTAGATCAAATTGATATCCTTTTAACATACATCATATTATTATAATTTTATTTAAATAAATTTAAAAATTTGCATGAACACACCAAATATTAACTTAATAAAAGTTTTTAACAACTCCTAAAAATAAAACAGGTTTGTATAAAATTAGATATATAAACTAAATAATAATAAAAGATTATCTTGTTTAATTCATGAGAAAATATTACATGCACGAAAATAACAAACTAGATAAAAATTAAACTTTAACATAAAATTAAAGTTGTTAAGAACCTCTTTAACAATAATCTTTTTTTCACTGAGAATTATTAACTAAACAAATTACAAGCAAAAATAAAGTCTTAAGATTGTTGTCTAGAAATCAAATGATTAGACAAGTGAGCATAATTATTTAGTTTATAAGTACATAAATTTATATAATCATGAAATATAAAAGATCATTGTAACTTGCAATCCTAACAAAACACAAGCATTCATACTAGTCAAAAAAAGTTTATAAAATATTTACTTGTTGAAGTTCTTAAAATTTAATCAAGTTAAAATATATTTTGTTATCTATGATCAATTATTTATTCTTAAGGTTTTATTGATCTTCACTTGATGAAAAAGAATTAGCTTTAATAATTTACCGGTATTCTAACACTACCACCTTATTTAAATGCATTTTCAAATAAGATCTGAATAAAATAAATTTAATAATCTTTATGTAATAACTGAACTTAAGCTTTAGAATATAAAGAAAAACAAGAGAGGAAACAAAGCTTAAAATCAAAGTAGATAAATTGAAAATTTAGTTGATGAAGAGTATCAAATTAATTATGGTAATTATTAGAATAAATTATCTTTATTATTATCTCTGATTACCCATTATAAAACTAGAATTAAACCTGAATGTTTTAGCTTTAAATCTGATATGTTTCAGTTAAAAAAATATTCAGATTTTAAAACACTGTTTTGATAAAAAAAAAAAAATACCCAAACTCTAGTTAAAACTAAGCAATGTCAATATTGATAATAATAATGGCGAAGGTTATCACTCAGCAAGTAAATGCTGGCACAGCTAAAACATTTCAGAACCAACCTTGGTACCGGAGTTCGTTCCATGATGCATGTTTCAAAAATATAATATACGAAATATATTTATCTGAAAAAATATTAAATTAATTTTTTAAAATATTTTCTGAAAATTTTAATATGTTAATATCAAAAAATAAAATAAAAACATTTTAAAAAAATTATTTTAATACAAAAATAATGCTATAATACCAATCACACCCTTAAAGTAAAAGGGAGGAAACTAAATCTCAAACTCTTGGAGGTCATTAACAAGCTATTTGTCTAGATACAACTTACAAACCAAGCAGCACGCTACTCATATTATAAACATGCACCACTTTTTTTCTTGTCTGAACTTCTGTTTGTTTAAGATTACAGAGCTGCATTAAGCCTACAAATATTAATAACACCATCCAGTCTATCGAGAGCCACTAACCTATCGAGGAAGAATCTCCATTGTGCATTTTGAACGGTACATTACATATGAACCTTACCAAAAAGAAAAAAAACCAGTTGCATGTCACCTTATGTAAGTTCATGCCGGGTCAGAACTACTGGGTACAAGCAAATGCATTAATGGACACCACTTGGTACAGACGTCCTGACTGGAGCAACGTTCGTCAACTGTTATTAGTGACCGAAACAACAGTCTCAACTGAGTTTCCGACAAATGATCTCTGTTTTCAGGGTTGAGGGCTTATAAGGATTCCTTTGCCACAGCTTCCCATTGTACATCTTGTGAAAATTAGGTGGTTGAACTTGCCAAAGACAGTTCATGGAGCTCACTCAGCATCCACTCCTCCCCAGTTTGACCACCAAGGACTATAGCCCTTGTCCCTCCAACAACACAAGTACTGTGCCCCCAAGCAAATCTTGGAGGTCGCCCAGGTACATTTAGAATCCTCCATGTAGGTTTCTCGTCAGTAGGATCAAGGAGATAAAGCTGCGAGGCAGAGTGAAGACCTGCAACTGAGCCACCAAAGATCAGGATTCTACCACCAGGAAGGCTCACAGCTACATGATCAAGTCTAGGTGGAGGAGCTATGCCACTAGGGTTTCCAGCACCAGGCATTCCACTCCCTGTTACACATCTCCAGCAAGGTTCCTCCTCACTTAGATCCATAGTAAACACGTCACTGGAGCGGAACCGAAGGGGACCGCTCTTAGCCAAACCCCCGAACATCAATATTTTTCTTCCTCCATAAACTGAGAGAGTGTGACCTAGCCGAGATGGTGGGGTCCATGAAACCGGTATCTCCCTCCAGATAGGCTTCTCCATTGACAAATCAAGCAGAAATGTGTCACTGAGAAGTACTCCAGAATCTGCACACCCACCAGAGACGATCAACATAGTGCCATCAAGGGTGCAGGAACTGTGCCATGATCGTGGAAGTGGAGGGGCCAATCCAGAAATCTCACGCCAAGTCGGAGGCTTGGCATCCAAATCCAAAATAAAGACATCATTCAATAGACCTTGCCTTCCACAACCTCCAAAGACCACCAAATGAGACCCATTAACACAAGAAAGTGTATGTCCCCACCGACCAGGAGGAGGGGAGCTCACATGGACATGTTGCCACTCTGGGTTACTGGAGTTCAGATCCAGGACAAAGGTATCATTCATTGGCTGCATGTTAACACCCTCCCCACCAAAAAGTACAACTCGATTACCAACTGCACAAGCACTGAAATTGCACCTTGAGGGTTCAACAGAACCTCCAACGGTTAGCTTTCTCCATGTTGCTGCTTCAAGAGTTGTCAATTCCCTAGCAAGCCGACCCCAGCCAAGTCTCTTTGCACCAGGCACAGTCTCTAGAACTCGGGTTGTTTCACTACCCCAAGCATTCTGACAGACCATTCTCCAGAGATCCTCATTCTTTGTCAGCTCATAGAGTTGTCTGCAGACAGAACCAATTGAAGCAATATCCCTTGGAGTCAAACGTGAAAGTATCTTAAGAGACAGTACCTCGTCACTCAATTGCAGTATCCCACAGATGCCACGGCTAACATTACGATCACCTACTGGGATTGGACGATAGGTGGAAAAACCAGAACGAAACTTATCAGCCAATTTTGAAGACTCCTTTACTGAATAACCAGGCACGGGACCTAGATCAATATTAGCTTCGGTGAAGAACTGGATTCCAATAACATGAGTAATTGTGTCATCCTCCCCATATATAGGAGTAAGCCGCAGCCTGTTCATCAGTGGAGATCCATCTTTTCTGAAGTTTAACAACTCACCTTGGAATTCAATGCCCTCTTCGAGGCATCTTCTTATTTCCGAAACCACTGTGGAGTCAACCAATGGATGCCTTCGTTTAGCAAATGGTCCTCTGCATTGCAAGAAACGGCTGTAACAACAAGCATAGTTTTAGAATAATGAAAGAATAGCCAATAATCAATGACAACCATAAAATATCAACATCATAACAACCAAATAAACACATGGGCATGTGCATGACTGTATTCTACCAAACCAATACCCTATGAATGAAAAAAAGAAAATATGGGAAAATAAAGAAGTAAAGCCCTTGTACAACATTCAACTCTAAAATGATAAACACCAACAAAAACAAAAATTGCAGTGTTGCTTTTTTTATTCCCCTCATGTCCAGTTTTTTTCCATTCACTAGACCAATTTTCACTCTTACCAAATCCAAAACCACAGAGCACATATGGGCATCCTTGAAATTGAGGACAAAGAGCTAATCAAATAATAAACCATCAGATCTCCAGTAAAGCCTAAAGCTGTCAAGACATGGAATGTTTACTTTTAAAAAATTTAATTGGCAAATGAAATACAAACATTTGAGTACAATATCAACCATTTGTTTGACATAAACCATTTCATAAAGCATCACAGAAATTGGGATCTATACATCTTCCCTGTAACCCATGCCTTTGAAACTTAAGACAATGACAACAAAATGTAAAGAGATTAGAGTCCACACATCCGTGTCTCACCACAAAACAAATGCAGGAATTAAGCATAAACTCCACGAAGTTCCAAAAAATGTTCGAATGAAATAAAAATAAAATGAACCTCCCATTTTACTACCAAAACAAATGCAGGCATAAAGCATAAATTCCACAAAGTTCCAAATAACATTCGAATGAAATAAAAATAAAATGAATCCTCCAATTTTACTCCTATCAGGGATATTACTACTTTGGTGCATTGGCATTTTGATACAACAGGAAATTGTTCATAACTTCACATCAACCATCATCATTCATCAAATTGACCATGTATTGCATAAATTTGAGGAGGTACCTTACTAATAATGGACAGCATGAAAGAAAATAATAACTGCTATCCAATTAAAGAGACAGGTCAGAGGGGGGGAAGTGTTCATTATACTCCTTTACACCTATACTGCCTACAGCAAGTTATGAATTTTGAAATTCTAAAATTCATTATAGAACCACCTGCTCTATCATAAATTCCTTTTACAGCTTCCATAGAAAATCCCTTCAGAAGCCTAAAATGAAGGGGCCCTGAGACAATAAATAAACGCCATTTTGGAAACAAGGTAGCTCTGAAAGGAACTAATATATTCATGGCCTATTTTTATTATATTATGACTATGTTTTCATTCCTGATTTTACTGGATTTGCCTACAGCTAAAGTCCACTGACTCTAACTTTGAACCTATAAAAGTTACAAGCCATTCTTGGTAGCCTCAATCTACTATCAAAGTCCTAATTACCAGCTTCCTAATGGTATTTGTGCACCTAAAGGATAGGGAAAGGTAAGCAATTTATATTTGTCATGTTTCATTCTGTATAGACTAAAGAGAATTTCAAGCATTATTTTTGTTAATGAATGAATGCCTAGATTTCTTTCATTGCCAACATTTTTTATTCTACATTCCTTCATTCTTGAGCCACTCTTATAATCCTTGTTCTGTTATGAGTAAACAAAATTAATGCAGTGCAGTGCTGGTTTACAAATTTTATTAGTTTATTAAAACTCTTCTCAAAAGTCAAGCCCCACCAACATGGAAGAAAGGTATGAACTAAAATTCCCCATAACAGCACCAAACACTACACCAGGTTACTAATAGCAAAAAACATCTAGAACTTGGATCTTTCATGCTTGATTGGATACATTGAGTCTGCTCTTTTCCCTACTACTTGCACTGCACTTCCCTTGGGCATTTTTCTATTTCGATTAATTATTTTCCTAGTTGAATAGGAAAACAACACAGAAAATATGCTTTAGTGTCTTAACTCGGATGCGCTCCCCAAGATTCCTCCAAATAACTTGTATTAAGCATCAAATTTTCCACCACCAGATCCTCATCTATCCTATCCTATCACAGCACAAGCATCTATCCTATCCTATCCTCGTAATATTTAGACTGTAACTACCATGTTCTCCAAATACTAATCTTCAAAATAAAGCATCAGCAGGTCGATTTCTCAAAAATCTCTCTCCTATGTCAAAATTCAGCCCTTCTGAGAAGGCAAATTGGTTTTCATACACGTTAAGGTTGATGCAGTTAGCCAGCAATTAAGTGTCTAACCTGGAAGATACTTAAGATTTAATCACTTCATTAAAAAAAAAAAAAAGAAGGTAAAATGCCTCATTATCACCAGCTTCCTTAGACATTTTCAAGCTGTTTCCTCCCATTTCTCAAAAGATTTTAAGAGCTTCAAAAACAGAAAGGCTTCTCAATAACCAACAAAGCATAAAACATACGAACTCGCTAACTATTATTTGCCCCATGTCACCAAAGTCTAAGCTCAAGCACATCAAGTGACAAGAAAAAAAAAGTTAAAAAAAAAAAAATCCTATTTCTTACCCTAAAGGGCCTAAACATCAAAACCCTACGCTCAAACAATTGCCAGCTTCCTTAAACAAGATGATCTAAGTCAATTAAACCTATAGTAAAATAAAATTAATAAAAAGGTATAGAAAACCCTAACGCTGAAAAAAGAGAAAACATACCAATTACGGCCAAGAACTTCCTCAGCTCGATAGCCAGTAACCATCTCGAAAACAGTGTTGACATAAATAAGAGGGTGGTCAGGTTCAAGAGCATCCGTGACAACAAATCCACAAGGAGCAGTTTGCAGCAAATTCTCGACAGGAAAAGGCAAAGGACCTCCTCCTCCGTCGTTTAACATGAATCCCTCCTCATCTTCCTCCCCGCTCAGATCCGAATCGCTATCCCACTCCATTTCTTTTCTTTATCCCAATTTATTCAATTATAATAAAATTCCTCCAAACCCCCATGAAATCAAAAACCACAACAATAAAAAATGAAACACCCAAATCAAATGTTTGCAAGGTTTATAATCGAAGAGTTGGGGTATGGTGTTGTGAGGTGAAATGAAATAAGGAGATGGGGAGACAATGAGTGGTGGCTAGTGTTTCAGAAATTTAGCTATCACACCAAAATAAATAAACACTTTGTTTTCGTTTTTTTTTTTTTATCGTTTTGTTTTTCTTTTTCTTTTTTTTTTTCTTTTTTCGTTTGTTGATCTCGAATGTGTGAGTGGTGCGTGCGTGTGGGTTGTTTTTGACATGACAAGTGCGTCTCCGACTGGAAAAAAATCTGGGGGCTTAACCGCTTGCCCACTACGCGAAGCTTTTGGTGTCGTTTTGGGCTGTTTTTTTATCATATTAAAAAAAAAGTTGTCTTAATATTATAAAACCAAAAACTGTGAGCTCATGAGTTTGAAAAACAAAATTAATTGAGCACTTTAAAATGTTCTTTGTAAGCTGAAATCGAATTTAGATTTAAAAGTTTTATGGTTAGGATCTCTTAGAGTATTAATTTGAATTTTAAATAAAATTCAAATCATAAAAAATAAACAAAAATAGATTAGAAAAAAACCATTTTAATTTACTAAAGTAATTTCAAATTAAAAATACCTCTCTTTCTTTTTCTTTTGTATTAAAAAAAAACCTCACAGCAAAAACTCACAGGTACACCCATACTGTACAATACAATTCCCAGCTTTATTTTTCTACTTTTGCGGAGACACTGTATTTAAGTACACCAAAGGATATCAATTAATAATTATTATGATTGTTTTTTAATGTATTTTTTATTTAAAATAATATTTTTATTTTTAAAAAATTATTTTTGATATTAATACATCAAAATAATAAAACACTAAAAAATTAATTTGAAGTAAATAAAAAATTAAATTTTTTAAAATACAAAAATAAATTCGGTTCATAAATGACTAATATATTTTATTCTGATTAAAAAAATAAAACAAAATTAGAATAGATTTCAATCTTGGCCAATTATGGAAATTCTGCTTAAATTTTGAATGGAAGTTTTGGTTCCATTCCTGTCATACTGTTTCAATTAAATAGTATAGGTTTTTCTATATATTTTGTTTTAAAAAACATTATGTTTTTTCTCTCATTTTATCCTTTTATTGTTTTATTATATAGTACAATTTATAATTTATTATAATATTTTTATGGTTATCTCAATCTCATTATTCATGTTACAAGTTTAACAAGTTAATCAAGTTGACTTTAGTTTATTTATTTGTTTTTTTAATTAATTTTATTTTATTTTATCATTCAACATCTTCAATATTTGATTGCTTATAAATTAAGCTTTGTTTTTTTATTTTGATTTATTTTTAATAAAATTATTTTAGTCTTAAAACTTGAATCAAAGTTTTTATAAGTTAACTAAGATAGACTCAGGCTATTTTATTATATTCTTTTTTATATTAAATTTTTTAATTATAAAATTTATTTTTAGATTTACTTTAATTAGAGTTATTATTTCTTAATTGAAAGTAAATAAGTAAATAAAATATGAGAGATAGAATATCTTTATCTTATTTTTCATATCCTAATCTTGCATTAGAGCTTTTTAATTTCAAACCAAGCATATACAGAAAAAGGTTGCCTTAAAAATTAATCTACAAATATATTACTTTCTCTTCTTATTAGGGGCAACAATTTGATATAAAAAAATATAATGTTTAGCCTTTACTCATTTCTCTGTAAAATAAAAAAGAAAAAACTCTTTCTTCCAATATGTTTAGCCTTTACTCATTTCTCTGTCATAATTTGGCAAGCCACGGCCCTTCTCTCTCTCTCTCTCTCTCTTTTTTCTTCTTTTGTTCTTGCTGGAAAACAAAGATCAACCCCTCTCCTTTCTCCAACCTTGATGGGAAATGCCTACACCCGAACCCATCCTTCCACTTGAAACTTTAGCACCGCCATGCAACCCCGACTAAACACACAGAGCCACCATCCATAACCATCACTACAGCCAAACCAACTCACCTTCCAAACTTGTATCACCATGCATATCCATAATAACTCAGCCACGCCGCCATAACCACCAAACAACATCATACCAGCCTTCACCATAGTTGATATTAGAACCATTCACCATTCAGAACAACCACTCAAACCAAACTTGGCCACACCTTTCTTGCCAACATCCATGATCCTAAATATCACCAAATATCATTATTTATTTCCTGATAGCGCCTCCCCCCCGGTACTTCAATCAAACTACATCCAAACTCTTTGTCCATCTTCTTCCCTTTCAAAAAGAGCCTTCGCTTAATTACTTCTTCAAAATGACTATGGCCAGCATAAACATTTGACAGAAGTGCAAAACGGGGCAAATTTGTTTTTCTTCCGATCTTAATTAATTTCCAGCTTTTATTTTTCTTGAAATTTTGTGGGGTATTGCTTTTGCTTTTTTTATTATGTTGTATTTGCAACTCTAATTTTGCTTATATTTTAAATAAAATTTAATCATTTCTTGGTCATATAAACTGTAACAGTTCTTGAATAATAGAAACTCTTAATTTTAAATCATAAACATAGATATACATGTCATATTTAAACATGTTGTGTGAAATATACTTCATGAATTGCTTGTTTAAAAAGCTGTTTTTTTTTTTCATGAATTGCTTGTTTAAAAAGCTGTTTTTTTTTCATAATAGTAATGAATTAATACTTATTTGTTTATGTGTAATTAGTCAAATAAGGTAGATACTGCTTTGAAGTTCTATTAGCGTGTTTGAGACTTTGAAGTTCTATTAGCGTGTTTGAGAGTGTGGTTGTAGTTGTATTTTAAAATGCTTTTTGTTTAGAAATATATCAAAATGATGTGTTTTTATTTTAAAAAAATTATTTTTGAAATAATCAAATCAAAACGATTCAAAAATATATATAAAAAATAATTTTAACATAAAAAATTAAATTTTTAAAAAATACAGGTTGAACCGCATTTCTTAACACTTCCGTGTAGAAATTTACTATCGGTTTTAGCTCACTTGCTGCCATGACAGTCTAATTCTTATGAACACGGTTCTATATGCTCCTTCCATTTTTGAATCATTTATAGCATTAATTTTGCTACTCTTTTCAAGGAACCATAATTTCACCTGAATTTCAAGCTGCTGAAGAGGGAAAATGTTGTTTAACAAATTAAGTACATTCTTAACTTATTTGATTATTTATACAACGTAACATAACCATATAAAAAAGGTAACGGTGAGAGTTTTCAAGGTTTTGCTGGGATATTGGATTCATGGACTCTTAAGAGTTTTAATAGGCTATGGGCCAAACAATCCTATGAATATTTAAATTGGTTTGGGTTGGATTTCAGTTTTAAATTTTAAAAATAATAATTTTAATTTAATTAATTATTTATATAAAAATCAAACCAACCAAAAATGATACACGTCCTTCAATGAGCTAAACAGTAACAAAACTCATGGACCCACACAACGAAATTAGTAATGACATGTAAGCCTATAGATCACTATTTCAACTGAGTTCCAGTGACGGCAAGGTGCTTCCATCCCCTGATTTTATTTTATATTACTAATATTTGCTACATTTCTTAATTTAAGCGTATTTGTAATGTTGGGATATATTTGTCGTGGACGATTCATAATGCCCCAGGGATCAAAGATTGCCATGGGAATTTGATGAGTGATAATTTTGTGTTCAACGCTCGTGATGAGATTGGGAGGATGGGATGCATTGATTTTTACATTATCCAAGACATAACAGTTTGGGCATGATGTGATGTGAAATTTTGATTTGTTTGCGTGTTGTTTTTGTGTTTTGTTATTGTCTACTTTGAATACGTATCGTGTTTGAATTTTCATGTTAAATATGAAATTGTGTGCACTTTAATTAATTATAGTGTTTTTTGTTGTGTAGCATGAAAAAAAATCATGTTTTTTTAGTTTTGAAATTTGGTTTTAAAATTCCAAGCATGTTACTGTAATTAATTATCATGAGTGTTTAGTTATCAAAAATTAAAAATTATTTAATCTAAAAATTTAAATTGTTAGGTAAAATTTCAAGATATGATTTATATTATTCTCTAATACATCATCTCAAGTAAATAAAATTTGGGGCACTTGAGGTCTTGGCCTAGTGGTGGAAGGGGCTTGTTCCCTTCCTCTACACCAGGGTTCAAACCTCACCGTGCACGCCTGTCACCCCCGCGGTGCCTTATATGCTCACTGGGTTTGTAGGATGTTCAGTGGGCCGTGAGATTAGTCGTGGTACACGCAAGTTGGCCCGGACACCCACGTAAATAAAAAAAAATAAAATTGGACTTGATACTTGCACATGTTTACATTATCTTGTGTTTGATTTATATCAAATAAATAGCAATGATAAGATTTGAACTCGTCACTGCTTGGTCATCAAAGTTCTGATACCATATCAAAAAATTATCTCAACCCAATAGCTTAAATTGTTAAGTAAGTTTTCAAAAATATAATTTATATTATTCTCATGATTTTAAATATATGAAATTATATGCACTTTAATTATAGTGTTTTTTTGTTATGTTTATAGAAATATCGTGTTTTTTAGCTTTGAAAATTGGTTTTAAAATTTCCAGCATGTTGTTGTATTTAATTATCATTGTTTCGTATATAATTTATTTTTCATATTAAATTTGAGTTAAGTTTATATTTTGACCTCAAGCTAATTGAATCAAAGTTGGGTGCACGTTTTATTCTTATTGTTTTTTATGTTTATTTAAATCTTGTGCTCTTTTATGCCAATAATGTAATCATGATGTTTTTGTTTATTTCTTCTTCTAATAGCTCTGTTTGTTTTTGTATTTTAAAAGTTTTTTAAAAAAAATTTAAATTTTTTTAATTTTTTTGTTTGTTTCAAATTAATATTTTTTTGGTATTTTCAAATCATTTTGATGCGTTAATATCAAAAATATTTTTTTAAAAAAAAATATCATGTTAATGCTTTTTTGAATGAAGAGTACTTTAAAAAATAATTACAATGACACTAAAAACAAAAGATCTAAATCCGTGATGACTTTAGTTTTCATACCAAACTAATTATAATTTTATGTATTGAGTGTGATTAATTTTATGATAATTTTAACTTTTGTGTGAAATCCTTTATTTTGGGTCTTAAAATCTAGTTTATATATATATACACACATCCAAAAAAATCTTCTCGATTGCTTGGCTATTCAAAAATCATTATCATTGATTGATTTGTTGCCCCTCAAATGATTATATCCCTCGGTTAGCATGCTCCTTTGTTTCCATGTTCATCGATAATTACATGATTGATAAATAAATAGATAGTGCATTGTTTTATTTTATTTTATTTTATTCTAATTAATTTTTTTTCTTTTATTTTGATTTGTGTACCGAGATTTTCTTGTTTGAAGGTGCCCCAACAATGCCTTTATGAGTTGCTTTTACGGTTTTCCATCCAGCCACTGCTTAATTGGTTAGCGTAATTCTCAACGTTGCATGCTATTTTATTTGATTTTACTTACTTATACTAAAGGAGCTATGTTGTAGGTTCTTAAAATATAAATGACTAAGTTATATTTATGTTAAAAATTAAGGACCCAATAAAATAAAATCACTAGTACATAGTTGTTTTTAAAAAGACACATAAACTAGATAAATGATTCATGTTATGCCACATGTTGCACAAAAAATATCTTAACATAAAAAATAAATATTTAGGCTGCGGGCATTTTTTTGGTAGCCAATGGGTTAACCTATAAGTATTTCGATCCAATTTCTTACTTAACTAGAGTTTCATATTAAAATCATTGGAAAATCACTAGTATGTAGTTGTCTTTGAAAAGACACCTAAACTAGATAAGTGATTCATGTTATGCCACATGTCGCACAAAAAACATCTTAACATAAAAAATAAATATTTAGGTTATGGGAATTTTTTTGGTAGCCAATGGGTTAACCTATAAGTATTTTGATCTAATTCCTCACTTAACTAGAGTTTCACATTAAAATTATATGAGAAATCACTAGTACATAGTTGTCTTTGAAAAGACACCTAAATTAGATAAGTGATTCATGTTATGTCACATGTCGTACAAAAAAATATCTTAACATAAAAAATAAATATTTAGGTTGTGGGAAATTTTTTGGTAGCCAATGGGTTAACCTATATAAGTATTTTGATTAAATTCCTTACTTAACTAGAGTTTCACATTAAAATCATGTGAGAAATCACTAGTATATAGTTGTCTTTGAAAAGACACCTAAATTAGATAAGTGATTCATGTTATGCCACATGTCGTACAAAAAAATATCTTAACATAAAAAATAAATATTTAGGTTGTGGGAAATTTTTTGGTAGCTAATGGGTTAACCTATAAGTATTTTGATCAAATTCCTTACTTAACTAGAGTTTCACATTAAAATCATATGGGAACTGTCCCAACATGATACAATCAACCTGGTAATTTCAAAAATAATTTGAACTATCATAAAAAAAAAAACATGGTATGGCTTTTACTAAATTTCAATATATTATTATTCTTTAAAAAAAAATATTAAGATAGCAATATATTGGATTGACTCGAGTTTCACGGCCTATCTTGCCAGATCTGTGATTTGGGTTATGGACTCTATTAGGTTAAAACAAGTTTTAAATTATTTTTTTATTTAATTATATGAGAAAAAATCACTAGCAAAAGTTTAGTTAAGATCGACAATCTCAACTAAAATAAATTATAAAGCCAATTTTCAAGTAACCTAGGCCAACCCCCTAAATCCACGACACGGTTCATGGACTCGACTGAGTTTAATTATATTTTTTAAAAATTATTTTCTATTTAATTATATAATACATACTTGCAAAATCGAGCACCAGTCTGAATAAGATGTTTGTTTAACACCACAATAACCTCGTAATAAATAAATAAAAACAAATTATGAAACTCAATTTTCAACTACCCCAAGTTAACCCATCAAAGTCGTGATTTGGGTTGTGGACTCCTTTACTTTTAACAACTTTTTTTTTAAAAAACTACACTTTATCTTATTATTTTACAAAAAATAAAATAAAATTAATGCTTGTAAAATTGAACATCAACTAAATGCTGTGAAGTTTGTTTGAGACTATGATAAATCTCTAAAAAAATAAATTATGAAGTCAATTCAAAATCAACAAAATATTAAAGGATAAAAAAAAAAAACAACTTTAAAGGTTGAAATTGACAAAAAAATCAAAGGAAAAAGATCATGCGCGAGGGCTTAAGCCTTTTAAAAAATGTCCAAACATGTATATCTAGGACTTATGTAATTTTTTTTTAAACAACAAGTCATTCGTCTCTTTTTTAAAATAAAAAATAGCAAACAATGTATCACATGCTATATAAGATTCTAGCAATAAGAGGTGGTTGGGCAATCAACTTCAAGGGATAAAAAAATTCCTTTTCAATTGAAAACACCAAAGAAACACCTAATGGACCATAAAAGTTCATTTATGATATTAAATCAAAATTTAATCAATTAAAAACAAAAAACTAACTCAGATCCAAAAAGGTTTTTGAGATCATATCTATTTTTTTATGCAAAATAAAGGAAATAAAAACTTAAATAGAACTCTTCTCGTTGAATAAAACTCATTAATATAAAAAACAACGAGTTTTGTCATTGAAAAGTAATTATTTGTCAATTTTCTCCTTTTTCATTGTAATTTGACAACTCTATATCCTTTTTCAAACTTGCAAAATAAAATGTGAGTAAAATAAAATCTTATACCAAGCTATATAATTTACAAACTAAAGGGCCGAAATTTTTTTTGATAAGATCCCAAAGGCAAAAGGTGCCATCACAATTTTTTTAAAAAGACCTCCTAATTTATGTTATTTCAATTTTGATCTTCTTGTCTTTAATTTATCTTAAACAATAAAATTGAATTATTTTTTTTTAAAAATAAGTATCAATTTATTAATTTTAAATTTCAATCAACACAGAAGGATCAAGTTAAAAATAAAAAAAAAGGTCGAGGATCAAAGATAAAAAAGAATCAAAATTAATATTATATTTTTCTAAAAAACAAAAGGCTTGTTATTATTTATTTGTTTTAATTTTAGTTTTTTTATTTTTAATATTTTATATACAATAAACTCAAATTCTTTTTTGTTAAATAGAGCACCGGTGTTTTTAGTGGAGAAAGGAGAATAAAAAAACAAATGACCGATGTGAAAAAAACAAAAGGTAAAACAATGTGCAAATCCAGACAAGCCACATAAAACAAACACCGATGGGTAAAAGTTTTTTGTTTAATTAATACCGGCAACAAGTACTTTCGAAATTGACCCACTCGCGGTTCAGCTGGAGTGCGGGACAGATATTTTCATTTCCCCAGCTGCGTGCGAACGAGCGTAGTCGTGCTTCTGTCGTTCGTTGCTAAAAGAATATTAAAGGACGGTTTGTTTTTGTATTTGAAAAAACTTTAAATTTTTTTTTATGTTTTTTTTATATTTTAAATTAATATATATTTTTTTATACTTTTATATCATTATAATATATTAATATTAAAAATAATTTTTTAAAATTAAAAAAAATATTATTTTAATATATTTTTAAATAAAAAATACTTTTAATTTTGGTTGATTGCTACGTCTGTCTGCCTTCCAAGCAGTATCTTTCGGAGCCAGGAGAAAAACAACTGAGAGTCCACTTCTTGATTGACTAAGGAATTGTGAAAAAAATGGAGTCTTTGCTTCCTGGGTCCTTTCCTCAGCTTTCCTCTTCACTTACTTCTGGTATTTGTTTCTTTTTTCTCGTTTGATTAACATCTCTGTTCAGTACTTTAATATATCCAGGTCGCTTTTTTTTTCTTCATTTTTCTGCTTTGTTTTATTTGGGCTCATTTATTTTTCCAACTTTTATTTATTTATTTATATCTGATATTGCATGCAATTATTAATTGATTGATAGGTGGGAATTACTTGGGCGAGACCAAATTCAAAGTGGGTCATTCTCCAAGTATGTTTTTGCCTACTTCCTATTTTTGTTTTTGCTCTTAATATTGTTGGTAATGGTATGGCTTCTCTCTGCAAAATCTGGTTGTTTTCCTTTTCTTTTTTATTCTGCTCTGACCTCTGCTGATTTATAACTGCTTGTGCTGGTTTTGGATCAGAGTTTAATTCAATTTGGGGTAAAAAACAAATGAACTGACGATACTTGAAAACCCATAATTTGCTGATCCGTTTGAATAAAAACTACTAAAAATGGTAAAACAAACGGTGATTGTTTAAGTTTTTTGTCCTTCAGTGCAAGCTTATTAATTACTATAACATTTTTATGCGGTGCCTTTGTTGTGAAAATGGGGTCATTTTATCTTAGTTACAAATCGTTGAGCAAGGGATCCATAGTTTATTAATTATCATATGCAACATGCCACCTCTTGAATTATTCAACTTTTAGTGTGATTTTTTTTATAAATATGACAAAGTTCATGAATTCTCGTAGAATAGCTTATTTTGATAATTGGATATTCCTTTGCTCCTAAAATTTAGTTCCAGGGTGGGATTATGGTTCTGCATTTGTGTTTCAGAAATGGATTGTTCTTTTAGTTCATGTTGATTGTTTCCAGCTCTCTAATTTCAGCAATTTTACATCTAATTACATACTCACTTTGCTTCTATATAACCACAATTCCCAATTGTTCTGATTGTCGGTATAACTGGTTCTATAGGAGAAGTTCAAGTTTACAGGTGCAGAGCAAGGAAGATCCTAGAAAGACAGTGTGTTGTTAGGTTTCAGCGGCATCATAGTGGATGTACTGTGAAAAAATCTACAATTTACCAGGAAAATAATGCTAAGTTCTTAGTGCATGCTGCCTCTGGACAACCTTTTGAATCTGAGTCTGGAGCTTATAATCCTGAGAGTACTTCAAAATCTGTCAAAAATGCATTAGATGCTTTCTACAGATTTTCACGGCCTCACACTGTTATAGGCACAGTTAAGTCAAAGTCTGTCATATAAATTCAACAAAAGTTTAATGATCATTGTATGCCATTTCCAACTTCTAAAGTTTTTGTAAAGATCACCATGTAATTGATGTTTATGAATCTGATTTTTTCTCTCGCACTTTCCAGTCAAAAGAAAAAGAAATTGTTCACCTTTACTTCTCTGTCAACAGGCTTTGAGCATCTTATCAGTTTCTCTCCTTGCAATTGAGAAGCTCTCGGATATTTCTCCACTATTTTTCACAGGGGTGTTGGAGGTAATGCCCAGCGATTTCAAGTTAATTTAAAGAGTTCATTAATTGGCTGAAATAATTAAAATCACCATCATTTATTTAATAATTGTTTTGGTATTTCAGGCTGTGGCTGCTGCTCTCATGATGAATATTTATATTGTGGGTTTGAATCAGTTGACTGACATCGAAATAGACAAGGTAGCTTTTCTTAGTAAATCATTGTAATAAAATAAAAACAAGAAGAGTGGGAATTTTCCAACTAATAACTGAAGACTCAGTGGGCTGCAAGGATCAGTTATTTGTTGACTTTAAAGATCCTCTCTTGACTTTCTACCAAATTTATCAAATAGTCTCTTTTTTTTTCTTTCCTTTTTGAGAAATGATCAGATAGTTTAGCGGTCTTTAAATATTATTTCAGCAGTAGAAATGCCTGCAAAGTTTGCTTCCGGCAATTTAATTGACCCTGTCTGGCTAAATTATGTTGAGCTGTCATTATTGGATTTGCTCAACTTTCTGTCTAGGTAGCTTGAGTAACTTTACGAAAATAGATAAGTAGATAGGTTTATTTGGATTTCCATTGCTATATGTGTACTGTATGTTTCATTGCAGGTTAACAAGCCATATCTTCCACTGGCGTCGGGGGAGTATTCCATAAGTACTGGTGTGATGATTGTTACATCTTTCTCTATCATGGTATATATATTCAAGAATATTCTTATTGGTTGATTGTTACATTCTTATAGTTGTGGATAATTCTTAAATTCTTATGATTGCACAAAAATGTAAATATAGCGTTGTCTTCTCTGTATCTGTTTGCTCAAAATCACCCTAAGATATTAGTGAATAGCTCCTGTAAGCGTGGTTAGAAAATCTCAAGCTAGCAAGTGGAGAGACCCATAAGATGCACTACAAGGCTTGCCAACTCAACAATTGCTCAATATGCTGTTGAATTGATTGCAATATTATTTGCAGTTGCAGAACGCGGAGGGGGTGGGGGGGATTGATTATATGCCTCTATCTGCAAACCAGTTTTTCAAAATTGTAGTGGTATCTTTTGAAATATCATAATTTATTTGTATTTTTCTTTCTTCTTTCTTGTCGATGGATCTAGTATGAATAGTAAATGAAACTTGGGGAATGTTATTAGATGGTCCATGATTTGTAGTAAAATACTGTGTATTTGTAAATCATCCATTATAGTAGGTGGAGTTTCTCTTTCCACATTTAGAATACTCATTGACTGTATTTGGATTGTGGATTCCAATGAAAAAAAAAACGTTAATTACTCCTTTTTCCAGAGTTTTTGGCTTGGATGGGTCGTAGGTTCGTGGCCATTATTTTGGGCTCTTTTCATCAGTTTTGTTCTTGGCACAGCATATTCAATCGATGTGAGTTGATCGAACTACCACTACAAATGCTTGTGCATATATGCAAGCACACCTTTAATTTCATGCATGCTTGTATATTCTTTTCTGCTATTATTTCTTTTATTGGAATTAAGGGGTCAAACATTAAATAGCTGTCATTTGTGTATCATGTATTCTGCAGCACTTGTTTCTTGTTTACTATATAAAAAATTTGCAGTTTTGCATTGGTGAACTGTGCATGGAGGCATCATGTCATTTTAGTGATGTAATTGAGCTAGCTGATGGCATCAGATGTCACTTTTGTCTGTATGTCACTTTCATTTCAAGAAATAAGGTTTCTCTCCGGGTTAAGTTCAATTAGCATTCATATTTTGGAACTTAATGGCTTTGCAGATTATGTTTCCTGATGGTGCTTACTGGATCTTTTATTACATCAGTTTCTGGTCACAATTTTGGAAGATTCAGTCGTGGTTTAAATGATGATGTATTAGATGGTTGGTTTCTAATTGAATGGTCATTGTATCTTTGTGTTATTTCAGCTGCCACTGTTGAGATGGAAAAGGTTTGCGTTCGTTGCAGCAGTGTGCATCCTAGCTGTTAGGGCAGTGATTGTTCAACTTGCCTTTTATCTGCATATTCAGGTACTTCTTTCGTAAGCATATGAATAGCAACTAGAAAGATATTGAGTACATAAAATTAAGGGCCTCCAAAACACCATTACTGGGCTTTTCCCTGCAGAACACTGTGTGGCACTTTTTGTCATGTTGGTGCTTTAGACTGTTCTGACTGGAATGTAATGAAAATGACCATCGTTGTTGTATTAAGCAATTTTCTGGCATATATGAGTGTGGAAGCTTTTTTAACTTTGGAGTCTTGTTACACAGCCACAAACATGTTAAGAGCCTAATTATTACTGTGCTGACAATTTCCAGACCCATGTGTATGGAAGACCACCTGTCCTTTCAAGACCTCTAATTTTTGCAACTGCATTTATGAGCTTCTTCTCAGTTGTTATAGCACTATTCAAGGTAAATGGGATTTATTTATTTATTTCTAATTTCAGTAATAATGGACGAGTAGAGGCAGACAATTTTGAAGTTAGCTGTTTGTCAATAAACATGTTCCTGTAAATTAAAGAGATTTATTTTCACCTTGTATGGGCAGGACATACCTGATATTGAAGGAGATAAGATTTTTGGCATTCGGTCTTTTACAGTGCGTTTGGGACAAAACCGGGTCAGTTTAGAACATCTTATACATTTTTGAAATGTAAAACTCCTAGTAACCTTTGTTTTTACTAATGTCTCTTAGCTGTACTTGTTTTCCCTTGCTCAGGTATTTTGGACCTGCATTTCATTACTTGAAATTGCTTATGCTGTTGCCATTTTGGTTGGAGCAACATCTTCCTATACTTGGAGCAAATATATCACGGTAGTGCTCTTGCTTTATTTATAAAGCTGACATTTGTGAGCATGTACAGATTTTCTTTCTTCTAGAGTACATACAGTGATATACTTTCTTCCTTATTTTGTTTTTGAAGTGGAAAATGAAGTGTAAAAAAATGACTAAAGTGTTGGAACACATGTTTCCACAAGTTAGCTGAAATGATTACATAAATCTTTTTTGTTAAGCATAAATCTAAGTTATAACTGGCCTTCCATGTGAGTTCTGAGACCCTGCATTTTTTAAATTCCTGTAACGATGGCTTCCTTTACAAAATGGAAAAATCTGAAGCATTTAGAAACACTTAGTCCAACATGGATTAGTACCGACTCTTAGATAATATTAAGAGGCTGTTTGACATTGAGGTTCAAAAGCACTTTTCAAAAAATTTGAATTTTTTTTTTTTTTGCTTTAAAGTAATATGTTTTTGATGTTTTCAAATCATTTTGATGTGTTGATCTCAAAAATAATTTTTAAAAAATAAAATAATATTATTGACATACTTTTCTGAATGAAAAACACTTTGAAAAGCAACCACAACCACACTCCCAAACACGCACAAAAACTGTTGATTAACAAGGAGATCTAATTTACATCTTATCATAAACTTGCATGGGAATGAGGGGTGAGGGGGCATTTCATATACTGAGTGGTCTGAGATCTTCAATCGGGATGTTGGCTGGATGCATGTATTATTTATAGTTTCATAAAAAGAATGATGAAATTTTTTTCTTACTTCCACTGTTACTCATGCTTTGCTTTATACTCGCATTACATTTGGCTAGATATTGGGTCATGGCATCCTGGCTTCAATATTGTGGAACCGTGCCAAATCTGTTGATCTGAAGAGCAAAGCTTCAATAACTTCCTGCTACATGTTTATTTGGAAGGTAACCATGTACTTTAGATTATGAATTCAACATTGCAGGAAGAATGTGTAAAAACAGACTACCCTATAAAACTGTTCAATGTCCCTCCAAATAAATCAATGAATAGATAACATGTTTATTTAGCGTGTAATGCTTCTCAATTGCATGATTTCTGTTATATATTTTTTTCTTATCATCTTAAACTTCAGCTAGGTAGTTATATTTGCATCAATCATGTAACAACTTGTTTGGAACCAATGTGAAATTGAATTCAATTCCACATGTGATCTGAATTCAATTGATAACTTATTACAATTCTTATGTTTGGAATAAAATACTGAATCACATAATTGAATTTAATTATACTATTTGGAATACTAGTGGAATTAAATTGAATTAGCAATCTTGACTATTCTGCCTTTAATTCAAAATTGCATGGTATATCTTCTCAGTGAATAATTTGTTTATAAAAAAATTATCACATTGAGCTCCCTCATGCTAGCATTCAGCATGGAGCATTTTCCAAGCTATGCCCTTAACTTATATTCAATAGAACTAGAAGGTTAATTGTTTATATTTTGTATTGTAAAGGACAAGTTTAGTTGTCTACTCTCCCACCCTCTCCCTCAATGAAATTTTCTTCCTTTAGCGGAGAAAAAGAGATACCATAGAATAAACATGTACAATATAGAAAAAAATAAAAGAAAAGGACTCAACTTGCAATTATCCATGTTAATTGTCAAACAAAGTAGAGAGCAGTACTTTGAAACCCATTGAACTATGATCATGCCAACTGTCATGCTCTGAGCAACAAGAAGCATCCACCATTCTCCATTTCCCCATAGAGAAAAATTGCTTTCATCAAATACAAGAGTAGTTACCTATTAAATACAATGTAAATAGGTGTCTGGAAAATCATATTATTAGGTAGCAGAAGGTAACATAGATGTTCAATTTAAAGTAAAAAGAAGTTTTTGTTGAAAAAAATAAAGAGGGTAATTTTGGAATAGTATTTTCAATGTTAATTTTAAGAGGAATTGATTTACAAATTAGAGGGTCTCCCCTCTGATTTACTTTTGTCTGTTTTTTATGATTTGAATATCATTTGGAATTCAAATCTATACATCAAAAGGGTTCCAAACACAAGAATTGATTTAAGCCTTACGTTCGCTTTTTGTAAAGAGTTCAATCTTTCTGTACTAAGAAAAGTTGTCCAACTTTTTATTCTTATTCATCATTGGCCAGCAAGTTTGAATTCAAAATCTAACAAACATGCTCCTTCATTGCTACCTGATCTGATTGAGTCTGCATAAAAATCTGGAAATCAGCATTTGATCTTGGTTGCTATTATCTCTTTCCCATTACTTTTTCCCCCCCATCTTTAGGATAGGATTGTAGTATAAACTTGGAGAAATATCACAAATAATTAATCATAATGTTGGCTAGTCTAGTCTACACAGAGCTTGTTTAGGCTGGTCCAAATTAGAGATAGAACATGCCTGGGTGCTGATGGATCATTCTATTTATATCAAGAGTGAATTGGCAGACTACACAAGCTTTACATCTTTACACAGTGATTAATCTGTTTCTCCGAACTCAATAAATTGGTGTCTCATTCTAACACGAAGTGTTCCTCTTGCAGCTGTTTTATGCCGAATACTTGCTCATCCCGCTTGTAAGATGATTATTACCGAGCACTCTAGAAAGTGGATCCATAAATTCTTGACAATTATGCTCTGTCCGAACAAAACTTGAAGATTCTGCAAGGTATTGCAAGGCCTGGATTCTTCTGATAAATTGTGAAATTGAAGTTTAACGTGGTTAGAAAATCGGTGCAGGAATGCTATCATGCAATGATAGCAGCATGCTGTTGCATTCTTGATCACGTAATAACGTAAGATCTTCAATTTAGTTACAATCGATCTTGATTTGTGCTTTGGCTCTCACTTGATTTGGAGCGAGGACTCCATGGAATAAATAGTTATGAGATGTTTAAATGGCCTCTACCATCCCGAATTCAAAGAGTCCAACGTGTTTCTGGATATTAATGTCTTCCATTATCCTGCAGAAGTGCTATTTCGTTTGCGATCAGAGAGGAGATCTAGGCCTCCTTTGAAAAGTGAATTATTATTATTATTATTATTATTATTATTATCATTATTTTGTGTTTGAAAAATACTGATTGAAATAGTAAAAATTTTAAAATAGTAATTTTTTTTTATTTTTATCAAATATTTTTTTTGGTGCGGGGAGAATATTGGTTGAAAATAAATTTCTTTTTTATGATATTCTATTTTTATAACACAATTTATATGATTTAAAATGTATGGTTATTGTATAATATAACTTGTTTTGTATTCTAGTATATTTTTTTAGCAATATTATCTAATTTAAAGTAGTATATGCACAAATATATCGAATTAATATACATTTATATTGCATATTAACATAAACAAATATATTAGTAATTTTTTTGTTTTTTTTAAATATTATATTTTAAAGTATTTTATTAACATGTTATTGAAATGTTGTGCCACTTTAGTTTTTTAATCCATCATGTAAAGTATTTTTTGCTCTTTTAAAACACTTATTTTCCATCTGAAGTTTATGTTTTTCTTCAACTAAAAATAAGAAATTAAGAAAGTGCTTTTAAAAAAAACACTTTTCAACAAACAAACAAGATGTAAAGTATTTGACCTATACCAAAGTGCTTACAAGTTGACAAGCTTCTTACCATGTTTCTAAACCCTATTTATTGTTAAATTGAACTCTTGTTATGACTTGATTTTGACTCTTTTTTTCCAAGCATATTTAAAAAAAAATAAAATGGGGAGGATTGGTGAGTGGAATGAAAAGGGAAAAAAAGAAAGAAAGGGAGAGACACCAAAATAAAGTTGAGAAGGATGAGGAGTAATAAAAGAAAATTATAATAATTTAAAAATTAAAATTTTAAGGAAAAAAGATAAACAGAATTAAAAAATCTAAAAATAAACACTGCATATAGTCCAAAATAAGGAGGGAGAGAGGTTAGTTAGAGAAAATTAAAGAAAAAAGGAAGAGAAAATTCATGAGAGAAAGAGAGCAGAGAATCAGATAAAAAAAAAAAAAAAAAGGTCCAAGTGACCTGAAAAAAAGAAGAGATAAATTAAAACCCTAGCTTTATCATTTTCTTCCCCACTCATAGCCGCCCTTCACCAGCAATCACCCCCGCCAGCCACTCATAAAATTGTCTTTCGCCAGCCACCAGCTCCTGCAGTCCACGTCTCTCTCCACTCCATGTTGTTTTCCTTTTTAGCTTGCGGTCGTGTTTGGTTTTTTGTATTGTCATGTACCATTGTTTATTATTATTATTATGATGTATGATTTTAGTGTGATTTTTTTTTTTGGTTAGAAAAAGATTACAACAAAAGTTTTCAATGATTATGTTTACGAGATATAGTTCTCAAACTCAATTCGAGATTGATAAGGTTAAGGAGCCAGGTCCCAAGTATAGTTATCAAACCCAGTTTAAGGATTGATCCGGTCAAAGGGATCAAGTCCTGAATTTCACAGGTCAATCTAAATTTTTTTTAAAAAAATATTTAAAATTTTAATATTTTATATAAAAAAATTAAAAAACAATCCATGCGAATATAGACTATATATATTGTATATAATAAAGTTTAAAAGAATATTTAATTTTTTTTATCCCGCATTAAAAAAATATAATTTTTTTCTTGTAAATATAGAGTATATATATTAAAGGGTTTCAACTTTTATATTAAAAAAATAAAATATTTTTTTGGAATTTATATAGTGAACTTTGAAAAAAAACATTTAGAGGTATTGTAGCAATTTTTTTTTTTTTTTACATATTAAAGGGTATTGTAACAAAATTTTTATCCCATAATAAAAAAACAAATTTTTTTTCTTTAACTCACCAACATATCTCATGAGACACTTGTAAAGAAAAAAAAAGAAATCATATTCATTGATTCATATCTATTGTAACAACCCAAACTTTTCATATAATTATTTTCTTTTTAATTGTTGTGTACATGAAATTTAGAGGCAATTCTCTCTCTCTAAGGAGTAATCATTTCCCTCTAGTGTGTGAATTACTTGTATACATGTGATAAGTTATTTACATAATCTTGACAAATTTACAATCTTCTTCTGCTAATGAAATGACCATGAAAATCTAATTTGCAAAATCATAATTGTAGTGAGAGATGAAAATACTCGTATAACATGGAAATGTAGAAAATAAAGTAAGCATGTTCACTTTCAAAACCACTAATATTTTTATTACAATTCTAGTAATAAACACAATGTTATTAATCTTTTTTTTTTCCTAGCATTTTTAAATCTGTATCAGATCTGATTTGCTACTTTCTCCTCATCAATTGATAAACTATCATTTTTTTTATTATAAGTCACCACCCTGAATACCTTAAAATGTTATTAACTATGCATTCAATAATTGTTTTCAAATAATCATAAATCATGCTTTAAATTAACCGTATATATTGTCTCATTTTAAAATCCACAACTTCTTTTTAATGAAATGTATTACTCGATTTATTTATATACTCCTAACTCATGGTCTATATCGATTTTGCATTCATTAATCCATTTTAATAATCATATCTAGTGCTATCCAATTAGAGATTTATTAATCTCATATCATACCCATAACTCATGTTTTAATTTGATTATAGATTCATTTATCCCATTCAATTTCATTTACTCAATCTTTAATTCAACTTTGGATTCATTGATCCATTTTATTTCCCTATTCATAGCTTATGCCCTAGAATAGCCACACTCATTTACCCAATCCAGTACATTTCAAACGATCTTATCTTAATAATATGATTTATTATCTTAATTTTATAATCATGGCTTTTACTTTACAAAAATCGTATTCATTTACTTGATTCAATAATCATCATAACTCATTATTTTACATATATTACCTAGATCCCCCGAGTGATTTTGGTACTCAAAATTCATACCTTATATCTATTGTATTCACCAATTTATTTCAATACTATAATTTATGTTTTACATCAACTATAACTTCATTGATTTATTTCTATAATTTTAGCTTGGAGTTTACATCAACCATGATTGTTTATTCATTTTAATAGTTATCATTTCATGTCTTATGTCATTGTACATTCATAAATCTATTTCAACTTGGGATTTACATCGAATATATTCAATGACCCATTTCAATATTTGAGATCTATATATTACATATGCTAGGTAGTCATTAATTAATCTCAACACTTATAACATGTATTGTACATCAACCATCAACCATGTACTCATCAATTTTACGTGATGATTTTTTTTTATGTTTTACATCATCCACATTCACCAATTCTTCTTATGAAGTACTTGTAACTTGTGCCTTTGAATACTTTCAACCCTTTCCATTTTGACCAATACAAGTTTCAATTAAAAGTCATTGCTATAAAGGTATATTTTTTTATTACAACATTTTTTCACCTCAAATGCATAATTTATTTGATATCATTTCTTTCTCGCCCTTAAAGCATGATTTATTTGATATTGTTTTCCCGCCATAAAGGTATAATTCATTTGATACTATCCCCCTCCCAAAAGACCAATTTCATTTAATATAATTTTCCCTCCCTAAAGGCATCATTTCCCATATTGAAGGCATAATTCATTTGATATCATTCCTCGTTCCAAACACATTCAACAATTTATACAATAGTCCATCAGTGTCGCTAATTTATCTACTTTTATTATTTTCAGGTTCCATTATTGTGTTCGATTATAATTTATACATTGATTATTGTCATTATGATCATTCACATTACATGTTGGTCACCGTCATTGCGGTTGATCACAGTTATTCACAAGTTTTGTCGTTCCAGCCAATGACGATTAAATTTGGTTTACCGCCATTGCGGTCAAACATGATTATCCATTACTAGTTTCGCTGTTATAATTATTCATAATTTTATGTTTTCTTATTATTTTGATGTATTGATATCAAAAATAATTTTTTAAAAGTTAAAAAAAATCATTTTGATGCATTTTCGAACAAAAAATACTTTAAAAAGTAACCACTGCCACACTACCAAATACCCCCTAACCCATAAACATTAAAAATCAAACAATCCCATAAAATTTCACATTTACAAACTTTTCCCAAACACATTTACAATATGTAAATCATGTATAAAATCCAATAATCTACAACAATTTACATTCCTTAAATCAATTTCATTCTTTTCCAACCTTTTTACTCTCATTGCATCAAGTTTATATCAATTTTAATCGTACATCATTACTTCTCTATTATTTCTAGTTTTTCTATTTATAATTAACCTTGCTTGAAAATACACTAAAAAAACCAATTTTATAAATCATAGTAATCATTCCTCTCTCAAACATTATAAATCAATAATACATACACATAAATCACAATTCATTAAAAAATATTAATAACTTATTTAGATTTCCTAGGACTCATTCATGGTCAACCCCAAGATTTTTTTCTTCCCCTAATCTATCTCAATTTTCACCACAACCGATCATCACATATTCATTAACTAAAAACACCATAATCAAATTTCTCAAATTAAATTTCAAGAATCCTAAATCAATGTGCACTACAAATTCAAATATAATTAAATACAATAACAAAATTCATCTCAAATCATCATTCTCATAACAATACACATTAATCACATACAATTTATAAACATTGAGATCAATTAAACCAATCTCCTTTTTCTTTCTAATTTGGCAGGCCCTTAACTCCCCATGACACCAAGTTTTTCTTTTCATCTTTCTATAATTTCACATTCATCACAACTCATTCCACACCAATTAACTTATTTAAAACCAATTTCGCAATTTCCTTAATTTTTTACTAAGAACCCTAACTTGAAAGATTTGGGAATTTCATTTAAAATTGCTTAAAATCTTAATCAATAATAAAACTCACACTAAAGTATACATTAATAATCAATTTTGGTGTCAAAACAACTTCCTTGCAAGCTTTAGCTTCCAACTCCTTTCTTCTTCAATTCATTTGTTTCTTTTTCTCTATAGCCGAAACTACATCTCTCTCCTCTCTTCCCAACCAAATTTGCGGCCTCCAAGGTAGTTTCTTTCTGTCCTCTCATTTTCCATCTCACTGGCCAATTTCCCAAAGAAAAACCAAGAACAAGGAGAAGAAGAAATAAGCTAAGGTCTCTTCCCCTTTAATTCCAGTTGCACGTAAGTTTATGAAGGGGGGAAAAGAAATTTTTGTCTTATTTACAATTATACCATTATTAATGGTCAACGTGTTATTTTTTAGTATTTTTTCTGTATCACTGGTCATTTACATGGACTTTCTAAACACTAAATGATGTGAAATTCTAACTCAAAATAGAATGACATGTTAGGATATTTATTGAGAAGTTCCAGCCTAATTAGATTAAAAATTATGTTTTATAATGTAAAACTGAATAATTTTACATCTAAGTCTAAATTTAATTATTCAATTTTTTTAAAATTATATTATTTTTTATATTGTTTATTTACTTGAATTGTTAAGATTTTCAAATTAATTCATTAAAAACTTTCATTTTTTTTATTAAAAATTATGCTGATTGTAGATATGGTTTATACCGACAATTATAATTATTTTTGATTTATCATTTTTTAATCAAGGATTACTCTTTTAGCACCGGTTTACTAATTTTCTAGACTGGACTTTACATGTATATTGTCGGACCCGTAGCAAAAACTATCACTATCAATAACATGATTTAATTTTTTTATTATCACATATCGAATGTGTGTAATAAAACCTGAATATACTGTGAATAAATAATACTGGAAACTCTTAAAAGTTTGAGAAAGGAAACTGAAGAGGAATTCAGAGTTGATTATTATTATTTATTACCCACAGTAGAGGTCTTCAAGACAGGACTAGAAAAGTGAAAGATTAACACGAGGAATTGATCATTCATCATGTTTGAGCTTGTTATTTAATAACTATGAATATAAATTTTTAGTTTTACATGATTATTAAATTCAGGATCTGTGTAATTAGTAGAAATATATATAAATTAACTTGAGTAATCACATTAATTTAAAAAAAAAAACAAAAAAGAGAAGGATTAGGAAGAAAAGTGAAAGATTAGGATCAAAACACCTCTGCAAAATCAGATCAAAATTTAATATTATTTTGGCAGCAAGCAAGCACAGTCAAGAAATACACTTATAATTTAATATGCATAATAATAATAATAATAATAATAATAATAGTAAAAGGGGTAGAATTTAGTCACCTACACTTGTTAAAGAAATACTAAGATGCACGACTGCCCATGAAAGCTGACAAAATCCGTAAGGTGCTTGGGGGCCAAGAAAAGAAGGGACGTGGGAATATGATACGCGAGAACTGACTTTTCCCGGACCAATCATTTTGGTTCTTTTCAAGGAGATAATTTAGGTTTCTCAATTTTTTTTTTTAAATTTTTGTATACATTTAACCCTTGTCATGGTTGCATTTGTGTGATGGGCAAGTAAGCATGTTTTCGCTACATTTTCTTTCTCCTTTGAAGAATAAAATTTTATTATTAATCTGGTTATTTTTATATTTTAAAAATATTTATTTAAAAAATTAATTTTTTTATTTTAAATTAATATTTTTTGGTGTTTTAAAATCATTTTAATGTATTGATGTCAAAAATAATTTTTTTAAAATAAAAAATATTATTTTAATATATTTTTGAATATAAAATATTTTAAAAAATATATTAAATAATTATAATCAGATTCTCTTAAATCAATATTATACCACTTTGTGCAATTAAATGGGCCTTGAGAGAAAACTAAAGGAATAGCTATAATTGTTTTTTTAAATAATTTTTATTTTAAAATATATTAAAATAATATATTTTTTTAAAATTTATTTTTTACATTAGTATATTAAAATAATTTAAAATAATAAAAAAATTAATTTAAAATATATAAAATTTTAAAATTTTAAAACAGTATTTTGAAAAAGTCCTTGTCTTGTCTCGCGTTGTGCTGATTCTGCTGAACCCACTTCTAAGGCCTTTTATAAAAGCCCTAGCTAGCGTTATTTTTACTACCATAATAACAATTACGCACCAGCAACAGTCAGTAGTCGCCTTCCAAACACCTTCCCTGCATTTCCCTCTCCCCTCTCTCAAACACCTGAACTGCGTGCGTTACTGATTCAACAATGGAGGAGACCGACGCTTCTGCTCCCGCTGAGAAAACCACAAGCAAGAAGTAAGTCTCGCTATATGTCTCATTAATTTGTTATTGCTTAAAATTAATTTGTTACATGGATTTGATTGTGGTTTGTGTATGTCAACATTGTTGTAGTGCGCTGAAGAAGGAATTGAAGAATAAGAAGAAAGAGGAAGAGAGACGCCTTAAAGAGGAAGATAAAGCTAGACAGGTCTCCTTCCTTTTCTTTTCATTTCCTTTTAATGCTATCTTTTTTTCTTTTTCTTTTTAGGTTTTAAATTATGACTAAATCACAGCCTGTTTGGAAACTATGGAATTGTGGAGCGTTGATTTCAATTCTAAGTTACTCACTCAATTCTCATGTTTGGAAACCATCAATGACAAGGGATGAATTCTAGACTACAAGGGAAAGGTGGCATTTTGCAGTCTTCAAGATTTCTTTCCTTCTAAGATGCTTCAGAGTAGACTTGCAACAGTGACAAAATCTTGATGAAAAAGTTTTGCTTTCAATGCATGCGGGTTTTTTTTTGTGTGTGTGTGTTTGTCAATGGAGATGACCTATATTTTTATTCACCAAATCTTTTTATTACTGCCTGCTCATATCTAGATGAAATTGGCTTGCTATATCTACTAGGAATAGTAAATGAATGGCAAGAAAACAATTGTAGACCAATTGATTGTGGATTGTGTGTGTTATTATCATGTTTTCCATGCCATCGCAAATCACATCCAAAGGGGTGCGATTTGCTTGATAATTGAACCTCATAAATTTTTATCCCAAAGCACTCCTTTTCTTTCTCTGAGATTTTCTACTCTATTCTTGAGCTTTCTTTGTTTTTTTTCTCTCTCCTGGGTTCCTGCATACTGATCAGAAATTTTGTTCTCTTCAGCCTTCACAGCTGTTCTTCATCTAATATGCTCCTCTTATTGCCTAAGGAATTTTCCTTTACAATCATATAAAACAAAAAAGTTATCTTCCCTTTTGTTTTAATTTGCACATTTATGATTATTTATGTTAAGTGCATTTCTGTTTATTGTGTCTTTTAATAATGTTACTCCATTTTGAAGGCTGCTGCCAAGGCCAGCACCCAGGTTCAGAAATCTGCAGCGGCAGCTGATGATGAAGATATGGACCCCACGGTATAACTTTTTTATTCTTGTTTTATCTTGTCTGCACTTGATGAGTACAAAAAACAGAAGTTTTGTTAAGGTTTGCTTTTTTGTTTTGATTTATGTTAACAGCAATACTATGAGAATAGGTTGAAATATCTCGATGCTCAGAAGGGCGAAGGGAAAAATATGTACTCTCACAAGTTTTTAGTTACGCTGACCATCCCTGAATATATTGACAAGTATGGGGGGTTAAGCAATGGAGAGCATCTTGAGGATGTTTCTGTGTCTTTGGCTGGTAAGGAACCTTTATTCTATTGTTTTATGTAATTGGATGTTTTCATGTTCCATTTTGTTGAACTTTAGTTTTGTTTTCTACTAGGTCGAATAATGAGCAAACGATCTTCCTCTTCAAAGCTGTTCTTTTATGATCTGCATGGTCTTGGTACTAAGGTCCAAGTGATGGCTGATGCAAGGTATATTAGATTTTGTCCATATGGTCATCACTTCAAACTCGTTTATGCTCAGTTTGTTGCATTTCATCCTGGTCATGGGCAACAAATCCTTCATTTTGGATTCCTTTGTTGAAAGCGATAAAACATATTCCATTTTTTGTTGTTCAATCCAATAACTTATTATGTAACAGCGACTATTTTCATCTTTAAGAGCACCTTCACCTTTTGAAACTCACATTCTCTATGTTAATTTTAGCTGCTTTATGTGGATATTGCTAAGTTAGAAGTTAACAATATGATTTCGTTTGCTTAGATGTATCATTGTGATCTTCCTTATGCTTTATGATTATATTTATATTCCAGTAGTTTATATGCATGCTCATATCAATTGATAGATTGATTAAATTATCTAATTTCTCTCCTTCTCCTTCCAGATATATTGGATTGATTTGTTGCATGCTATTGTGTCTCCCAACCCCATTCTTCCTTTTTACTCCTTTCCTTGCTTCTTTTATCATTCAAATGGATAATTTTTCATTTCTGTAATTTCAGCAAGTCAGGCCTTGATGAAGGGGAGTTTTCTAAGCTCCATTCAAGTGTGAAGCGTGGTGATATTGTTGGTGTCACCGGATTTCCAGGTTTGGTGTGTTACAAGTGTTGGTTAATAAGCTTAACTTTTGAATTTATCTTATATTTTTAACTAATAATATGTTCTACAAAGAAATAACTAAACAAGAGTCTTAGCTCACCTTCAATATTTGTACTATCAAACAAAATATTTCATTCCCAATTCTTTTCTTTGCCCTGACCTAATTGCAACTGAAGGCCACCAATAACTATTGAACTTTGTATCGAGGTGTTCATAGGAGATGCAAATCTCCGTAGCAACAAATATTGTATTGAAAACATGGGGTGATTGATTTTCTCTGAGATTGAGTAATCATGAGTTCAACTTGTGTTGAACTGGACCTCATTTGTTGTACATAATGTTTAAGCCCTCTCCCTCCAATTCTGTGTGTGTATGTGCATGCGTGCATGTGCTCATGTATCCTTGAATATGCATACTTGTAGAATAAGTTGAGAAAAGTATGTAAGACCCAGTTTGGAGAAATTACTTGTCAACTTCCATGATGGCCATGCTCACAAGACTGGACTGCTGTTTGAAGCATATCTCTATATTCTGTGCCGGCTAAAAAGTGCAACTTGTGTATAGTGAAGTGAGAATGGAGAGCTACGCTTATATTCTCCAGGACATATTTTTGAAACATTTGAGATATTGATGTTAAAGAATTCTAGGTGAATTTTATAACAATTGAACTGATCAATATCTCTGTTTTATAGAAGTGTAATAAAAAGTTCTCTCTGTATGTGGCAAGCATACCCTTGTTGTCTTCATGCTTGCACATGGGCATTCATTTGTATGTTTCTATCAATGTGTCAGCAGAATAATTAAAGACATGATCCAACCAAACAAGACTTGAGAGGAAAGCATCCTTTTTATTTTTCCTGGTTGGACTATTTTGATTATTATGTTGAGGCATTTGCAAAAATATTGCTCCCTTCTGTTTTATTCAAAGTCAGATTGAACGAGTAATGTTTACTGGAGGCATCTTGCTATGGATGCTATGCTATACTGTAATCTTGTCATTTTTTTTTCAATCTTAAATATAGATTATGCTAGGAATTCATCCTTTCAATTATGTTAGTTTTGCCTTTTTTTATTTGTTACCTATTTCTTTTTTCTAATTCAGGAAAAACCAAGAGGGGAGAGTTGAGCATCTTTCCAACATCTTTTACGGTTTTATCTCATTGTCTGCACATGATGCCAAGGCAGAAAGCTGGCCCTGGCTCGGATGCTTGTGTGAAGGTTAGAAACTTTCATTGTTACTCTGTTGCTTCAGGCTGAAATTATATTATGATGGAATTGTGTCCTTGTTCTACAGAAATCTGAGGTTTGGGCCCCGGGAACGGTCAGGAACCCTGAGGCATATATTTTAAAAGATCAGGTATTTAGCCAAAAGAAATCAAGTCTGTTTGAAAGATCAGGTCTCTTTTCTTCTCAATTCTTTGTTAACTCTTTTTTTGGATGGACGACTTTCTAAACAAGACCAGTTTGCTGTGCTTGTCAATTACATTTACTATTTGAGTGGTTGAATTAGTTTTGTTGTCTGTGTTACTGTCAGACTGGATGAATTTGCCTAGAAAGGATAATGGATGAAGCTGACATTCTGGCTAAGATTTTTAGCTAGATATAGTTGAATTAGCCTTACTAGTAATGATGTAAGCTAAGTTGCATGACTTGCTGTCTTGTAATGCTTGAACAGCGGAATACCAACTCAAAATAGTCATGCAATTGAAACTGTGATAGTGTTTTCTTTTGTGAATAATGCAATAAAACCATTATATTATCTTTGAGCTGCGTGACTGTTGAACTTGTAAATTTTGTGTCTTGATTCTATTCTCTGTTGACTTAGAATGATACTTGGGGAAACTGATAAGATCATGCTTTCCATTCTTTCTAGCACAAGAATAGCCTCCATGATGGGTCTCTGACAATTTCCATTGTCCCTTTGGAGCAGTCATTTATGTGTTTTATTGTTTTGTTATAGGAAACACGTTATCGCCAACGATATCTAGATCTAATGTTGAATTTGGAGGTTCGACAAATATTCAAGACCAGATCTAAAATCATTAAATATGTAAAGAGCTTTCTTGACAATCTTGATTTCTTGGAGGTCAGTCATCTATTTTGCTGTTCTGCAAGCCTCTACCTGTAATGCTTTCCTCATATGTAACTATTTATTTCTTGCTGATTTTTTCAACTTTTGTGCTCAGGTTGAAACACCAATGATGAATATGATTGCTGGTGGCGCTGCTGCCCGTCCATTTGTAACCCATCATAATGACCTGAACATGAAACTGTACATGCGCATTGCACCCGAACTCTTTCTTAAAGAGTTAGTTGTTGGTGGACTCGACCGTGTTTATGAAATAGGAAAACAATTTAGGAATGAGGGTATTGATTTGACACATAATCCAGAGTTCACAACTTGTGAGTTCTATATGGCTTATGCTGATTACAATGACTTGATGGAACTCACTGAGAAAATGTTGAGCGGTAAGAGTGAATATTTGGGAGCTGCAAAATTTGTTTTTACATTGTTTTTATTTTTTTAATTTTACTGAAATACTTGTATTTTTAAAATAGGCATGGTCAAGGAACTTACAGGTGGCTACAAAATTAAATATCATGCCAATGGGCTTGACAAGGATCCAATTGAGATTGACTTTACACCTCCTTTTAGGTCTGTTAGATATTGTTGATTTTCATCTATAGGATAGTTTTAACTTTTGACTTTATTTGTGGATGATTGAATTAACAGTTTTTTAACTGTTGCAGACGAATTGACATGATTGAGGAGTTGGAGAAGATGGCCAACCTCAGTATACCAAAGGACCTTTCAAGTGATGAAGCTACCAAATATCTTGTAGCTGCATGTGAGAGGTTTGAGGTCAAGTGCCCCCCTCCTCAAACGACAACTCGTTTGCTGGATAAAGTAATTCTTCTTCCCCATCTCTTTGTTTAGTCGACTGTTGTAAAATTGTATGGCGTTGAATGAGAAAAAGGATCTCTCCTTGTATCCTGGTGTGTGTACCATAGAGAGACCTTTTCACAATTAAGTAGATGAGTCAGCCTTGTGCATGAAACAAGGTCTATGGTCTGCTGAGAAAATCTTTAATCATGAAAGGAAAAATTAGAAAGTATTTCATTCAATTTGTTTTCTCATTTTTTTTCATGTGTTCTGCATGTGTTGGGGAATAATGGTGGGAATTTCTATGGCTTGGGGTTTTGAACACCAAAATCTAACAGAAGCCTTTGATACCCATTTACACATAATTCATTGTTTGAAACAAAATTACACTTCGATGCATACTTCTTACATATAGAGATGAAGTAATTACTGATAATGGAGCATGCTGTACTGATTTTGAGTTAATTTTTAGGTCAAAAGCTGAGTTGTTCTAAGCACTAAAAAAGGACCAAGCAACTGTTCAGGGTTCATGTTATTGTAATTTTTCTGTCTGCAGCTGGTGGGACATTTTCTGGAAGAGACTTGTGTAAACCCTGCCTTCATCATTAACCATCCTGAGATTATGAGTCCTTTGGCAAAGTGGCATAGATCGAAACCAGGCTTGACTGAACGCTTTGAATTGTTTGTCAACAAGCATGAGGTATTTTTCTCAATTGCATCATTCATGCTTTTCGTTCCTCTTCAATTCATCTACTACTTATACTTTGATTTGTGCCTCTTATATTGTTTGATATTCTGTAACTGCTCAGCTTTGCAATGCATACACTGAATTGAATGACCCTGTGGTACAACGTGAAAGATTTGAATCTCAACTCAAGGTAATCCACATCATTTTGGAGTTTGCAATGTCAGTCTGATGACTGGAAATTATACCTGAAAACAAATTGTTTCCAAATTTCAGGATCGACAATCAGGTGATGATGAAGCAATGGCTTTGGATGAAACATTTTGTACGGCACTTGAATATGGATTGCCTCCTACTGGTGGATGGGGATTGGGTATTGATCGGTTAGCTATGTTGTTAACTGATTCACAGAATATAAAGGTTTGTGCCAAATCACCTCTTCATATTTTATTTTATTTGCGTGTCCACATGTTTGTCTGCCAATGCTGCCACACTCGCTACCATTTCAGCACGGGGTTTTCATTTTCATCTATCACTCATATTTCTGCTTGCTTTTTGGGGGCAGGAGGTACTTCTCTTCCCTGCTATGAAGCCTCAGGATGAACCTTCTGCTAAAGGTACTTGTCATCCTGACTCCTGAATCCTACTAATGCTTTCTTTAATTCCTCTTGCATTGCCACCTTCCCTTTCTTCTCACTATCATAGGATATTTTGGCTGTATTTAGCTATATGCGACCGCATTCTTATTTGTTGTAATTACCCTAAGCACTTACAGGGATAGAGGTTACACAAAAAGAGGCATAGTTCAATCCACTTGTAGACTAGAGATACATGTTTCACGAACACAGTTTTACTTGGTGCTTATCATTTGCCATTTAATACTTGTTTTTTTGTTACTGCAGCTACTTAGGCTGTCTGAAATTCTGAGATCTGGAGCATGAACCTTCGGTAAGTTATAGAGGTGGCTGTGTTGTCAACTACAGGATTTTTTTTCCCACCCGACTGATAATTATTTGAAATTTATGTGTGGTCTCTTAACGTAGAAGGGCTTGAAATGGTATCCGATGAGTTCATTAAGCTAGAAACACAGCAAATTATCATAGATTGTATATCTCTGGGTGTGTGTGTGTGAGTTTTTTAATTGAAAAAATAGTACATTACCGAATAAATATCAGCTATGCAATTTGCTTTTACTTACCCAATTTGGATCTCATAAATTTACATTTTTACTTTTAGGAGTAATGTTATTCTTATTGAAATGACCCAACAAAAAAAAAAATCAACCACTGGTTCACATTTGATAAGTGAATTTTATTATTGAATCTTGTAAAGCAATGGATAACATTTTTTTGTTTGTTAATTTGGTAAGAATTTCCTAGATGTATTTACAATGGAATTCATAAAAAAGTGTGATTTAATGGTGGCTCATGTCATTGAGCTCCTACAATTCCTGCACGAAGTAATGCCATTTATGTATAATTGTTAACCTTATAGCTATAATAATGATTTAACTATATATTTTAATGATAACATAAATATTAAATAATAAAATATTGATTTTATATATGTATATTATATTAATTACTCATTATGTATTCCATAAAACTAAAAATATGTCAATATACTACATGTAATATACTTGTAACTACAACCCTCCCTTCACACACACCACACACAGAGAGAAATGTTTAAAACATTCAAGAAATCATCAAATAAATAAGGAAAGGATTAATGAAGGTCAAGAACGAAAAACTTGTTGAAATTATAACTTGAAACCATTTGAGATTTCATAGAGATTTTTTAGTGAATCTGATTAGTGAAAAGTTAAATATTTAGGCTTTGATAAATATTTAGTATTGTAAAAGGTGAGGACTTATGCGTGAAGAAGACGATAGAATGATAATAGTAGAAGCTAAAAACCTTTAACTTGAGAAGTGAAGTAGGATAAAAATGTTGAATATTTATGTATCTCTTTTCTTATCTCCTCATCATTTCTTTGTGCTTGCATTGTGATTGTATGGAAAGGTTTTTATTATCACATTTGAAAGCTGAGTTAGTTTAAACTTGGTTTCTAGAAAACTTAATTTAAATATTGTAGATTTAGCTACTGTTATTATATAATAAAATAAATAATATTAATATTAAATATTTTTATTATTCCATTAAACTATGTGCAATTTTATCACGTATGAAATCTATCTAACAAAAACTATATTTTTTATGGTTTCTGTAAATGATACGTCATCAAACGATATCCTTTTAATTTTTCAAATAAAATACAACTAAAAATAAAATAAAAATTAATTTTTTTAACTGGATTGGACCTGGTTCTATGTATTTAGTTTTGAACCGGACCCGATCCGGCCAGAACAGTGAAGAATGAGTCTACTATTCATGCCAATAGCGGAGTTACACTTCACTGTTTTTGTTCGATGGAGGGTTTTACTCTCCACTAAAAGTGTCTACAGATTTGTAGAAAGCACTTGAGAGCTGCTTTCCACACACCTGTATTTTTTTTAATGTACATGGGTCTTTCATTCATAGTAAACCATGTATGAGATTACCAAATAGATTGCTCCTGTAATTTTGCTTAGACACAGACGCAAACTCCTAAATAAATAGCCTCTGAAGACTTAAAAGGGCTGCTTATTGAGAGGTGCGTACTGAATTATTCCGAAAACCCAACTTCTTTTCTCGAGCCTCAATATTTCTCTCTATGCCCAGGTCTGGTGCTATATGGGCTAAAGCTTTTGAACCTTTCAGTTTTGATGTCCATGTTCTTCTTGTAATAGAAGTTTAACTATAGGCCTTACAAAAAAAAAAAAAAAAAGGCCTTCCCAGTGGACACAGAGCCAATTTTTCAAAGAAAAAATTTGGAAATATATTCTCATATAAAAAAGATTAAAAGACACTGAAAAAAATATATAATTCGAAATGGGGCCCCGCAGCTAAAACAGAAAACAGGCAGTAAGTCTTATAAGAGAAACAAAAGTAGCCCCTCCAGTTATCGGGGGCAGCTAAGAAATCCGAGATTAATTTTAAGATTTTGTCTGATAAACTCTTGCGGCTATATATGGAGTGGTTTTTGGGCAACGTTCTAAACGAGAGCACATTTGGTATCTTGAGCAGTCCAAAGACTGTCTTTAGTGGGGTTTGGTAAGAAAATCCACAATTTTTAGACAAAATAATAGTAAATCAGATGCGCAAGATCCATGATTTGAAACCAATGACTGTTATTTTGTACCTCTTTAGACTCACCAGCAGTGTTACTCCGGCAACCACCTGATTTATTAAAGCACTAGATAACTTTATGATGTGGATGGTGATGTCGAGTGAGAAATTCTATAAGTTATTTATTGGGTTTATTTTAAAAAGAAATACAAAGAGAAAATAAAAAATAAAACCTAAGATTCACAAATAAAATAAAATAATAAAGAATATTTTCATCTAAAATTTCAAACACCGAGAGCTACGCTCACCATAAAAAACAATGGTGCTCCGATTCTCTATTCAAATTGTGAATTCCATTTTAGAACCAAATCCCATTCCATCATTCCCTCCAAGGCCCCAAGTCCTCTCTTTCGCAACAAGAAGAACAAGAACCTCAAGCACCAAAACCTCAAATCGAACCACAAGTTGCAAAGCAACAAAACAAGCAGCAAGTCTTTCCATTTCAAACAAAAGAAGAGATTTTGAATCATGGGTTTTTCACTTCTTGATCTAAATTTTTACCTTTATTTTGTTTCCGGCAGGGACAAAGCAAAGAATTTTAGTTTATCGAAGTCAAATTAGAGAGAGAGAAAAATCATAGAAACAATAATTTTTTTTTTTAATTCTTAAAATTAAAAATCTAATTTATTAAAAGAGGTGGCCCGAAAAGATTTCTTTCCTTGCAGGGACTCTGTCCTTGTGAGCCCCTCTTCCTTCGAGATCAAAATTTATAGATGCTTCAATGCGATTGAATTCGCCAACAATTGGATTAGCTAAAAAACCTAAATTTCTAACTTAATGTTAAAGGACATAAATAGTAAAAAACAACTTTTAATTAAAAAAACATCATGTGAATTTTGATAAACCAACCAAACTTACGATGCAAGTCATGCATACCATCAAATTCAATAATTTTTTTTACCTCGTAGATTATTTTTCATTCACAATTTTTTTTTAAAAAAAAACCATGAAAGACATGTAAGACTATATAAGATAGTAAAGACAAATCATTGTTAACAAAGAGTGAAATTATATATTTTTTTTTAATTGAGGGAAAAAAATGCATAAAAAATAGCTTAAGTGATATGGCTTAACTCATCGAAGTTGTGATTCGGGCTATAGAATTAATTGGGTTCAATATATTTGTTTAAATTCATATATAACTTAAATATATTAAAAAAAAAAAGTTGAAAAGAAGCCTAGTAGTGCACCCTAGGCCTTTGAAAGAAAAATCACAAGTGTGTAGGTCTTTAGGCCTAACCTCGTGTACAAACTTGCTATTTTTTTATTTAAAGAAGTGAATGACCTATCACCCGCCCTTATGTTTTTTGAAATAAATGAGAGACGACATATTGTATACTAGCTTAGATTCTTATTAGAAAATCAGGGCTATAAGTTTTTTTACTCAAAAAACTCATTTTCAACCAAAAAACTCCCTACAAACACTCTTAGAACATCAAGAAACCAACATATCTACCTAATAAGCTCAAAAAACAGTCCAAACTACAAAATCAAATTGAATAAAATATCTCATCCTGGACCTAGATTTGGTTTATTAGGTTTACAATAACTATCAGAAGACTCCATTTACCTGATGGAATCTATTGACACCAACGTTAACCATTTTGGTGATCAAAATAGGTTACAAACCTTTTTCCTTCTATGCTAGAATTCAGGGAGCTCTCTCTACTGAAAATGATAAAAATAAAGTTTGACATTAAAATTGAATTTTTTAAAACTTAAAGGATTGATCACCTATTAAGTTAAAAAGATGGGGGGACCAAACTAAATTTTCTGGATTGAATTATAATCTGCCACCTATTTTGCCTGTATTTTTTACTTTGGTCCTCTGTTTTTCAATTTCACTCTCTCTTAAAAAAAATAGTTTGCTATTAATTTAGGTATAAAAGAGTTCAATTGTACAAAACAAAAGATTAAGAATTAAATTAATTTTTTTAAAAAATCACTATTCCAATCTACAATTATGTATATGAGAATGAATATAGTAAGACAACTGCCCTTTTAGTTTCTTTTAATGTAGTTACTTAATTACGTCATTGTTTTCTAACCTTTGTCCCTTCCTACAATGGATGTATCATGCTTTTTGAGTGGCCTTTTTAGTGTATATGTAGTCACTTAATTACATCAATTTTTTAATCCTTTTATACTTTTGTCCCTTCCCAAAAATGGAGGTATATATCATGCTTTTTTATTCCCCCTCCCCCGGTTTTTTTTTTTTTTGGTAGAGGATAATGCAAGCTATTTTGTTAGGAGCAGCAAGATAGCAACATGTAACTGGTCCAAGACTAGGTGTTTTAAATGCATGAGGCTTCCCTTTTCATTTATTGTTAAAGATAAAACAGGGAGTGTGTCCAAAAGGAGTGGACATCTGGCATCAAAAGTTGGTGCTCATTTTGATGCCTTGCTCTAACACCTTCTATCTTTTCTTGTTATTATTTTATCATGCTAATCCACTTGTTTAATCCCATTTTTCTCATACATTATATTAAATTCGTTTTCGATATAATCCAAATAAGCTCTGTCTAGATTAATTCAAATGAATATATTATAAGATGGATAATTTATAAGAAATTTCTTGCAAATTAATTCGTGGATTGTTTAGATATCCTCCTTCCAACAAACACGCACAACGCAAAATCTTGAGGGGTAGCTCAATTGATCAGGTTGTGAGTTTGCTTTTCAATTATCACAAGTTCAAGTCTTTTCAGTGCCACTAAAAACTTATATAATCATTAATTTTAAAACTCGTAAAATTAATTAAAAAATACATAAATTATCGGAACATTCATATTAATAAAAAAAACATATCTCAACGCATAAAACCTCATTGAAAACATAACTCATAGGATATGACCATAACCAAACACAAAGCGAAAACATCCTGTGGACATGGAGCCATAACCAACCAGGTAGCTAGATGGGTATCGACTGGTTGCAACATTATGGCCATCAAATGAGAAAAACAGAAGAAACTTGATCAATGACAAAGACAGGCAACGTGTAATAAAACCACTTGGCTAGTGGATCTTGTGCACTTTCCATATTCTCCATTATTTCAAGCAATTGCAGCGCCTGCTGATTCAAAGCATCCGACCAAATACCATTTCTCCAGAAAGCCTTTACACTGCATTAAAGTCTAAAGGCCATATAGATATTGCTGAAGAACAAGTGTAGCTATGGTTTTTTTTCTCGCACCTGTATCATTTCATCCTTGAAACAAGCCACGCTCATTTTCAAGAATCTGTATGATGAGAAAGGAGTAAAAACAAACTGCACCACCCAGAATAAAGCACTGGTGGACACAAATTGGTGGGTATAATCACTTGTAATCTCAAAGGAGATGCTTAGTTTCTCTAGTGGCAATAATTCGCAGTCTTTTCTCTTTAGTCTATTCTGATGGTCATTTTTGTTTATATCCTCCTCTCTTTTCTTTTCTTTTTCTATTTAATATTAGGAGAGGAAGCTTTATTTGCTAGTGCCAAAACAATCAGGTGAGACAAATGGGATGGGGCTCTGGCGAGAATATTAATTTATATAGAAAAGTTTTCCTAAAAAATAAAATCGTCATGAGTTGAAAGATGCTGGTCCATCACGTTGCCGGTTCCAAAAGGAGGAGGAAAAAAGAGAGGCATTTGCCAAGCCTTTCATGTCCTAATCTTGGATATACTTGTATCTGAATGAACCAATGCACACCAAACTTTGGAAAATTATCCATTCATGCTTTACTTGTCGCATGTTTGGCAACGAAGTAAACCTATTTTGTTTTTGTTAAAATTTAATCTATTTTTAGTATTTTTATTTCGTTTTGATATTTTATTGTCAAAAATAAAATTTAAAAATAAAAAAATATTATTTTAATATATTTTCAAATAAAAAACACTATAAAAAAGGAAAATACTACACTATCAAGCATCCCCTTACCTATCATCTTCATATATATTGAATTGACAAAATACAAGCAATCTCCCATTGAAAAAGAAAATAACTTGCGTATCACTTGAAATACATGGATTTAAACATTGTTATTTATGACAAAGGATTTAATTACCGACCGAAACGAAAGATTAAAGAACTTTTCCATTAAATAACTAAAGGTTCTACTGATTTATCTCCAATAACTTTGGATATGTTTTTTATATAAATTATCTATTCATGCTTCGTGGTTGTTCGTCTCTGGTATGGTTTGAGTTTGGAGCTCTCGGCTGCCTTCTCATGGCTTCGATTCGCTCTCCCAGCTCTCCTGAAAACCATGGAATGAAACAAAACACTACGAAATAGTTTTTCTAATAAGGTAAAACAAATGTCTTAGTTTATTTCTTAGAATTGGCTTCCTTCACTTTTCATCAATATAAAAACACCCACAAAGGAATAAGTGCCCATAATCGTTTCTAAAAATAAAAAAATAAAAAAAGGTCGTAAAGATAAAAATTGTCTTCACCAATTTGGCCATACAAAAATGGCTGTCTTCAATGCCTAGTACTCCCACAGGAATGCAACCAGATCTATCGGTGGTCGACTTCTATTATAACCTGTTTATATTTATGTTTTAAAAGTATTTTAAAAAAAATTAAAAATCTTTCTATTTTTTTATTTGTTTTAAATTAATTCCTTTGCTTAGTGCATAAAAGTATAACACTACCAGACCAGAACCAAGGCCTCCCTCCTCTTTGTTATATTTTCAAGTTTTAATTTTGCAAGACGCATGGAGTGCCTGTGAGAATGATTTCGAGGTCAAACCCTACAAAGCTAGAGACCCGCAGGTCATTATTTCATAGTTCTAATAATTACATGCCCTTGCAGCTCGATCGTTGACTTGAATAATTTGATCTTCAACAATTTTTCATCAGCATCAAGACGGGATAGTTTCTTTGTCATTTCAGTTACCATCACATCAATTTCATTGATGATTGACGATACCAATGAATAAATTATCTTTTTAAAAATATAAATATTAGGCAAACACATCATTATTTATAAAACAATTCATAATATTATAAAAAAATTATAATTTTTATAAAAACAATTATTTAATTGAAAAATATCTTAAATATTCTTTTAATAAATTGATTTAAAAAGACACTTCTTTATTATAAATAAAAAAAATATTAAAAAAAATCAAGAAAGCTTAGCTCAAGAAAAAAGCTTAAAAATGAATAAGCCTGTCTTTTGAATCACAAGTTATTCACACTCAAGTTATTTTTTAATTAATCTTTTGACAATCTCTAGTAATTAGAAAATGAGGATTCAACTTCTTGGATCCCACAAACATATTCTTTTTGACTTGTTTTCACTTTAAAATACCTAAAAAATATTATAAATTTCTTAATAAACTCATTCCAAACAATATATATATATATATATATTATCACTTGAAAAAAACCAAAATTAAGTTTAATAAAAAAATTTTGCAAGTTCTGATTTACTTTTTAAGATAAAAAAAAAATACCATTTTTTTAACCTTTCTCTTAAAAACGAACCCATTTATATCAAGATTAGTTTTTTTAGTGATTAAAATATGATTAATCTATTACTTTCTCATATTTTTTTCTTTTTTCAATAGCTATCTTTTCTCTTAAATTTTAGAAATTAAAACATAAAATAAATAAAATTTAGGATTAAAATGTAAAATGCAAATATTTTTTTAGTATTTGTGTTTAATTTGGTCCATATATATTTGTTTTTTTACTTTATAAAACCGAATTTTATCCAGCATCAATTTAGTTTTGTGATGGTTTTTGACATCATATGAACACGCTATAACCTATAAAACTTAACAAATTATGATGCTTAAAACCGTATTAACATAAAATGAAGAGATAAAATTGAAGAAATAAAAAAAAGTTCGTATCTAGATGATTTTTCAAGGATAAAAAAAACGGGGGGGCTGACTCAAGTAATAATATACACAATACAGCCAAGTGTGTTGAACAGAAGAGAAACAGTACAATACCAATGTCTTTTACTAGTTCTATAATATAATATAATATAATTATAATTATCATGCACGGTTGTTGTTCCTACCACGGGTGTTGCTTTTTGACTGTCCGCATATCTCCAAACTGATTTTGCTAAATAAGTATGATAGCTTTTAATTTACGCGATCAAGTTACTGATCAAACCAAAGCAAATTCGAAATTGTCTTTGATGTCTTAGAACACACGCAAGTATAATATACAATCAATTGTCTTAAGACTACATGAAATCTAGGATGAAGAGTGTTATGACGTGTACCAGGGTTGAAATGTAGAGCCGTATCTCGGAAATAAGGAGGGTATTTGAGTTAATCATAATTAAATGTCGTCGTCACTATTAAATGGCATCGTCACTAGAAAATCTATGAGTTACAAGAATCTAGTTAAGAAAACTTGTTATACAAAAAAAAAAAACATATCACATCCAATATATTTTACTTATCGTAAATTATATTGTTTAGTGATTTGTTAATCTAAAATATATTTTTATTTGTTGGTTTCATCTAAGATTCAAAAGATATATTTTTTCATGAGTAAATTTCTACTTTATCGGATTAAATTCTAACCATTTTAAAATCTAATTTTTAGTCATGCATTTATTTTCTACTTCTGTATTTTTAATACTTGAGGACATACTTTACAATGTAATTTTATGCTTTCAAATATTAAAGTTTACATGTAAATCCTAATACTCTAAATATTAATTAAATAAATTAATTGTTATGAGATTTTTGATATTTTGACCAAATCCTAATGGATAATCATAAACTGGTTACGATATCCATTTTGCATGATAAAATGCAATTTTTATAGAAAATATGCGTGAAAAACCATTATAATGTGGTTACATGCACGAAAACAAAATGAAATTCTTGAACTTTTTTATAGAAAATATTTGTTGTGTTTTTGAAATGAGGAATTCTTTTGAAATGTTTTAGATTTTTTTTGAAATTTTGAAGAAAAACGAGTTTTTTTAATTTGTATTTTACAATGTAAGTCTATAACCAAATATTAAATGAAATTCTTGAAGAAAAACATGCTTTTGTTTTTTCTTGAACAAAGGATTTTTTTTAATTTTGAAGAAAAATCAGGTACTTTTTTAATATCAAGTCTTGATCTTATAGCGTAAGTTTACAGCCTGATTTTAGACAAAAATATTGGGAAAACACATGAAGGACCCATAAACAATTTCAAAATAGTCCCTAGATTTTTTTAGATTCTTTTTTTATTTTTAAGGATCCATTTGACAAGACATATGAATATAGACAAACTAAAACTAAAAAAAAAAAGCTTAGCAAATACACCCTTAGCCTAAAATTAGAGGCATAAAAAATTCCTTAAAGTTGTGTTTGGAAAACACGTCCTAAAAAACTATACAAAACTTTATACCTAAAGGAAAAATAGGGTGTGCCAAACACACCCAACCACATGGGACATGCCTATTGGGCTTGAGGCCAAAGCACACGTATATGGCAAAAAGATCCTTGATTTTGAATTTATTTAATTAGATTCTTAATTGATCTAAAATTTTGATTTTTTTATAATTTTATCTTTAATTGAGCTTAAAAGAATAATTAAATCGATTCCTCTAAAATTTCAATCTTATAATTTACAATCAAAATGAAAAAGGATTTTCTCAGGATATCACTAACATTGTGGTCATTTTTTATTTTATTCTTTGTTGAGGTTGAAGGGAGTGCATGCGCGAGCCGGGAAGGGAACGGGGTTATCAAGTGGGTCCAAGGACCTTCAAGGACAAAGCATGACAGCACACCGTCAAGAGAAGCCTTCCCCTTTGAGCTTCCAAGATCTAAAAAGGTAGAACCCTATGAGTGATAATAACTGGGGAAAAGACGACGCATTAATGTTACAAAGATTTGTTTGCTCTTCGGCATCTGATCTTGTTCATGTTATTGCATGGAACGTTCTTTGATTTCCTCAAATCTTTTCATCTTTTTATAATGAACAGATTCGTTTGAACTCCTGTTTAATTGGATAAAACTGGAGAAAAAAACAGATAAAATGAGGAATCATGGAGGGATATTGGTGCTTGCAAAGGGGTGTAACGTGGTGGTAAATGGTTTGAGATCTGAACAGCAAGTCTCGAGTTCGAGTCAGGACGTGCATGTCTTGTAAGAGTTTGAGACAATCGGAGTTTTACTCGCTCATCTAGGCTCACAAAGTATGCTTTCCGGGAAGTGAGGTTTACTCATATCTAAAAAAAAAAAAAAGATATTGATGCTTGCAGGGCAGGGAGATCGAACCAAAATGATTGAGGAAAACACATGGTGCAACCTGTGCAGCTGTACTTGTAAAAGACGGTGTTTTATGCCAAACTGTCATGACAAATCATGCCATGTAAATGAAATTATGGACCGTGCACCATCGACCAAGTGAATCTTTAGGTAGGGATGCAGAATAAAATTAATAAATGTCACATGTTTACATGTTATTTGTGGAGCCTCTTCGGCCTTTTCTTTTTTAAAAAACACACATTTATTTTTTGACAGAATTACTCCCCGACTCTTCATGCGTTGAGCTAGGAGAGGATAACGCAGTCCAACAACCTCGATGAAGATTAAAAAAAAAAAAACCATATTAGCACCCCATAGGTGCTCAGATTGGATTTTGAACTCTTTGTTTTTTATTTTTGTTTTTACTATTTAGTTTGAGTCATGCTACAAACCTGTTTGGTATTGGAGTCAAAATACTGTTTGTTAAAAAATTATTTTTTTTATTTAAAATTATTTTTTTTAGTGTTCTTAAATTGTTTTAATATGTTAATATTAAAAATAATTTTTAAAAAAATATATTATTTTAATAAATATCTGAACAAAAACAATTTTAAAAAATAATCACTATATAATGTCAAAAATACTAATTTAAGTAAGATTATTTCATCGGTGATGTGCATGATGGATGCATTTAGTCTTAATATTAATCCATGAAGTAAAAATCCAACAAAGTCAAAATAGATGAGATCATATAAATAAGATGACAGCAACGTCAAGGTTGTATATTATATGTTTCGTAAAAATGTTTTTAGCAAAACCTGCTATTTTCGCTTGTGTTTTAATGTCACCAATTCATCAAAAAAAAAAAAATCATCTACTGTGGTGCTATATTAAAAATTGAAAGGAGCGGTTCTTAATTTATAACTTAATTATATAATCATTTAATGAGAAAAAGGATGAATATATATATATATATATATATAAAGGAATCTCACCATTGACGAGCAACTTAAATGAATTATCACAGGGGTTTCAACAAAAACAAAACGTGCCGTAAACGCCGAAAGAACGCATGCTAGCTGTGGTGCTATATATGTTTTTTCCTTAAATGTTTCTCTAATCAATTATATTTAATTAAACTGATTTGCATTATTCCATATTATAGTCTTAGAATTTTACCTGGAGTAGTTCCCAAATGGCCAGAACTTCTTAAATGGCCATCAAACCTTTTATATTCATCACACAGTTGACTTCCAAAATAAAATAAATCAAGACAATAACAAATATTGGCCCTCCGATGACTTGGTCTCTCTTATCGAAACAATATCCCGAGCCCCATCAACCGTCTATTGTTTTCCTCGTCTCTCCCGAGAGTATGCCTCTCGAACGGTTCTATCGGGGGAGGGGGAGAGACAAATTCTGTGCTAGATATTTTCAAGAACACATTTCTCCTCTCGATAAAATATCTAACCTTCTTCGATAATCACCCTTATAAATTATGGGAAGCAATGAGTTGCCTTGAATTTTTTTTTTTTTATATATATTTACAATCCATAGATCCTCTGTATTTTGCTTGATTTTTTAAAATTAGTATAGATATTCGAGTTAACTTGTATGTACCTTAATTAATTCCAAGAACCTTGAAATTAACGGTCATATAAATATTTAGTAGCCATGAGATTTATAAGACTCCAACTGATAATTTTTAAAATATAAATTTAAAATCTAACCAGTTAAGATATATATTTCTCTCAAATTATATTTTCAGACTACTAGAATATACCTCGGACATACAAATTAATATTGGGATCTTACTTGTATAGAATAAACATGTATTTGGTTATATTTGCTCTGGGAGTGTCGTATAGAGGCATCCAACATCTGGATAGAACATAGTCACCGTAACGCTATTGCTTGGCCTTTTAGATTCAAAGAATTTTGTCAAAATCAAACTGAACATCAAAGCAACTTCGACAGGAAATTTACAAGCAGCTTTCATATGCAGGCTAGAACCGCAGAAACTTCGATCGCTGAGCTCATATGAATCACCACGTGCTAGTGGCATGAATGTTTTTTTTTTTTTTTTGAAATAGAGGCACGAATGTTTGTTGTAATATTGTATAATATTTACTGCTAATGGCATGAAAAAGTCTCTCTTTTTGAGCCCAGGGAGTGGGTAATGCAAGCAAGGGTGGATTATTTGTTCGAAGAACTCAAATAAAAAATAAAAAATAAGAATCACCACGTGCATATTTCATGGATTCTTTAATAAAATGATGCAGTGTTTTGTTTTTATTTTTTAAAATTTAGAGTTAAAAACGTATTCTTTCATCAATTTTTGCACGTTAATAATATATTCACTTGTTTATCTAAAAATATAATAGTAAATATCATTCAATGTACTAGAATGATATCAAGCATGTTTTTAGGATTGTTTAAAGAAAAGAATAATCTTGATTGATATATAAGTTGATTTGAAGATTTCCTTTAGTATAAAAGTTTTTTTTTTTTGTTTGCACTACATCACAAGTTGAGTCAAATTTTTTTAATGAAAAATTATATTTAATCAATGATAATCTAAATCAAACCGAGTCAACTCTGAATTTTGGATGAACCTATATAAATTTCAACTAAAAGAAAAAGGACCACAATTGAAACAATAAATAAATAGAAGGACAAACTCTGAATTTTGGATGAAATGAAAGAAAAAAAGAGAGAAAATAAGGGAAAAAGGAAAACAATTCTACCGACATGAAACCACTGTAAATCATACTACACGCGTCGTCTCATTAACCACTTCCACTGGACACTTTCAATGACATGATGATAGGACTCTTTTTAGCCATTGAAATATGTCTCATACGTTGTCTGAAGGGTATAAACTATGTCCACTCATTAAATTGATTTACTCCAAATTCATTCAAATTATAACAAAAAAAACAATGATGCATATATATCAAAATATCCTTTGACCCATTTTTTAATTGCAATGAAAGACATTTACTATTTAAAAAAAGTTATGCAAAACCCCTCTCATCCTTTAACTTTTGGTCTATTCTTTAAGGGTGTATATGTTATTTAATTGTGAAATTTTTTTTTTATAAACTATTATATCTCAATTCATTTTATAATACCAAATGAAGCCGTGAAAGAAGAACATTTACCCATATGTAGGCTATTTAAATTTTGAAATAAAGGGAAAAGACGTGATTGCATTGTAGCAATCAATAGTGCCACGAGTCTAGCACAAGAAAGATGAGTTTTAGTTTTTTATATATATAATTTTAATATAATAATAATGAGTTCTTAATAATTTTACTTCTTAAGATATGACCTGCATTGTCATGTATTTAACTGACTTGATGGAAGATTGCGTGCCTGCTTCTCGCACCATAAACAAGTGCACGATATTATAATATTTTTTGACAAATTTGTGCCCAAACAATCACTCGAAAAGCTTTCTAACTGGATCCCTCATCTAGTGGATGTTATCTAGTTAAAACTCACCTTAAAATTTTAACCTCGATGACCTCTTTTGATGTCTTAAGAAGAAGTTGTCTTGCCATGGATATTAGTAAAAACATTAATTGGATGACGTGTTAATGGGGACTCCAATTAGAAATTGTTTTTTTTTTAATTTTTGTTTTTGTTTTGTTAGGGATGGAAACAATGAGAATCGGGTAATAATTATGTCATAAAATATGTCCTTTTCCCCATATTTTTTAAGTGAAATATTATATTATTATGATTACTTATGTTGCAAGATGCCACTAACAACAGGATAAGCTATTTCTTTACAGAATGTTGACATTTATCGTTGTAATAATTCATATAGTATACAGTATTAGTTGTGGATATTATAATACGATTTTAGTGGGTTAGTCTAATTTGAAATTTTTAAAAAATTATTTTTTTAAAATTTAATATTGTTTTACTATCTATCCTTCAAAACTGATTTTTTAAGATTAACTTTCATAATTGTTTTTTGGTTTGTTTTTTATTGAATTATCCCATTTATATGATTTGGTTCGCAACGTTTAGTTGACTTGTCTGATTTTCTTGTTGTTTTTCTAGTTTTTTTTAAAATTTTTCAAATTCACTTTTCTAGCTTTTATTTGGAGTTGGACTTTGATTTTTTTTTTATTATTATTATTATTGGCTTATCTCAGTCTCATTACTTAGCATATATATTTGGCATGCTCACTTAGGTTGACTCATGTCAGGTTTTTTATTTTTATTTTTCATTTGATTGTTTGAAATCATTGCTTAGTTTTGTATTTTGATAACTATTTTTTTTTTATTTAGATTTCTATAATTTTTTTTGGCTTAAATTCGTCCATTTATTATCGTTATTTGTCCTTTTATTATCTAATTAAATTGTAGTAGTTTTTTCTTGGTTAGATTTATGTTTTTATTTTTATTTTTTTAAAGATATGCTAGCATAACCCAAGCATTGTTTTTAAATAATTAAACAAGAGTATTGACACAAATATAGTATAAACTAAACAATATTTAGCCGTTTAAACCGTCATAAAAAAACAACACAATAATCAATAATGGAAGCAGCACTGAATGACATAATACAGCAATCAAAATACAGTGTAATACAACAATACGAAACATACCTTAAGACTGGCACTCCCACAAGGATCACTTTGAACAAAACTTAAATATTTTGCTCCTTCAAATATTTTCTAGCAACTTGTATGTTTGTGCAAGCAAAAGTTATACGTAGTGGCCTCTATAATGAATGCATGTGCAGACCTGACAATTTCCAAAGATTTTTTTATAACGGCCCCGGCAAGGTGCGCCTGCTGCTCCCATTGGCTAGGCAGTGCTCAGTGCCACAAGCCCCCATAACATTCACGAAGAACTGCCTCTTCAAATATTTATTTCTTACCATTAAAAAATAGTATTTATTATTTTATTAATTAAAAAACTAGAGGAATTTACGACCTGAATGACCTGTTTGGTTATGACAAAACTCAATTAAAAATCCGATTGTAATTTATTGATTAATTTTTTTTTTTTATCAAAATAGCATCGTTTTGACTTGTAAAAAAATAAAATTGACCCGGTTAAAACCTGGTAATCCGGAGAAAACTTGTGACCCGAGCCTTAAACCAATAAAAAAAATAGAGGAATTTTAATAAATTTTATTCAATATTCATTTAATAGAAGTTATTTAACAATTATATGTTACAGTAAAAAAATTAAGTATCATATACAATATATACTTTTTGAATTCACTTTAGAGAAAATAAGACAACTTTAAATTGTTGAGTGACAATCAAATCACTGAAAACATCATAGGAAATAAAAAAGAAGAAGATGAAACTAAAGACAATAATTATGTACTTAGCATGTCTCCCACAGAGATGCACTTCAAGCAACAATTACACTGCATAAATGTTTTTTGCAATACAAAAATACTACACCAGAGTTTCTTAAAGCACTAAGAAAACTTAGAGATAAAATTTAAGAAAATATCAATTACAAGAGGAAACAAGTAATATTAAAATCATATTTTATAAATAGCTCTTAATTGAGTTATGTACATTTATAAATTTGATGTATAAGAAGATTATTAACTTATATATTAAGTTATTAATTTATCAAGATTATTCTCTAAATAATTTTATTTAAAAATAACAAAATCAATAAGTAAATAATTTTTTTCATCTATATATACACAAGCATAAGCGCATGCACATTCCTTTTTTTAGGGATTGAAACAAATATTAATGTAATTAACTATATGAAATATTGTCTTTTAAAAACAATTGTGTGAAATTATATAGAAAATACTAAAGAGTGTGTTGTGTTTACTGTACATCGCATTTTCATGACTCTTCTCACATTTTACTATGGACTTATGCAATGAATGTTTTTCTCATTTTAGTCATTAAATTTTTTTCTTTTTAGTGATTTGATCCATTTGTGGCTAAATTGGTGGCCAATTGCTTATGATTCCTTAAAAAGAGACACCATGAAAAGATTGATAACCAAAGTTAAAAAAAAACTAGGAAAATCGGTGGTGACTTCAACATTTACATGTAAAGTTTGATTTGGTCCTTATACTTTGTAATTTTTAACTTTTGAGCCCTTCTGGTTTTCTAAAATTCAATTTCTCTCTAGAACTTTATTTTTTTTTATTTTTAAATTCTTAATTTGAGAGAGAAGAAGTATAGTTTTCGGTTTCAAGTTGAAAAGAAAAAATCTCGGTAGACATCGATTTGACCACAAAAAGGTCGATCTAAATGTTAATAAGTTCTATTTGACAAGAGAAACCTCATTTATGTGTTATTTATGCTTCTCATTGCCTAACATGGTAGAATTAAGATTGAGAAGTTTTTTTGAAATCAAGTTGATTTTGAATTTTTTAAATTGATTTTAGGGTTATTTAAGGCTATTAATAGGTTATTATGGTCTATTTAGTATTTTGATAAACATGGGTTGAAAATCAATTGTTTGGACAATAAAAAAACCCTTGGCCCTAGTACTTTCCGGTGACCCTCAAGTTGCCAAGAACTTAGTCAACATAAGATATATCATATATCATCTGTATTTTTAAAAAATAATAATTAAAGAGGCTTGGCGTAATGGCTAGGTCTCTTTTGGATGGGCTAGGCGCGCAGGCCTGGCCTGAACTATTTTATTTATTTATTTTTTTTTCTAGAATTTACAGTTTAGTCTATTCAAATGAATTGATTGAAAAATAATTTAAAAAGTCTTTTATTGAATACAATTGAAATTCCATTTTTTTTTCTCAATGAAATCATATATAATAATTTTAAAAGTTTTTATTTCTATTTTAATTTTATATTTTTAGATAAATTTAAGAATGTTTTAAGGAATTAAAAAAAAAACCCAACCCAACACCTACAACCTATTTTCTCAAAGGCCTAAGCGTCCTGCCCGTCCTGCCCTTTTTTTTTATTGAAGTTTTTTTAAAAAAATTATTTTATATTAATTAAAATATATCAATTAAATATATGATGATATTCGATTTTATTTGAAATTAATTAATTTTTAATAAAAAAATATTTAATTTTTACTTGGTTTAAAAATAAATGTGTGAAGTGACTAAAGAAGACCTGAATCACGCAGACCACTGTAAGTGGACTTTTTTTTTTTTTTTTTAATTCCAAAGTCAATTACACTGAGAGAAAATAAATCTATTATTGAGTCGATGATTTCATCTTATTAAGACGTGTTATGAATTATTTGTTTGTATAAGCTATACGGCCATGATTGGAATTGTATATTCAAATGCCCGTAGTTGCTTCGGCAAGGATGACTCTCTCATATTGGGCAAGAAAGCAAAGGGCAAGAGATTATGGATCATAACTCATTCATTTACAATCGCATTTCTGAGATTAATCATTTTCTTGATCATCGAGTTATTTTTTAAATAAGTGATGATTTACACTTAAAAATTAATTTACCTGTAAAAGATTATTTTATTATAGAGAGCATTGACTTTCTCAATAAACATATCTATCAACTAGGTTAGGTTTTTTTTAAAAAAAACATTTAGGGATTAATTTATCTACACATACATGCATGTAGAGGTTGTTTAATATTATTGTAGTGGTGGTTTTCAAAATATATTTTGTGTAGAAATGAATTAAAATATTTTTTTATTTTTAATATTAGCATATTAAAATATTATAAAAATATAAAAAAATATTAATTTAAAATAAAAAATACATACTAAAAAATGAGTGACGGACTAAAGTCACGCTCCAAGAAACAAATAAGAACTATATTTAAATAGCCTCTGCCAACCATTGCATGTCGAGAAACAACCTGAAGAAGTAGGTGAATGGGTTTGATTATTATTTTCAGTTGGAGATAAAATAATCCATAATTTGATGTTTTAACATTTTGTGTGTGGTCAACTAGCTGAGGGTGGATCGATGATGAGGATCATATATTATACGGTGATGGTAATTGCAGTACATTTTTCCCATCTCTATATATGAGAAGAAGGCGCTTTTAGGGAGGTATAATCCAGCCTACAAAGCTCCAAAATTGAAATCTTATCCTCCAAGAGAACTTCATTTATTGACACCATGCCCGTGGCAGATGTCACCTCCTGCGTGGGATAATTTAAATAACTAGGAGTAAGAATGTAATTTGCTTCAAGATAAATATTTAAAATGAAATTTTTTAATAAATATTAAGATGATAATATATTAAATTATGATAATTTCATAAAAGCAAATTGAAACAACTTACATAACTCAATATTCAAAACTTTCAATGTTGAATGATAAAACTGAAAAATATCATTTAAAAAAAATAACCCTGGTCAACTCGGGTTAACTTGTTAAATCAGTGACCTGGGTTATAAGACCGGAATAACTCAATAAAAACAAATCAAAATAAATTATCAACCTTAATTATCAATAAATCTAGTGCTGAAAGATAGAATTAAAAAAAAAACATAGAAAAACAATTGGGGTCAATCAAGGATCACCTGCCAGACCTATGACTCTAGTCATGATGAAGATAATCTCATAGAAAATAAACCAAAATAAATCATAAAGTATAATTTTCAATATTAACCCGATAATAAAGGATAAAATTGACAAATAAAAGTTAACCAATCAAGAAAAAAAAACTCGAGTTAATCTGTTAAACTAGCGATTCGAATTATGAGTGGGAGAATCTCATAAAAAATAAATTGAAAAAAATATGTTATTCAATTTTCAATAAATCTAATGTTGAAGGATTAACTTGAAATTGAAAAAAAAATAAAAGAAAAATAAATAAATGAAGGAAATAAACACTATTGAGGTGAAAAGTGTTATGTAAAGGCAGGCACAGTAAAACACCTATTCTTTTAGTATTTTTTTTTTGTTAATTCAATTGCCCAATCAAATCATTTCAAAAGAAAAAAAAATCGAGTTATTTAACTGGGGTATCTTAAAAATATATTTTACATTATCCGGTAACTGTGTAGTCAAAATTTAAGCAATCTCCATTGATTTAGAAAATCAAATTCAAAACAGTGCTGGCACACTTTAATCTGGTGACTCAAGTTGAAATCCTAACTTCCAAGTCTCAAGATGAAAACAAGGAAGTTTTCATCCTTTCTTTGTTTTTTCGAACGTAGAAATGAATACAAGAAGGCTAATTGTTTGTTAAACAGTAATATACATTATCTTATTTAACGATTTATTTTTTTAGGTTAATAAAATATCAAAGTCTCATTAATCATGTGATTTGAAATTTGAATTTATCATCAAATCTTTGATTAAATTAAAAATTTGAGGTAGAGTTTTATATATTTTAAAAAATTCAAAGAGGTATTTTATATTTTAAGAACTCATATGATAAATTAAATTGAATTATTTTATAAAATGATAAAAACTATTTCATGTGAACTTTATTTTAAGTTCATGTAAACCATTCATTCTCAAAATTGAAAAGAAAAAAGATTAGCTCCTTTTCATTTATTATGCCCATGGAATTAATTTTTTTAATGTAAAAAAATATTTAGCTTTGTTAATATTTTTCTAGTAAAAAAATATTTAGCTTTGTTAAAAATTACGTGATGATTAATTTGATGTGACTTGTTATCTTGATAGGTTTAAAGATAAGATTTTTTTAATAAATATTGAGATCATAATATATTAGATCGATTCAGGTCAACCTGAATTAACCTATTAACCCACACGCCAAGTTATGAGATCATGATAATCTTATAGAAACAAATCAAAACAATTTACGAAACTCAATTTTTAATAAACCTAATGTTGAAGGATGAAACTTGAAAAATCTCAATTAAAAAAAATAATTCGAGTCAACTCGGGTTAACATGTCAAATATGTGACTTGGGTCATGAGATTGAAATAACACAATAAAAACAAATCGAAATAAATTATGAAACTTAATTATCAATCAATCTAGTATTAAAAATTGAAATTAATGAAGTGAATTAGTAGAATATAATGGCTTTATATTATATGTTTTTAGGATTGGTTTTACCTAGCAATAAAAACATTATAATTAAGTTAATTAAAAAAAATCTGAAGGGAGGGGGGGGGGGTGGTCAATTAAGTAAAATACTAAATTTGTGTCCCTAAACCCTACAAGTTCATTTATTTCATAAAAATTGAGGAGGGTTAATTGACCACCTAAATTACACATGGCTTCTATACACACACATGTATTTTTAAAAATGTTACATAACAAAAGAAAAAAAAGAAGAAGTTATATCGTATTCGGTATATCAACGAATATTTTACGAAAGTTTTCATCATATTTTATTGCATTAATTAATAAATCAACACAAATTAGTAAATTACTGAATCTAAATAATGATATTCCTTAACTAGCCAGTATTTTGTTGCCTGATTACTCTTTTTAATAATAAGAAGAGAAAAACGATGATGATTTTAATTTTTAAATGTTCATGCCAGTGCCCTTTGACCTTCAAAACACCCTAAAGCTTAAACCTAGCTAGACAGGCACGACAAATGGCAAAAAATTTAAGATTCGGAGTTTATGTTTGCCTTTATACTTCGTTTATTGCAAGGGGTTGAATACCCTTTAAGGGAATCCAAAGGCTAGCTAGCTGAGCTCCTCTCTCTTTGGAGACAGCCATACATATCCAAGTTGCTTCAATTATTTACATAGAATATAAAATAATTGGGACGCTTATGATTTCTTTTTTCTTGATGGAGAAAAAAGAAGAAAATTCGGCTGCCTAGGTGCGATGACTTCTGTTAATAACAAAAATTAAAGTCAATCTCCCAAATAAATAATTCATCAACAGGTCTTTCCCCTTCCATGTTCTACCGGTCCTGTTACATGCTGATCATGGCCAACAACTTGGAGAAACAATTTCAATATATAATCGAAACCCTAGAAAAAATAATTAAAAAAAGAAGAAAGAAACCCTAGAGGACCAGTTGATAAAAGAAGGTGATAAATTAGAGACCAAATCCTGCTGGTATTAACTCTCCTTTTCCGTTGCTTTAGCAGACTTAGAACATGTGTAGGTGTTAAAATACTTATATGGCACAAATAAGTTTAAAACCTTCAATAATGTTTTTTTAAAAAATATTTCTCCCTTCAGCGTAACAAAACAAAAGTATGGAATTAAAATAAATTTCATTGATTAAAAAATCAACAAATTACTCATTTTAAATAAGGAATGTAAGCTTTATTTCAGAGAATGAAAATTAAATTAATATTCCTAAATTTATTCAATATAATTAATGCTCAAAATGTTTACGTCTGAGGTAACCTAGCAAGTGGCTTTCTGATCATATTACGGCCTCCAGGAAAGGAAAGGTTTTGGAATTCCAAGACATCATCCACAGCATCATTAACCGACAAGACACTGGTCAGAAGAGAGAGAATTTAATTTTAAGACTATTATTACAGTACTTTATTACTCATAGTGAAAGTACGTCGAGCCCACCTGAGGAGTGGTTAAACGGCGGGTTCGTACAGTGAACGGCGAGGGGCAAAGATTAATTATTTTTATTCGTTTTCTTTTATTATTTTCTAATTTTTATGGGGAAAGAGAGAGAGTTTATGTAAAACACAGATAAGTTTTACGGTTATGAAGGGATTATTAGCAATGTTTTATTAATTATCTTCTGGATTTATTTTTTTAAAATAAATATAATTAGGAAAAACAAATCTGGATAGGAATATTTTTATTATTTTTTTGAATAATGAGTTTTATTTTAAAAAATATATATAATTAGAAATATATATATATTTATATAAATGGAAATATTTGTTTTTATTTGAGTAATGACTTTTATTTTCTTTATTCTCTTTATATCTGTCCTGGTTTTTGTAAAGGTAGATTCAAAGAGTACTGATAGGGTGCCAATAATTAACATAAAATTTTCTAAAAAATAAAAAAAAACTTGTACATAGACGCATATAAAAGGAGAGAGGCATAGAGCACTTGAAGGAAGCCTCAATCTAATTATCACCGCCGTCTCTCTCTCTCTCTCTCTCTCTCTCTCTCTCTCTCTGTTTCTTAATCTCTGGCCCTTTTCTTGGGATATACAAAGTCTCATTGAATGGCGTTTAACTCCATTACTCTTCTTCTTCCTTGTTGAGTTCACATATAATCTTGTTACCAGAAAACCAAAAGAGAGATTCTTTTTTGTGTTCTTTTTGTATTGCTCTGTGTTCGTGGTTTCTCGGCTAGAGTTAAAAGATGGAAAAGACCAGTAGTCTTGACGAGATCAAGAATGAGACTGTTGATCTGGTATAAGTTGTTTTTGCTTATTCAGCACTTCGTTTCTCTTTTATGTTTCTTCAATCTTACTACTTCTGTTACTGCTCTGGCTCAAGAAAACTTGAATGGATTTGCGTGCATGTGATTGTTGAGATCTATGTTCATATATAGCTTAATAGAATTTTAGTTTGAGCCCATTTCCAGATATGTTCAGATCAGTTGGAAACGGGAGATGGGTATTTTTGCTTATTACACTTTTGTTTTCATCGATTTGTCGCAGGACTAATCCTCCTGTTTATAATCTTGAGCTCTTTTCGTACAGTATTTCCTTTTAAATCCTTCTTTTGATTGTTGTAAGAACAGAAAAGTTGAAACCAGTCTTTTCTTACAAGGAATAGTTGTCCGCTGGGGTCTGAGAATGATTTAGCTGTTTCTATGGTGTCTTGTTAAGTTTCTTTTGAGATGAAAACGACCATTAAAATTCTGAACTTTTCTTTTTGCAAGAACTATCATATTTTGAGGCATTTTCTCATAAAAAATGGATCTGAACACGTGAAAACAAGTCAAGAAAGACAGATAGAAGGAGCTGGCTATGTTTTATTTATGTCATCAATTATAAATGCCTACCCCAAGTTATTTCCTACTTCAAAAAAATTCTCTCTCAGTGTTCAGTGCCTTTTGCTTGCTTCTTTTGGAATTTCTGGTACATTTCCGTGGTACTTTAGCCTTTTCGCAGTTTTTTTCACTTTAATTTTCTTTTGTATTCGTTTTTTTTTTAACTTTTAGTTTTCTCTCTCTCACTTTCAAATAGTACTGATTATTTCTTGGATTCATAAAATATTTAATGATTCTGCTGATTTGACAAGTTTGGCCCTTGATTTTCTTGGAATTTGCACCGTAGACCTCAGATCTTATGCTCTAGGGAGTCGTGCCGAGCGTGAGTGACACTTACCAATTAGATTTGCATAAAGTGGGGGCTGTCCCATGTGAGATAGCACATCTTGTCATCTGTGCGAGTCAACGCTTTTATGATTGGGCAATACCTTGTAACCGCCCGAGTTTAGCAGAGTCCCTGGTTGACTCTCCTTTACTCGATCTGTAATGGTTATTTAAAACAAGGGAATTAAATGATCCAAACATTATTTTTTGTGTGGCCAGAGCAGACAATTTCATGTTTAGACCATCGGTCCGATCATATGGGTTTATGGAGCGTTCCTCACTTGAAAAGAATCAATCTTTTGAGAGCATGTGAATTGTAGCGATTCTAACAAATCTAATTGTTCTACAATAAGACTTGCATAATTTTATCATGCCACCTTCTGCATACATATGCTAATAATTGCAACGTTTTATGAATTCGATTTTTGTTAATAGGAACGGATTCCGGTTGAGGAAGTGTTTGAGCAATTGAAATGCACCAAAGAAGGTTTGTCCTCAGAGGAAGGAGCCAGCAGGATTCAAATCTTTGGCCCCAACAAATTGGAAGAGAAAAAGGTCCCTATTGAGACATTGACCAATACTTGAAAGTTAATATTTTATGTTGTACGCTGATTTATGGACTAATGATAAGCATTTCAATGAACAGGAAAGCAAGTTTCTCAAGTTTTTGGGGTTCATGTGGAACCCTTTATCATGGGTTATGGAAGCTGCAGCTATAATGGCTATTGCACTGGCAAATGGAAGTGGGAAGCCCCCGGATTGGCAAGACTTTGTCGGAATTATTTGCTTGCTTGTGATCAACTCTACCATTAGTTTCATTGAAGAAAACAATGCTGGCAATGCTGCGGCTGCACTCATGGCTGGCCTTGCTCCTAAAACCAAGGTAATGTTTCTTTTTCAAGGAGCTGTGTATCACATTTAGCTGGCTATGTGCAAATTGGCTAAAGAACTCTGTTCATACATACGTATTGTAAACCGTAAGATATCTTCATTTGCTTGCATGTCTTACGGTATGTGAATTCTGATGGCTTGGACAAGCCTCTAAATTGTCATTTATAGTAGTTGATAGTTGGCTAGTTGTCAAGCTTTTTGTTTTTTGGTCAGTGACCATGCGTCCAGCATTGCCCATACTTTATGAAAAGTGAAAAGAAAAGAACATGATCTACTGATGAATGCTAGATGCTGGAATGCTGCCATAATAATGACAGAAGAAAAGAAAAGAAAAGCAGCCAACACTTGCTTAAACATTAATTTTGATTAATTAATGTTATACTTAACAACATTTCATGCAATGTTGGTGTAGGTGCTTAGGGATGGAAAGTGGAGCGAGGAGGATGCTGCAATTCTGGTTCCCGGAGACATCATTAGTGTTAAATTGGGAGATATTATTCCTGCCGATGCCCGTCTTCTTGAGGGTGATCCTTTAAAGATTGATCAATCTGCCCTCACTGGGGAGTCACTTCCAGTAACTAAGAACCCTGGTGATGAAGTTTTCTCAGGTTCCACTTGCAAACAGGGAGAGATTGAGGCTGTTGTTATTGCCACTGGTGTCCACACCTTCTTTGGAAAGGCTGCGCATCTTGTGGACAGCACCAACCAAGTTGGTCACTTCCAAAAGGTTCTCACTGCTATTGGGAACTTCTGTATTTGTTCCATAGCAGTTGGAATGGTTATTGAGATCGTGGTCATGTACCCAATTCAGCAACGCAAGTACAGAGATGGAATTGACAATCTCTTGGTTCTATTGATTGGAGGGATCCCCATCGCTATGCCTACAGTCTTGTCTGTGACGATGGCTATTGGATCTCACAAGTTATCCCAACAAGGTGCTATCACTAAGCGTATGACTGCCATTGAAGAGATGGCAGGTATGGACGTACTCTGCAGTGACAAAACTGGGACTTTAACCCTCAACAAACTGAGCATTGACAAAAACTTGATTGAGGTTTTTGCAAAGGGTGTGGACAAAGATCATGTCGTCCTGCTTGCTGCCAGGGCCTCTAGAGTTGAAAATCAAGATGCCATTGATGCTGCCATGGTTGGAATGCTTGCTGATCCAAAGGAGGTAAAACTCTCTGCCTTCCATAATATGACACCAAGTAATGAACGTGAGCGCTTATCTCATGTGCATGTATGCAGGCAAGAGCTGGTATAAGAGAGGTGCACTTCCTTCCATTCAATCCTGTGGACAAAAGGACTGCTTTGACTTACATTGATGCTGATGGAAACTGGCATCGAGCAAGTAAAGGTGCTCCTGAGCAGGTGCCTTGTTGCTCATATTCTTACTTTAGATTTCAAACCAACTTTTTGTGTAACGCTAAGAAAGATTAGTGAATTCTCATGTCCTAACTAATTTTTTCTGTGAGCAGATCCTCGACCTATGCAATGCCAGGGAAGATGTTAAGAAGAAGGCTCATTCTTGTATGGATAAGTTTGCCGAACGAGGGCTCCGATCATTGGCTGTTGCTAGACAGGTTTGAATGACTTACATTGATATGCCGCGGCATTCCTTTTCTTTCTTTTATTATTTATGGCAGCAATATCCTCTTATTATTGATATTGTGGTTCGGATGCAGCGAGTGCCAGAGAAAACTAAGGAAAGTCCAGGTGGTCCATGGGAGTTTGTTGGCTTGTTGAACCTCTTTGATCCTCCAAGACATGACAGTGCTGAAACCATCCGTAGAGCTCTCAATCTCGGTGTGAACGTCAAGATGATCACTGGTAACTAATTATATTCTTTGATATTCTATTTAGAGAAGGCCGCGGTGATTGTTTCGTTTTTATGTTGTGGCTTATTTTATGGCGGTTCTAATTTCCAGGTGATCAGCTTGCTATTGCAAAGGAGACAGGAAGAAGGCTTGGAATGGGAACAAACATGTATCCTTCCGCTTCTTTACTTGGTCAGCACAAAGATGCAAGCATTGCTGCTCTTCCTGTAGAAGAGTTGATTGAGAAAGCAGATGGGTTTGCTGGCGTGTTTCCAGGTGAGTGCTTTCGTTATGCAACCTATGAGGAAAAATTGGACACTTTTGGATCTTGATTTGGATACATTATTTATTCTGACCAAATCCATATCCTTTATAGAGCACAAATATGAAATCGTGAAGAAGTTGCAAGAGAGCAAGCACATTGTCGGAATGACGGGTGATGGTGTTAATGATGCTCCTGCATTGAAGAAGGCAGATATTGGAATTGCTGTTGCTGATGCTACAGATGCTGCAAGAGGTGCATCTGACATTGTTCTAACGGAGCCTGGATTGAGTGTCATTATAAGTGCCGTTCTGACCAGTAGAGCTATTTTCCAAAGGATGAAGAACTACACTGTTAGTTGCATTCTTCAGCTCACAAGTTTTTTCTCCTTCAGTTTCTTTTTTCCTTATAACAATCGGTGACTTCGATGCCTTCCCTCTTGCAGATCTATGCAGTCTCTATCACAATCCGTATTGTGGTAAGTAGCCACTGACAGTTCCATTAGAACGTAATATTGAGACTTTCTCATATAAATGCAACATAATTCATTTTTGATGTTCAATTCGAATCTGGCAGTTTGGTTTCATGCTTATTGCTCTGATATGGAAGTACGACTTCTCTCCTTTCATGGTTTTGATTATTGCTATCCTAAATGACGGTGAGTGGGATGAACACTGTTTTGAAATTCTTACATTGCTTTTTAGCCTAATGTGATGGTTTTAGAGCATTGAGTATTGACTTATCATGGTTTTCAGGTACAATTATGACAATCTCAAAGGATAGAGTGAAGCCATCACCCTTGCCTGATAGCTGGAAACTAAAAGAGATATTTGCCACTGGAATCGTACTCGGTGGTTACCTGGGTCTGATGACCGTGTTGTTCTTCTGGGCAATGCATGATACTGATTTCTTTTCGGTAATAGACACCATCAAACTTATAGTGAGTAGTAGAAAATTGCTCTTTGACTGATCGTTGTGTATTTTCATTTTCCACATATGCAGAATAAATTTGGTGTCAGATCTTTGAGGGACAGTGATGCAGAAATGATGGGGGCTTTGTACCTTCAAGTCAGTATTGTGAGCCAAGCTCTCATTTTCGTGACTCGTTCTCGCAGCTGGTCCTTTGTCGAACGACCTGGTCTGCTACTACTGTCTGCTTTCATGATTGCACAACTGGTAATTGTTTTCTCCTGATCATGTATATCCACTACCTCCTTCGTGTGATTTGGAGGTGAAGAATTCCTCAGGAAATAATCTAATGCATTCCCGATTTTCAGGTGGCGACTCTGATTGCTGTTTATGCTAACTGGGGGTTTGCAAGGATCAAGGGAATTGGATGGGGTTGGGCTGGTGTCATCTGGATTTACAGCATCGTTTTTTATTTCCCACTTGATATTCTCAAGTTTGCCATCCGCTACATCCTAAGTGGAAAGGCTTGGCTCAATATGCTGGAGAACAAGGTGCGTTAATATTTCAAAACACCGATCCTTTTCAGGGAGTTGAAAATGTATTTGGCAGCAGCAACTGACACGTTCCATGAATTTTTCCTTCTGTGACAGACTGCCTTCACCACCAAGAAAGATTATGGTAAAGAAGAAAGAGAAGCTCAATGGGCTCATGCACAAAGGACCTTGCACGGGCTCCAACCACCGGAGACAGCTGGTATCTTCAATGAAAAGAGCAGCTACAGGGAGCTGTCTGAAATCGCAGAGCAGGCGAAGAAACGAGCAGAGGTTGCAAGGTATGCATCAATCAACTTACCAAGAGCATTCTTTATCGAACCTTTCCTTGCTTGATATTCAATCTAAACCGATTTAGTCAAGATTGGATTTTTTTTTCCTGTCATCAATCAACTTACTAAGAGCATTCTTTATCAATGTCAAGGCTTCGGGAGCTTCACACACTCAAGGGGCATGTGGAGTCGGTTGTTAAACTCAAGGGCTTGGATATCGATACCATCCAGCAGCATTATACCGTGTAAAATCCTGAAATAAATTTACCTGAGATGGAAAGGCCTAAAGTTCAATGACAAACCCTCAAGAACAGCCGAGAAGGCCTCGATAGCTGAAAACTTTTCTAGATAGGGGAGAAAACGGTATTAATATAAATCTCCTGATCTGTTTACATTTCTTGTCTTTGTGTGCTTTAAACTGCCGGAAGAGAAAGGGCCGTGTTTCCCTACTTCTTGCTCTATCAAGGGCCATGTAATGCCACCTGGTTACACAGTATTTCCAAGTTTTTTAATCTTAATTTTCTCCTGCTTAACTTCTTATAATCCTGGCGTTTCCATTTCTTTGATATATGCATTAGTTTTCTTCATTGTAAGTGTACTATAATAAGACTTGCAAAAATATTCGGATTCCCAAGTGCTCAGCATATTCACAAAACAACAGCAAATAGTAGCCTTCAAGTGTTTGATTTTGCCTCGAGAGAAACTTAAGAGAAAAACATTGTATTAAGTGTAGAAAAACATCCGGTGGCTTCATGCCTCGAGGGGCTGATATTCGTCTACAGAATGTTTGAAAATTGAAAACAACAGCATTTAAAGTTGGCGTCAAATTTGACGAAAAATGAGCAAAACCCTCTTCTGGGAGGATGGAGATAGTGACCACCGAGTATGGAGATGGTGCCTTGCAATTTTGCAAAGCTCCTGTGGTAGATGTGTAGAAGTTTACAACCAAAATCTACATTTTAACCTCCATTACTAAATTAAAAAAAATTAATTTTTTTTTTTTATAAATCATTAAACACTTAACACACGGCACTAAATAAACGTAGAACTTCACAAGTTTATTTATATTTTTCTTTTGTCTTTCTAGTAATCTTGATTTATATTTTTAAATCACAAAAATATAGAAGACGTGAAATATATATAACAATATAAAAACTATATATAGAAAAAGACAAGAAAGAGTGTGCGTTGGGTCTGATTTAAAAAAAAAAAATTCATATTGTAAATGCACTTTCGCATATGAGAGGTACTTTTTCTAGCCATTCCCTCTTTCCTCGTCAATTCTTTCTATTTATTAAAATGAAAAAAAAAAAAAGACAGTGAATTGAAAAGGTACATGAAATTGACAAAGAAACTAAATTATAAATAGATTTAAAAATAGGAATTAAATATAATTTTTAAGACTTCAATTAACAATTAATTACTTTTTTTAGTTAAGGGATTGTATTATAATTAAGAATTTACATTTTAAACTGAAGGACTCGATCGATTCAAAATATTTGATAGGAAAAACTCTATTGATAAAGATAATATATATAGCATGTGAATGTAATTGGAATTTGGAATAGAGTAGATCAATAACCCGCATGATTTTATGGGCCAATTAATTTTTTTTTAATGTATAATAAGGATGCTTAGTCAACAATAACATTTTTAAAAAAGTAAGAAAATTTTGGTACTTGAGTCATTAACTTGACTAGATCTAATAAAATCGAGTAATGTAATAATTTAATTTAGATGGTAGGCAACGATAACAAATGAACAATATAAAAAACATTTAACAATTAACTCAAACAAATGAGCTGCTAATATTATACTCGAAAAGAGAAGAAAGAAGACATTGTTGAAGACTCACCATCATTCCACTGTGGACATCGCCCACCGCCAAAAAAGCTTGCTGAGATGATTCAAATCTCACAACAAAAGGATGCATGATGACATTGAAAGAACCGCATGGGTCGCTAGAGCAACGCCCTGAAAAAAAAAAAACAAAAGGAAGTAATTATCCACCTATATCCAATCAATCAATTCTAATTAACTCAAGAATAAAACATATTTAAAAAAATAAATTTAATAAAGAACAATAAATAAAAATACCCGAGATAACCCAATTAAAAAAAAAAGATAAAACAAAAGATGCACAAAGTTGAAAACAAATATAGAGCCCAACCTCTAATTAAATAAATGCTGAAAGATGAAACGGAAAAAATTGAGCTTTAAAAAATAATAAATAAAACAAATCAATCCTGAGCAAATCCCTTAAAGTTGAGTTAATTTTCAAAACTTGCAACCCATGAAATCTTAGAAACAGGCTTAACCAAGAAGCTCAAATCCGAACAAATTAAATGTTGAAGGATGAAATTGAATAAACAAATATCAATCTAAAAAATTTTAAAGAAAAAGAAGAAGAAGAAAAAGAAGAAGGATGAGATCTAATAGGAAAAAAGTAATGGAGGGTGAAAAAAAAACTAATTCTAAAAGTTGTTTCAGATTCTATAAATAACAATTAAAAAAGTGGAGACCAAATTTGACAAAGCATGAAATTGAATTAAAATTTTAATTTTATAAATAATTTCAAATAAAACAAACAATAACCAAAATAACATGGTTTAAATAATAATAAAAAAAAAACAAAAAAAGAGAAGTTTAGTGGGTGATTTGAAAAAAACACAAGGCAAGCACAAACACCGAGGAAGAGAGAGGAAAGAAAGAAGGAAATAAAAAAGGCCATCAACACCAAATTAGAGATCTTCTCGATGCATGGGCCGCCTTTTAACTGAAGAAATATCGAGACAAACCGAATGCCACCCCAGAACAACAATTTTGGCCGCTGGAATCAATTGTATGCACCGTCCAAAGACCGCAGAGCAGCTAACGTGTGTTTCAGTGTATTTTTAAAAAATAATTTTTATTTATTTAAAATATTAAAATGACCCCATCCCAACTCATTGATTAAAATAACTAGCAATGCAATGTCAAAAATACTCTCCGATCAAAGGGTTACAAATTTTAACTTTAAAGGTAGCTAGGTTATGCATTTCAAATTGAAAATATGAAAAGGCCCTTATTGTTAGTTTTTTTTTTTATTTCAAGGGTAAATAAGTTATTTTTCTATGCTTTTTTATATGAAAATACAAAACTAACCCTCAATTGGAACTTAAAAAGTTATTTCTTTTAAGGGTAGTGATCTAAAATTATGGTGTCGTCAGAACATAAAATACTCATCTTGTCCCCAATCAATTTAAAAATACCAAAATGACCCAATTACATAGATAATTCTACCCTCAACCATTAGCCAATTAGATTTTTTTTAAAAGGGTAAGAAGGTGAAAAGACGATTCCCGTCTACAGTGTAATGTGTCTAGATGAATAATATTTTCACCTTTTCTTTTAGTTTTTCTTAATAGGCAATTAATACGAGATTACCAGAAAGACAAAAAAAAAAAAAATAGAGTCAGGGCAATGCAGGAGAAGAAAGAATGACCTTAGTGATAGAAAACAAACCTTAAAAATAACAAAGCTAATGACCTTAGTCATGAGCCTGAGACAAATATTATAGAAAACAAACTTTAAAAATAACAAAGCAAAATTATAAATTGATAAAATGATACAAGATTAAATTGGAAAACAATACAATAAGAAAATCCTCCAAAAAAAAATTAGAAATAAAAGAATGGCTAAATTTGATACAAAAATAATTTGGTATAAAATGTTGAGGGGTGAAATTGAAAATAAAATTCAATTAGAAAAGTGATAAAAATAAACAAACAACAATCAAAAGAGTAAAGACCAAATTTGAAATTTATATCAAATCAAATCAAATCAAATGATAATGGATGAAAATGAAGAAAAAAATCAATAAGAACAAAATAAATAAGAATTAAATTGGATGTAAGAAAAAAAAAAATGAAAGGAAAAATTTATTCTTTGGCAAGGAGAAGAAAGAGAAAAGAGGAATGAGAGAAAAAAAAAAGTCTATTGTAGACCAACCACTTGTCCGATTGCCACACACATGGCGTCATCAGAAAGACCACAATGAGACGCTTTTAATGCCACCTTGAAAGACGGTGTTTGGACAATAGGCGATGTTGTCCAAAAAGTGCGGGCATTGCCCAAACGCTAACACGTGTCACACAAATGCCTTCATTTTTTATTATTAATTAATATTTTAATAGTTAAAATGATTAAATTTCCCCGACCCAGCATGTTAATTACAAAAACTCTAGCACAAATATCATTGGTTGCAAGTTTTGTTTTTGATTTTTTCTTTCAAGGGTATGGATGTATTTATACTATTCATTCAAATGTTAAAAGACCAAAATGACCCTGATAAACATATTAATTAAAAAAAAACAAATCTGAAAATACACAAATACCCTTGTTTTTTAGTTTTTTTTATTGGTTTTAAGGGTATGCAAGTATTTATACGCTTCCTGAAAAAGTAAAAATACCAAATTAAACCGTTAGATCTTTAAACAAATTTGGCTTTTAAAGGTAATATAATCTTTATATAATTCCTATGCAAGGCTAACGAATTATCTCAAACAATTGGATAATGACGTATGACTGGAAACTACCACATTACCCCATGAGAAAAATAACAATATTTTTTTATTGGGAGGTCAAAAAAGTAATTGTACTATCATGATGATTAGGAATACGTGTCTATATACACAATGTTTTCTTATCTCTTTTAGTTTCTTTTCTAATAAAATATATTTCCAAATTAATTTTATTGTACCTTCTTGGATTTTACATGTCATATCAGTTTCTTTACAAAACTTTTTTCTTTATTAACCATGTTTCATTTTCATCAATATAAACAAAACTAATAAAAAATATTTTTTATTACTAACTTTAATTTTCTCTTAAATAAGTAGTTTATCATTAACTCCATAAACAAAATTCCTATATAATTCATTTATAAGTCAGTTTGAAAGTGATTTCACTGGAAAAACAACAAAGCCCAACAAATATTATGAATTTGAGTTTTCATAAAAAAAAACACAAGTACAAATTAGTAAAATACAATTTAAGTTTGTTAGAAAATTAAAAAAACTAAAAACTCTAAAAACGAAGCCAAATTGTTTCAAATTAAACCACAATTTTTTTATGGACATTCAATAAAAGAATAAAGAAAAATACAGTCAATATTCGAAATATATGACAATTTTATTTGACTTGGTTGCCCTCATCAGTGGGGAAGAAAAGCTAAGGAGTTCAGACTTGATAAAGAACAAATTGAATTAGTTGACTGTTTTATAGTGTGAGTTGACCCTCTTTCGGTGATAGCATTGAGAAAAAAGAAAGAATACTGAGATAGAGAAATTGAGAAATCAGTGGGATATTTCAAGAAAATTATTTTTTTATATTAAATTAATTCTGACCTTAATTTCTTCAATCTATAAAAATTAGCAAGTTTAACTTTTGATTTTCTTATTCTAAAATAAAATTTTGATTTTCGATCCTCTCTGAGAAAATCTTTATGCCAATAGTTGGAATATTTCACTATTGCAGTAATATATATCAGTATTTGGTACACCTTAATTAAAAAGTTTCACTGCTTACATTCTAGCTAGAAACTATATTTGAAAATTTAATAACAGTTGTAATTTAAAATATTTTTTATTTAAAAATTTATTAAAATAATATATTTTTTATTTTAAAAAAACTATTTTTTATAGCACATCTTATATTTTTAATTCTCATTTTTCATGATATTAAAATTCTCATTTTTTTATAAATATTATTTTAAAAAAATTATTTTTGATAGCACAAATTCTCATTTTTAAATAGTTGGAATATTTAATTCTCATTTTTCCTCATATTAAAATTAATTTTAAACTAAAAAAAAAAGAATTTGCTTTTTAATTGAAAACAAAATAATTTCAATCGTATTTTTAAATATTGTGATGATGTTTCAAAGAAAAAGCAAGAAACTTTGCCATTTAAAAATAAATTAATGGAATTCAGTTTCCATGTATGGAGATGAACAACAAAGAAATGAATAATATAAAGGACTACAGTACCATATTCAATACTATATTGTAAATTTTACAACAAGATATGAAAGAAAAAAAAATCACATTTAGGGATAATTAATGAGGTAGAGAACCTAGAAGCTCCCTTTTATGTCCCTCCTCACAAAAAAAGTTCCAGGTCTAGCTATTTTTAGATATACCAACCGTATATATATATTACAACAACAATTGTAGACTACTCAGTAGACTATATTGTTGAAAAAATTAACACGATGATTTCTGCAAATATATATGAATACTGGACTTAGTTAATACTGTGAGTCCACTAGGCAACGAAGAATGTTCACCTGCATCTCAAGGCTTGTAATATAACTTCCCATGTCGCTAAACAATTCACCAACGCCCATCTCATTCCCTCCCGGCAAAAGGGATCTTAGGGTGGCCAGCCGGCTTCCGATCTGCTCTTCCTCGCTTTGCTCTGCAGCTTCTTTCTTGCTCCTGGCCCTCTTTAATCTCTTGTTAATCTTGGGCTTACCGTTAGGGCTTGGAGAAACTCTCTTTTGAGAAGTTACAATTGGTGAGGAATGATTATCCGCATCGTTTTGCAGAATGCTTGGGCCATGCATTGAAAGACGTTTCAATGAGGCATGGTGATGGATGGAAGAGTCATGAAACCTACCTGCATTCGTGTTCTTGTGAAGCCTGCTTTTCAAGGCTCGACTCCAAGCAAACCCTGGGGTGGACATCACCAATGCCATGTCTACTTCATGTCTCACACTTTCGTCTACCTCAGAATCACGGCCATAATTGTCATCTTCTAGCCTGCATGTTTTTATCTTCGCCAGAGCTGGAACCAGATGACTCACGTAACTCCTAACAAACATTGTTTGCCCTATCAAGCTTGGCTCAAGAGGATACACACATCTCCGTTTAGCACTCATCTGTTCCTCCATGCAAGAAGTGAACAGCAGAAACTGATGGTCGTAGAAAAGATGGAGGTAAAAGCAGTGCAGCCACTAGTTCCGGGGGAGATTTAATGTCACATAAAAGACAGAATCTGACAAGTCAAGACCTGCAAGAACAATGCTGCAATTACGTTGATAGAGAGAGAGGGAGGAGCAAAGAGAAGCAACAAGAGGTGGAATAGAGAGCAGCTAGCTAGTGAAGCACATGGAGTTATAAACAAAGAATTGGATGCTAAGTATCTGCAGGGGCCAAGGTGACACCCTAGCTATGCCAGTTCAACTCGACATACCCCACAAAAGGCACCATTCTCAGTCAAAAAACCTTGACATATGGAAGCCAACCCACAAAAATAATTGGAGTGACAAGGAGATTCAGTAACTATCGTCACCAAGGAATGAGAGAGAAGGCAAATCCCATGATTTTAGAGCAAATTACGGTGTGTCGAGGCAAATACACTGACCACCCCTCAAAGCCAACGACGAAGATTGGCGTCCAAAATCCTGGAGTGGCCTATTTGGAGAGGGCACATGGCCTCACATGCTTTCCTTTGCTTTTCCCCCACCTACCTAAAGGACTCTCTCCATGTGCACTACGATACAAAACATGAAAACCCCACTATAAATGCCTTCACATGACTCCACCCCTCCACGACACTGAATACTCTTCTTCTTCTTTTTTCCTTTTTCTTTTTTCTTTTTTCTTTTTTCTTTTTTCTTAAATCCTCCCTTCTGGCTCTCCTACTTGTAATGGATTTTCCCCATATTTCAAATCACACCAGCTCAGCCCTGCATGTTTCTCGACCACTTTTCAACCATTTTCACATCTACTTCAAGCATAGGCTGTTTTCCCAAGAGGTTATAATTAATGACATCCTACTTTTCAAATGCAGATGAAATGATATATTAGCAATTTCAAATGCCGATGAAAAAAATATATTCTTCCACCCATTCTCCATCGGCAACTAGCTTGCCGACATAATTCCGTCAATAAAACATAAACATTATGTAAGTTTTATCAAAAGTATCAGAATAGGTGCAAGGATTCCAATGGAAATGATGACAAAATCTCCTTTTTCGTTGGTGAATCAGATGATGTTTTCACAATTTTATTTTATTTATTGGTTAGTTTTTATTTTATTTTATTAAATTTTGAAATAGCCCCCGACTAAGCATGTCAATTTTGTTTTTTTGTTTGGATTTTAATAGCCTTCGGAGACTCTCCAAAAATATTTTTTTACCTCATTTCTTATGTTTATAATTATTGGAAAAGAAAAAATTGAAATAAAAGGCTTGGGGTATTACAAGTAGTATCATAAAAAATAAGTTAGAAAATATTTTTTAGTATTTGATTATATCATAAAAAATAAATTGAAAAATAACTTATTAATATTTTTTTCAAGTCTATTAAAAGTATAGAAATCCAATCTGACAGATAAAAAAGTTGAAGGAGAATGAAATTAAAAAAAAAAGCTTAATTTTATAAATTATCTCAAATAAAAAAAAATAACAATAAAAAGAATAACGATCAAATCTTATAGTTAAAAAAAGTTGAAAAATATGAAATTAAAAAAAACTTTTAATTTTATAAATTATTTTAAATAAAATAAATAACAATAAAAAATGAAGATCAAATCTGATAAATAAAAAAAATTCAATTAAAAATAATGAGAAGAGAAAAACAAATGACAATTAAAAAAAATAGTACCAAAGTTGATACGAAAATTAAATTAAATCAAATTCTAGTAGATTAAATTGAAAATAAAAATAAAAAAATATATATGACAATCAAAAGATCGAAGATAAAATTTGATATAATCAATAAATAACAGATTAAAATAAAAAAAAATATTTTCCTGAAAATCAAGTGGAGTTTTTATTTAACTAGAAAGTATTTTTGAATTATAACTCTTATAATGATAAACAAACATGAAAAAAAAATCAAAAAATCATTTTCCAATGGAACAATAGTGATTATGCTGTCTCTCCTTTCTTAATCAAACTAAATTTCACAAATTTTACTTCTTGGAAAAGTCAATTTTTACCACTGTTTAATACGCAAGGCCTTACAGGTTTTGTCAACGAAAAGAAACCAGCACGTCTCTAAGAAATCTTCAATCATGGAAGCCAATCTTGCATAAGACGTATGGTTCAAAATATTCAAACTTTAAGTCTCGTTTGTCTCGCAATTGGAGGTGTTCTTACTCTAATCTCAAATTTAAAAGCTGTTTAATTAAGAGAATTATCAAAGCATTAATGCATTTTCTGTCCTGTTCCAGGGGAAGAGAAAAGGTGGATATTTGCAAATCTATTACTGAGATATCGTCTAGTGCGTAACAATATGCTTTTGAAGCTAGGATATGTCTTCTATCTTCTCCTCCTTTTTTTCAAAACTAGCTCATCATTTATTTTTGAATTTTATTATTCACATAGACATACAATTTAGAGATTACGGTTTATCAGATTTTAAAAAATTATTTTAAAATAAATATTTAAGTTATTTTATTTATTTAAAAGAATTATTTTTGATACCAGCACATTAAAACAATTCAAAAATATAAAAACATAATTTTAAATAAAAAAAATAAATTTTTAAAAGCATAGTTTCATCCATAACTCGGAATGAATTTAGTGTCATTATTTTCATCACTACCTCATGAGTATTATAACATTTTGTTGGTGTTAATAGACTAGTATTTGTTTTTAATGGATTATGTCATTCTATAAATTATTTCTTTAGATCCTATCGTTAAAGAATTATATAACTTTATTAAAGCTTATGTATTCCCATCCATTTTTTTTGTTATTTAAGAGACCACATGTCAATCATCTCTACATATAATCAATAACACATGGTTAATGATATATTTTTCTCATGTAGTCCTTTTTTATGGATTGTCATTGTCATTTTTTTTTTGAATTTTGAATTTTGCCCTTGAACTACGTGTTGTGTTGGGGTTAATAGCATGCTTTGTCCTTTTATTGTTGTTTTTTTTTCTTTTTGTTATCAATTGTGCCCCTCGACACGTTTTTTTTTTGAATTCTTCTCTTCAACTATGTGTTGTGATGGGTTAATGGCAAGTTTTGTAATTCTCTCTTCTTCTTCCTTTTTTTTTTTTATGAATTAGTCCCCTCCACAATTTTTTTTTTATATAGATTCTTCCCTTAAAGTACCACCTATATTAAGGTTTATGCCCTTCCTCCCATTCTTGTTAGTTAAAAGGTCACATCTATGCATTTAAACAATAAAAAATTGGTTCATGACATTGTTCTTTGTTGTGATATACTTGGAATCTCACCTATATATGGGATTAGTTGTAGTGCGCGCAAGCTAGCCCGGACATCCAGGATCATCAAAATATATATATATATATATATATATATATAGATCAATAGAGTAATAATGAGGCTAACATGATGGACATGCTTAATAATATCAATTACAAAAACCAAGATCCTTCAACAAATGACATTATATTTTATTTGGATTATAGGTGTTAGCCATTCATTCGAGGAATAAAAACTTTGAGGATATTTCCTCATAGATCTACTTGGTTACTTGGTTGTTTTCTGATAAGAACTAATAAACTGTTTTTGATTTGATTAATGTTTTATCATTCATAATAAAAATAATTTTTTATCATTTTTTATTTTTTATAATTATGAAGCGTATTACATAATTGATTGGCAGTACATCACAAGTTGAAATAAATGTTTTGCATGTATAAAAAAAATGTTAAGGCGTTGTTAAAGTGCTTTCCACACAAAGAAAAGTCTTAATCATTAACTCAAGATTTGATACATATGTCTAATAAAATAGATTAAAGACTACATGGACTAATAAATGATATAAAAAAAAAGAATATTAATTAACCCTAACTAAATATTAATCCATGAAGTTGATAAACAAGTGCAATTAAAGATATGATCATGTCATGCCGAAAGGTCCTCAATTTTTTTTTTAATTATATGGAATTAACATTTTTATAAAAAGGATAATGATTTAAATTCCATTGAAAAATATATATAAATTATTTCTATTTCATTTATTTAAGAAAAAAACTAAAAGCATTTAGAAGGTGTAAAAAAAAACCAAGATGATTTAAAATAAGGATAAAAAAATATACCTATCTAACTAAAACTGCTTTGTCTCGTTAATGAGCTTTTTTGTTTTTATAAAAAACAATTTCATTGGAATATCTTTTTAAGTATCTTTAAATTTATTTTAGTTAGTCATCCTCAACACCTTCTTACCTAAATCATTTTCTAGTTCTAGCTTTAAATTAAATTCTTTAAGGATTAGTTTTATATGATCTAGTCGACTTGAAGAGTTTAAAAATAACTTGAAAAATTGATAAAATCATGACTTAGCTTTAAGAAATTTCAAGATGAGAACTTGTTTTTAATACTGAGACGGTGATATATTGAATCGATAAAGATTAGCCTGTCAAACCCACCATCTAGATTATAGTTTCGAATGGATTTGATAAGTGTTTTTCTAAAAAAAAAAAATTATTTAATTATATGACAAAAAAAAAATCAATGATTGTAGTAAAACAATAAAAAAAAAGTTAAGAGAAAAAAATAAATATGATGGGTTGTAAAAAAAAAAAATTAAAAATCTTAATAAATCCAAGAATGTTTTTTTAAAAACACACCTAATATACAGGTTGAGGAGGCTAAAACACATGGCATATAAAAACAAAAGGCCACGCAACCACGCCCGCAACTATAGGCCAACATGCTTACCCTTTGTTGTTTTTACTTGGCTAAAAAGGGCCAATTACACCTCGCCCTCCCTTTTTCTAAAAAATTATCAAACCTCGCATTATTTGTTGGTCAAAATTCGACCACCCCTGCTTGAAAAGTTGAGTTGCCAACTTTTGAATCTAAAATACTTATTTTTATATATTTTCAATTGAAAACATATAATAAACTTATTCTTAATATCAAATTAATATTTTAAATTAATTAGTTGTACTTCCTTTGATAGTACAACTAATCGATACTTGATGTCTCAAACTTTCATGGCCAAAAGCTAACGTTTAACTAGAGAAATAAGGTTGAAGTTGTCGGGTTTTTCATAGCTAAAGTGTAAAGTAAGAACCAGCAAATTTGTACTTTTCAATCAAAAAAATATTTTCGAAAAGCATCAAGATTCAACCACAAGCATAGTTCATCAACTTTATGAGTTATGATAATAAGTACTTGGTAATATGTAAAGGTGAATGTGGCCTGCGCTGCAGATTTTTTTGGCTTTTTTCTTTTCGTGCGTGCGTGCGTGTGTGTAGCTGCGGTTGTCTAGCTGATTTTTTGCCTATTGATTAAACACCCACAGAAAATAGAATGGATAAATGGCCACAACTTTTCATAGCTGCTTCAGTGTTTGTCTTTTTTTCATAAGCGTCTGAAGCCCATCTGATATAGGGTTTGGGACACAGCCTGAACAACTGGACCTGGTTTAGGCAAAATAGTCCAAGTCTAAAAAGGCCCGATTCGAAATCCAGCTGGCAGGGCCTTCTAATAAATCTACTCTCAAAGAATTATTACAGTATCTCTTGATATTTGTTTGGGAAAACTGTTTCAATTACGTCCCTTCAAATTTTATTTTATTTTTGTTATAAATTATTTTTTATATATTATCAGATTGTTTTGATGTGCTGATTTTAAAAATAATTTTTTAAAAATAAAAAAATATAATTTTGATGCATTTCTAAGCGAAAAGTACTTTGAACTGCAATCGCTACTACAATCCTAAACAGGTCCTTATAAGGTAAATAAAGCCCCCGTTATACAACAGGTTGAATAAAGAAAGATTTAAACATAAAAAAAAATATTTACACAGTAAGAAATTCTTTAATAATGTTATTAAACATGGCTTATATTGTCACTTATATTGTCATTTTTAAAATCTCTCGACCAAGCTTTGTGTCTAACCTAGTTTTTAAATCAAATTGTTTGAGAATTTTCTCAACATGATCCAGTTGACTTGACAGATCCAAAAATAACCATGACAACAATTAAAAGCATGGTTTGACTTTTAAAAAAATCAAGAAGGTGTCTTTTTTCTTTAAAAAAAAATGGGATTAATCGAGTTAACTCACCAAAATCCTGACCTAGATCATGGACTCTTTTGATATTAATAACTTTATTCTTTTTATGAAACTACCTTTTTATCTAATTATATGATAAAAAAAAATGGACGCCGAAAAATCAAGAATCAACCTAATATAGGGACATTTGTTTAACAGTGTGATAACCTCAAAAAAATCAAACTAAAATAAATTATGAAGCTCGATTCTTAATATACATCTTTTTAATTGAAAAAATTAAAGACAAATAAAGCTATAGGTTTTAAACCTGGTATGGGGGTCAATATGGGGCAACTCCATGGTCATGGATACTCTTTAATAATGCAATTAAATCTAGCTTATTGTGTTAATTTTAAAATCTCATGACCCAACTTCATACCTAACCTAGGTTTCAAATCAAATTGTTTGAGAGTTGCCTCAATATAATTCAGTTAACTTGATATGTTCAAAGACAACCATGTCAACCACTAAAAGCATAATTTGACTTTTTTAAAAATAAATCAAGATAATATCTTTTTTTAAAAAAACAAACTGGGATCAATCAAGTTAACTACCAAACTTCTAATCTAGATTACAGATTCCTTTATGATTAATTACTTTGTTCTTTTTATGAAACTACCTTTTTATTTAATTATATGATAAAAAATAAACGTTTGAAAAATCAAGAATGAACCTAGTATGGGGGTATTTGTTTGACATTGTGATAACCTCATAAAAAACAAACTAAAAATAAATTATGAAGTTTGATTCTTAACATATATTTTTTTAATTGAAAAAATTGAAGACAAATCAAATTATATGTTTCAAACCATGTTTGGGGTTGACAAGAGGCAACTTTAGGATTATAGATCAGGTGGGTTGACCTAGTTTTGATAGGGTAACCCATATTTTTTTTTTAAAAAAGTTAAAATGACATCATTTAGTTTTGATTGCATTTAACTGATTGCATGTCAAACTTGGTTTTTGATAAGCTCATACTAAGTAAATTCTTCCTCTATTTTTGTTTAAACCCAGCATAACCTAGGTCTTAGGTCAACTTTTGAGGTCGGGTTGGATTTTAAAACAATGGATCAAATTATTCTCTTTGAAATATCATGCAACTAAAAAATGTAAAAAAAAAAAATCAATATTTATTAAAAATAAAATAAAGCTAATTTAATAGAAACAACTAATGAAAAGTGAAAAAAAAAACCAAGAAACCAAAATTAACAAGCCAAGTGTGTGAAAAAAATAAAGCAAGCTTAGGCCTAGAGCCTAAGCCTAGACCTGTTCCCCCCCCGCCCCAAGAGTGATCAATGCATCATTAGGGAGTTTTGGCCAAAAACTTTATTTTCAATCATTTTTAATCCAAAAACACCTAATATACACCATAAAAACTTATATAAACTACTTATCAACCCCAAAATACCTCGAAGTCACTCAAAGTGATAAAACATAAATTAATCAAATATAAAACAAATTCTATATAGAACAATGTTTACTTTTTTTAGGCATGTCAATAGGAAGAAACCACTACCATTTAACTCTCCAAGTCGAATGGAATCTGTTGACATTAAAAATGGCTAGTTTTATCACCAAAAAGATCTTTTATCAATTTTCTCTTTGGCTATTTTTTAGTAAGTTTTTCTCTCATCTCTCAAACTCAAGAACTAAAATGTTAATAAAATAAGATTTTGGATCAAAATTAAAATTGAAAAAAAAAAACTAAAGGGACATCAAAGTAATTAAAAGGAAAGTAGGTGGAATGTATATAACTTTTTTGGTGAATTTGAGATTGGCCATTGGATTTCTTTTTATTTTAAACTTTGGTTCTCTTTTGTTAAATCTTTCTTTCCTTAATAAATTGATCATTAATTTGGCATAGAAGGTTACAATTAAAAAAAACACGGAGGGTGAAAATGAAAAAAAAAAGAGGATTATTATGGATGACTATAGTCCTTTACCTAGGTGTTTTAGTATATTTTATAATTGTAATAACTATTATTGTTGACAATAAGCTTGTTAGCAAGTGGATATGTGACATTTGAAATATAAGAAATTCAAAATTGATGTTTGAGACAATAAGGCAATTAGTAATGTCAATTTGAAATGGCCAAAACTTTTGGAACACTTACTAGGTTCTCGGTGGAGTAGAATGCATACCAAAGATTTTTCTTGCTTAGTTTTATCAAAGGATATAGAATCCTTATAGTGCTACTTGTGATATAGGACTAAATAAGATTTATTGTCCTAATTAATAATTTTCTAGTTTAGGATTGATCAGTTACTTATCTATTTTGGAGGACAAGAATTAGGTCTTAGAGCTATTTTAAAAGAAAAATTCATTTATAATTCTTTGGCTAACCTTGATTCACAAATTCGATAAGAAGCTTTGTTGCACCAGATATCATGAGGCCCCACTCTCTTTTCTAAAAGGAAGTTTTTGGGTTTGAGAGGGGGAAAAGGTATGAGACATGTATCACCTAATATTATAGTCACTAAGAATCATAACCGAGTTTTCAAATTTAAAGTAAAAGACTTTTTGAGCTAAAAGAAAGATATTATAACCTTAGACCATTCTACATAAGGTAAGTTGTTAATGCAGAAAAAAATCAAAAAAGATAATAATAACACAAATAAAATATAAGATTTGATAAGCAATAAAAGTTACAGAAATAAACCCTAAGTTCATAGTTTTATTCTCTAAAAACAAATCTAATGAAACTTGTCTCCTTAGAAATTAAGCTAATTTCTTTCCCTGCATCTTTATCATTTTTTTCAATATATTGAAAAGCTTTTTTTTTTTTTTCCTTTTAGATGCTTCTTGTTTTTTCATCAAAACATCTAAAATCATTTTTTTTTTACCTTTTCTAGTACTTATTGGCATGACTCTACATCTTAATGAGTGAATATACCTGACAAAGAGTAAATTTTAGGTGAATATACCTATAGACTTACTTTGTGTGTGTCACCTTTTTAATCGACCAACCATAACGATGTCAACCTTAAGGAAAAAAGAAAAATTTTCCAACCCAAAAAAATAAATAAAATTGTGCAACGGGTTCAACTTTCCTTTTGAGGTTTTTACATAGTTATTTCGATGTTTTTATGGGGGGATACTTTCAGTTTTACAAACATTTTTCATTATTCAGAATATATAGATCTCAATTTGGACACTTCAACCCTCATAACATGTCATCAATCTTGGATTCTGAACTACATGATCATTTACTTGCCGACTTCTTACAAGTTCCAAAGGTTACCCACTAAGATTCCTGCCTCCTCTAGTTTTATATATTTAGGAAAAGTCAAAAAATAAATAAAAGGAAAAAGAGGGCGTGATTAGTGAGATTCTCGTGTGCTAAGTGACGCGTTCCTTTTTATAGTGTGGGAGATGGTCTGATACAACTTATAAGATTATAAAACTTCAAAGAAGTTTTCTAGTAAATAAGTAGGTATTTTGTTTTTATTATTTTTATTTTGTGGGTTTAAAACTTGAGCTTAACCCATTAAAGAATTTATTAAAATTTTCTAAATATATTAGGCTAATGTACTAGATGTATCTTTAAAATTGTTCCGAGAAAAAAAAATTAATTTTAATTAATTCACAAACTAATTCGGGGATGTTCTTTATTGTTTTTTTTTTTAAAAAAAAAAGAGAAAGATTATAATTTTGACTTGAGAGTAATCACAATTGGTAGGTGACAGATGACAAAGCCATAAATTTTTATACAAACCTTCATTGTCAAAGGAGTTGGGATGATACTTGGGATGGGTTTCTTCTTTTTATCAGCCGATTCATTAGGTTTTCACTTCTTCCACTATGGATTTATGAGCATCAAAAATCTAGTCAGCGGTCACCAAACTAGATTTTGGAGGTTGGTGAAGTGGAAGGCATCTACTGCCATAGCACATGATCGTTATAGTTGTTATTTTTTAAAATTTATTTTTAATATTAATATATTAATATATTAAAATGATATAAAATTAAATAAAAATAATAATTTATATCTTTTAAACACAAAAACAAATTAATATTAATCTTAACACTTGCAAAATTAGAGCATTTACTGAACACTTTATTAAACAAATAATTAAAAGGTACATGTTTAACTATTTACTAATGTATTAATTAATGGTTACGAGTTTGAGTTTTTTTAAAGTCATTAGAGATTTACATGATCGTTAATTTCAGGGTCCATAAGATTAGTCAGGATATGTGCAAACTTATCCGAATACCCACATTAAACCAAAAAAATAAATAGATATATATCAGCATGGCGAGGGAGCCAGGAAAGGTTTTACTAGGGTCACTCCATGACTATAGTGTCTTTGACATTGCGTTTTGGAAGAGTTTTTGAAAGAAAAAAAATATATTTTTAATTTTTTTGTTTTAAATTAATAGTTTTTTGATGTTTTTAAATCATTTTGATGTGCTATGTCAAAAATAATTTTTAAAAAATAAAATAAAATATTATTTTGATGTGTTTTGAAATGAAAATCACTTTAAAAAGCCATCGCTATCACACTCCCTAACACACAATAAAATATATTAAATTACAATAAAAATAAATAAAAATAAAGTCATCAATTACTAGAATAGTCAGAGAAAATGAAAGGCTAACTTAAAAAGAAGAAAGTACAAGAGGAAGGATCCAAATGTAAACTTGTTGTTAAGAAAGAACCATTCAATTTTTCACATCCTTCTCTTATCACACTTTTCATATGAGATCTTCTCTCTTATCATTAAATTACACACTACGCAAATTTTGTGATTTTAATTTTTTTTAATGACAAACTTACTTTTAATCCTAACATTTTTTTTTCAAGAGACACGTGGCTGAAAAAATGTGTAATAGGAATGAAAAACAAATTACAATAAACAAATCGGTGAAAATTTCTATTTTCTTCATACTGCCAAATATAGCTTTAATATTTACTTACAACTCATATAAAAAATGCTTCATATTATTAAGAACTAAAAGGAAATAAAAATCTACCATGGGCCCAATGAATGGAGACATTTTATTTACCAAGTGTGATCTAATTCACGGAAGTCACGTTAAGGACACGAGTTCAGCTAAAAAAAAGCAAACCCAGAAAAGGAGACAGTGGAAGGGTAGGTGGCCACAAGACACAAACTTTTCCTTGTCAAAACTACAAACCTAACCCTCAGGTCTTGGTGTCCCTCGTCTTTTGGGTCCCACCTTTCAATCCCCTGAACTCCCTCCCTGCCCTCCATCGTTTACCTCTGTTTGGTTTTAAAAATATTTTTTATTTAAAAATATATTTTTTAATATTATTGTATTAAAATAGTATAAAAACATTAAAAAAAATTAATTTAAAATAAAAAATAGATTTTTACAATTTTAAATTTGCTTTTCCTAATCCCCCCTTCCGTTAATTCCTATGCTTGAAACTCAAGTCGAGATCTTCTTCCCACGAGCCAGCAGAAAATAAAAATAAAACTGATCCATAAGACATATTTGTCCCTCATCTATCATGCGATCCTCATGTTTGTTCCCTAACAAAATAAATTCTCAATTGGATCCCTTATCTTTTATTTATCCATCAAATTTAGCCCAATTAACGAACCGTTTAAATTTATGGAAAGAAACATAGGTCCTCTTCCCTCTCTGAATTTCAAGGAAAACATGTTTTAAGACAAGGGTCAATTGGGTGATGTCCAATGGACGAGGGACCCGGTTGTGATTGTTTTTGTTTAAGGACCTAAATTAGAACTGAATTGTAGTTGGGGGATCAATATACTTTTTTGTCTTTTCGATGGGATGTGCTCGTTTTAATCCTTTTGTTCTTAAGGAATATTAGAGAATATGCTTATCAATAACAATCTGCAAATAACGAAAACTATAAGGAAAATTAATAATTAATTTTAGAAAAAATAATAATCAAAAGGAGCCGTTGCACCGAAAAAAGAAAAAAGAAAAAAAAACAAAGAAAAGGGAAGGACAAAAAAGTAAAAAGAGAGGAAGAAAAATGTTAAAGAGACTACTCGAAAAGGAGGGAGACGTGATATCCAACGGCAGCAGGGCGTTACGTGGAAAAAAAGCCAACAATTAGCGACAATTTCGATGCCCTCACTGACCTTTCTTGCTACTCCTATTTAAAAATCTAAACCCTCACAACCCCCTTTCATCCCTTCCCACATCGCCTCCCTCTCTTTCATTGATCTCCCCGAACTCTTCTTCCTGCAAAAATGTCTTGCTTCAAGAGCAAATACGCTGGTAATCCTCCTCTCCTATTCCTTCTTGTTCTAAAATCGTGCTCTAAAACGTATTTTAATTTAGTTTATTTTTATTTCAGATCTGTTAATTAAATTTAGCCTACTTCCATTTTCAACATGATATAAAGATTTACGTGTTGTGGTTAGGTTCTTGCTGTCTCTATTGTTGTTTTCGAATCTAGAATTGATCCGATCTGATTTCATGTTCATTAGTATCTCTTTATTCATGTTGTCCGTCCGTCGCATGTTTTGTTTTTGAACGTTCAGTTTGGACAATCAGATCGGGTGTTTTCTATTTTATTATTATGATCTAAGGTTTACAGATCTGTTTTTCCCATTACTCCAGTATGTTTCTAATTTAAATTTAGATACGAGTTACAGTTTTTTATCTAATTGTCTGTTTTATTAATTATAAATGATTAAGAATTGTTTGATTCCTCAGATTTACATTTATAAGATCGTTCTTTCGATTTTCCACTTAATATAGACTTAATGATCTGTTAATTCTGCAGATGAACTCATTAAGAATGCTGCCTACATTGGCACCCCTGGGAAGGGTATCTTAGCTGCTGATGAGTCAACCGGCACAATTGGCAAGCGTCTATCCAGTATTAATGTTGAGAATGTCGAGGAAAACAGGCGAGCCCTTCGTGAGCTCCTTTTCTGCGCCCCTGGTGCTCTTCAATACCTCAGCGGAGTTATTCTCTTTGAGGAAACTCTCTACCAAAAGACTGCATCAGGTACCGATGTTGATCTGCTTTTCTCTTTCCAATTTCCGCTGTGTTTTCTGTTTTTGTAGCCTGTTTTCCTGTGTATTATAAGCATTTCATCTCAATTGTTTTGTGCTCAGGCAAGCCCTTCGTTGATGTCCTGAAGGAAGGTGGTGTTCTCCCTGGTATCAAGGTTGACAAGGGTACCGTTGAGCTTGCCGGCACAAACGGTGAGACCACAACTCAGGGTCTTGATGGCCTTGGCCAGCGCTGCGCAAAGTACTACGAAGCTGGTGCACGTTTCGCCAAATGGCGTGCTGTGCTCAAGATTGGTGCCAATGAGCCATCTGAGCTGGCCATCCATGAGAATGCCTATGGTTTAGCCAGATATGCGGTCATCTGCCAGGAAAATGGCTTGGTCCCCATTGTAGAGCCTGAAATCTTGGTTGATGGTCCTCACGATATTGAGAAGTGTGCCGCAGTAACAGAGCGTGTTCTTGCTGCATGCTACAAAGCTCTCAATGATCACCATGCCATACTTGAGGGTACTCTCTTGAAGCCGAACATGGTTACTCCCGGATCAGATGCTCCCAAGGTTGCACATGAGGTTATTGCCGAGTACACAGTCCGTGCACTTCAACGTACCGTGCCCCCTGCAGTTCCTGCTATTGTATTCTTGTCCGGTGGCCAGAGTGAGGAGGAGGCCACCCTCAACCTCAATGCCATGAACAAACTAAACACCAAGAAGCCATGGTCTCTATCCTTTTCCTTTGGACGTGCTCTTCAGCAGAGTACCCTCAAGGCCTGGGCTGGCAAGCCGGAGAATGTGGGGAAGGCTCGTGCTGCATTGCTTGCCAGATGCAAAGCTAACTCAGAGGCAACTCTCGGTACGTACAAGGGTGATGCCACTCTTGGTGAGGGTGCCTCAGAGAGCCTCCACGTCAAGGACTACAAGTACTAAGAAGTCCCGTCATTTCAAAGTTCCGGAGAGTTGCTATCTCGCCATAGTTTTAGCTTTCTTTTTTCTGTGATGCTTCTCGGATTTTGCTTGGAACTAAGATAATAAAAGGATGAGGAAAAACACTGGGGTGTCGAGCTTGAATGGCTTTGATCACTACTGTTTATGTTTTGTTTTCTAAAATTCGATTAAGATTATGATTGTATTTTGTTGCAATTGAAGTTTTTCGCATTTCTTCTTCATGCAAGGTGTGTGATTCTCGTCAGCCTTTTTTTTTTTTTTTGGCATTAGAAAGCCGTAAGCTCCAATTATTTTTATATATGTATTTTTATTATTTTAATATACTGATATAAAATTAATTTTTTTAAAAAAATTTAAAACCCACTAGCAAAACTTCACTGAGTAAGAATGTTGTGTTATCGATCATTTGATTCAGCTGTTAGAAAGGTTGTAAATTCTGTTTTGTTTTATTTAGGTTATAAATTTTGTTTTGTTTTATTTGAAATGATCGAAACATTTCATACTAATTTAAAAAAACAAAACAAAATAAAATGATTTTCATCTTATTTTAAATCTCGGTGTGTTCTGGATTTTTCGGTTAAATTTCAGCTGAAACGTTTTATATATTTCGTTTCGTTCTTGAAAAGTCATTCAATTAAATTGAATCTTGTTCAATTTAATTAATTAAACCTCCCAAATATAAAAAAGTTTTTTTTCATTATTATTTTTAATAACAATGATATTAATAATAATATTGAAAATTATTGTTACTATTTTCATTAACAATGATATTAATTTTTTAAAATTAGATTTATCACTAATATATATGGTTTATATTCATGTTATTTTTTTTCATGTTTATACTTTGTAGGAATTTAAGCAAAACAAGAGATGCTTTAGATTCTATTAGCCTTGATAACATTGACTTAACTTTATATTTAAAATATTTGTATTAAAACATTTTACTTTCATAATATTTTGATATTTTACTTAAGTTGAATGATTTTAAGTTAAAAGATCTATTTAATCTTTGACTATTTAGAAATATTTTAAATTTTGAAATTATATTTATTTGGCATTGTGTTTGTATTGCATAATTTATAATTAATTTATCTTGAATTTGAATTATGTTTGTTGAATATATATATATATAAATAATACAATCCCGAAACGGCTCGCCGAAACACTCCGAAACTGAAACATTCCATTCCAATTGAAAAAATAAAACACTTACCGAAACGGAATTGACAACCTTGATTGTAAGAGTTTGAGATTAAGGAGTTTGTTCTCCTTGTTGTTTTAGGTTCGTTTTAGATTTGAGCCTTATACTTGCTAATATAATAGTAATTGAAGACTTGTATGGTCGTTAATTTCAGAGCTTGTAAAATTAATTACGTTAATTAACTCGGATATCCGTGTTAATAATAATAATAATAAAAGAATGTTTTGTTATCATATATTGAACATTTGTCTTCCCACAGATCAAGCCCCACACACTTTAACAGTAACCTATGAAAATTCACATGAGATGCCGTGAAACCAAAAGAACAAAAAACAAAGAGCACTGCCATAACGAGACCACCCTCTTTAAAGAGAAAGAAGGGTTCAACATTTCTCTTGTCTATAATCAAAGACAGTGAATTCTCATCTGGTTGATTTGCAGTAGTAATTGCAGGGAACTGGGATGTTCTTCAACACAAAATGGCAACACTTAACATACTTGTTAGAGTCTCATATTTTTTTTATTATTATTAATGTTGGTATTCGGGTCAGCTTATGTGCATCTCAACTGATCTCATAGACTTGAAGTTAACGATCATGTAAGCTTTTAGTGACTCTTAAATTTATAAAAATCGAATTAAAATTTTTTAAAAAATAAATTTAAAATTTAAACAGTTAAACTATAATTTTTATAATTCATAATTTTATTTCTAGTAACAGCAAGGACTTTGATTGCCTGATGATGCTGATCAGACAGAACAAAAATGTCTACTGAGAGAGACAGAGGTGTTGTGTTTGTTGTCAGAATCAAAGCTACGATTTTATATTTGGTAAAAATCTAAGACGACTAAAAAGGAAAAACCCCTAAGAAAACGAAAAAGAAAGGAAAAATAATGGTACGTTCGGTGTTGGGTTTCAAATTGTGGGCTTATTTACATTTATGGTGATTAGACCTCAGTCTTTGAGCCTTTCAACTGTTATAGGGAATTTATAGATGACATACAAAAAAGTGTTTGCAATTTAGAGTTCGGATCACCCGAACGCATGCACACCTTTAAATTCCGTTTCTATTTTATTTTATTTAAAACAAAATATTTTAGTTTTGAAGTGTTTTGCCATATTATTTTGAAATTGTAATGTTCATATATATATATATATATAATTTAAAATATTAATTCAATAAACAAAAAATTAATTCAAATACAAAAAAAAAATTTAAATTATGTAATTTAAATTTCAAACACAAGTAAAAAAAGTGGGAGTTAAAAAACTATGACCCAATCAACTCGACATATCTAAAAACAACCTAAATAAATGATAAAAATATAATTTGACTCATATTTAGATGACACATATTGGATCGATCTGGATCAACTTCAGCTAACCTTTCAAATCCACTGCCTGGATAATGAAACCTTGATAAACCCAAATAAAACATATCAAAATAAATCATGAAATTCAATTCCCAATAAACTCTTTGTTGAATGATGAAATTGATAAAAATTTAATCTAAAAAGAGAGCACAATAAAATAACCTAAGTCTACCCGGTTAACTTGCGAAACCTGTGACTCGGGTCATAAAACTAGAATAATTTCATAGAAAACAAATGAAACAAATGACAAAACTTAATTTATTCCAGTTTGTTCTATTTTTTAAATTGAAACCAGATATATCAGCCATTCAAACGAAACAGAACAAAATTGACAATCTTGACGCACACAGATTTTGACCTAAGAAGATTACATAGATACATTAATATAACACAATATATATATATATATATATATATATATATATGATGGCATGTTAATAAAAATTATAACTATAATATATTTATACATACGAACTTGGTATTTTTTTTTAAAAAAATAATGAGGATTAAAACTAATTACAAAGTAACTAAAACTAGATTGGTGGTTAACGTATTGTTGCATTGCAATCAGGGCTTAATTTTTTTCTTTTACACAAAAAAGAATCCTTATGCATTATTAGCGTGTTTTAAAGAAGTAAAAAAATTTATAACTCAAGTCATCAAATCGACTGAGTTCAATAAGCAAGTTCTATTCAATTATATAATAATAAAAATAAACAACGACATTGAATCAAATGAAATAAATAAATAAATTATTCATCACAATAGCATACACAAAAATAATACTTGACAGTATTATGAAAACTTTCCTTGTCAATATTCTCAAAAGTTTCTACAATCTAAAATATTAAAGAATTATATGGAATTTAATAAAATAATATTTAAAATATATTTTTCAATTAATCTAAGAATAAGAAAAGACAACAACCAACAAAATATTAAATGACAATAATTATAAAAATATTATTTTTTAAAAAAACCGATCCAGAAAAAAAATTCGAGTCAACTCGGCTCAACTTGTTAAACCCATGACATAAGTCATGAGGACATAATAATCCTGTAGAAATCATACGAAAAAATTATGAAGTCCAATTCCAAGTCAAACCAATATCAGATGATGAAATTATTTTTTAAAAATAATTAAAAAAAAACAACTCGAATCAACCTAGGCTAGGTTGTCAAACATGTGTCCAAGGTTGTGAGGTTAGGAAAACTCCATGGAAAGTAAATTGAAAAAGCAATTATGAATATTGTAGATTTTTTTTTAGGAAAGTTTAAGGTTAGATAGCAATATATACTTTTTTGTATATAGTTTTCTCATAATTATGAACACTAATTGATGTATGAATTGATTGTTAAGAAAACTTTTTACTAGGACACGAAAAACAAGGAGGTGGCCAGAAAAGTTTGGAAAAACCACAATGCAATTAGGAAAGTATCAAGCAACAAAATGTTATGTTATTATAAATTTTTAATCTTTTATTTTTTTTTACATAATCTTTGTTTAACAAGTTTTTGTATCAAGTTATGTGATTTATGGTATGATACCAATAAATATGCAATGTACGCACCTGCTTCTAATGACTTATCGTCAGAAAATCATAGACCGAGGCACATCTTGGATGATAATTGAGAGAGTTTCAAAAATTTATGGCATCATATGAATTTAGAAAGAGCTCACAATTCGAGTCTCAAAACAGAAACATATAAACTCATGGTTTGACAAACAAGCACACAGAGAGATTGCTTGCTCATTCAATTATTTTTCTTCAGTTTTTAATTTAATTTTTCATTTGTGATACTTTTTTACATATTGTTTATTTTGCAAGAACAAAAGCTTGGGCAGGGACAATCTCCAATGGATTTGTATGAGAAAATTAATACAAGGAAGAGAGATAAAAGGAAAGAGATGAACATGTTTGTTATACGTTTTTATATAACTTTTTTTAATTAAAATTAATGTTTATTTGCATCATTAATATGAATTTTGACTTTTGACTTGTTTTTTTTTTATATGAGACATACAATGCTGACATGGTTGCCAAACATGGAAAACACGTTTCCACTTATGCTTCTTACGATCCTTAATTATGGTTGGAGGCTTGGACAACTAATGGATTCGATTTGAATTAAGTTAATGGTATGCCTATGGCATTGGCCTGATATATAAAGGTGGCTTGTAATATTTCAATGATAGGCATACAACATTTTGATCCAAGCCAAACATTATTGACCTTTAAGGAGACGATCTGAGATAAGGTTCTAGAACAATTGATTGAAATAAGGATGCAACTGAAAAAAGAAATAAGAGCAGAAGTAGAACAAGAAAATAATATAAAATCAAAGGAAATACATGCATATTTGGCTTTATATTTCTCCCCTCCTAACTTTTTTGGTTCAGGATGTTTTCCTCCCCTTACTTTTTTAGAAATTTTAATCTGTTTGATTTTTTTGTATAGAATTCATTTTAATATAATTTTTATTTATGAAACTCATTTTAATATTGTTGAACAAGATTGTTGTTGCTGTGAGTTTCATGATTATAATAACTAAACAACACAAAAAAATGTGACATTCTGATAAAAAAAGCCAACGAAATTGACTATTCCATCAACAATTTTGTCAGAAATGCTAGGTCACATTTCGCCGAAAATTACAAAGAGTTTTGAAATTCTTAATAATATCATTGACGACATATTTCGTCGGAACATTCTATTAGCATTTTCATTAGAAGTGTTTGCTCACATTCCATTGGAATTGGTGATGGAATATTTTCACCGAAATATTTCATTGACTACTAAAGTGTATTTTCGATGGAATATGTAATGAAATATCCTGTCAACAGCTAAGATTTTCATCAGAGTTCTCAATGGAATATGAGCTGTAAAATCTTATTTTTTAGTATGAATATTTCATCGACAATCTTGTAAAAAAAAACATTGCCAATAAAACCCAAATCTCTGAGGAGCATATTTTCAATAACATATTTCCCTAAGAGACTCCGTCTGTATAATGATTGCAAACTAAAAATTCTCTTTACATCAATGGAATAGTCCCTCGGAGTTTTCTAAACTTCTGGTGGTGCTCCTTTTTGTGCCATGACTCAGGATAGACTCCAATTACGATATGGGATGCTCAAGGAGGGTGGATGACCCACCAAGACCTGGGCTGGGCTTTGCCTTGTATCTCGTGTCAAGACTAAAAAGGGCAAGTAACTTCAAATTACTAAACCAATCCTGAGCCCATTGATGGATTGCTTGGTCTGGGCCCAAAAATGAGGATGCTAAGTCCAGACCCATCAACATAGGGCAAGTAACTTCAACTTCAAGAACCAATCATGCTAAATAAAAATAAATTTTTGTGCGACAAAAAGATCCATTCCCTGAGCAATGGGTTCTGAAGCTGCAGATTCTTGTCTGTTTCCATCTTCATATCTTAATCAAAAACTGCTCCAAGTTATGCTCTCCTGTGTGATCTAGATTTGAAGCAGAGTTTAGACCATTAAAGAAACATTTTAGGAACTTAAAAAACGCACCCACACAAGCTGTCATGTCTGTAAGGATTGCCACAACTATTTTCAAGTAAAAAAGAAAAGTAGAAGGGTCCCAAGAACAATGTCAAAGCTAGCCAATCTGGAAACATGATGCTCTTCCTCTCCAACATGCACACCCACTCTGTACTTTCTGTCAAATGCCAAGCTAGCAATAAAGAAGAAGAAGAAGAAGAAAGTGTTTACTAATGATCTTGATAACAATAATTGAAAGACTAAAAATATTGAATAATAAAAGGAGGCAATAGAACAACGTGGGATAAGAAGATATTGTTGTAAAATGAAGTAGAGTATTGTATGGAGAGAAGATAAGCTCTGGCCTATAAAGAGATTCCTTCTGGGTGCTGAGTACCAAATCTCTTTGCTTTGAATAATGTCTTTATTTTATGGTTGTTGAGGAGCCGCACTCCATATCTGATGCATTGAATGAAGAACTCGGAACTGAAGTGGGGATTAAAAAAAAGGTTTATTTTTTTAAAAAAAATCTTTTTTTTTAAGGAATTAAGCATGATGTCTATCAGAATCCTCTCCCCTCAGTGAACATTTAAAAAGAAAGAAAAACAAATAGGGTTTGCTTATATATATATATATTGATTGATGTGGGTGTTCGGGCTAGCTTGCGTGTATCTCGACTAATTTTACGGGCCTTGAAGTTAACGACCATGGAGTCTTTAGTGGCTTTGAGGTTTGTGAAACTCGAACTGGTGCCTTTTAGGGAGCAAATCTAGGGACTAATCAATTAAACTACACCCCAGAGTTATTTTTATTTATGTTTTTGATCAGTATGTAATCGGGTAACTTCTTAATCAGAGCTTATTGATTGCAAATTTGAGGTAGCTTTTAGTATAAGGTTAAAATTTTAAATAGAAAATATAAGGTTCGATTCGGTTTTTTCAGTTTCAGGCTTATAAAACTGAAACCAAATCCATCGGATTTTTCAAAATTTTAATCGATTTAATCGGTTTTTTTTACAGTTTGATTTTTTTAGTTATTTTGTTTCAGATTTTTCGATTTAATTGGTTTTTTTAATTTTTTTTGTTCACCTCTAATTCCCTCCATACAAGAGGGGAGGTAAATATTACATTTCTTAACAACCTCCTCTCCCTTATAAATGATGTCAAACATAAGTGTAGGGGGTGAAAAGTTACCCTTATATTATTCCCCTTTACCCCATACCAAACATTTTATAAAGGTCAACAGAATTAACTTGTTCATGCAGCTTCAAAAAATTATCAATATAATCCATTTATAATTCAGTCCCTCCATAAATTCTTTGATCATTTCCTTTGTTTTTTTTTAAAAAAATGGAATAGAGAAGGGAAGTAAGTAAGATGGGAAAATTTCATTAAAAAATTTCATTTTGAACAAAAAAACTACTAAATTGAATATTGTTAATGATGATTAATGGACTACTCAATATATTTTGATACTACATGAGCAAATTAGTTAATCTTAGTAGACTATAGGGACTAAGTTATAATTGAGTATCTTAAGAAAAAAGCAATATCAAACCAAATTTATCATTACCTTAAGTTCAATCTATATACTAAAATTTTTTATTTGATCTATAGACGCTATAAATCAAATATATGAATTTTTTTTTTCATATATTTTTTACTAATTTTTTGTCCTCTCATCCATTATAAGATACCAATGCTCCTTGGTCCCACTCAATAAAGTTCAACTTTGCAAGGAACACAATAATTTACATTAAAAGATCAATAATCCTTCATGTTAGAAACAACAATCCCACATGTATTTAAAAATAATAAAAAAATTAACATATAAAACTGAAAATAAATCATCCATCATTAAATTTAATTAACTGTTTAATCTTTTTTTAATGAAACTAAGAATCAACTATCAAATTCAATATGGTAATGAAACTATTAAGAACCAACAACATTGTCAAGATATATGAAAAAGAAAAGAATAACCCATCAAGCAAAATGTTTTCTTTTTGTCCAAAGTTTAAATCATTGTTTTTTTATAAATATTTATTTTAATTATAAAAAAACAAAATATAAAAAATATCTATCTAGCAACATCACATGGGAAAATTACAAAGACAGAAACTAAAATAATATCGGTTTTTACTATGCATTATTAACTATACATTTGCCTAAATTCACTATGAATGGTGTTATTCCATGAACAATGCTATTTTTAAAATATTTATTTTTTTCATAGAATTTTAATTTATTTTTCAATTTTATTTTTGATTATTTCGCTGATGATATTTTAGATGTTGAGATTTTCTTTTCTTTGAATATTCTTATGAATTTAAGATGTTTGATAAATCTTTAAAATCTAGTCAGAGATCTATTTAATTTAAGGGTGAGAAAAAAAATAAAAAAACCGATTAAACCGAGAAAATTAGAAAAAAAATAATCGAAAAAATCAAACCGTGAAAAAAACCGATTAAAATTTTGAAAAAATTGACCAATTCGGTTTCAGTTTTATAAGCCTGAAATTGAAACAATTGAACCAAATCCAAACCGAAAAAACCCGAGTCAAACCAGAAAAAACCTAGATAAATCGAAAAAAAACGAGCCAAACAAAAAAAACCGAGTCAAATCAAACAGTTTTGAACCGGTTTTTGTCCTAAAAAACTGAACCTAACCAAACTGAAACTAGTCGGTTAAACCGCTTTTGGTTTTTATAAAAAAACATTTCGGTTTGATTTTTTGTTTTTGATAAAAACCAAACTGAGCTGAAAATGATCACCCTTAATTTAATTAAATAAAATTTAATTTGAAGATATAAAAAACAATCCAAAGAAAAGGATCAAATTGATTTGATGATGATCTTAGTATGTTTCTTGATTTTTTTAAAGGTGTTTTCAGGTTGAAAATAAGGATATTAGTATGTTTCTTGATTTTTTTCAAGTGAAATGGTTTAAAAAATAGGTTTATGGATTCCAAATAGGTTTATGGTTGTAATCAGTTAACAATACGTAATCTAATAATGTTAATAACTTGTCATTTGTTTTATTAAAAAAATAGAGAAGAAAGTCAATCATGCAAGGCTAGCCAGCCATGCACCCCTAGACTTTTTTGTGTTAGGCTATGCACACTAGCCCACCCTTTCAGGTCCTTGATCTCTTTTCACATTACTCTTCAGTTCTTTTTTATTTTCTCTTAATATTTGAATAAAATTTATTATAAATAAAATAATTAAAATTATATTTAAAAATTATTTAATTAAATATCATTCAATTTTTCTATATTTTTTAAAATATGATTATAGCCTTTTTTAATAATATTAGCAATCATTTCATTAATTATCATATATTAACCTAATATGCAAAATTTGTTAAGATCATCAATATTAAAAAAAAAATTATTTTTTTATTATTTAGTAATCATTTAATATTAATTATTTATTTTTTCTTTTAATTCCATACAAGATGCCGATAAGAGTAATTCATCTAGCAAAGTATATTTTTTTTTTCAATTTAAATAATTTCTTCGTACAAATATTTATTTCAATTATAAAAAACTAAATAAAAATAGATTTTGATAACAGACTGAGTGTATATGTTATAATAAGAGGTAGATATCTTAACCAAGCAGTAGGGAGGGTGGCTTTTCAGTTTCTACTCTAGAAATAGACTTCCGATCTACTAAGATACCTATGATTATTATAGGCTATAATAGCAAAAATAAATATTTTTTAGGGTCAATTTCGACTTTAATCATCAATCTATGTAGTGCCATGTATACGTGAAAAAAACACAGACACCTGTAGATCTCCACTTAATAGTAAACTGTAGACAACAAGGAGGACCATCACCTCTTTATCTCTTGGGTGTTCGACAAGTGTCATTTTGGATCCTATGTTATTAAATTTAATTGTTAATAATTCTATTGATTGATGTGCAATCAAATAGATCATAGCCATGGAGAATCAAATTCTGTTTTACGATTTGCTTGAAAAATTTGATAATACCCTCCATCATCACCTATATATATATATAAACTTTAATTTTTATGTTATTTTTAGATAATATTTTAAATATGTTTGACCTTGTATAATATTTTTTTTCTTTTATTTTACTCAGTCAATTTAATATGCATATCTATTTTTATCATTGTTTTATTGAATAAATAAATTTAGCAAATATAACTAAGTAAATGTCTCATTTTACAAGATAAAATATATATCTTGATCTACATCTGTCTCTCAATTTTTTTAGTTTTAATTTTTGGTATCGTTTATAAGTTTTTTTTAATTTATTAACACATATAGTTGTCGAATTATTTGCTTACATACATGCATAAAATTTTCAATTTTCTACAAATAAAAGTGTTGAAAGAGTCTATTTATATACTTTTTTTTGTTGAAAAAAAAAATAGCTCACGACAAAACGAAGGTCACATCCAACAAACATATAAAAGCATTGCTCTTTTATATCAATCATTGGAGATATAAAGACATTATACTGTGGATTGTTGTAGTGCAGTAATGAATTTGCCCTTTGAAAAGAATTTTGGTTGCCCTAGTTCTGAGGGTAATTTTATCTTTTCAAAAACACCAATTGGTCATTAAAATATTGTCAGGGGTTACTTTGGTCTTTTCAATTTTTTAAAAACAGTACAATTACCTATTTTCCCCCATGCTAAAAAAAACATAATTGATATGCAAGGGTGTTTACGCCTTTATATTTTTTGCAGGATTATGAAAACACCTTTCTATCCTTACATTATGGAAACAATAACGAAAGGATCCAGGTGCAATTTCATTTTTTCATGTTGGTTTTTTTTTTTTTTTTTGAATGCCAAAATCATAAGTGGTGCTTTGAACTTTTTACCTTGATTAATTAATCAAAGAACATTTGGTGTGTGGGATGCATCTGTGACCTTATTGTGGTGCATGTAATGTATTCCCGTGGCCAAATATGTTGTTCCACCATGTAATTAGAAGCGCCGCCTCGCCCATTTTCTTATGGTGCAACACGTGGTGGTAGTCGATGGATTGCTTTTCGTCGATGATCGTTTTTTTTTTTGTCATTCTTACTTTTCTCTCTCTCCTAGCAAAAGTGCACACTTGTCCTCTTTTCTTTTCATTTCTCAATTTTAGTCCTTAGAATTTTTATTACTTAGTTTAGTCCTTGGCTATTTTGGAAAAGTTTTTGATGTTTTCAATTTCATTATTGAATTACAATTTGTCATGAATTATTATTCGATCCTTATTTTTTTTACTTCTAACTTTTTTTCCTGAATTTTTTTAAAAGTTTTGTTATTTTCAATTTCATCATTCAATCAAAGTTTATGTTATTTTTTTTTTAATTTAGCCTTCATTCTTTTGATTAGTTTTTCCTTTTGTTAATTTTTTTCTTTTCAATTTAACACTCTAATGTTAATTTTTTTGATATCCTCTAATTTATTTTTATTTTGATTAATTCTCTGACTTTTGATGCCCTTATTTTTTTAATTATAATTTTTTATATTATAGATTTTTTCCTAATTTACTCCCTTGACATTTGATACGAAGTTCTATATAAGGAGTGGCCTACTAAAAATTTTATAGCCTGAAGTAGTAAATTGGAGCATTCTTATTTTTAATAAAAGTGGAAAAAGGTCAACAGTAGGTGATTTTAAAATTTTCGGGTATATTGCATATGCCTATATTCCATATTGGAAGAGGAAAAATACTTTATGATAAAAGAGAAAAATATATATTTTTCTTGTTTTATTGACTATTTAAAAGCTTATAATCTATATAATATTAGCATAAAAAAATTTGTTATTCAGGCGTGATGTTTTTTTTTTTGAAGGCTTGAGTATGTTTGGCAGGTTGACAGCGGTTGCTTTTCAAATAAATTTTCGTGCCGAAATGCATACCAATGATGTTTTTTCATTTTTTAAAAATTATTTTTGACATCAGCACATCAAAACGATTCAAAACGTACAAACTGTATTAAATTTTAGCTAATTGTTTTTTTTGAATTTTGTGGGAACGCGGTTTCAACCGCGTTCCCAAACACTTCCAAAGTCTAGACATGGAGTAATAATGGTGTTGAATAAATAATTCTAGTGGATTTAAATGGTGAAAATAATGAGAAAAATAAAAAACCTATAAAAGATGCATAACAACTAGTAAATGATTAAAGCACACTAATTGTAATATTAACAAATGATGAAAAAAAGATCACAACATGTTATAAAATAATCTGTATGGATGAGTGATTATAAGATAATTGAAATTGATCAATTTAATAACTCATTTACTCATTTATTTATTTATATTTAGATCGTAATTCTATAACTTTTAAAGGCCTATGATGATTGAGTTTGATATATAAAGTTACATTAACACATATTTTTTTTTTTATCTTTGAAGTGGTTCAGTCTATTGTTGGAATTTTTATTTCTCAAACTATTATATAGAAGAAATTTTAAATCATTTTTTAAATAAATAATTATAATTCGTTGAGTAAATATCAGTGACTTGAGAAGTTAGATATGAAATTCAATAAACATCATCATGGACAAATAAATTTAATAAAATAAAAGAGTTGATACACAAGATTTAGCGAAATCCTATCTATTTAACTAATCAGAATAACTTTTTTCAAGTTAGTAATAGAGTTTCAAACATCAAACTTTTGATGATTTGTTTGAGTCAGACTAACATGCGTATGCTTCTGAAGCTTAACCTACACCATGTCTCTAATATTGAATCATCTAGCTTGTTCTAAATGTAGATTTCTAATACAAAATCATCCTCTCTCTATCTTACAACCACAGGTCAACAACCACAAATGAAGATTCCTTAGGAAAATAGGGCAGATGCAAGTGTGGAGAATAACCATACAAGGCCTGAAATAAATCATCTAGTAAGAGGCAACCACTTAACCCATCCAAGAGGTTGTCATCTTGTCACGCAACATAAATAACACTAAATGCATTTGTTAACCACTTCAGAATAGTGCAAACTAACCCCTAGTAGAGCAAACAATTCTTTTCAAAAAGAGCTTAAGACCACAGGATCTCTATTCGAAACAATAAAGCTAGGTAAACTATGAAGCTTGAAAATCAAGTCTATGAAGAGCTAAGCTACTAACTAAGTGGAATATGGATGGGAACAAGACAAGAAGTTGGCATACTTAGCGGTGAACAACAACAAAGATAACATCTTTCCCTTTGCATATGAGAAGACCTTCAATAAAATCTGTTGTAATGTTTGTAATTGGGATAGGCAACGAGCATAAGTGTAATGTCGGTGGATATTGCAAACAACCTTTGAGAAGTGAAAAATTATTATCTTTAAAGTATCAATTGCCTCCATTATATTTGCTATATGATTGAAGAATATACTTTTATAATACATCAACGCCTTAAACTTATAAACGATAATTTCTATAATTTTATTAAAAAATTAAATTTTATTTCTGATAAATATAAATAAAAAGCTTGAAGATAAAAATTAAAAGAAAAAAAAGATTATTTCTAATATATTTCTGTAAACATCAAACTGATGCTTGCTATTGCACTAGGAGCTGTTGCACTAGATGTTAAAAGCATGCATGTTTTGGACCTTCCCTTTAACATTCAAATCTATTAATTTGATATTCTTAACATTATAAGGTACAAATAAACCTCTTTAACTTTTTAATATAGAATAAAATTTTCTTTAACTAACTAATATACGAGCTATATTTTAACAAGAAAAAGAACCCTCGTGAAGCCATATTTTAAGATTTATACTGTTGACAAACAACACAAGTCGAATGAAAGATGGAAAGAAGTAGAGGCGAAAACGATAGAGTTGAGGATTACTGGGGTTTCAATTAAGGATTTGAGAGATAGAGTAGGCAAGAGAAGAAAAATGGAGGAGAAGCCAGAGAAAACACTGATGTCCGGTGAAGCAAGATGGTGCTGTACAAAGGCTGCTTCAGAGCTGTAAAACTCACGTCGGGTACTGCTTGATTGAGAGAGTACAGAAGTGAGAAGGAAATAATGAAGGATAGAAGGACGTAGTAATTAAGGAAGACTTGCTATAGCTGATCTAATTATGAAAATTTGCAACTCACCGAACAATTGCAAAATTATTAGCAATCAAATATTCAGTCACAAAAATTGGTTTCAATATAAAGAAATTGATTTTTTATTTATTCGATCGATTGATAAACTGAACTCTTTAACAGAACTGCAACCTGACTGATGACAGTTGCAATTCGTAAGGAAAAAACCGATGAATGATCGGAGATGTGAACGTAGTCTCTTTCATATTTTGAAATCCGATTTAGTGATATCTCTGAACATACAACGAAAAAGAAAAAGAAAAAGAAAAAGAAAAATTGAGTGTACTATGAACAAGATAGAGTTGCAAATAGCTAGACATTGACATTTAGAGATTTTTCTTTCGTAATATAAAAAATGGAGAGATTCTTTCTTTTCACAGGGTAGGCAAAAGAGAAGGATAATGGAGTGGGTTTATATGTCGGCGATGAAAAGGACGGTATAAGTGAAATAAAAAAGAAGAAAAAAAAGAAAGAAAAGTAAATGGTGATAGAGAGTGGATCCCTCAACCTTAGGGTTTTGTACCACAAATAGACTACAACGCGTGCTTATTCTAATCCCAATAAAAAAACAATCAAACATAGGCTTGTCCCTCTTTTCTTACACGGAGATGCCATCACTTCTTTTGTCCTCTCTCTCCACTTTATCTTGTCCCTCTTCTCCCGCATGAGCAATCCACTTGCGAGGGCCAGACCAGTTCAGAAGTAGAGTGTAGCTTGGCCTTTCACCATTGATGAGCTCCAAGAAACTCTTAATTTCTACTTTCCGTCCTTCTTTGTTAACTCTTCTGCCTTCCTTTTTGCTGGATTGGAAGAGTTGACGAGCCTTGATTTGAAAACCATTTTATTTTCTATCCTCTCAATTTTAAACAAAGTTACAACTTAGTTCTTCAACCTCTTATCTTGTTAAAACATCTATTAATCTGTTATGAGTCTCTTATATAATATTTGAGAAACATCTATATGGCACGTAAGAGTTTAAAGAAAACCGTTCAACATTAGAAATATACAGTGATCGATGAGAATAAAGAGATTGAGATATAAAAATGGAGGACTATATTATAATTGTAATAAAAAAACAGGGATTCAAGAATAATTTACTTCAAGATTAAACATAAAATCTTAAAGTTAGCGAAGTTTTAATTATAGTGTAAATATTACGGCTTCGTTTAAAAATAATATTTAAATTCTTAGGATTTAGTCTATTTTTTAAGTCATGGGGAAAATTAGTTAGAAATATTAATTTTAAGATGTTATAAAAAACTAGTCACAAAAGTTTGAAACTCTGAACTCTTTTTTTTTTTTTTTTTTTTCGTTTTTTATGCCTTTTTGGTATTTTTTTTTTGTATTTTTCTTTGTGTTTTTTTTCTTTTAATGAATTTTGTTTTTGTTTAATTTAGTTTGTTAATGTGATTTTTTTATTTAGTTATCAAATTTTCATGATACGAATCTCGAGTTTGACGAGTTAACCCGAATTTTTTTTTTTGCTTTTTAATCAATTTTTTTTGTTTTGTTTAGTTTGTTATTTTTTTCGTTTAACCTGTCGATTTGTTTTTCTATTTAGTTATCGAACTTTCATGACGTGGATCCCAGATTTGACGGGTTAACATGATTTGACGGGTTAACTTAGTTGATTTAGATTTTTTTCTTTTTCCTCATTAGTAACAGTCTTATGTCTTTTGTTTATTTTTTTAATTAATTTTTTTCGTTTAATTTAGGTTGTTAATGTTCAATTTTTTTCTATTTAGTTATCAAACTTTCATGACACGGATCCCGGGTTTGATAGGTAACCTGGTTTGACGGGTTAGCCTAGTTAATTCTGGGTTAACTCGTCAATTTTTTTTCTTCTATTTAGTTATCAAACTTTCACGACACGAATCCAAGGTTTGATGACCTGGTTTAAAGGGTTAACCCAGTTAATTCAAATTTTTTTTCTTTTTAATTAATTTATTTAATTATCATATTTTTATGACATGACCTTGCAGCCGGACCCGCATCCAAGGCTATTGGGTCTGGTATTGCAGCTAGACCTACTGGGTTATACAAGTTTAATGTTATTATTAATATTATAAATATTATTTTTGGTCAAGCGTTACAACCAAACCCAAGATTTATAGATATAGCTTTGTAGAAAGACTTAACACTTTTAAATCTCAGTTTTTTTTTTGATATTTTTTATATATAAAAAAATATCACGCGGAATCGCGCGGATAAAGTAACTAGTTATTCTATTATTGTACGTAGCAAAAGCCTTTTTGGAGTTTAGCCTTATCTCATCAATCTATATATATTTTTATAAGACTATCCACGTAATCTAGTCACAATACATCTCATCAATCGATGGATCATAACCACTTGCAATAGTACTTAAAATAATACTTTAATCTGTGGTTTTATGCATAATTTCAAATAATAATGAAGTATTTAAAAATTATGATAGTAAACTTCAAATGATAGTGAAGTATTTAAAAATTATGATGGTAAACTGTGATGATTTAGCCTTAACTAGATATGTTGTCAGTGTGTTGTCACGGGCTGAACAATTTTTTTAAAAAATTTAAAACATTGATATGTTAAAAAAACATTCAAGTCACAAGTCATTGTTTAAATTGACAATTTAAAAAATTATAAAGAAAAAACAAAAATAAATGAACTGAAAAAGAAAAAGAACCACACTCGAGCTTATTCGAATTATCAAACAACTCAATGATAACCTAACTAAAAAAAAATTAAAAAAAAAGAGTCAAACTTAAAAAAAAAAGAGAAGAAAATTCCAACTTAAAAAGAGAGGAAAAACCAAGTAAACTTAGAAGAACCTCTTAAACTTAATTTAATCTAAAAACCTTGCAACTTATTAAATCACGGAGCTGAGTTCAATTAACAAGCTTAAATGTTATCTAAATTATTTTTGAAGGATCAAATCGTTGAAAAGACTATTAATTAAAAAAAAATGCAAAAGAAAAGGAATAACAAAAAAAATAATTAAATGACCATGATGAAACAAAAAAATAAAATTCAATTAGAAATTATCAATGTAAATAAAATTATTGCAAATAAGAAAAGATGAACTGAATAAAAAATATATATATAAATTGAAGAGTTGATATGATTTTTTGCAAGGCCAACACGCAATCTAAGAAAGAAAGAGATGAAAAAGATAAAAAAGAAAAGTAAAGTAATTTCAAGTCAAACAATATCAAACCATCATACATACACCATTTAGAGAGGAAGAAGATGTCAAGATGAATCAAATGATACGGTAGGATCCCAGTTATAAGAGAAAGCCATGCGTGTCGCTCGAAGGCGGTAGAGCAGCTAATATGCTAATGTGTGTGAAACATACGTCATCATATTATTTTGTTTTTTTTATACGTACAAAACCGAAAATGTCCTTAGAACTAAACAATAATAATAAACAAACCATGATGAAATTAAAACAAAGTCTCCGAAGCCAAGGTTAAAAAATTCAAATGGTAAGGATAATGTAGTAATTATGTTGTTCTATCAAATATAAAAAATATGAAAAAGCTCTTGTGCATAAGACATTAGATTATTTTATTTAAGGGTTAAATTAGTAATTTTACTATGAATTAACAAATACAATTACCAAAATAACTCTTCATAATTTTCAAAATACATTTATGTCATGGTAAAAAGACTATCTTATCCCTAAAATAAAAACAAAAAAAATAAAATAACCAAAAAGCAAAAAAAAGTAATTAAACTGTTGTAATAATTAAATACTAATATATAACTTGGAGTACCCATACTATCGCTAAGAGAATTAGTCTTTTAGAGAATAAAGTTTTGCCGAGACGTAAAAAAAATATAATAAATTCTATTTTTTGGGTTAGACTTTGGAAAAAAAAACTTGTAAATACCAACGGTTGAAAACAGGACGTAGCCGTAAAATGGTAAAGGAGCACCTACCATGGCTATTAGATTTTCAATGAAGTCCGAGCTACTAAGATCTATTCTCACTTCCCGACTCTCCCATGGTGGGCTTGTCCTCTTTTTTTTTTTTTTTTTTAATAAAAAAAAGGGAGGGGGTGCAACTGTACACGATAGCTAGTATATAGAGATTAGACAAGACAACAACCTAATCTAGATATGTCCAAAATTATCTAATTCCCATGGCGTATGTGCTTAATTTATACTGAATCTGGGGTGATTGTAATTATACTAATCAATTAGAAAATAAATATTTGGCACATGAAGAATAAGTTTTGGGCATTTGCATTTTTCTACAACTTTCGTGGATTAGAGTCCCAGGACGTTAAAATTGATTCTAGACATAGTAAGAATATTTATATCACAAACAAACTATAAACCTGATTTATATCGGGTTTATCTATTGCAATAACCTCCAACCACACTTGATATATTATGAGAATGATGGATGAAAGTCTCTTCATAAAATTCCATAACCATGATGGTGTTATATGTCTCCTACAAAACAAAAAAAATTCTAAATTCTAAATTAGGTAAGAAAAGTTTAGATTATTAATGCAAATAAACACTATGAAACCAATGATAGCTATCAAAACACTTACAATGAACACTTTTGCTCATGTATTAATCAAGCATCTACCATATAAATTCATTCAGATGAAGATCATTTTATTAAAACAATGGTTGAACGACCACTTTATTATAGAGGTGATCAAACAAGCAACTTTAATATTGATAACATGAAAACTATTAAAATAACTTTATACAAACAAATAACATCATGTGATAAAAAACTAATTACATAGAGAGATTAGTTTTCTATTCTGTTATAATTTTGCCTGAAACTGGCTCTATTGAAGAAAGGTTACCTACTATGTTGTTCTTAATGGTTAAGCATTGGTCAATAACTTGTACATTAAATACTTTTTCATAATCATTACCTAGATTCATATAACGATCACTAACACTACAACTTGATAAAATAATAATGCTTTTGTTGGACTGGGACATGTTTTTTCTTGAATATATGGTACCAAAATAGACATAATGAACACAATTAAAAAGGATATAAGAAAGCTTATGCTAGTATTTCTCAATGACATCTTGATCTACAACCAATCTATGAAAACATATGTGGAACACTTGAGGATAGTATTTGAATTAATCAAACTACACCTACTAGTTGTTAAGGAAAGTAAGTGTATGTTTGGTAGTAAACAAGTAGAGAGTACTTCAGGCATATAATAGTCAAAGAGGGAGTTTCTACTGATCTTGAAAAGATCAAAGTAGTGATTAACTTGTTGGAACCTCAAAATGTCAAATAGTTGCGTAGGTTTCTTGGCTTAACTAGTTACTACAAAAGATTTATCAAAGGGTATGGACTGATATGTAGACCATTAACACAACTACTAAGAAATGATGTATTTGTATGGAATATAGAAGCAATATAAGCTTTCAAAAATATAAAAGAGATCATGACTCAACCTTTAATCCTAGCCTTACCTGACTTAAACAAGATGTTTGTTATATAAAAAAAATTGTTTAGGGAGTGGAATTAGAGCATTCTTGATGTATAAAGGAAATCTCATATCTTACATTAGCAAATCTCTAGTTCTAAGACAACAAATCTTGTTTACATATGAGACTTAATATAGTGTCTAAGTGGAGACATTATGTTTGGGGCGTACATTTCAAGGTTCAAACATATCATGTCAATTCAAAATATCTAATCGAGCAAAAAATAACTTTTCCATCTCATCACTTATAGTTAACCAAACTCTTAGGGTTTGATTTCAAGATTGAATACAAGGAAGGAAAAAATAACTTTGTAGCTAATGCTTTATCTTGAAGCACTAAGAGAGAATTGTTTAATATGGCAATATATCAATGATATACACTACAAAAGAGATTATAAATGATATACTTAAGGATCCTAACTGTCACCTTCACTACAAATAGGTGAGTAGTTACTTAAACAAGTAAGGTAAAAAGATGGTCGGTCATGATCCTGAACTACAAAAGAAACTTGTTATGTATCATGATTCATCTATGAGGGGGAAATCTAGGGTTAATACCACTACTAAAAGAATTAAGAGTCTATTCTACTAGAAAAAGTAATAAAAACATATAAGACAATATGTGAGGGAGTACAGTGTATGCACTCAAAAAAACAAAACATAAAATGTCTTTCACTTGAGGTTAATACAACCTGTTCCCATCATTGACTTATTTTAATGACATAAGCATGGATTTTATAGAAGGCATTCCTAAGTGTAATGGTAAGAATGTTATATATATGTGGTTGTCAGAAAATAATATAAATTATATCTTGAGATCTCATTTAACAACTTATACTATTGAGTTAAATTGATTCTTTGACATGGTATTAGAATTTTAATGACCAAGAGATCACGAGTTCGAATCTCACCATCCTTATTTATTTGATAAAAATCAAACACAAGGTAATGTGGATATGTCCAAGTTTCAAGCTCAAAAGACTTTTATTTGAGGGGACATGAGTATAAATGATATCTTGAAAACTCATCTAACAACTTAAGCTATTAGATTGAATTAGTTTTTTAATAATAATGATAAGTTTAATAAGTATCCTCATTTCATGGCTATTGTCCATCCTTTATTCTGCGGTTATTGTGGCTACTGTTTTCATGAACAATGTGTATAATCTACATGGATTTTCAGGCATGATTGTCAGTGACAAGGAACTGTGTTTCCTAGTCGGTTTTGGAAGCACTTATCTGCCCAACGGGTTGGCCTGGATTAAAGGATAGTAGTGTCTTCTAGAAGAACAGTACATGATACGTTACGAAATTCTGCAGAAGGAAGGACATGGAAATTATGATGAATTAAGACTCTCTCTTTCTCTCTCCCCTTGCTCGCAAACTCGTTGTCATTGTGTAGCAGATTTACTCATTTCTTCTCAAATAAATCATCTGGATGCTTTTCAAGTAGGGTTCTATCGAAATCTAGATTACTACACACCAGTGATCCATCCTTGTTAAAGAGACTCTCAGGTTCTACTCAAAGGATACTTAGTTGCAGGCTAAATCTCACTATTCTGAGTTTTAATTTGTACCTTATAAAGCAATGATCATTAAGGGATTTTGTCTCAGGACCTTGTGTTGGAATTTAACGAGAGGAAAAGGAAACTATGAATAAAGTGGTAGGGATCATTCGACCCATAGTTTGGCTAGCCATGAATTCCATTATTCTTTTTCTTGTCATAGCAAAGCATAAAACAGATCCACAACATAAAATTCAGGGAGCATAGACTTACCACACTCACTTGGCCAACCTATGATCTTTGTCTAGGACGTTACATCGTTTGCGAGCCGAAACTTGAATCACCTGTACAAGTGAAATTAGTTAAACATAGATATATATTCCAGTTATCCAATAATCTAATATATATCAATCTCGAACCCAAAATCTAAAATTTTAGACCAAGAGAATTCTCTCCCTTTAGCAGAAGCTAGCTCTTGGAAGCATATCCGCACGCTTCTGTGCCACTAACATATACAATGAGGTACAAGGGCAGCTATGAGAGCCCATGTTACTTGAGGATATTTTATTACGCAGAGATTTGAACAAGTAGTAGAGGACAGGTATTGGCATGCCCACACCTTGAAAACACAAACAACAAAAGCAATCATGTATTATAATGCCCGAGGCATGTGTGTGGTTGTAATTTCCCCTGATCGTAATTCAGAATTAGAAAGTTTTAGATGTTCTAATTGCTCGGGCTTGGGGACAGGTATGTTCTAAGCTCTTTAGCTTTTGGAGGAAAGCGATATAACGAGAAGTTTAATTTCCCTTTTCCCACCTCAAACATTTATTAGTGGTTTCTTGCACTTTCGGACATTATATTACTCGGTATATCTTAATCATATGATTATATAGGTGATAAGTTTCAAGGAGCTTATGCTTTTCTCTATGAGAACACAAGTAGAAAAAGTTTAATTGAGTAATGATATTATTAGAAAATAATATAAATCATATCTTAGTCTTACCTAATAATTTAAATTATTGGGTTGGGATGGTTCTTTGACATGTTATTAGAGCTTTAATGACCAAGCGGTCACGAGTTCGAATCTCATCACCTCATTTGTTTGATAAAAATTAAGCACAAGATAATATGAACATGTGCAAGTTTCAAGCTCAAATAGCTTTTATTTGAAGGATTGTGTTAGAGATTATAATATAAATCATATATTTGAATCTCAACTAACAGCTTAAATTATTGAGTTAAGATGGTTCCTTAATAAATTCAACATTACTAGACTTTTGAGTACGTTGAGGGAAAATCTTTTTGGTAACTCATAGTAACAAGACAAATATATATATATATATATATATATATATATATATATATATATATGCAAGTTAAGGTAGATGGAGAGAGCCCCAAGTCTAAATATTGGCTTACATGAATAAACAAACACTTGGTCAGTTGGTCATGCATGCATGAGAAAACCAGAAAAAGATGATCTGCATTAAAAAAAAATTGAAGTGAGTTTCCTTTGTTGAGATTCAATCGCTTTTTTATTATTTATTTGTTTTAAATTTTTTTAATATTTTTCTATCGTTTTGATATGCTAATATAAAAAATAGATTTTAAAAATTAAATAAAAAATTTATTTTGATATATTTACAACTAAAAAATACTTTAAAAAACAACGTGAAAAAAATTTCTACACAATATATATATACACCTTCTTAATTAATAACTAGCTTTCTCACATAATATATAATTGAGTGTTTTGAGTAGGTACACTTGAAAAAATTAAATAAGTTTTATTCGGAATATTTTTGAAATCAAATCTTAATACTAGAGAATCAAGGAAGGCAAGTCATGCATAAAGTTGGGCTGTTTAATTGTTCTACATTATTGATTGGACTCTACATACGTACGTGTTTATATATATACGTGTATATATATAGGTTGGATGAATATATGGAATCTAAAACCGGTGTAGGCCAATACATATAATTGAGGAATTCCGACCCCTGAAATTTGTACTATGGTAAAATCTCAATCACAACAGTGCTAGTGGACTAGGTCAACACTGACTACTGGGAGCGAGGGAGAGAGAGAGAGAGAGAGAGGAGAGAAGAGGAGAGAAGATATAATCAAATGAGGAATAATTGAATTTTACAAAAAAATAAAAATAAATCACAGAAAAGATATATGTACACAACAAATTATTACATTTAAGAGAGAAAAACAGGATCATCGTTAGCATTGTCGTTCTCGTCAAGACGAAGTATCTATTTTTTTTTTTTCTATCATTGACATATATTAAAACGTATTGATATTTTACTATAGCAATAAATAATAAAATAACAAAGGTTTTTTTAACTTTGATTCTTAAAATTTCAAAAAAATTAAGGAGTTTTTTTTTTTTTTTTTAATTTCAAACCTAGTTTTTTTTTTTTCTTAAAAAAACATATTTCATCCCTCAATATTGGTTTGTTTGGTATTAAACTTTGTAATTTATTTTGATTTTATTTCTATTGAGTTATTATGGTCTTATGACTGAGATTGCGAGTTTTGCGGGTTAGTCATGTTGACTCTAGTTTTTTTTTTAATTAATTTTTTTAACTTCGTCATTCAACATTAGATTAATTGAAAATTGAGTTTCATAATTATTTTTTTATTTTCTTTTTATGTCGTATCACAATCTCGCAATCTAGGTTGCGAGTTTTGCAGGTTAGTTAGGTTGACTCGGGTTTTTTTGGTCATTTTTTTAATTGAGTTTTTTTTTCTCAATCTCATCCTTTAATATTGAGTTGATTGAGAATTAAATTTTATATTTTTATTTTTTCTATGGAGTTATCTCGGTTTCCTAATTCAAGTGTGATAAGTTAACTTGGGTTGACTATAATCATTTTTTATTTGATTATTTTTTAATTTAATCATTTAACATTAGGTTGATAGAGAATTTGATTTTATAATATTTTTTTGATTTTATTTATATAAGAGGCTATCAAGGTCATGTGACCCAAGTCACAGGTTAAGCCGATTGACTCGGTTTTTTTTTTTTTTTTATCTTTTTTAGTTGATTTTTTTAATCTCATTTTTGAATATTGGGTTGATTGAGAATTATAATTCATAATTTATTTTGGTATCGTGTCTTCTATGAGGTTATCTCGACCTTATGATCTAGGTCATAGATTTAATTGGTTTATTCAAGTGGTTTTTTTTTTTTTTAAATTTTATCATTCAATATTAAATTGATTTAGAATTGAACTTCTTGTTTTGTTTCGATTTGCTTTCTATGGGGTTAACCTAGTCTCAATACCCAATTTTAGCAGGTTGACTTGACTCTTTTATTAGTTGAATTTATTTTTAATTTTATTATTTAATATTAGATTGATTGAGAATTGAGTTTTAAAAGAAAATCCTATCTATAGGGTTATTAAAGTCTCATGATTTAGATAACGGATTTGACAAATTAATATGAATTTATCTTAATTGATCTAATATGTTTACATTTCAATATTTATAAAAAAAATATCATCTTGATTTTTTTTAGTCAAACTATATTTTTATTAATTGTCTATGTTGTCTTTGGATGTATAATGTTGACATTAAAACAATCCTCATATTTGTTTCTTCTAAACATCATATTATTAATATTTAAATATTTTTTATGTTAATTTTTTTTTAATTTTACATGCAGCGAAGCGAGTTGAATAACCTAGTTAATGCATGTATAATCTAGATTTTCTTGGAAGACTTTGTGTGGAATATCTTGTTCACTGGCCTACAATCAGGAGTGCCCATTTGATTTTATCATATACAAATGTATATTACTTTGTGGCCCCTACTACTTTTGATCCCTCCCTTCTTCCCCCTGGGGTACAGTTTGCAAAACCAATATTCAATACCATAAATTACCTTATTATTATACACTACAACATTACATTGTTAATATATAACACTATTATGACTTAGCTTTCCCACTCTTCTCTCTCTCTCTCTCAATATCAAAATATTACTCGCAAACACATTGCAAGCTAGTCCAGCTCTTTTCTTTCCTCCCTTAACAGCCTGTCAAGCTTGAATTATTAAGACCATGATTATATATATTTATATTTTTTAAGTTATGGTTTGCTTTGTTGTTCCTCTAAGCAAGGGAGAGATAGACTAAATCTTGGGCCTCTCTGTCAAATACAGGAGATTTTCTCTTGTACCAGATGTGTACTAGTCATAGTATCTTCTCCGATTTCACCACCGCAATTGCACTCCTGAGGTTGTTCCGTCCATATTGGGAAAGAGAAAACATGACTTATCGAAGGTCATGAATGGCTTAAAGGCTTGTTGGTTTTTCAGCTTTTCTTTATCAGTAACAGACAAGCTAGCAAGTGGCATGAAGGAGGAAGATGTTCAATGAGTCTGGAAGGAGAGTTTTGCGATCTGGTCGCTTTATATTGCAGGTGATGATGAGAATTATAGAGTTTTCTTCTTGTTCAGATTTGGTCCTGGGACTTGAAGTTGATGCTGTTGCATGTATTTTGTGTCATATGCCTTGCCATTAGTAAGAAATTTTGCACTGCATCCTAAGGTTTTTGTTCTGAAAGATGCCTATAGAGCCAGCATTCTTGATCCTTTTGTTTTCTATATTAATAATTTGTGATCTCCATGATGGATAATAATCCACATAATTAACTAGTTAAGGATATTACAGGTGCAGAAATTAACTGGTTTTTAAGTCTTTTCTTTCTCCCATCTCATGGTTATCCAGTTTGCTTGTGCATTTGTGTTCTTTTTATTTTATGATTGCTTTATGGCTCTATAACAAGCTTCAGTACCAAAAGTAGGATTTTTAACTGTTTTGTGATCTCATCATGTTGATAATATCGAAAAGGTTTGGTTTTGGAAGAAACAGAAAGAAGTGGACACTTTTCTAGAACAAATTTCCTGAAGATGAAGACCACCGTTTCGGCTAGTGATTGTCCCACCAGTGAGAGAGAGAGAGACCTACAACCCATGTTTGGTCTCTCTAGTGCCTACATCCCATTTTTCCTTTACATCCTACTTCATTGTCTAGGCACTATTTTGTCACACTTTCAGAGCTCCCAATGCAATTTTGAGCAGTCCCTTTTGTCCCCTCACCTTTGCATAAATTGAACAGAAACCTCTCTTGACATTTTCAAAGACAAAATTAATTAGTATGATTAAAATTTAGCAAAGAATTCTCATCTTTGTCTTAATTGCTTGCATCTAGATCAAGAAAAAAAGGTGAACTGTATCAAGTCTGTCGGCATATTCTCTGTAGGTAGATCTAAAACGTGGGTAAAATTGAAGAAGATATTGTTTAAAAGATGTTTTTGGATTTGTTTCTTGCATTTGAATTTTACGTTGTTAAAATTTGATATGACTCGATATTAGCAAAATCTTATCTAGATCACTTTGGTTCCCAGATGTCCCATAAAGAATTTTGGTCAACTGCCCTCTGTCTCCACCCCAAAGTAGTGGCATTTGATAAATCCGCCACAGTCATAGAGTAGACATTGAAAGCACATGAAAAAGGAAAAGCATAAGATGGATCACTTCCATCTCCATGCCTCCATTTTAGGCTTCTTCTTTTGTTTTTGATGAAATTGGATATGCTAGATTCTCTGTACTCTCTTGTATTAATATGAAGTTCGATTATTAATTATCATGTAATTTCAGGAATGGGAACCAAACTTGAGTATGCCATCAATCTTCTAGCAACTTCACAAAATAGCAGTAGCATTAGTGTACATTGTATGGATGACCTGGAATATTTGCAGACCAGGGGTCTGGAAAAGAACCTTCAAGTTAGTGGGATAGACAAGTTCGGCAGCTCTATGGACAAGATGCCTGGCAAACACAACATAGACTTCATCAAGAAGACAATGCAGTTGCATGAGGATATCTTCAAACAACAGGTGAGTTTCAATTTTAAAAATATGCCAGAATGCATGTTCTGTAGTGATCAACGTGTTACGACATTTTAGCATCACTACTTTCCAGGGAATAGTTTCCCGCTGAAAACCCTTACGCCAGGGTACTGTTATATGTTCATCATTCTAAGTCAGACCTAGAACCCTCTGAGCAATAATTCCTCCTTTCTTTCCACTGGCTAGCCCCACAAGCGTAAAATCAGATTACTGTCAACGGTAAGGAACTTAACAGCTGATTGCAGAGATGTAATTAACGGTAAAATGCAACTTGCAGGTAAGGGAACTCCATAGGCTGTACAGTGTTCAGAAGTTATTGATGGAGGAGTTGAAGAAAGGAATTAAACAAAACACAAAGTACTGGACTCCAATAACTAGCTCAGATATTAACTGCTCTCAATTCGTTAACCGGCCTAATTCAGCAGCACAAACCACTTGTGGTTATAGTTTCCATATTCATAGCCTGAGGGAAGACCCAAATTCAAGAGAAAGAAGTGGTAGCTTTTCAGGCGAGACTGTGAAAATGTCACGGGGATTCGACCTTGAAAGGCCTGCAGAGGAAGATATATCAACTGGAGTTAGTGCTGTGGACGAGAACCAAGCAGGGCCAAGCGCTTATGCAACCCAAAAAAGAAAAATGAGCATTGATGGATCTGATGAAGATGGTGAAGTGGAGCTGACATTAAGCATTGGAGGAAGCACAAGCAAGAAAATATCCAAAAACTACCAGACACTTGAGCTTGATTCTCCTGCCTCGTTTAAATCTGAACGAAGAGAGGATAGCAGCACTCCGACAACCCCATTGAGCAGCTCTAGAGCAACATTCGAACAGGACAGAAAGCGGCCGCAATGGCTTTTCCAAAGTTTAAGCATAAACAGGACTTGAACTTTTGACAATATGTATGTTTGTATCCTTCTAAACCTTCACTAGACTTGGACCGATAAAAATCTAGGGTCCTGGAATTGAGATTCTTGATTCAGTTCCATCCTCAATCCAGTAAATGGATAAATCTGGGGCAATACATCGGTTGTGAATAGGACATCTACAGACGTTTGTCAATCTATTTTTTCTTTTCAAGTCCATCAGTTCAGTTCTGTAATTGTTTAGTTTTTCTTCTGCACCAATCTTAAATAGTTTGTAATCTTCTCAAATTTAGAGCAAATTAGAGAACGAAACTGATGAAAATTGTTAGCCTAGAAAAGTAAGCCACCAGGTGTTTATGAACTGTTAAAGGTGATGATGATGATGACCAAACAGGTGGCCCCTCTCCAATAAATTTAAGGATGCTGATGATTACCAAGTAGAGGATAAGAGTTCAAGAAAACTTTAACCCCAGCCCTTCTCTTTCTTTCGCAATTTCCTTAAGGAAGGATCTGCCACTAATTTATGTTGTGAAAGCAACGGGAAGTAGAATTGCAGAAGTGACAATGATTAATATCACAGATTCTGCATCTTGCAGTCACAATTGTCAGAATGTGCGAAGTGAGACAGAAGGAATGCCATAGATTCAGTTTTGTCTTCAAATTACTGTCTCGCATTTCAAAATGTTTCGGAGCAGATGGTGCCTGACAAAAACACAGCTTTCCATTTTTTCTTGCTGTTGTATCCATTAGCTATTTAGCTTCCCATAAATGAAAGGAGGACTGGAGCGGTGTTCGTCAGAACAGAGCAATAGTCGGCAAAAATTTGTAAGAATACCCGGGACCCCACCTTGCAAAAATCGGCAAACAGTGAAGAACACAGCTTAGATATAATTCACAAATGATTTTTTTTTCCGAAAGAAATGATTGAAATTTGGTTGTTCAATCTGTAACCACCCACCAGCTACTGTTAAAAAATGTTATTTAGCACATCTCTTGAATACTTGTGTTTGAATTTAAGAAATTGGTATCAAAGATAGCAGCCATCAGGTCAGAAATTATTGCTATAAATATTCCATGGCTGATTTCATTAAAAATGGCCCTCATTATAGAAAAATGTTCCTGCTGATTCATGCAAAGACCATCAACTGCCTTTTGAGGTTGTTAAACTAGACCGTCGTCCTTGTTTATATCATATAAATCTTGAAAACCAGCTTAGCATGTCGGGTCATCCTTGTCACACCATGATACACATGGGAATCTTTGAAATTAAAGGGAAAGTAACATGATTAAATGAAGTATCAGTAGCGTGTTGGTCGGTTATGCTTAAGGAAAAATATATATTGCCCTTACCTTATTTTTTAGATAAAAAGTTAAATTTGTTATGTGTTTTCTATAAATTTATTTTATGTATATTATTATTTGTCTTATTTTCTAAGCTTATTTTAGTGATTTATTTTTCAAAAGAACATAGAAGACTTGTCGAGAAATTTAACGTTAATCCCTAAATATAGAAGATTTTATTGGTTTTGACCTTTTAACGGAAGAATTTGATTTTAATCCCCAAAAAATTAGAGATTTCATTGATATAAGATTTTGCATAAAATAAATTTGACGTTAATCCCTAAAATAGAAGATTTATCAATTTAAGATTTGAACAAAAAAATTGAAATTAATCCCTAAAGTAGGAGATTTCTTTTGAATTTTATTTATTTATTTATTTATTATTTTGAATGAAAATTTTGATATTAATCCATAAAAATAGGAGATTTTTTTTATTGTGGACTTGTAACAAAACAATTTGACATCGATTAAGAGATTTCGTCGATTTTTTGGCTGGGTTTGAGATTAAAGCAATATGGAATGGAGTTCGTGTTTATTAGATGTAATAAGATATTTTATGTGAAAAAGAGAGGATATTGTTGAAAGTGAATGAAGAATGTATGAAAATGTGAATTGGCTTGTAATTGATTTTTTTTTTGTTTAACTAATGATTTAGGATACATGGATGATGATTATAAAGGGACATATACTCTTTTTCCAAAAATGATATGATTAACTTTGTAAGAAAGAGTTAAATATTGAATAATTATATGAAAATTGGAATTGTATCAAATAAGTTGAAAATAAAAAGAATTTAATTTTGGACATGTAATTTATTGGAGTTAAAATAGATGTTATTATGAATAAGGAACATTTGTGGATACAATAAAATTTATTTAAAAACATATCGATGCAGGAGATATCGATGCTAGTAAAGCCACTCATAGTTAGACAATAGATAGGTACGGATCCGTACCTTGTGGTAAGTTTCTTTATAATTTTCCTGTATACTTTACCTGTGAATTGGTTGGTCCATGAAAATGTAGATAGTGATATTGATAGTGTGTATGAAAAGAAAGATACATAAATTGAGAGAATTGTTCGGTATTCATTAAAGAACAATGGAATATTGGTTTTCAAAAGGGAATGATGGATTGTTTGGCAACCAAGATGAGTTGACCAGATTGATTTGTATTCTTTAAGGAATACTAAAATATTGGCTCCAAATGAAAATGTTGGATTGATTGGCAACCAAGATGGGTTGACCGGATTGATTGGTATCGTTAAAGAAAACCTGAATGTTGGCTTCCAAATGGAAATGTTGGATTGATTGGCAACCAAGATGTTTGCCCGAATTAATTGTTATTCATTAAGAAATACTGGAGTAATGGCTTTTAAATGGAAATGTTGGATTGATTAGGAATTAAAATGGGTTGACCGGATTGATTGATATCTATTAAGGAATATTGGATTATTAACTTTTGAATGGGAATGCTGGATTGATTGGCAACTAAGATTAGCTGATCAAATTGATTGGTATTCGTTAAGAAATTTTGGATAATTGGTTTTCGAATGTGAATGCCATATCGATTAACAACAAAGATGGGAATGCTAAAATAATAAATACTTAAAAGAGAGAGTACTGGAATGCTGACTTTGATATGGAAATGTTGGAATGATTCTTTAAGTTATGAATATTACAATATTTGTTTAAGTTTGAATGGATTTATGAAAAGATAAATTTAGATTATTATAAAGAATGAATTATTAAATATTATCTAGATAAAAAGTTGATTATTTTTTTGAAGTGTTAAATGAGATATTAACTCGTGACTTGGTAAATATTATTGATTTTGTTATAGGTAACTCAAAAGCTTGCTAAAAGTAATAATCAATTGTTGTTTTGTGTAGTTTTATATAATTATGGATTATTGAGTTGTAATATCAAACTTGTGAATTGTAATTCTAGACACTCTATTTTGAAATTTAATTTAAATATCCTTGGGTTAAACTAATATTGATCATCAATTAATTAAGGTGATATAATGTATTTGTTGTTCAAAACTTAATAACGCTATTGTCTTGCATGATTATTATATTTGTCATTGCATTTTAAGTAGTAATTATATAAATGGGCTTAACTTATGTATGCTTATTTTTATTTAAGTGTTGGTTGTCGTGGAGTTAGTGTAAATGTTTTGATGTTTTAATTATTAAGATGGATGTAAAATTAATTAATGTCTTAATGGTATGAATTAATAAGAATGAATTAAGGATATAATGGGATGGGATTCATAATGATTGGATTGGAAGTTGGGGTGAAGAGTTTGTAATTATGAAGTGTTTTTTTTTTACATGATTTTTATATCGACACTTGAAATGTCCCAAATATAAAAGAAATTCTTTTGAAATTTCAATAGAATCTTAAAAAGTGAGAAATATATATATCTTTTGATTGATCTGGTTAACCAATTGAATTGCTTGATAAACCAATTGACCGTTTTAATGAACAACAACAACAAAAATTCATTATTTTTAGATTTATTCATAAGGAATTTGTAGTTAAATGTTAGGGATGTTACACTAAATTTCTGGACCGAGAAATATGATTTTTATATAAAGATAATAAAATTACATGATAATGAACATGCATATAACTCCAATCCAAATAGTTGCATTAGAAAATCCAAACACAACTTGTTTTCAAAAGAGACAACAAATGAACACAAAAATAGTACACAATCCAAATCAAAGTTTATACCATAAGTAAACTATTATTTCTTTGATAATAATAAAATCAACTAATCCCATTAAACTAACCTTATCACGAAACATTAAACAAAACCTTGTTACTCAATAAAAGTCCTTACGGTCTTGGAACTTCAAGGTGTCATGGACTAGACACAACAATAACAACAATAAATGGCTTAAATAAAATTTTTATAACTTATTTTTTACCTTTATTTTTGCATATTTCAAAAAATTAGAAAAAATCCAAAGAAATATGTCTTTTTAGTAAGCCAAGTTAATGTTAATCATTTTTATTTATTTTCGTGTACTTAGAAGTAATCATAAAAAGTACAAAAAAAAATAAAAAATAAAAAAACATAGTTGGGGTCAAAATTGAAAACTTATTGGAAGAGAAATTGAAGAATAAGAACTTCATTTTACTTTGATTTGGCTAAGATAAGAAAAGTGAAGGGGCAAAGATGAATTTGAAACACTTCACCAAATTAAAATGACAATTAAAGACTTATTTGAAGAGGAAAATTAAAATTAGGAGTTAAATTAGTTAAAATTGGTATAATTTTGGGAACCAAAGATAAATTTGCAATAAATAGTTAAATAGGAGGTCTAAATTGATTTAATTAGGGATGAAATTGAAAAGAAAAGGAGGATTTAGAACAAATTTGTTTGAAATTGTAGGAATTTGAAAACCATAGATTATATTAAAAGTGGCTAAATTTGAAAGATCAATTAAGAGACTAAATTGAAAGAAAATATAAGATTAAAAACCCTAATGGAATGAAATTGAAAAATTTAAAAGCCAATGTTTGGGAAGAAAAGGATGAAATACTCGAGAGACCAATTGAATTTTTACTCGACTTTGTTTGAGTCCTATTTTTTTAGTCCAATCAATTTAGTCTAATTAAATTAATTTGATTCAATTTAATCCCTAATTAATTCATGATTGAGCTTCCTTAATTGTTTGAAATCCCAACAGATTGTTTTAAACTCTATCTTACATTCAACCCAAAACACATAGACACCAATCATCATCTATAGAACCGATGAAATGAGCCACCACATAACAATCTCAATTTCTTGTTAACAAAGTTAGAGGGTATTAAGAAATAATATTCAAATAATATTTTTTTTTTAAAAAAAAAAATTATTTTTGACATCAGCATATTAAAATGATATAAAAACACTAAAAAATATTAATTTAAAATAAATAAATAAAATAAATAAAAATTAATTTTTTAAAAAATATTTTTAAAATGTAAAAACAAAGAAGATCTTAGAAGACTAGACACGATGACAATCACACCAAACAACCAAAAAAGAAAAGAAAAGAGATATAACAGTTGCCTCTACCGATCAAATCACCATCTTCAACCTCCATATCCCATCTGGAAACCCATCACATACCTGAAACCCCCCTTAGCCACCGTGGGCTTCTTATTTGAACAAAACTTCACTCATCCCCGTAGCATTGGCCAGGGAAGGAAGAGGAGAATAGTTTGATTTAGGCTTCTCTTTTCAGTTTACTATTTATATCATTTTTGCAGGTTTCAATATAGTAACACATGCGCGTCAACCCAAATCCCACAGACACCAACCATCATTTCTGCAGGTTTTAATATTTTTAATGTAAACCGAACAAGATCTTTGTTTTCTATTTTTAGAAACCTTTATTTAATTTTCCATGAAAAAATCTATGTAGAAAAAATAAGAAATCTAGGGATGGAAATAATAAAAAAACATGAGATTAAACACGAATAATCAAATGTAAATTTGAAGGAAACTTCCAAGTTCTTTTAAAGAGGAAGAATGAAATATCTTGACTATAATTGGTAAGATTAAAGTATTTTAAACTTTATTGATATTGATAATGAGGTAATAAGATAGGGGTTAAATTGAAGTTTTTCCTTAAGAAAAACTGATATTTTCCGTTAAAAAAATACCAAACAGATCCTCTTTCATTTCTATCGTTTAGACAAACCATCAACCTAAAAAAAATTAATTTAATGGTTAAGGAAATACGCTACCTCCTTAAAAGAATTCTGTGGTCAACTTTTGGGATCACAAATCACGATAATTCAAGAAATTCATTTTAATTCACTTAGTGGACGTGTTCTTCAAGAATGAGACTTGGTCTCTATGCACAAACTATCTCATGCCATTTAATAAAAAAAGAAGTTATGTGCGCAAGCTGCCCGAAAACCGACGTTAATAATAATAATAAAATAGGGGCAAAACATCAGCGTTAGAATTAATAAATTCAGCTAAATTTTATTTCCGGCGCCAACTTCTATGAAGAAAATGGCCTGAGCAATTATTTCTTTGTGTTAAAAGACACAAGTAAACATTTCTTTCCGATACACCACTTCCCAACTGTATAATTTATTGGTTACCCTTGCAAATATTGATATACCCCCAGCAATCGAAACAATAACAAAATGAAAAGCAAAAACTACCGCAAAGAAAGAACGACGGAATCTATGAGCGATGAGAAAATAATGCCCAGTTTAGTTTACTTGGGAACAGTCTCGCCGAATTTCACCTTGATTACCAGTCAAAACCCCAACTCGGCCAAGCTTAGTGATAGCAGTCACAAATGCTTGTTGAAAGGCAGCATTGTTTGATGCAAATAGGTTGACAGTGCCTTTCGATCTTGAATCGGTAAACAGTATCTGATCAGAGGTGAACAAGCCCTTTCCATTCTGAAGGTTTTGGTAGTAGGCATTGTCAAACTTCTGGGGTGTGGTCGGGTCCATGTTAATGGCAATTCTTGGGTCAACATTAACAGGGCACATTTGTCTAAGCTGCATAGCATATTGCTGATTTAGAGTTGGGTCAATCCTGTTTCGAGAATTGAATTTGTAAATCCTGTCGGCAAAGCGGCTACAATGAGAGAATCCAAGTGTATGGGCACCTGATATTGACGCAAACTTTTCAGAAGCTAAAACATAGCTTTGCAAAAATTATGTTAAGAATTCACAACCATATATATTTTGGTGATTTCAGACTCAGTTCAAGCAAAATTCCGCAGAGTTTTATGACAAGTTTGAAGTAGATTAACTGAAGAGTATAAAACTCTAGATACCTGACAAAGCAATCATATCAGTCTGGGAGAGACCATTGGAAGCAAACATTGTATTCAGCTGGGTCAAGTTGAAAGTAGGATGAGGGAGTTTGCGTTGAACACTGGCTTTTGTAGATGTCCTCCCATCACGTCTTCCTAATTCAACTGAATAAGATGGCCCCCCTGTCTGATTTCATGTAAAGATGTGTAGCTGAGTTAGAAACATAATATTAAATATGCTAAAAGATGCCTGGTGTTGCTCTTTTACTCTCCGAGCAACATTTTCCCATGAATTGCAATAATATCTCGAAGCTATTTTACTATGAGCTGACAAAGTTTCTGGAAAAATGATTTACATATTTTACTGAACAGACTAATGAATCAAGGGAAGAGAATTTGCATACCATGACTACAACATCTCTAGTTGCAAGAGCTAGTATATCAGCACATGAAACTTTGTTTCTGCATTGAGGATTGCTATCAACGGCTGCCTTGGCTTTGATCACAGTGTCAAACCCATCACCGGCAAGCGAAATATCATCAGGGTGGTCCTTCTCTGCGTTGTTAGATGGCGACGAAAGCAGCACCGAAGCATCACATCCCTGATGCGAAGAAAGAAACATTAAAACTTAAAGCTATTAGCACTTTACAACGAAAAAATGGTGAAGATTTCTAACTTATCAGAAACTCGATTAAAGAAATAGGATATCGGAAGAAAAACAAGAACAAGAAAAGGGGTCATCAGAAGGAGAACTACTAACCCGGACGAAGCAATCGTGGAAGAGGAGTCGAATAGTTGCCGGGGCAGTCACAAAGGTCTGCCTAAACTTTGTCTGGACAGCAGAGCGGACGAGTGATTCCACATTAGGACAAATGTTCTGGTAAAAGTTTTGTCTAAGTTGAGACGACTGAGCAGAAGCAATTGTGATTAGTAGAGAGAGAAGAATTGACAGAACAATGAATTTTTGATTTTCCATGATACTCTGTTTCTGTTTCTGGTTCTGGTTTCACAAATTAATATGCTTTTCTTAAAAGATGAGTAGATCAATATATGTATATATATAGGTAGACATTCCATGGACAAGACAGGCCGAAACAAGAAGTACTGATTATATAACTGATGATTATTACAGAACAAAGTCTTCAGTGTACTCTCTAGCCAATCACAATCCTCCAACACACTGAGGATGGAGTGTGGTGGTGGCACAAGTTGGTATTATACAGTTGGCATATTACACGTATTGAGTACAATTCTTGACCCGTCACGGGAATAGAAGTTATTTGTTTAAGAAGTCGTCTGTTCTTTTTTTTTTTTTTTAGGGTTAGCTGGAAGGATTACATGGAAAACCTATTGAAATCCACGAGAAGGCTAAGAAGTTATTAACGTCACGAAATGTTCGTTAGCCTTTGGATAATGCGGCGATTAAAATAAAGAGATGGCTGTCTTCTTCAAGATTCATTGGCCAGCTCTATTGCACGTTAGTGCCCACCTGCTCTCTTCCCTGAAAAGACGACGTCCAAACCACCCAAGAGGTGCTTAGAAATATTTGGAGTTCTAAATGAAAAGTGGATGACGATTTTGCAGACAAATTTTAAGCCGAGCGTTTGTTGGGTAATTTCTACTAAATGGAGGACCCGATTGGTAAAGCTTTTTGTTTGGGACCAATAGAAAACTAGGTGGTAATTTGAAGATGTGTTCTATGCCTGAAATAGAAATTGCATATTGCAAAGAACAAATAATAATCAATCCCAAAACTAATTAAAATGATATAACGAAAAAAAATTAAGGGTGCATTTGGTTTGAATTATTTTCTTTATTTATAAATGGTTAATGTGAATCTTTCTATGACTTTCTATCATGTGATTAGTTGACAATTTGCACTCAAGTTTGCCATGTACAGCTATAATTATATTACACTGTCATTTTCTTTTCCTGTACATTAACATGGCAGTCGTACTATTAATTATCAACTTGGATATAATTATATTATATCTTCATTTTCTTTTCCTGTACATTAACATGGCAGGCGTACCATTAATTAAGAATAATTATTTTCAGTTCCATTTAGTTTTTTTTTTTAATAATCAAATTGAAATTAAAAAAAAAACTAAAACCAAACCGAAACCGGTTTAAATCGACTGGTTTTGGTTCGGTTCGGTTTTTTAGGACAAAAGCCGGTTCAAATCGGTTTGCTCGGTTTTTTTCCGCTTTTTTTCGGTTTGGATTCGGTTAAGTTCGGTTTGTTATTTTTGGTTTCAGGATTATAAAACCGAAATCAAACCGATTGATTTTTTCAAAATTTTAATCAGTTTAATCAATTTTTTATGGTTCGATTTTTTTGATTTTTTTTCTAGTTTTCTCAGTTTAATTGGTTTTTTAGTTTTTTTGCTCACCCCTACCATTAATTATCAACTTGGATATAATTTTGTTTTCTAGCTAAAAGATTATCATGACAGCATATAGTCAACATCAATAAACACTACTAAAAAACTATCAAATACAAACAGAATTATATATATAAAAACTCATTGATAATTTACCATGATAAAAAATTTATATCGATAATTTACAATGATAGAAAATTTATAAAATACCAAGAAAATCACAATTGAAAACGAATAAAAAAAGAAAAAAGAAAATAAAGTGTCATTATTACCGATGAAATTACCGATGAAATATATCCGTTACTAATTTATGTTGGTAAATCCATCGATAATATTTAAGCTACAACTAATAGACAACCCTCTCTTCCTATCCCTCATTTCTCCTTCCTTCTTTTTAGTCTGCAAAAAACAACACGTAACTTCTGATATTATTCAAGCAAGGTTAGATTCAGATTGTGACATAAAATTTTCTACAGTTTAGTTTTATGTTATTGAGCATAACTTCAAATTAAACCGTTAAATTGAGCTAAAAATTTACCAGAAGATTTCAAAGGTATTTGTCTATGTTAAGGTAAATTTTAAGGTGAATTAGAGTTCGAGAAGAATTTGCGATATAGATCAAAACAGGTTGTATGGATTGCAAAGATTTATAAAGAAATAAATAAAGAACGCGAAGAATGGAGAGCTTCAGTTCAGCACTGAAAGGATGAAAAAAAAATAGGGCAGCAACGATAATCATTCAAAAATATATACACAAATGGATGGCAAGACATGCTATTTTGAAATTATTATCGGCTAGTATTTTCATACAATGTTGTTGGACGCAAGTGCGTGTAAGAAAGAAAACTCTAAAGGCTATAACAAGAAGCTAAGGAATTGTCCATTAAACTTGTTGGTGATTCGAGGATAAATCATCTTGAAGAGAGAGGGAAAGATACGATCCAAGTATGGTCAGATTCAGATTGTGGCGTAAGATTTCCTATCGTCTAGTTTTACGTTATTGAGCATAACTCTATATCAAACCGTTTGATCGAACTGAAACTTTACTATAAGATTCTAGAGGTATTTGTTTATGTTGGGGTAAACTTTCAGGTGAATCAGAGTTCAGAAAAGACATGCGATATAGGTCAAAACATGTTGTATGGATTTTGTTATTTACTTTCTTTTGACTTGTGGACTTCTTATTAGGCAATGATTCTTTTTCTACAAGGATGTGGTAGCTTTTTTGAGAATTTTCTAGTTCTACAAGGATTTTCAATGGGCTTTAACATAATTTTGAAGTGTGGCAAAGATTCATTAATGTTCCAAAATCCCTTTCTTATAATAATTTCTTATTCATCCTAGCTACAGAAGGAAAGAAAGGCTGGTGATAGATAAAGAACTAGAACTTGTGAGCTTTATTTTTATTTTTTGTTAGCTATTGCCTAAGGCTTGTTTGGGCATAATATTTGGTTTTCAATTAGGATTCAAGACTTATTTGGATCAGGGTTTGGGCTTACTAATAAAGGTTTTGGGTCACTTTTTATATGTGAGTCAATTCAGCCCACAAGGGTAGATCCATTAGGGTTAGTTTTTCAGAACTATTTAAACATATGTAAGCCTAAATTTTGATAGCCATTGATGAATAATACTTTAGAATTTTTTAGTTTTAACATTTAAGATATATTCTTGCATTTTTTTGGTTCCTGAACAAACTAAATCTGATTTATCAAATATTAATTGGCTTTGTGGTTTTATTCGATTTCATTTCAATAGTGCTAGTGTATTGGGACAAGTTTCCATTGTGTCACATTTCTATCAAACCTATTTCAACTTTTTGGGATCAGATCACAGTCTTGATTGTAGATTGCGTCACTATGTGATCACGAGGTTCACATCAATCCCCCTTTTTTGTTACAAATCAAACTCTCATCATCACAAATCTGGTCACCCAACACTCAATCTATCAGCATCCCTATTTTGGTTCAATTTATTTTTAAAGAATCACAATATAAAGTAAGCAAAACTATCCATTTTTTGTTGCAACCTATTTTAAAAATGTTGACTTTTTGGCATTTTTATGTAGTTTGTTTATTATTTGTTTGTTTTATAGCGTTTTCCCATATAAATTTGTTTGAGATTTTAAAAGATTTTTTTAGTTTGTAGTTTGATGAAATTGAGTTTGATTTTGTGACTTTAGTGTTATATAATGAAATAAATAATGACTTATTTAATAGGTACGTTTAATATTTTGTCAATTTTATTCTTGAAAATTTTGGTAAATATGGAGGAATTTGATTTTTTTTTATATATATAGAAAATTGATAATGATTTAAATGTAATGTTACAATAGATTAAATAAGTTTGAGTTCAATCAATCATAGCTAATTAGTTGGGTACCGATAATTTGTTTAGTTCATATTATTAATTAATACATGTTATCATCAATATTCTATATAGGTTTCATATAAGTAATGAATGATTGTTTTGAGATGTATTGAGTGTCACCCGAAGGGTTCCGCATGATGGATTATTGTAATAGGGTTAAGGTTTTTATTAAAGACACACCATTTCATCTGAAAAATATTAGTATAGATGTTGTTACGATGCATCTTTTACAATAAAGGTTCATAAAGAAAGACTTATGTTGGTTTGCACATGGAGAACCATATATTCCTTATAAGACCATGGCTGAAAGGATGGTTGAGTCAACTTCTACTTTTAGCAACATGTATGGAGTTGTAGATGATAATAATAATCGTTATAGAAGTATTATGATAGATGCAATGAAAATGAATCAAAGTGATGTAGGTGAATGTTCAAGCATAGATGAAGAACCAAATGCAGACACAACCAAGTTTTTTGATCCTCTAAAAGATTCCGATAAACCATTATGATATGTATGCACAAATCACAATAAATTATCAGTTCTTGCATAAGTGTTCACCATCAAAGTCAGATAATGGGTTGAGCGATGCCGATTATGATAGAATCATCGAATGAGCAAAAATCATTTTACTTAAAAGGAATAGGCTGAATGAAAACTTTTATTATGCTAAATATATTATGAAACCCCTTGGCATAAGATGCTAGAAAACTAACATGTGTCCAAACTTCTGCATGTTGTAATGTCTAGAACATGTAGATTTGACTGAGCGAAAAACTTATGGGCATGCTTGGTATACACCCATAGCTAGCAGGGGAAGGAATTTTATTGCACATAGAAAACTGAGATACTTCTTAATCACTCAATACACTGTAAAGTTTATTCATGTCTCCAAAGACAGCTAAGCATAAGACTTGGCATCATTCAGATGATGTGGTTAATGGAATCATGATGCACCCTTCTAATAATGAAGCTTGAAAATATTTTAAGAGGGTGCATCCTTAATTTTTAATAGAACCACTAAATATAAATATTGGGTTATGTATAGATAGACTCAATCTCTTAGGGTCATTTATTGCACCATAATTTTATTGGATGATGATACTCACAGTTTACAACTTACCACTAAAGATGTGTATGATGTCCAAGTTCATATTCTTATTTACGATCATACCTGATCCTAATAGTTCGGGTAAGAATATATATGTTTGTCTTTGACTATTGATTGATGATTTGAAACAGTCATGGTCATTTAGGACTTTGACATATCCTGTCTCGAGGAAACAAAATTTTCAGTTGAAGGCAGCTTTGATGTGGACTATCAATGATTTTCCTGCGTATGATATGATTTTTAGCTGGAGCTTGCATGTAAAATAATTACTTCCATACTATATGGAAAATAATAAGGCATTTACCTTAATAAATGGTGGTAAAACATCTTTTTTTATTGTCATCGATAGTTCATACCAATCGATCATAAGTACAGAAAGAACAAAAAGGATTTCCTTAAAGGTAGAATTGAATGGGATTTAGCACCTTCGTTCTATCAAGTGAAGAATTGTATGATATGGTCTCGCAATACGAGGATCTTATGTTTGATTTTCAATCCAACAAGTAAAAGTTTCTAGATTTTTTGTATGACCCCCAATTTGGTAAAACAAATTATTTTTTAGGAGCTTTCTTATTGGAAGACTAATCTCCTCCACCATAATCTGGATGTTATGCATATTAAAACGAACAAAATTGAAAATATTTTTAACATATTAATGGACGTGAAAATGAAGAGAAAGGATAACATGAAGGCTAGAATGGATATACCTTTTTTTTTTTTTTGTCATTTTAAGAATATAAAGTTGATTTATGATGGGTCATAGGTTGTAAAACCTAATGCATGCTTTGCTCTAGACAAAAATGCACAATTATCTATATCATAATGGCTTAAAAGTCTGAATGTTCCTAATGGATATGCTTCAAACATATCTTGTCACAGCCCGACCGAACTTTCCAGACATTGTCCGCTTGAGGCCTTACCGCCCACACAGATTTGTTCTTGAAAGCCATGCATGGCCCCAAAATGCATCTTTTACAGTAGTGCAGCACACTAACCCTGTCATATATTGTACCTTCTAGCCTCCCAGTCCACCCATTCCTAGGGCTTCCACCCATGCCCCCTTTAGGGTTTTAAACGCGTCTTTCAGAGTAACACAACACACTAACCCTATCAGATATTGTCTCACCTAGGCCTCCCAGTCCACCTATTCCAGGGCTTCCACCCAGGTCCCTCTCAGGGTTTTAAACACGTCTTTCAAGTTAGCAACCAACACTACTAATAAGGCCAGCAACCAACTCCTCACCCGTCGATGTGGGATATTACAATCCACCCCTCTTAAGGAGCTCGACGACCCCGTCGATACCATCGGATAGCTAGTGAGGTCGGCTTTGATACCAAATATCACAACCCGACCCAACCTGCAAGTTATTGTCTACTTTGGGCCTTACCACCAGCACGGATTTGTTCTTGGTAGCCACGCATGGCCTTAAACATGTCTTTCAGAGTAACGCAACATACTAACCCTTTCAGATATTGTCCCGTCTGGGCTTCCCAGTCCACCCAGGTCCTCCTCAAGGTCTTAAATGCATCTTTCAGAGTAGCATAACACACTAACCTTGTCAGATATTGTCCCATGTAAACCTCCCAGTCCACCTATTCCCAGGGCTTCCACCTAAGTCCCCCTCAGGGTTTTAAATGCGTCTTTTAAGTTAGCAACCATCACTACTAATAAGGCCAACAACCAACTCCTCACCCATTAATGTGGGATATTACAATCTATCCCCCTTAAGGAGCCTAGCGACCCCGTCGGCACCATCGAACAACTAGTAAGGTCGACTCTGATACCAAATATCACAGCCCGACCCAACCTGCAAGATATTGCTCGATTTGGGCCTTACCACCAGCACAAATTTGTTCTTGGCAGCCACGCATGACCTTAAACACGTTTTTCAGAGTAGTTCAACACACTAACCCTTCAGTTATTCTCCCCTCTGGGCCTCCTAGTCCACCCATTTCCAGGGCTTCCACCCAGGTCCCCTCAGGGTTTTAAGCGCGTCTTTCATAGTAGCGTAACACACTAACCTTGTCAGATACTATCCCCTTTGGGCCCCTAGTCCATCCATTCCTAGTGCTACCACCTAAGTCCCCCTCAGGGTTTTAAACGCATCTTTCAAGTTAGGAACCAACTCCTTACCCACAGATGTGGGATATTACATATATAGATTGGTGAATTTAAAGAATGAAAGATTGTATGGAATTAAGAGTCATGATTGTCTCTTATTTATGCAAACATTCATTCCACCTGTTTACAATGATTCATTACCAAAAAGGATATGTGATGTACTTATGGAGATTAGTTATATTTTTAGAGATATATGCTCTAACAAGTTGCACATTCAACACATGGAGAAGCTTGAAATGAATATTATCTAGACAATCAACAAACTTGAGATGATATTCCCTCCATCTTTTTATGACTCAATAGAGCATTTACCTATACATCTACCATTTAAGGTAAAAGTTGGAGGCCTTGTCCAATATAGATAGATATATTTATTTGAGAGGTTAAGGATTACACATTCATCATAATTAGATTTTTATTGTCTGTTTTTTTTTTAATAAGACATTCATTTAATTCCATTCTTATACTTGTTCAACCTAAAGAAAAAGTTAAAAACAAAATGCATATTGAGGCTTCGATATGCGAGGCTTATATTATGGAAGAGGTCTCAACATTTATTTCGTACTATTTTAAGCCTCACTTGAGAATAAGGATAAACCATATTTCAAGATACGATGATGGTGGGAAACTGCCTTCAAGTGAGAATTTGTCAATATTTTTTCATCTTGAATGACCAATACTAAAAAAGACAATAAGGAAAAGATACTTGAAAGATATCGAATTTCTAACTTGAGTAAGTCATGAAGTATAATTTATTATACTTTCAGGTATGACTTGGTATTTTTCTTCGCTCCGCTACCACATTTTTATTTCTAACTTGAGTAATTTAAGTTTAGAATAAAAAAAATAAAACAATAATTTGCATTTGTACAATTTTATGTTCAACATTGTTTAGAATCATATATGAAGATTTTATATTTTAATCTCATGTGGTTGTTGTGTAACTACTGCATCACTTTCATATGGTCTAGTCTTGCAGAGACTAGTGTTACATACCCTTGGGAAACATTTGAAATTTGCATTTGGTGTACCATAATCTATAATAATTGAAGCTCTAGTTTGTTAGTTTACTTGGTTCAAACTTCAAAACCTATAAGGCAAAGAGATAACGAAGAGAATAACACTTGTAGATAATCTAAAACTATTATTTAATTTTAGATTCCTTCTTTATATTCATCATGAACATCTAATATAAGGCAAAGAGATAACGAAGAGAATAACACCTTATGCACCTTTCTAAAATTAGATGGAGTATGTTTATTTTGACTATAGACAACGAAGAATAAAAATTATTTTTGAATGTTATATTTCCTTGTTCAATTCACTACCCTGCTCATCTTATAAAATAAGAAATTTATAAAAACATATTAGTCATTAATAAAATCAACTGGTTTATGGTGTTTTTTTTTTATGATGCATGTTTATAGGTACATGAATTTTGGATAGTCTCTCGTATAAAGGAGATGTTACTGATTTTCTTTTAAATAAGGAATGTTATTACCTTTTTAATGCTTTGCTTTGCTTAGATGTCAAGAAGAAAGATATTAGTGAGCAATACAAATACGAGCATTATTAGTTCTTCTAGAAGCGTTTCTGATGATCATAAGTTGTTAGGTGTTGACCATGACTAGACACCTAAGACACAAACACCATTTCTTAATGTAGGCTCATCAAGGGCAATGCCACCTTGTAGAGGAGGTGTCTGTTCTGAGAGACATGTATGTATTGGGAAGTACGTTGCTCAATAAAAGCCTGACCACTTTATAAGTTTGTTTTCCTTTCCTACACAATTAAAAAATAAATAACAATGAATAATTTTTGAATTATTAATTTCAATTAACGAATGGAATTTCATGTTTATAAATGTAAAGGTTGCTCATACAATAACATAAGTGATGGAATCGTCGATGAAAGTGTCATTGTTTTAGTGTAGTTAGATTTCTAAACATCCCAAGTAGAAGAAACCTATGATTGTACGACAAAAAGTTCAAGCTTAGAGGACTTGGCTTAATGATGGGACAAAACAACTTAGTGCCGAGACGACCAAACTTAGGCAATTGTACATGGAATTGTTGTCAAATATTAGTGGTTCATGTGGTCCACCTTCTCGGCCACCTGGTCCTAGTGAAGATCCGCCTCCTCCTCTTTCAACTTTTATCCTCGAGATGAATTGTATTAAAACTCATAATTTTTAAATTTGTAATGAATATTTAGTTTTTTTATTCATTTTAATTTTTTTTTGTTCTGTTGATTCCATTTGAAAAATATCAAACAAATTACTAACAGAATTACCGACGGACTAAGTCTATCGAAAAGTTCTAGAGAGTTCAAAAATTATATAAAATGCCACTGACCATTATAGACGGATCATCACCAGTGGATTGAATCCCTCAAAGAATTCTAAAGAGTTTGAAATTTTTTTAAAGAAAATACCAATGACAACATGTAAATCACTGACGGGTTGATTCCATCAGTAATATAAATAAAATCACCATTATATGTATCGATAAAATTATGCTGGAAAATATTTTTTGTTTGGGACGTTCTTCTCATTTGTAAAACTATTGGTAATTATATCATCGAAGAACTTATTGATAGAATAGAAATCACTGATGATAGATTTTTCTTTTAAATGTATCATTCTTGATTCTTTCTGTAAAGGTTTCATTGACATAATATGTGTCTAAATACCAATAAAAAAAAATCCTTCGGGAGCATGCAAAAATCAGATAGTGCAAATTTGTACTTCAACCATATTAATTGATTAAGAGGACGATAATGCTCCCTGAACATGCTCGTATATTTCTTTACAAATAAAATGTTTTAAGCAGTTTATAAGTTCTCGAATGAGCTGACTGGGGGTGTAGTCGTTTTATTTTAATCCTCGTTCTCCACTTGTAATCGTTGTGCAAAGGCTGCAAATATTATTTTTCTTTAAATATTGATTTCGTTCTGTCTTTAAAAATTACATAAAATGTATGAAGTGATTGATGACTTTAATCTTCTTAATAATGGAAACTCTACGAATAAAAAATTGGGTTGGAACTTGATTGATTAATTAATTACAAATGATTAGGAGAGGTCTGTATCTTCCAAGCTTGGAATTATTGCCGAGGCCCCGAACCCCGCAAATGCTTTTTTATTTGTTTGTGAATAGAACATGCCATGCCATCTATACGATGCTGCGATTTTATGAGATATAATAAAAGGTTTTTTTGTATTATAAAAATATTTTAAATTTTTTTTATAAATGAATTTTTAGTGTTTATAAATTATTTTAATGTGCTAATATCAAAAATAATTTTTTAAAAATAAAAAATATATAATTTTAATATATTTTCGAGTGAAACACACTTAAAAAAAATAACTACTACTAGACTTGTAAACCCTCTTTAAAATTTCATTTAATAACATTTACTAACTCTCTTGTGTGTGAGATCTATATACCTAAAAATACAAAATAATGTTGATATTACATGTGGTTTGTCTTGACTAAAATTTTATCGTGTTTATGAAGTTTTTACCTCGAATTTATTTTATTATTTTTTTCTCTTTTACTTTAAAAACTTTCTCCATGTTTTGGTGTAAGTCTTATTGTTTTGAAAAAAAATTAATGAAAAAAAAAACAAATTCAAGAAGTTAAAAAACAAAGGGAAAGAGAAAGAGGTGGGTAGCAAACCGACATTAGATTCTACCCTGTCATACAATTTGGATATATTTAGCATGAGGGTAAAATATAGAAAACAAGATTATTGGCACGCACTATGTTGCTGGTCGAATCAGGTTTTCTAATGTAAAAAATATTTAAGTATTGCTAATGTGTTTTCTGATAAAAAAAAAAATAACCATGAACTCAAAATATGATACATATTGAATGATTTAAAAAAAAAATATATTGATAAGATGACATATTGAATGATATTTGTTTCAAATATTGAGACGATGACATATTGGATCGACTCAGGCTTACTTGTCAAATCTGTGATCCTAATCACGATACTATCATAACTTTATAAAAAGCAAATCAAAATAAATTATACATATGATCAATTCATAATCAATCCAATGTTGAAGGAAGAAATTGAAAAAAATATTAAATTAATAAAAAAAATCTACTTCTATCAACTTATTAAACCCGCAACTCGGGTTATGAGATTGAGATAACTCAATAGAAAGCAAATTAAGAAAACATATGAAGCTTAATTTTGAACCAACTCAATATTGTAGGATGAAATAAAAAAAAATAAGAAAGGGACAAAAATAAAATCCAAGCTAACTTGTTAAACTTATGACCTAGGTCATGAGATCTGGATAACTTCATAAATAACAAATAAAAAAAAACACAAAGTTCTATTTCCAACATATCCAATGTTTGTTGATATAGAGGGAAAAAAACTAAATTCATAAGATCAGTATAACTCCACATAAAGTCGTATTTCTCAAACAATCTAATATTAAAAGATGAAATATATATATATATATATATATATATATAAACTAAAAAGAAGAAGAAAAATATTTAGTTGTTAGAATATGAAACTGAAAAAAAAAATATTCAATTAAAAAAAGGATCCAAACAAATGAATCGAGTTAACCTGTCAAATCCACAATTTGGATTACCTTATATGTTTTTATCTCATGGTTATGGTTGAAAGAGACTCAAACTCTCAATATTTTTTTTGGTCTCTCTTTTTTCTTGATCATCACTTCACTTTCTTTTTAGTTTTCATACTTTTATATTTTTATATTTTTTATAATATGATAGGAAAGGGGTAAAAAATTGGTTATGAAAGCTACCCCCTTTTTATAATACTTATGGTATGAAGACATTGGAAAAGTTATTATTGTAAGTTTCTAAATAAAGAAAATATCATCAGAAAACAAGGTTTTTGTTCCTTAAAAAAAACTGCATATCGAGCCAAATAAAAACCACAATTTGAGCAAAAATAAATAAATAAAAATATCAACTTAAAATCCATAAAATGAAAATAAAAGGATCAACTTATGATCAACATAAATGAAAATAAAAGAAACAACTTGGGATCCCTAAAAATTAAAAACAAAGGATCAACTTAAGATCAATCCGAATGAAAAATAAAGGGATCAACTTGGGTTCTATATAAATAAAAAAGAAAGTATCAATTTGGGATCAATTAGATTAAAAATAAAAGAATCAATGTGAGATCTATACAAATAAAAATAAAAATAAATATTCTGCCTTAATTGTAGAGTTTAGTTTGATTTTCCTAGCTTGGAGATTTGCAAGATTAAAACTTCTTAGTGGCAGAGCTATAAACTTTTTCATATTAAGGCTTGGACTTATTGATGGTAGGGCTTAAACTTTTTGATGGCAGGGCTTGTACTTCTTTATGGAAGGGTTGTTTCTTCGTAGTGGTAGGGTTGTTTCTGCCTATTGACAAAGCAAAACTAAAAATGTTCTTCCTTTGAATCATATTTAAGAAAATATTGTTACGTAGATATTTTATAAGGCATGTAGCTCAAAAAATTTAAAGGCTAAGATTGACAAAATTTTCACTAGCTTACATTACCTTCGAAAAAACAACATTTTATATAGCATTTAGCTCAAAAAAATCATACATCGAAAAGGTGTACTTGTTACAACAATTTATTTTGAGTTTATTTATGAAGCATACCTTTTGGAGTTAATTTGGAAGCAGAAATTGTATAATTTAAAAGCTCAATCTTCCATTTATGTCATTTGTATGTACAAAGACTTTTGGGTAACATATATGCTTTCTTGGCTCACTAGAGGTTTGAGGTTTGTCTTTCATGTCATCCTTTTTGGATCACTAGATGGAAAAAGTTAATACATCAATTTAACTTGACCCACATTGACTTTACTTATTATTTCCTCCAAGTGATATATATCCATCATTGCCCATTTTCATCATCACTATTAGAATCCAATTCTAGGTTATTCCCTAAAATTTATTTTTTTCAAAATAAAATAAAGGCTGACAATGTCAAGAAAGCAAATTGGGGAGGATTTCAAAAAATACAAGCTATAATTTTGGAGAAAATTCAAAGCCTAATTGTACCCTATTATGCCAAAAAATAGAGAGAAAAAATGCAAATTCAAGGTCAAATTAAATGATTATTGGATTAATTTGCATAAAAATTAAGTCCAAGGACATAAATAAATTTTTAATAGGTCAATTTGATCATGAGCCAAATTGAATTTTAATTATGTTTAAGAATTAATTTGGATCCGATTGAAGGATTTAATTAAGTACAAGGACTGAATTATACTTTAAATGGGTCAAATTAATTTTATTAGGGGCTTAATTGGTGAAAAATTAAGTTTGGGAGCCCAATTTAGATTTAATTGAGAAGATTAGAATTTTAAGAAATAATTTAATTTTTACCAAGTCAATTGATTGAAATCAGAAGCAAAATTGTAAGAACATTAAAGTTTTGAAGTTAATTAAGAGTCAAATTGAAAAATTTCACAGCCAAGGACTAGTTTGTAAAAGACGTCGAACTGTAAGGGCTAAATTGATTGAAACCGAGGATGAATTGAAGAAATTAAAAGTTTGATGGTCAATTAGAGACAAAATCGCATAAATCCGAGAGCAATGACCAAATTGAAAAAGGCAAGCAAATACAGGGCTAATGTTGAAGTTTGTCTAAGGGCAAAATTGCACATAATTTAAAGTTTGAAGTCAATTAGAGGTGTAGATAAGATAAAACAAAAATCAAAGAACGCAATTGAAAAGCTGCTCAAGTTTCCTACTTTACAGGTATATTTAAAGCCTCTACCGTCATAAAATTTAACAAACCATGCACGCAAATAATCACTTGACATCCCTCTACACCCAAGTATGGTTTGCTCAGGCTAACTGGCACCACATCGAATGTGGCGCCGCCCCAAAGAGGTCAACTCAGGCAGCCTTGAACTGTCATATTTGACAATTCATAGTGCCTACTTTAAACCAAGAGTTGAGATCATTCCCAACCAAACCAAAGGCCATGATTTGACACCATTAAAGACAAAAATTTCTTCTTTCATACCTTATAAATATGGGTGGATTGCATGGCCTAAGAATGAAGAAAGTGGAGGCCAAAGTCTGAAAAAAAACAAGTCATCCCCCCTGTTTCCAGTTTTCTTCTCTCCCCGTTAGCCCTTTACCACCTCTTCTAAGGCTGCCTTATCCATTGTGAATACCAAAACCCTTAGCCTATACACCCTCACGAACATCAGCTCCTCCCTTAACGATCTCCAACCCTCACCACGGTGAACAATAACACCGTCGTAAACTTCTTCTTCTTCCTCCACACAACAACCCTCAACAACAGCCTTTGATTCTTCCTTAAGTTACCACCATCAGCCACCAACACCTCCATCCCCTCCGCAAGGTCATCTTTCATTTCTTTCCCTCTATCTGCAACTCTATATTTGCATGCAGAACATGAACTATTATTCATATTCTGTAAATAATTCACTCTTCAGGTAGGTCGGACCTGATTTGGCCCAACCCAAATGTCTGGGCCAGTCTAGCCCACCCCAAAGCGAAAGAAAAAGGAAAAAAGGAAGATATGTTGGGTCAAGATTGGCCCAACCCAATTTAGTTGGGCTTGGCCTAGTTAGTTGGGCCGACCCAGCCTATATATATCTATTTATTTATAATATAATATATATTATGAAAAAATGAAAAAAAAAATCAAACAAATTTCAAAAATCCTTTCAAAAAAATTGTGATTTTCTCAAATGTTTTTTTTTAATCAATTTTGCATAATATCGGGTTGTATATTTACATTGTAAGATACAAATCCGATATTAAAATACCTGATTTTCTCTGAAATATTTATAAAAAAATTCAAAACTTTTAAATTAATTTTCTTTTTCAGAAAACAAGAAAAAATGTTTTGTTTTCATACATGCGACCAAATCTTAAAACGTTTTCCAAGCATATGTTCCTAAAAAATTACATCTTTGTTATGTTTTAAAAATAAAAATGGATATGATAACCAATTTATGATCATCCATTAGGATTTGACTAAAATTTCAAAAACCCTTTTATCAATCTTTTTTTCATTAGGGTTTTAGATGTAGATTTTAATAACTATGAAGTGTAAAGCTACACGATATAGTACATCCTCAGGTATTAAAGATACAAGGTGTAAAATAAATGCGATGTTAAAATTCAGACTTTAGAACGATAAGGATTTAACCCGATAAAGTAGAGACTCTCTCACGAAGGGAGATCTACCTTGACCTTAGACGAGACCAACAAATAGAAACCTAACATAGAAAAACAATTAAACAACAATGCAACTTACCTTAGGTAGGGTGCACTCGGGGTCATACGTCTTCCTCTTGTACAACCAGTCCTTCACTTAGACAATCACATATCATAGATTTCTAGTAACCATAATACTAAGTACCGACTCTTGAACCTTAATTATAATTTTATGATTAAACCCAAAACCCTTTCCTTCCCAATGACAATACCTCTCAAGAGGCACGAAAAACCTCGTGATTGCGGCACCTTATGACAATCATCATGAAAACGTTGTCACCTTTTGTCATCACAATTAATTTATTCAAAATGAATTGTCCCTGGTTGATCTAGTTGCGTTCATCTCTATGCGTCATTATGATCTTCATCATCATTTTTTAAAAGAACTTTAAAAATTAGTAAAAGAAGAAAACTTGTTGTAAAACATTTTCATTTTTTATGAATCATCATTCTTGTCTTGGGACTAAATTGCAAATCTTAATGATTGTGTTAATGAAGGTCTTAAAAACTGGGCATCGGTGTGCTTGAATTGCTTAACTAACATAAATTCTTTCTAGGCTTACTAGAGGTTTGTCTTTCATCTCATCATTTTTGGGTCACTAGATGAAAACAGTTAATGCATCATTTTAACTTGATCCACACTGACTTTACTTATCATTTCCTCCAAAATATTATATAAGAGTATACCTCCATCATTGCTTATTTTCATCATCACCATGAAAAATTGTCATCTTTTATCATAATAATTAATCTATTTAAAATGAATTGTCCCAGTTGATCTAGTTGTCTTTATCTTTATGCATCATTATGATCTTCATCATCATTTTTGTAAAGAACTTTGAAAATTAGTAAAAAAAAAACTTCTTGTAAAACATTTTTAAATGGAGGCGAGAATGCGGAAGTGGCTGGTTATAACCTTTTTAGATTTACTGACGGACTTGTCAATGGAATATATCAATAAAAAATATTATTCATTGGTTATTGATGACAAAAGTCTTTTTATTTTTTAATTATTTTATTATGTCGGTATTTATCAACAAAAATAATTATTTTGTTACTATATTTGGGAATTTTTTACTAAATTATTTTATTGTTATAATTATCAGAAAGTACTGATAAAAAATATCTTACTGGTAATCCTGTTGATATTAGATAATGTTTTGGGAGTGAGTGACATGGAGCTTGGAGACTGGGTATGGGTTTGAGATTATGTTTTTAATGAGGGGGGGGGGGGGGAGAGAGAAATTGGGTAATCTTTAATGAAAAAGTTAGTGTTAAATTTTTTTTAAATTATCAATGGAATTTCCGTCAACAATTTTATAGGCCAATTGATATGTTAGCAATGCTGACAAAGCATTAATGAATTATTTTTTATTTCATCATCATTTTCATTAGATTGTCGTCATTTCCATTGAAAATTACCAACATAAAATATTTAGTCAGTGTTACTATTATTATTTGTTAATTTTCTAGTAGTATTTATGATTAGTTTTTGATGCACTATACATCATGTTACAAAGATTACAATTAACATATTATATAATCAGTAATATAATCACTACTACATCATCAATGTAACCTCTACTATCTTAATTATTATCAAGTAACGACAATCTTCATAAGTAAAGTCATCTTGCATATTCATATCCCTAAGTTCATTATTTTAAGAATTATTGCTAGCATAATTATTTTCTAATTCAACTCTATGAGTTATTTCAAGTCAGGTCTTTTGATGTTAATTTGAGAATTAACCAAGAAATATTAATTTACAACATTTATTTTTGTTTATACCTCTGGAACTTAGAATTGTTAAGGTCCATCAATTTTCTTTTCACAAACATGACCAATTACTTGTCTTGTTGTAAAACATTTTCATTTTTTATGAATCATCATTCTTGTCTTGGGACTAAATTGCAAATCTTAATGATTGTGTTAATGAAGGTCTTAAAAACTGGGCATCGGTGTGCTTGAATTGCTTAACTAACATAAATTCTTTCTAGGCTTACTAGAGGTTTGTCTTTCATCTCATCATTTTTGGGTCACTAGATGAAAACAGTTAATGCATCATTTTAACTTGATCCACACTGACTTTACTTATCATTTCCTCCAAAATATTATATAAGAGTATACCTCCATCATTGCTTATTTTCATCATCACCATGAAAAATTGTCATCTTTTATCATAATAATTAATCTATTTAAAATGAATTGTCCCAGTTGATCTAGTTGTCTTTATCTTTATGCATCATTATGATCTTCATCATCATTTTTGTAAAGAACTTTGAAAATTAGTAAAAAAAAAACTTCTTGTAAAACATTTTTAAATGGAGGCGAGAATGCGGAAGTGGCTGGTTATAACCTTTTTAGATTTACTGACGGACTTGTCAATGGAATATATCAATAAAAAATATTATTCATTGGTTATTGATGACAAAAGTCTTTTTATTTTTTAATTATTTTATTATGTCGGTATTTATCAACAAAAATAATTATTTTGTTACTATATTTGGGAATTTTTTACTAAATTATTTTATTGTTATAATTATCAGAAAGTACTGATAAAAAATATCTTACTGGTAATCCTGTTGATATTAGATAATGTTTTGGGAGTGAGTGACATGGAGCTTGGAGACTGGGTATGGGTTTGAGATTATGTTTTTAATGAGGGGGGGGGGGGAGAGAGAATTTGGGTAATCTTTAATGAAAAAGTTAGTGTTAAATTTTTTTTAAATTATCAATGGAATTTCCGTCAACAATTTTATAGGCCAATTGATATGTTAGCAATGCTGACAAAGCATTAATGAATTATTTTTTATTTCATCATCATTTTCATTAGATTGTCGTCATTTCCATTGAAAATTACCAACATAAAATATTTAGTCAGTGTTACTATTATTATTTGTTAATTTTCTAGTAGTATTTATGATTAGTTTTTGATGCACTATACATCATGTTACAAAGATTACAATTAACATATTATATAATCAGTAATATAATCACTACTACATCATCAATGTAACCTCTACTATCTTAATTATTATCAAGTAACGACAATCTTCATAAGTAAAGTCATCTTGCATATTCATATCCCTAAGTTCATTATTTTAAGAATTATTGCTAGCATAATTATTTTCTAATTCAACTCTATGAGTTATTTCAAGTCAGGTCTTTTGATGTTAATTTGAGAATTAACCAAGAAATATTAATTTACAACATTTATTTTTGTTTATACCTCTGGAACTTAGAATTGTTAAGGTGCATCAATTTTCTTTTCACAAACATGACCAATTACTTGTCTTGTTGTAAAACATTTTCATTTTTTATGAATCATCATTCTTGTCTTGGGACTAAATTGCAAATCTTAATGATTGTGTTAATGAAGGTCTTAAAAACTGGGCATCGGTGTGCTTGAATTGCTTAACTAACATAAATTCTTTCTAGGCTTACTAGAGGTTTGTCTTTCATCTCATCATTTTTGGGTCACTAGATGAAAACAGTTAATGCATCATTTTAACTTGATCCACACTGACTTTACTTATCATTTCCTCCAAAATATTATATAAGAGTATACCTCCATCATTGCTTATTTTCATCATCACCATGAAAAATTGTCATCTTTTATCATAATAATTAATCTATTTAAAATGAATTGTCCCAGTTGATCTAGTTGTCTTTATCTTTATGCATCATTATGATCTTCATCATCATTTTTGTAAAGAACTTTGAAAATTAGTAAAAAAAAAACTTCTTGTAAAACATTTTTAAATGGAGGCGAGAATGCAGAAGTGGCTGGTTATAACCTTTTTAGATTTACTGACGGACTTGTCAATGGAATATATCAATAAAAAATATTATTCATTGGTTATTGATGACAAAAGTCTTTTTATTTTTTAATTATTTTATTATGTCGGTATTTATCAACAAAAATAATTATTTTGTTACTATATTTGGGAATTTTTTACTAAATTATTTTATTGTTATAATTATCAGAAAGTACTGATAAAAAATATCTTACTGGTAATCCTGTTGATATTAGATAATGTTTTGGGAGTGAGTGACATGGAGCTTGGAGACTGGGTATGGGTTTGAGATTATGTTTTTAATGAGGGGGGGGGGGGAGAGAGAATTTGGGTAATCTTTAATGAAAAAGTTAGTGTTAAATTTTTTTTAAATTATCAATGGAATTTCCGTCAACAATTTTATAGGCCAATTGATATGTTAGCAATGCTGACAAAGCATTAATGAATTATTTTTTATTTCATCATCATTTTCATTAGATTGTCGTCATTTCCATTGAAAATTACCAACATAAAATATTTAGTCAGTGTTACTATTATTATTTGTTAATTTTCTAGTAGTATTTATGATTAGTTTTTGATGCACTATACATCATGTTACAAAGATTACAATTAACATATTATATAATCAGTAATATAATCACTACTACATCATCAATGTAACCTCTACTATCTTAATTATTATCAAGTAACGACAATCTTCATAAGTAAAGTCATCTTGCATATTCATATCCCTAAGTTCATTATTTTAAGAATTATTGCTAGCATAATTATTTTCTAATTCAACTCTATGAGTTATTTCAAGTCAGGTCTTTTGATGTTAATTTGAGAATTAACCAAGAAATATTAATTTACAACATTTATTTTTGTTTATACCTCTGGAACTTAGAATTGTTAAGGTCCATCAATTTTCTTTTCACAAACATGACCAATTACTTGTCTTGTTGTAAAACATTTTCATTTTTTATGAATCATCATTCTTGTCTTGGGACTAAATTGCAAATCTTAATGATTGTGTTAATGAAGGTCTTAAAAACTGGGCATCGGTGTGCTTGAATTGCTTAACTAACATAAATTCTTTCTAGGCTTACTAGAGGTTTGTCTTTCATCTCATCATTTTTGGGTCACTAGATGAAAACAGTTAATGCATCATTTTAACTTGATCCACACTGACTTTACTTATCATTTCCTCCAAAATATTATATAAGAGTATACCTCCATCATTGCTTATTTTCATCATCACCATGAAAAATTGTCATCTTTTATCATAATAATTAATCTATTTAAAATGAATTGTCCCAGTTGATCTAGTTGTCTTTATCTTTATGCATCATTATGATCTTCATCATCATTTTTGTAAAGAACTTTGAAAATTAGTAAAAAAAAAACTTCTTGTAAAACATTTTTAAATGGAGGCGAGAATGCGGAAGTGGCTGGTTATAACCTTTTTAGATTTACTGACGGACTTGTCAATGGAATATATCAATAAAAAAATATTATTCATTGGTTATTGATGACAAAAGTCTTTTTATTTTTTAATTATTTTATTATGTCGGTATTTATCAACAAAAATAATTATTTTGTTACTATATTTGGGAATTTTTTACTAAATTATTTTATTGTTATAATTATCAGAAAGTACTGATAAAAAATATCTTACTGGTAATCCTGTTGATATTAGATAATGTTTTGGGAGTGAGTGACATGGAGCTTGGAGACTGGGTATGGGTTTGAGATTATGTTTTTAATGAGGGGGGGGGGGGAGAGAGAATTTGGGTAATCTTTAATGAAAAAGTTAGTGTTAAATTTTTTTTAAATTATCAATGGAATTTCCGTCAACAATTTTATAGGCCAATTGATATGTTAGCAATGCTGACAAAGCATTAATGAATTATTTTTTATTTCATCATCATTTTCATTAGATTGTCGTCATTTCCATTGAAAATTACCAACATAAAATATTTAGTCAGTGTTACTATTATTATTTGTTAATTTTCTAGTAGTATTTATGATTAGTTTTTGATGCACTATACATCATGTTACAAAGATTACAATTAACATATTATATAATCAGTAATATAATCACTACTACATCATCAATGTAACCTCTACTATCTTAATTATTATCAAGTAACGACAATCTTCATAAGTAAAGTCATCTTGCATATTCATATCCCTAAGTTCATTATTTTAAGAATTATTGCTAGCATAATTATTTTCTAATTCAACTCTATGAGTTATTTCAAGTCAGGTCTTTTGATGTTAATTTGAGAATTAACCAAGAAATATTAATTTACAACATTTATTTTTGTTTATACCTCTGGAACTTAGAATTGTTAAGGTCCATCAATTTTCTTTTCACAAACATGACCAATTACTTGTCTTGTTTTCATCATTTCAGCAAGAAAAATTAATCACTTCTTTTGCATGTCATGTTTCTGTTTTTTTAAAATGCTGTAAAAGTTGCTTTTTTAAGTGTTTTTTAAATGTTGCTAAAAAATCTTAAATTTTAACAAAAATACATGTTAACCTCATGGAATCTTAGCGGTGCCTGAAATCAAGGCAAGCCAAACAAGTTTCCATGTTCTCTAAGGTCTTTATTTTGTGAAAAGAAGAACATGACTAAACCATCCCTCATATTATTACTAGATTATTAACATTGTGGGTTGGATCAGAAGTTTTTCAAATGTAAAGGGTTGACTTTGTTAGTTCAAAAGATATAAGTGAAAGCGTTGACCGGAAACATCGACAGACATCTTCATTTTATTAGTAATTTCGCACCCATTTCATAAGAGAAATAAAAAAAGTTTGAGCATTTCTAATGGAATGAACAACTAGAAATTCCACTGAAAATTAATTTTTAATGGACTTGCCTACAAAAAAAATAGGAAATAAAATCTAATTTTTCAGTGCAAATAATATATCCGCAGCAAAAGTTGTCATCCCATCTCCGTTTTCCGATTTTCTAGAAGTGATGGCAATCTCATCTTTAACATATCAAGTCATGCCTCCATGTTTCCATATCTAACCCACAAGTCTGCCATATGCCATCAATCTGCGCACAAAATGTAAGTAGGATGTGACATTCGAAACACAAGAACAAGGGTCTTGACCTCTCTCTCTCTCTCTCTCTCTCTCTGTGGCGATGCGATGCAGGCCAAAACTAGAAGGAAAGCTAAGATCCAATCGTAACAGGACTGTCCCTCTCCTCTCGCCTTCCACCCTCTTCAAACCCCTTTCCTCCTTTATATGTTTCGATCATTTTAAGCATCAAGAAAATGGAAAGCATGGAAGCAGAAGTTTTAGGCCATGATGAAGGAAAGAGAAGGTTCCGAAGACAAGGACTGGTCAAACTTATCTTAGGTTCAAGAATCAAGATGAGTTCACATGGCGTTTCGGGCCTTCCATCCAAAATCAAAGTCAGTCACCCTTGTTTCACTTGGGTAGACAATTTGCTCTTTTGTTGGTTACTCTTTTACTCAAATCAAACCACTCATTTGGTCACTAATATTCTGCATTTAAAATCAATTAAAGTAATATTTGTGAACGCAGTTGAAATTATATATATATATTTTAAATATTTTAAATTAAATATTTTATGTTTTTTTTTATTATTTTGATATATTAATAATTGAGTGCAGTTTGTACTTTTTAGATCGTTTTGATGTGCTGATGTCAAAAATAATTTTTAAAAAATAAAAAAACATCATTGACATATATTTCGGCACGAAAAGCTATTTGAAAAGCAACCGCTACCACACTGTCAAACACACTCTTAAGGGTTACCATCCCATCTCTTGTGATAAGTATGACTAAGCATCAAGCTCCAAATTTAGATACAAGGACCTTATAAAGTTTATAGTTTTAAAACCCGTTGTGGTTTAGTAGGTTGATTTGAAATTTAATGGATTCAGGACTAAAATTAGGCTAGGTTTAAAAAATAAAAGAAATCACAAACCCAAGTGACTTAATTAAAAATCTAATTGTAATTCATTGACTATTTAAAAAAAAAAAACTAAAATCAATGATATTATTTTGATTTATATAAAACAAATTAAGATTAACCCGAATAATTCAAGCAAAATTTATAATTCAAATCTTGGACAAGATCCATTACCAGGTTTAAAAACTCTGAAATGGTATATACTGCTGAGCAAGCCATTATAGAGAAAAGAAATAAAACAAATAAATTGTGTTTTAACGCGGCAGTGATGACTAATACAAGGACCTATTCACACTTCAACAACGACAATACGAGGAAAACATGACCGCAAGGACAATGATACTTCAAGAAAAACATGACAGTGAGAACAACGTGCCACGGGCTGCTATCATGGTTCCTTTTATAGGCCTAGAAGAAGGACCGAGAAACTCTGACCTCTCTCAATGACTTCAACTTGAGGATTGTCCCGAGGAAGATGCCATCAGCATCAAAACCAAGCCATAACTTCTGTTGAGCAAAAATTCCGAGCTAAAATTTATACTTGCATGAATCACGCCTCTCCTCTGCACAGAATCCCAAGCGTTTAGCTTTTGTAGAACCACCGGCCAGATTTATGGCTGTGCTTGGTAGGGAGATTGTTGTTTTGGTTGTGGTTTTAAAACAATTATTTTATAAAAGATATTTTTAGTTGAGGTTGGTTTGAAAATATATATATTTTATTAAAATTGTGGTTGAAATTGAGGTTGAACAAAAAGTTGTTTAATGTGCTTGGTTAAAAAAATATTTTTCAAATTGAGATTATAAAATAATTAAAAATATATTTTTAATTTAAATATTATAGATTTAACTACTGTTATTATATCATAAAATAAATAATATTGATATCAAATACTTTTTATTATTCCATTAAATTATATGCAATGTCATCACATACGAAATCTATCCAACAATAACTATATTTTCCATAGTTTTTTAAGCACGCAACAACAAAAACTGAATTTTTTATTACGTCATCAAGCGATCTCCTTCTAATTATTTGAATAAAACACAATTAAAATAAAAATAAAAACTGAATTTTTTTTAACTAGGTCGGACCCTGCAAGAACATAATTGGAATTATGATCAAATTTCATAAATACTACGTCATCATGCGATATCCTTCTAATTTATGTAGTGTTATTAAATAATATTAAATACTAGTTTTTTAAGTAAAATTCAATTTTAAAAAAAAATGGTTTTTCAAAAAAGAAAACTGTTAATTTTAATGAACAATGCGAGAATGGAGCCATGCTTCATTGTTTTGGTTTCTTCCAAACGAGAAGCTGCTTCTCCAAAATTTACGGTACCATGTGGGTTTCACCAGCTGAAAATATTTTTATTTTTTTAACCAAATGTCACCAAACGGGCACTTAATTAACTAAATAAGTACAGCATATAAATGCAATAAATACAAAGAAAACAATCTCCCTGCAGATTTACCAAGCACCACTAGTGGTTTTTCAAAGTAAATCACATTCATGCCACAAATTGACAATTCCTATAAACCCCGTGTTTTGCAAGTTAATCTACCGTGTGATTTGCTTCACGCAAAGTATGAGTAAAACTACAGGACCCATCTATGAAGAGATCGAAGTTAGCTAAGATGAACAGTCCATAGCCTATTTATTACAAAGTTTATGCATCCGGTTAACCATGCACGTTAGCAGATTCATATTCTACAATAATATTCCTTCCAAGCATATCTTCTATTAATGAAGATAATTCTTGAGCTTTAACTACAGCTAGCAGGTGCATAGTGTGTGAAATTGCCATCCCCTAGCTATTGTTGCAAAATATAAAGCTATTTTCGCGCGCTACGGTGTGAGTATATTTTAAAAAAAATTAGTATTATGTTACTTAAAAGCATTCAATCTAACTTTTTGAATTTTAAATTAAATTGTATTGAAATTATGTTGATAGTAAATAGTTGACTTATTGGATCAAAAAAATCTGAAAGATTGTAAAAAATTATTTGGTTTTAAATAGAATTAAGACATAATATTTTTCTAAAAATAAAAATATTAAAATTGTGAAATATTGGATCAACACAAGTTTCACAACTTAATTCGCCAAATTTGTAACTTGGATCATAAACTTCATTAGATTTAATATATTTTTTATTTAATTATATGATAACCAAAATAAACACTCGTAAAATTAGACACCAACTAAATGCAAAACTTTTATTTAAGATTAAGCCACATAAAAGTAAACCAAAATAAATCATGAATATTAATTAAAAATTTATTAAATAGTAAAGGATAAAATATAAAAAAATACTAAAAAATTAAATAATAAGAATAAAATTTAAATAATAATAAAAAAAAAACAGCATAGCCATGTGAAGCCATGTGATCCTAGGTGGCCGAAAGCACATGAGCTTTGTAAAATAGTACAAGTGCATAGCCTAGTGTTGTCCCAGGCGTGTAGGTTTTTTATTTTTTATTTTTTAATAGGGTTGATGACTTGTTTTCCTGTTTAAAAAAAACAAGTAACATATTATCTGTTTTTTTTCAAAATTTGACCACTATGGCCAAAAAAATTGAGGGTAGGGGATTTTTAACCTAAAAACATCATTGAAACCAAGGTTGTAAATTCTGTTTCGGTAGTGTTTCGTTTTTTCAATTGGAACGAAATGTTTCAGTTTCGGAGTGTTTCGGCGAGCCGTTTCGAGGTTGTACTATTCATATATATATTCCACAAACATAATTCAAATTCAAGATAAATTAATTATAAATTATGCAATACAAACATAATGCCAAACAAATATAATTTTAAAATTTAAAATATTTTTAAATAGTAAAGATTAAATAGATCTTTAACTTAAAATAATATAAACCATATATTAATTTTTTTAAAATAATATTTTTTGGCCGAAACGGAACAACCGGAATGAAACCGGAACGTTTCGGCCGGAATTTGGCCGAAAAATCCGGAACGGGCCGAGATTTAAAATGAGATGAAATTTGTTCCGTTTTGTTTCGTTTTTTGAATTGGTATAAAATGTTTCAGCCATTCAGGGCGGAACGGAACGAAATTAACAACCTTGATTGAAACTAAAAATCCAATTTAACAACCTAAAAAAAGACTAAAAGTGGTCCAATAAAACAGCAGTACTAAGTTAGTATGATACTTTTTGGTAAAGCAAGATCAAAAGAGGACAACTATATATTTGTACATGAGTGTGTGTGTGATTCTAAAGTCCCATTAAAAAAGAAATCTTCCAATATAATACTAATTAGCTAAGAAGTTAGCATAACTAAGGGTTGAGTTAACATAGAACTGACTAAAGGAAATATCGTATTGAAAGACTTGATAGAAAATAATAATTTTCGAGGAAGAAATTAGAACCATACCAATGGTTTCCCTTGTATTTAATAGAAGGTTATTGTTCTAGCAACAACTGCTTATGTTTTGGAAATTGTCGACTTTAATTTTCGGAATACAAATCCGCCTTTGAAAGGATCATAATACGCCAACCCTATTGCTTGTTGTTGGGGGAACTACAAGCAATAATAGTGGCTTCTTGAAGTCTTTATATATACAATAATATAGTAATAATAATTGTGATTGATCCTTTGATATTTAATTTATTTGAAATTAGATTTTATTGTTTTTTTATATGTATTTCCGGTCTAATAACTTAGATTATAATTTTAAAAAGTTAATGTGCATTAATATCTTTTTTTATGGCTTATTTTTGTATGATATCATTATTTAACATTAGGTTTTTTTTATATAAAAAAATGACTTAATTTATTTTTATCAAATTATTCTAATATCATAACATCGACCATAAATTTTAAAAATTAACATGAGTTAACTCATTTTTTATTATTTAAATTACATGTCACGTATATTATCTGGAGTTAGCTATAAGAAGGTATTTTTATCTAGTTTTATTCAATTAAATATTTTAAAAAAAAAAATTTCCAAGGTCTTTTTTTTTTTTTCTTTCTATTTTGTATGATTATCATTATCAAATTTTTTAATCATCTCATTATCAAACCAAGTTAATTAGGGCTATAACTTGAGTTTTTTGTTTTGTGTTTTTTATTTATTTATTTGAAATGTGTTTTCAGTACTTAATCATTGTTTTTGACACAGGAAAATATAAACCCCGGCATAGCGCTGGACCATATCTAGTAAGAAATAAAAGGGAAGGACCATGTCATTTCACAGCAGTGATCTACAGAAAATACAACATCCAAGTTTCAACATCTTCCCAAGCAAAGGCATAATTGAGCCATCAACACAGATGTGAGTGAATTCCAGTCCTGAATGGCACCAACTACATATTCAGAGTGCTGAATTTAAACTTTCAGCCCATGTAGCTGTACAGAATATGTGTATATCAAAATCCTTGTTAGCTGCTCTGAAGAACTTTCTGAGGATCAAGTTGACCGCTACAATAGCTGGAAGGAACCGCAGAAAGTTCCAGCCTTCCTTTCCACTCCTCACCAGGTTTTAGTGTGATGGGTTTTTCGACAGCGGCAGCCTCAACACAGAGCATGTGCATGTACTCATCATCTCCAAAATCAGTCATAGTCTTTGCCTTCTTATCCCATGGATTCCACACCACTGCATGCAAGAAAAAGAAATTAAGATTACATCACTGAGAAGAAAGAGCTCTCAACTGCTATATTGATTGATGAAAGTACTTCAGAGGCAAACTTAAGATTTCCAAGTGCTCTTAAATTTAGATATTGAAAGCACGGGTATAAAATTAAGAAGAGAAATGGAGTAGAACCAAATAGCGCCAAATATTTTCCCACGTGAAAGGTATAGACGTTCTAAATGAATTTGGAAAGCAATTACCAAAAAAAGTAATGGTGGGAGGGTAACAACTAACCAGGGATTAAATTACATAAGGATATTGTAGCATCGTTATGAAAAAGTATTTCCATGTTTAGTAGTAGATCAGGATTTTGTATCTAATTTTTTAATCAGTCCATTGGCTATTATGCTACTTCATCTGTACTAGGGAGAAAACAAATCCTTGCTCTTAACAAGGTCCCTTTAACAAAGTAGAAAAGAAATTGTCAAATTTACCAGCATCTGGAATTCCTTCTTTGCGTAGTACAAGGGTTCTCTTCTTTTCGTGATCCAGAATTGCAATTTTAGTAGGAGTGCTAAGGTATATCTTGTCAACCTATACATGCATAAATGCTCAAATTAAGACATTGCAAGCAGAAGAACGCAAGCACAAGGGAAACCTGTATTCTTAACCTACTTCAGATTCAAATGTTAAGGCATCCCCTTGTTCAGTAAAACGTTCCTTATTTTGCAAGTTGTCAAAATAATCCAGTGTCTCTAAACCTTCAACCCGCACTTCACTGTAAACAAGCAAATAAGATTTATAAAGGATTCTAACCTACAGAATACTAAGAAAATACATGCACAAAATCATTCAAGTCAAAAAATATATGACACAAAATTTCTTCTAGCTAGAAGCATAGAACATAATATTCTTCCAGTTTCCGTGCCATATTAGTGTCAAAAGACATCAAACTTGTGACCAGATTAAGACTTTATGATCAAGGATCTAAATGGTAGCTAAAGGAATAAATTTATGAAACCAATGCTGACACAACTATACATAGATAAAGATACTGATCATACAGAAAAATGCGACTTCTACTAAGAGAAAATTAAGGCTATCTGTAAGCATGGATAGAAAAACAATGACAATTTTAATGATATTAGGAGGTATGTAGCAAGTTAATTAATTACCTGATGTCTGAAACAGAGAAATATGTGTGATAAGCAAATGCAAATGTAAAAGGCTTTCCATCAGTATTCGTATTCCTAACTCGAGATGTCAGCATCAGATCTCCCCCGGGTCCCAAAGCTACCCTCAAACGAAACTCGTAACTAACAGTAAAGAGAAAGATGATCTAATAAATGACTGTTCATCCCATTGGGAATATGGAGTGGAAAGGATCAAATCAATAAAGGACTTTGAATTCACCTATGAGGCCACTTCTGCATATCCTCTTCAGACGGCTTAAGGATCAAATCAATAAAGGACTTTGAATTTGTTGGAAATGGAGGTGGATCAGTGTCAATGCTCCAAAACTTATTCCTGGCAAATCCATGCTGCTCAAGGGAACCATGACTTCCGAACTACAAATTTAGAGCAAGCTTTAGAAGTGAGGATGAAGCAAATTGAAAATCTTGAAAATAAAAGATGCAGAGTAAGTACATACTTGAGGAAAGCATATTGGAATGCCGCCTCGAATTGCCTTTGGAGGTTTGAATATTGCCTGCATGATACATTGATTATTGTCAATTTAGTTTTTCATACAGTATTTCAGTGGGGAGGACCAACATCAAAGTAAACTCGGGAAAGATGTCACAAGTCAATTAACCCTTCTCCCATCATCCAAGCAAAGTGGTGAAAAAGAACATGGCAGTATTGTGATAACAGCATAAGCAAATACAAAAATCCACGCCACCAAAAGATGGCAAGATATTAAATGTATTCACTACAGTGCAAGGAGAACCAAATCCCATAACTGAATCTCTAATGATTTTTAGCAATCCGAAGTTAAGACACTACATTCACTTTATATAGATTACAGGTTTTATTTTCTCAAAAAACAATGGAGTTCAGCACAGCGGGGTGAATGTGAAAGAAGCATTTAGATACCCTAACATTTTGTGAACCAATTTATATTTCCCTATCCTTTTTTTTTTAACTATACCTTTACAAGTGATAGTTTGAGTACAGGATGCCTCCGGGGTGCAGTAAGTGTCCACTTGTGTTCTAGTTTAAAGGATGAACACTACGTACTAATTATTTCTTCATCATTCTTTGCATCTAATTTACAGTCTGGTTACAAATATTACAAAAAAACATATATTATAAATATTTGCTTAAGGATTGATAATGGGAAACAATTTCATGAAATTCCAAAATGAAATGTGCACAACAAAGAGGAATGGTGCAAATAAACAGAATGTTGCATAGCACCTTACTGCTGACAAAAAGCAACTCCTCTCCATGGTCATTCCTCCAGGATGTCACATGACCACCATACAAATACACCTAGAGAGACAAGAAAAATATTATCATTGATGTAAATAAATACCTTGGCATGCACCATAATCTAATTTACATAAACTTGAATGCTATTTTTTCTTGGCCACAACTCAACGATACAGCACAACATTGGCACAACAATGATTAAGCACAGTTCAACATCATCTTTGAATCTTTCTCCTTATTTGTGCAATAATAAATAAAAAAACCAACATATTTCTTTTAGATGGAAAGTACCCAATCCAATCTAAATTCCTAGAAACAGGTTAGATTGCATTTACTTCAGTTCTCTCGGATTGAAGAACATGCAAAAGACGCCCTAATCACTATGACGTCTAACTTTATCAAAAGACAAAAGGCACAGTTCTGATGATTAAAAGTAGGATATAAACCCTAATGCATTTTTATTATATACAAGAAATGCTGAAAGAATTCAAGTGTTTCTCCAAAATTCATATCTTCCATCGCCAAAAACAAAATCAAGATGAACAAGAATCACAGACATTGGTCATGAAAATTAAAGCCATTCAATCTTGAATTAAATCTTTCAGAATAAAATTACAATTTCCAGATCATAAGAAAGATAATAAAAGTAAAAATGTTCCACAAAAATAAAATAAAAAATCTATCAGATCATAAAAATGAAAGAAAGAGGTGGCGTATGTCATTGCTGTTGTTATAAAGCAATACCTCAGCAGAAGAGCCACGTGGCCCGCGGAGCACAACCTTATCAAGGCCGTTGATGCCTTTACACAACTCCACCGCTACTCTCTCGCTACCACTCCCCGCCATTCTCACCCCTTTCCCTCCGCCCTCTCCCCCTCTCTCTCGCACTTGTCTTAGATTTTCTTTCATTATTATTATTATATTACAAGTACTCCAAATTCCACTGCCTCAACTATCGGTTTCCTTTCCTTTTATTTTCTTCTTCTATTATTATTAGCTCTCTCTCTCTCTCTCTCTATATATATATATATATATATATTCTCTGTATTCTTGTTTGGCGATATTTTTATATGGTACTAGCAGCACTGCACTTTTCCTTTTCGTTTTTTTCTTTCTGGTATTTGTGATATTTATTTATTTACTTCATAAGGAAGGTTAAAGAGTAAAAAGTAAATTACTCTACAGTAACTATGGTTTGAATGCGGTTATGTATAATTTAAGCCCTCTTCTAATTATGATTTTAGTTATTTTTTATATTAAAATAATTTTTTTTTTAAAAAAAATTATTTTTAAGATCAACACATCAATACAATTCAAAATAAAAAAAAAAATTAAGTTTTAGCAAAAACAATTAATTTTTTAGAAAATACAAGTTGACCTGTTTTTTAAAATACTCTCGAGTTAATTTTTTTTAATTTTGATATTTTTTTTCTTAAATCACTTGTAAAAAAAAATATTTTTTTCAAAATCTTTTTAGAATATAGAAAATCAAAGAAAATGTATTGTTAACTAAAATGAATTTTTCATTTTATAGAAACATGTGTTTTCTAGTTCTTTTTATATTTCCTTTGGTTACATCACTTGTAATATATATATATATATAAATTTTTTTTTTCTTAAAATCTTTTTAGGATATCGAAAATGAAAGAAAATGTGTTTTCAACTAAAAACGATTTTTTTTAATGGAATAAGTTTTAAGATCATATATTTTTGATATTTTTATAGTTTTCTTTTATAATATTTTCATTGTTTTTCATATGAAGAAAAAAACTAAAATGATCATTAATACAATATTTTATTTATATAATTATTTTCTTTCGTATTTTTTATTTAGTTAATATCTGAAATTTATTTACTTTTATCACAAATCAAAAATAAAATATTCTTTTTTTGGAGTTAATAAGTATAAGCTGTTCATGATTATTTTTAATTTGAATGGAATAAAAGTAATATTTTTATAGTTAGATTATTACTTGCACAAAAAAATAAAGATAAATATTATGACTTGTGTTTCTTATAAAATATTTATTATCTTTGCACCTTTTTATGTTTCTTTTTCATAAATAAATTTCTTATTTTTTTTTTTTAGTATTATATATAATTGGGTGGTTGACTCATAAAAAAAGAAAAAAGAAAAAAAAGAACAGCAGCAAGAAGGAAAGAAGCACACTTTAATCGGAAACAAATGATGAGTGGACTGGTTTTACACTGCTCTACACACTTACATCCTCAGTTGTACAATAAACCTAAATCTTCTTCATTCTCAAGCCCCTACTCTACTGAAAACAATCCGATGTGATCCGAAAATGAAAAACAAAAACTCAAGCTCGCAATCAACCTGTAACCACAAAAGAATACCGAAGAACTAACTCAAACCGAAAAAAGGAAGGGGAAAAAATATGTAGAGTTTGACATTCAAACCACCATATGGAGAAAGAAGAAAAGGAAACGAGTGAGAAATGGCAAAAATCTCTGATTTGTTTAGACAATCGAGAAAACAAGCTTCCTGGGGGCAGAAGCAGCTAAAAAAGCACTGATGCTGTCCCTTTTAAATTCTGAGAAACCAAGATCGTTCACTGCAGCAAGAAACAAAAAGTGTGATTTAGATCACTAGAGAATAGAAGAAATTGAGGATGCCAAAAATACAAATATTGCACAGGAACAACTTTTACAGATTCACAAGCAAGCTTTTTCCACCGGCAGCAGCCTCCGTAGCAGGGAGCTGAAGGAAAAGCTAAGGCATGACGGAGACTCAGAACAATTGAAGGGCCATTTTGAGCTTGTTCTGTTTCCATTTGGGCAACTTATAGAAAGCATCCTTTGCCATCCCAAATTTCTCCCTAAATTCTGCTGCTGAGAGGTAAGTCTGCAGGCAATCGAGCAGAAATATCTCAGAACAAAGTCAACAATGAATGCTTGAAGAAAAGTATTGTCTAACTGTTTGTATTTTACCTCTCGCTTGGTCACGTCAATTTCAGTTACAGGATCTGGCGAGTTAACTTTAAGGCGTTCATATGGATAAATTGGGAGCCCTTCCTCATCTTCAGCTTCACCCTCTTTCACATCCTCCTGTATGGTCAGGGATTCTATTCTGATGCTTATAGGCTTCTCCTTAGAGTTTGACTCAGGTTTCGATTTTGGAGTCTCAGGGCTCACTTCAGACATGGCAAGTAGTTATATCAAATTTACACACCTATACAGATTGGAGATTTAGAAGTAAATAGCTTCCAAGAAGCAAGGTGCATACCCTTGACAGACCGTGGCATAATAACTTGTCGTGCTGGTGGCGGTTGTTCAAAACTTGCAGTCAATGCTGCTATAGCTGCAGATTTGGAAGCCAGTTTTGCTGAATCAGGGCTCACAGACTTTGGATATACCTTTCTTACAACTGGTGGTGGAGTTGAAAGGTTTCTGGCATTAGGGTTCTCAAAATTAGCAGCTAGGGCATTGAAAGCTGGAGACCTTCCCCTAACACGAACTCTGTCAGGACTGAAAGACATGCTTCTGGAACGCTGTGATTTGTCAGGTACACTAGATCTGCCTCCATAAGATACGGGTGTTCTACGTTTGGGTTTCTAAAAATGCATAGCATAAGTAATCAGAAAATGAATGGTGGTGACAACAGTATATGGGAACTAAAATCACCAAGCATGTCGATGGAGCATGTCAATGGATTGTTAGATTCAATGAAGAATCACAAGATATTGCAAACTTGATAGGCTCAGACAGTAGAGTTTATGTGCTCTTCAAAAATTTAACACTTATCTTTCTTCTCATTCATTAGTTGTCTATTTATTGTTGGTGGTGGATAACAAACGCTAACCCAGACTTCCGAAGATTAGTAACCACAGAGCTAACATGCGACCTAACATCGGTCTAAAGCTAACATAAATCAAGATAGAGCAATTGCACCAGCATCATGTCTAGTGGCAAACACAAAACACCTTTTCTATTTCTTTCCTGACTTCATCTGTGTATTTGTTCCATACCTTTTATTGCATTATTCCATACACTTGAGATCAAAGAAATGAGATGCTTGGAAAGATCAAAGATGTGAAGAAAGACAGCAAACAAACTACAAACATTTATTAAAGATACATGAAGCGAATATGCAACTAAGAAAACTACCAACATGATATTCTGAGAAATTAAGAAAACTACCTACATGATATTCTGAGATACCTGTACACAGGATAAAAGAAGTGAAGATATCTTACATCTAGAAGTGGAGTACCCCCATTTTTTACAATCGCAAGTTTCCTTTGAAATGAGTTTCCATGCATCTGCATTCAAAATGAAAGCATTAAGATCACATAGACATCTAAAATATGAGTTGATTGATGAACAAAAACTGAAATTTAACTCACTGAAGATTTTGCAGAATCCCATGTGAAGAAGCGTGTGAAGAAAGGTGGCTCACTCCCTTCCATAACAATATATATTGGAGTTTCACCGGATGACTTCTTTAACAGAAAATCATGCTCAAGAAATTTCTGTAGAAAGTGAGAACAAAAACGAAATTAAAACAGAGCTGATATGAGCAGTAAATTATTGTAAACTACCTGTCATAACAATCAAACCAAGGGTCAAGTCAAATCACGTTTAATTGAGTTTTTGAACCATAAATGATAAAACTGGTTGAGTGGTAGCCAACTATGGACATCAGACCAAAAACTTGAAAGAAGTGCAGTAGTTCAAATGCAAGCTACATTTGTCAAAGTAATGCATAATTATTGCATCTAAGTAAACCCTAATAAATGGTACATGGTACCTCTCCAATACTTAAGGCTTGCAGTTTGCTTTTGGAGTCAACCTGTTGCCCCACCCAGACAAAGATCTCAGAGTGAGTATCCAAGATAAAAATATCTTCAGTCATTAAATCATCCTGGGTGAAGTTGTATATCTCAGAAACCTGCAATGACAAGAACTTGTTATAAAAGCCAAAGCACATGACTTAAGTACATATAAGTCTTGTGACAATGTACTCATTGGAAAACATCTGAAAACTCACAACCCTTCCAATCCGTAACACATGAATACATAAAGAAAATGAGAATTTTAAAAACCACCACAGCTTTAAAACAAGCAGAACTTGGAATAACACCTAGGGCAGTATGGCACTAGAAATGATTGACTGGAAAGGAAACACACCTTCAGGTTTCCTGCAGACGACCATGAAATTTTGCAGCAACAAAGCCATGCGAGAAAAGGAAAAGAAAGACTTTTACAGTTTACATGAGATACAAACAAATGTGAAAGGCAACAAAACAAATCTAAAAACCAGAAAGGTTATCTTCCCTACCTTTCAAAAATATGCAAGAGAATAGGTGCGGATCACTTTCAGCTTCCCTTGCAAGTTTTTGGCTGGGATATTCAGATTTACCTCCTAACAAATCCCAAAATTGTTCAGATTCTGAACCTTCCTTTTGTGGCTTAGACTGCATATTTGGCTGCAGAAATTTCACAGGTAAACAAGACCATTAAAGAGCCCAGTTTACACCAAAATAACCTGAAAACTAAAAATGAGCTTCTTTATGCATGCAACATAAAATTTTGGAAGACAAAAGTAATTCAAGAACTAATTTGATATAAGAATAATTCTTAGTACGAGCATATCTGACTATAAAAATGAATCATCTCCATGTAATTATATCATCCATTATGGATATTTAGTTAAGTAAATAAAACGAAATCTGTACATCCCATATCAAATTACTTAAAGAACTTATTAGGAAGAAATATCAAACCTTTATCAAATCCAGCTGCCTTTCAATAAGTTCCTGGTCCTCTGAAGTAGTAAGGTTTCCAGACCATGTAAAAACAGAGGAGTCATTATGTAATATGTAACAGTAGGAGGAATTCAGTGATGATGCAACCTGATTGAATTTCAATGAAAAGGATAAAAGGGTAAGTATCATCTTGTATACACAACAATAAGGAACCTGAAAAACTACATACTACACAAAAGTTGAAGTCTTTAGGGAATTATATTTGGTAATACCAAATTACTAGGACCTGTTTAAAAATATTAAACACTCTTTTCATAAACTGCTTACACCTTAACATGTACGAGACAATTTAATATAACCACAAATATGATTACAATTTTAGTAAATTTGGCAAAGAATTTTAGAGAAATTTTGACAAGTCAATTTAATTTTTATTCTTTTTCCTTATTTTCTCTCCATCATTTCCCTTTTCCTAATGAGAAGACTTGTGCAACTCAGCCTGGAAATGCAATTCAATTCAGGAAATGTGTTAAAACATTCACGGCCACTTCTAAGACATCTCCAAAGCAATGAACAAAAGATTATGGATATTGGTATCATGTTGAGTATAAATTGTCTAGGAATGAAAAAGGGCAATCAAGAGTGAGGTAAAAAATAGTGCATAGACTAAAAATAGTAAGATATTCAATATCACACTGCACAACAAACTGTAGAAACAATGATAAAGGCACATACTGGTTCAACTTGTATAGCCTGCATATTATCAGGTCCAGAACCCTGAACCCTGAATAACGCAACACCATCCTCCTTGCATGTCTCATCTGGGAGTTCATTTTCAGCAATATATTTCTTGTAACCAGAGCTATGACCACCCTGATAAACTTTACAATTAGCTGATTTGGTTGAAAGTTGGAAAAAAATATTAAAAACTAAATTATTGACACTAAATTCTGGATTGAAGTTTCAGTGGATGTGTCACAAACTCACAAACCTTAAATATAATAAAGCTCTGGAAGATTGAAAAGAACTGGATAGGCTCATTTCCTTCAAAGATGCGAGCCTGATAATTAATAACAAGATAGAATCAGAAAAGGTCCCAAATATGTACAGCAATCTCCTCCTTACAACAACTACAAAAAAAAGTAATTACTGGAAAAAAGAATACTACCTGGGCAGGTAGAAACTTTAATGATTCAACCATCTTGCTTGCCAATGAAATAGCAGAAGCTCTTTCCTCCTATTTTTCAATGAGAAATGTATTGTAAGAGGTAAACTAATAGGCTCCATATATTAGCACCTAGAAGAGGTTGCATTACAAAACTTCTAGAAAGGGCAAAGAAAGCAAGACGAGACCTCTTATTCATGTGTACAAAAATATATGAAAATATGGGTTTTGTACATAAATAATTGTAGCCTGCATAGAGTACCCATCCTGCTTCCAGCAGAATACTATATGTAGGAAAAAACATTTACATGCGTAATCATCCACTATTCACAATTAAGAGCTCATTTTTTAAAATATATAAAATTGTGCACCCTCTTCATACAATAGAGCCAACCGCTGTTGAGATTAAAACAAAAAAACCATTAACCAGAATCAATAAAGTTATTTCCACCTCACATTTAGCTTAGCAGATGCATGGCCAATGATTTGACGAATATATGACAATACAAATATATTTGCCGAATATATTTGTGTCTATACCCCACTCAAAATGAGAACAACTGGGAAAAACATAAAAATGCACAAGTAGCAAAAGAGAGAAGGGGAAGAAAAGCTCTTAAGCTAGTGAAAGTTGTAGGGACAACAAAGAAAAGCCATGAATTCTAACACAAGGAGGCACATACAAATATTAACAATTATCGGATGTTTGTCTCTACAATGCCAATACCACGATTAATTAAACACATTAACACTCTGATTTTATTTGTACCAAAAGTCCAGACAGAGCATTGCTTAACTGTCTGGCTAATATCATATCACTGATGAACAGTGTGAACAAGCTGTTTTTTGTGCTAAAACATTTCATATGAACAAGCTACATTTTATGCTTAAAACACTTTACTTTCACTTTCCCATTAAACAAGAGATCCAGAGCATAATGCGTGAAATGAAACTAAGAAAACAATGCAATGATAGCATTCTGTGCTGGACACTGGAATGCCCCACTCCTATTTTGTGACATGTTCCAAAAGGTATTAATGACAGCACCAAATGCTCAAAATAAAATAGGGGCACGAGTTAGTATAGGATGCTTGACATTCACCTCAACACTCTTCTTCCCAAACCATGTTCCTATAAGATATTCTTCCCTGTCTTCTCCTGGATATGAATACTGAAAAATATAGCAACCTCCACTGTAAAATTTTGACTGATTTGCAGCAGGAATGAGAATCTTTTCCTGGTCATTCACACTCCAAACCTGTGCAATCATGGTAGAGCTATAATTAGAACCTAATCAGAAAGCATTTTCTGTGGATATGACTACTGAATTAAGAAGTATCGTTAGTTGAGAGGAACAAGAGAACATAAATTTGATTTTGGAGAGGAATTGCATTGAAAAATACAAATCTAAAAAGCCTAAGAAGCATTTCAGAAATACTTGGAACCTTTTTACTTTGAAATGAAACAATACAGGAAAGACTTGAGCTCTTTGTTGTTCAACTTAGGTTGAGATTTGCATTCTTTTACATAGTAAAATTATAAATGAGATCTGAATTCAGGGTGGGGGTTGGGAATAAACAATGGGCATCCTGCCAGTCCTAGGATCCAAAGTCCAAACCTAATCAATTGGTAAAACTAGGATAATATATACAGCACCTGCAAATTCCCAGTGACATCAATGTATGGTTGAGGTTCTTCTTTCACAGGAGCAGTTTTCAACAAACCATTGACATTAACCCCCTGGCGTCTTAGAAGTGCTGTAGAATCATTGAAAAGAAGATCCATTGAACATTGGAAAATGGTGATAAGAATGAATGATACCTAACACTAATGATGGTCATGATTGCTTCAAGAATAAAAACCAAATACAAGAATCAAATCTATGAGATAATTCAATTGCTGACCTGCCACTTTTCCTCTACCATCCTCAGACACAGTCACGTTAGTTGTCTGAGGCCACGATTCAAATTTTGATCTAAACATCACCGTCTCAAACCCCTCAATTACACGAGCAATGCGGGAATTTGGACGTTCAGCAGCACGGACTAACTCCTGATCAGCGGGATCAACAACAAGCAAAGAAAATTGAGAATTTATATCATTGCAGACATTCTATGATCTCCATATTGCAGATGGGATAAAGTATTACTTCCGCTGCTCCGCTGGCACTTTTCCTTTCGTCAAGAGAAGTATTTCTCCCCATCCATACAAAGACTTCAACTCCACAATCTAGAATGTAACACTTATTGGTGTCCAGCAACTCCCTTGTCAAAGAATCAGCTTCAACAGGTTCTGCCTGTCCCTTCTCAACACTTTCATGTAAAAGGTAATTTGTCAGAACTACATCATTATTGTACATGATAGTTCATCCATCATATCTCCCATCAAACTCAATATTAAATGCAGAAAATCAAAGCATATGTATTGATTGCCATATATTTTCATTCATTCTCCAAATAATTAAACCCAACAAGTTCTACCTTTTCAACACTTGAAAGGCAACACATAAATTGATTAGGATAAAATAATATTGTTACAACTCTAAATATTATTGTTCGGTTCCATAATTCAGTAAAACAGTGAATCTTATATTTAACACAAGACGCCAAAGAAAAAGTTTCGGTGTATAATTATACAGTTTTGGTAATTTTTTTTGCTGAAAAGAAAGGTGATTCATGCTAACTATTATCTTTCATAGAAAACCCTCAGAAACAGTTCAGAGAAGACAAAAAGGAAACAAATATAATTCAAGGTAATGATGCATACGGATATATCTGTTTCTACTAGATGATAACAATTAGTACAGTAGATAAAAGACTTATGGCATGCAAGGATATGTCATTGGAGAAAGGAATTTGAGAGAAGACATTACTGAAACAGCTTAGTAGGAAAAGAAACATCAGTCTTATCCTCATCACTAGTTGTTTTCCTTGGAAGTGGAGCAAAGCCACCAAAGAAACCCCAGAACTCTCCAGTTTCAGCATCAGCCATCAATTTTCCATCCTCTATGCGAAAAGGACAGATAACTCAAATCAAAGAACAATAGTTGTAAACTATCAATATGGCAGTCTCCAGTCTAATTCTCTACTTACCAACAGCAGCCACCTCACATTTTCCATCATGATAAGTATCTTTGATGTACTGAACCACCTCTAAAGCTTTAGCTCTCTCTTGAATGGATGAGTTGGAGCCATTAAATTGAAAAATTTTTGACTTTGTATCAAGAATAAAAATATCATCGTGGTTGAGTGAGGATCGAGCAAAAGGAACCTGCCAACAAAAGGTTACATGCTTAATATAGAGACGATAATTGATAATAATGATAATTCTTCCTGATAAATACAAAATATAACTTCACAGACTTGCCTCGTTCACATGGACAACATGTTTTCCTCTACAAACAAACAAGTGTGTCTGGTGTTCCATGGCCTCAGCTTGTTTGAATCCAGATGCAACTCCACCTTCTTGAGGTATAATACATGGTTTAAAATAAGATAAGAACTTCTCAGTTTCATGTCCCTGCACTTCACGATACTGCACAGCACGGCCTCCAAGAGCAGCATCTAGTTCAACTGTTTTAATGGCAGCAGCACCTGCTTCATCCTATTTTAAAAGAGTGTGGTCACAAGATGAAAGGCATAGAGCACAATTCCAACGATGAAAAACATCTGGAAAATGAAAAACAAAGACTCACCTGAGAGGTATCTTTACCTAGCCAATAATGAATATCATGACGTAAGGAACCACTTTTTAGTGCAGTTGTCTGCAGGGAGAAACAAATATGGCCTCATAATAATAAAAATTAATGAAAAGTTTTTCACTCTGAAATATCAGAAAATCAAAGAATTGGCTTCACCTTTCAAAAAACAAAGGTATAAGAAACAGCTATATCACTCACTCAACAAAACAGTACCAATTTATAGACAGAATTAGTTAATGCTCTAAAACAGTGTGCATGATAGAGATCAAACAGATAAGACTCAAAACAGAAGCAAAACCACTTGCCAGTGTCTTCTGCTTTTCTCTTTTGAGAATGAAACATGAGCCTTCTTCCCATTCATACTCAACAAGATCTTAATCAACAGATCCTTGTTTTTTCCATTTCCCTGTCTTTCAAAGGCTATATTCTATTTATGCTCACACAAAATTACTTCTTAATGTATCATTTGTCATCTACTTATCCTTTCTTCCCTCTTCAGTAAGTCAACTTCCTAATAAGTACAGAAACATTAAAAAGGACATCAATGCACATGGATAAACCATCTTCGAGAACCTTGCCACAACTTCTACTTGATTAGTCATATTGCTCATGATTGAAGTTCGAGGAAAGACCTCCAAACATCCAAAATCGTATAACCAACAATTCACTCAATGATATGATCATATGAACCCTTTCCTTTTGCAACCAAATATAAAACACACATGCAGGTGCAGATGTGTGTGCACATAGACAAGAAACACAGTGGATAGGAAACAAAACACCAACCTGTAAAATTACATAGGAGTCCCCAGTAAAAAATTTTCCATGAGAGGACTTCGGCACAGGAACAGGACGAAAGTTTTCAATCCGCCATATTTCAAGTCCACTATATATTGTCAAGGACGGTATGGTCAGAAACAAATCAATTGGAAACTATATCTATCTAAGATTAACATAAGTGATTGTAATAATTCTCACCCCTTGAGATATTGTGCAACTAAAGTATATGCTACATTAGGATGTAATAATTCTAATCCCTTGAGTGTTATTATGCAACTAAAATATATGCTACATTTCAAGAATCAGAACTTCCAGTGAGCAACTCATGAAAAAAGAAATTCATAAGTGAATAATTCAAATATGCTTGATATATTATCAAACAAAGGATACGCCTTTTGTCCAGCTCCCTGAAAGGCCGAGTCTAAATCTCTCATGGAAACAGCCATACTGTTTCTGCTCTTCAATTATTTGGATTGCCACAACTCCAGGCAGAATATAGAGAAAGGATTACCCTGAAATAGAACTAGCAGCATTTATGTTAGATAATGGAATAGAAAAGAAAAGATGTAAACTACTTGAAAAGAAAAGATAACTAAATAATTGCAGGCAACAACTTTGTAGAATGGAGAGAAGATGGCACTCAGAAACTTCTTGGTATGAAGCAAACAAAATAATTTCACAAGTAAAATAGATTAAAGTAAAAAATAATTGATATCCCATGCATATAGTACAATTTGAATCAAAACCATGCAAAACAGGTAAAGATTTCATCATAAATCCAACAAGCTTGCATGACTTAATTTTGCAAGTAAAGTATGACAGATCTGAACTATTTCCAGATTGAATAGCTGCTCAACATGAACTCTTAAATCAGACAATGCATACTTAAACATATACCTTATCTCCAAAACTGAGCATCAATGATAAAATTTGTCTATGGAAAAGGAGGAGACAGACAGGAAACTGTTTGCTAACACTTTACAGAAACCTCTTAAACAGTGGAAACAAATACCTTATAGGATAAGCCTCATTGGCAGAAGCTCAGGAAGTATATAATTTCCCAAGAAGAGTTGTCTAAGATAATTCTAAAATTGAGTGTCCCCATTTACAAATAATGTTTTATAGTCCAATTCAAAGTTAACAATAAGAACTTTCCACAGATTATGCATATATTTAGATTCTGTTAATGACTCAGATGTTCAAACAAAATTTGCAGTTTCAAATTCATTACCACATTGTATGTTGAATCCTTTTCTGAATCCCAGACAAAGAGCTTTGGTGGATGGTATTATCATTCAATTTTGAGAAACTAAAGCTACGAAATCCCTGATACATATGTACTCACATCTACCTTTTCCAGATAGAGTTTCTATCACAGGTTTCAGCAACTCCACATGTTTTCTCATATCTGAGATATCAGTAACTAAGTCCCTATCATCACATCTATAGAGGAAATCAATCATCCATAGTCACCTCATAATGCTATGATCATTAGCTTCTTGCTCAGGTTCTTAGTTCCACAAAAGTACCAAAGAACTCCATCCTCAGCAGGATAGATACTGAAACATAATTGAAAGATCTATGCTATAAATTCTAGACCTATGTTTAGGATAATAATACACAAGATGCCAATGCCATTCAGAATATGAACTAGTCCAGAAAAATATGGATTTTGAAATGTGAAATTAGCCTCAAACTCAAAGGAACAACTGTTTCTATCTCCCATCTACTTCGGCCAACCCCATAAAACATTTGCCACCAATCCAAGTAGACCCCAACATCAAATAGTACGATGTTTTGTATACTCATATGGTGGTGTTAAAATAGGTAACCAACCAATAAATGACAAAATATCAAGACAAAATAATACAATAAAAATGACACTCAAAAACCAAGACAATGCCGTTATATGAAATCAATGAACCCCGGATAACATCTGCATCAGAACATGGAGCGAAAGACAAGAAAACCTTGGCACACAAACCAATGATCAAATCAAAACTAGAAGAGAACCAAAATATTAGAAAATAACATTTTAACAAAACCTACATTGAAAACCCAACAATCTAAAACTTCCCAAATACCAAAATTCAGAAACAAAACAATATTTTACTCAAACACACATCAACCGATGCCATTTTGGATTGATCAAGTAGCCCACTATTGCCAACATAAGCTAACGTGACCCAGATCAATAATAATAAAAACAAATCTAAAAACACCAGATCAAGCCCAAAGGATCCAAAACAAAGAAACCAAAGTATAAACAATACAATTTTTTGCTACTTTCAATAAAAACAAGAAAACTCAACATGTCAAAATCCAGACAGGAACCAAAACAGTCAAAATTTGTGGTATACTTTACTGGATTTAGCAAAACAGATGATAATTCAAAAATCCCAGATGCTAAAAAACATGGGAAATTCAAAATCTTGAAATGCAAATGAAAATACCTGGTCTTTGAAGCTGGTAATCCAATAAAGAAGCAACCCCAGATCCAATCCAATAAAAAAAATTAAGAGAAAATTAGAAATTTCTTTTTTTTTTCTTAATTTCCTCCTCCTTGTTTTAGTATCAAAGACAGAGAAAAGCTGGACAGGCTAAAAGGAAAGTTGAGAGAGAGGGATAAAGGTGGGGTTAAAGAGAAGAAGAAAAGAAGCGAGAATAGCAAATGAAGTATAGAGCGAGAGAAAAAAGTTAGAGAGAGAAAGAAGGGAGTTGGAGGGAATGATGTGTTGCCAGACGTGCTTATCACTAACGGCAACAAATGCCACCCCACAAGAACATATGAATTCTTTCGTTATTTGCATTTTCCTATTTCCATTAGTAGTACTATAAATATTGTATTTTTGTAATTAAAATTTCCAACAACAACAATTAAAGAATAAGAAATCCCATTGTCAAATCAAATTTATAACATTATTATTATGGAGAGATTTGAGATGAAGAGATTTCTTACCAATGTGGATTTTGTTAGAAAAAAGTTTGAAATCTAGGTTAATATATATATATATATATATATATAAAGAACTAGAAAAGCTTGGGGCTTGTTCTTGAAATGGTAAATAATGCTCATAATCCAATTATTTTAGAAAAATAGGATGAGAAAACTTTGGATGTGACGAGGATTGAATTAGAAATCCAAGTAATGATTACTCTAGAGAAGGTTTCAATTGAAAGTATATAGAATGAATGATAAAAGGAAAAGGTTAATCGACCTTTATGACTTTATAAAATCTAGTAAATCGAAAAACAGTTGAAACCCTGTAATAACAATAATATAGTCTTAACCTAGATCAAGTTTATGATATTTGCTGCCAATTAGGTTATATTTGTCAAATAAAAAAAGAAAATAAAACTGATAAAATTAAAGAAAATAAAAAAAATTTCATGTATCCTTGTGTGAGGATTATTTTATTAACCTCTTGCTAGATGTAGAATTTACTGTTCTTGTTGATGTAATCGGATTCTATTATATTCTTGTGAGTAGTTGTTATTTGCCATTTGTATCAACCAGAGATAAAATAAAAAAATTGAGAAATCGATTAAATTAAAAAATTTAAAAAAAAATAATCAAAAAAATTAAACCATAAAAAAAATTGATTAAATTAATTAAAATTTTAGAAAAAAAAACAGTCGGTTCAATTCAATTTTGGTTTTATAAGTTTGAAACCAAAAAATCGAACCAAACTGAACCCAAATTAAAAAAAATCAAGCCAAACCGAAAAAATTAAGGGTTTTTATCCTAAAAAACCAAACAAAACCGAACTAAAACCAGTCGGTTTGAACTGGTTTTAATTTTTTTTACAAAAAATTTAATTTGATTATTCTTTTTTATAAAAACGAAACCAAAATTAATTACTTCTACTATCAATAAAGACTATGACATCACTAAACTTAAAAAAAAAAAAAAAAAGTTGGAGTACCCTTATGAGTTCAATCTTTTTTACAGGCATAATGTATTGTAATTCTTTATATAATCAGAATCTTTATGCATTTTTTTATGTAGAATGTGCATATGTTTTTTTTTTTTTTTTTTTTGTATAACTGACTTATGTTTTGTCAAGAAAAAAATGGCAAGTAGAGAGATGGTATGAGAATGATTGGTAGTTGTATATGGTCCGTTATTGAGGTACCTCATATATATTAGTACCCAGCCTATAACTACATTTCATATAGATCTACAAACTATATTTTTAAGCAATTAGGTTCTGATTGCATCACGAAATCTTTTATGTCGTGGTCCTTATAGAAAATAAGATGAGGGTTTGGCATGAAATCTTTTATTTGATCCTTTTAGGAGGTGGCCTAGTGATAAAAAATTAGAATTAAAAGATTTACTCCCTCTGTGGTCTCAGGTTCGAGTTTTGTGATTGCTTATATAATGGCCACTAGAAGCTTACATGATTGTTAACTTTAGGGCACATGAGATTAGTCGAGGTATGCACAAGCTAGCTCGGATACCTCCGTTAATAATAAAAAAAAAAAGATGATGTTTTGGCATGAAATCTTTTATTTGATCTTTTTATTAAAAAAGAACATGTGTAACAATCTCTATAGGTTAAAGGCCCAGTTGAAATAAGGGTTAGGATTTTTTTTATATGTTTAGGGACTCTATCGATTAATATATAAATTAGGGAACCAATTTGAAAAAAAAGTCTATATACCGGGGATTGATCTAAGGCTATCCCTATATATTTTCTTGTACTTGATGTAAAGTTAAAAACAGGCTTGATTGCTAGGTAAGTCCTAACCAGTAACTCTTCTTCTTCGGTATTGTTTTTAGCACTTTATGCTTCCCTTGTACTAGCCATGAGACCTTTAAATTTGTAGAATTAAAACTTTTGAGTTGGGTCTCTGTAATAATCATTTTATTTTAAGTTGAATTTTTTTTATATTTCACAGTAAAACATATTAACATAAATAAGCTTTTTTTATCAGTATGCATTATAAAAAAATCACATTTATTGTTTTTTTTAATAATTTATAGAAAAGAACATTCTCGAGATCTAAATGGAGATCTAGTATACAAGTTTCCTCTAATTTTTCTTTGTTTTGATTTTGTATTATGAAATCAAACAATTTTTTTTGACACAACTTTGGTGTGATTATGTATATGAATGGTCACATAAGTTGATTTTACTATCTTTATGCAAATAAACATATATTACCAAATAATCATGTACATTAATGTTTAATTTTGTGTAGCAACTAACGGAACTTGTTACTATTATGTTTTTTTTATGTCATAACTTATTTCTGGATTATTCCTCAAATTTATCTTCTTTCTTTCCAAAATAAAAATAAAATAATGATAGCAAGAACACTAGCATTTTGAAAAAAATGCAAACTCAGAGAATTTTAAATGTAGAAAAAATCAAGCTGTAATTTTGGATGGAATCAGAAGCTTAATTGCACCCTATTTTATCCAAAACTGGAGAAATAGTGCAAATTTAAGATGAAGTTACATGATTATTGGACGAATCAACATAAAAATTAAGCTTAATGACATAATTAGATTTTTAATAGGCCAATTTGATTTAATTATGGGTCATATTAAAGTTTAATTATGTTTTGGAATTAATTTAGGTCCAATTAAAAGATTTAATTAGGTATAAGGACTTAATTATACTTTAAATGGGTCAAATTAATTTTATTAAGGGGTTAATTGGTGAAACATTAAGTTTAGGGGCTCAATTTGGGCGTAATTAAGAAAATTAGAATTTTAGAAAACTAAATTTAATTTTTACAAAGTAAATTGATTCAAATAAGAAGTGAAATAGAAAAAAAATCAAAGTTTTAGGATCAATTAAGGGCTAAATTGAAGAGATTCGCAGCCAAGAACCATTTTGTAAAAGGCACCGAACTACGAGGACCTAATTGATTGAAATCAGGGGTGAAATTAAAAAAAACCAAAAGATTAATGATTAATTAAGGGTCAAATTACATAAATCCAAGACCATGGACTAATGTGAAAAAGGCACTAAACTAAAATTCAAGGCTAACATTGAAGTTTGGTGGGGGCAAAATTACATAAAATTAGAAGTTTATGGTCAATGTTCAATTAGGAGTGCAATTGAAAGAAATTAAAAGCTAGAGGACCAAATTGAACTTTGACCAAATCCTTAAATCAAAACCGTAAAAGAAAAAACAATGTTATTTTATTTAAATTAAACGACGTGTTTTGACCAAAATAATGTCATTTGAACAATAATAATAATAAAAAAAAAAGACACTAGACAACAAGTCGTCTAGTATTGTTTATTATCTTCCTCCTTTTTTATTAGAAAAGGTGCTCAAACAGTCACTTTTTAAGGATATTTAATGCTTCATATCTCCACCAATTTTGACCAAACTTGCACGCAAATGAAGGATTGACATCTAACTACACCCTAGTATGGTTTTGTTTGGTCGATTGACACCACAACAGTCTTGACGCCACCCTAAAGTGACAAATTAAACCAACCTTTTCAAGCAATGATGGCAACTTCGAGCCAAAGGTTGGGATCTTTCCAAGTTAAATCAAGGGCCAAGATTTGGCACCATAAAAGACAACATGTCCCTTTTCCACCCCTTATAAATAGGGGTGGATTCCATAGCTAGAGGGGGAGAAATTATAGGCCAAAGTTTGAAAAAAACCAGTCCACACCCTTCTTTTTTTTCATTATCGTCTTTCTCATTCTCTACCACCATAACTTCAGCCATCAGCCACCTTACCATCGACTTCTCCATTGACAGCTCCACCATGAGCCGTCAAAACAACCATTAGCCATCCACCCCTATGTCTGGAATAATCACTGCCCAGTCCTTCTTCTCCACCATAATCTTTTCCTCCAACAACCTCAGTAACTAAGTTGACATCACAGAGTTGCCTTTGTGCCACTATAAGCCACTAGCCGGACCTTTTAGCCACTAAAAGCTCTCCTCCTCTAGCAAAGCAAGCATTCTCATTCCTTTTTTTTTCTTTTTCTTTTTCACACCCACCCTTATGGTCACTTCATGTAGAATTCATTCTGCATGCAGTGGCTAAATTAATTAGCATGGTCACTAGACCGAGCTAGTGACCATGTGGGCCATGAGTTAGATCTATTTTAGCCCTGCCTAGATGACTAGGCCGGACCCAACCCACCCGAAAAAAGAAGAAGAGAAGTTTGTTAGGGGTGTGATTAGTACTTAAAAGTGCATTTTATCAAGGTTTTATATCATCATTTTGCAATTGAAGTATCATTAAATTCCCTAACTTAAACATGTTTTATAATAACAAGTCTGATAACATAAGATATCTTTAATTTATGGTAAATGCTCATTTTAAATGCAGGCCTATCACATAAATCAAAGGATTGATTGATGAGTTTAACTATTAAAATTGAGAAGACAAATAAAGGGCTAAGCTTAGAAAATAGATGTTGGTTGAATTCAAATTGGAACACCATTCGGTTATTGGATCATAACTGGAGCTGTAGAACTTGGATTTAGGTATGGTTATATAGATATAAAGCTAAGACATAGGCCTAAAACTTTCATGAAGAGTCCAAGATTCAAAAGGACTATTTTCAAGTTCAAATTGTAGCAACAATAGAGAAGTCGGAATCTGTCATGCAGCCCAGACACTGTTCAGTGTTCAGCTCATATCTCGAGTTCTAGAAGTTCAAATGACCTCATTCTTGTTTTGTTGGAAGGATGAGACAATTTTCCAGTTTCATGAAGACTATTTGTTCAAATTTTGATGTTAGCAATGATGTTTTCTGCAAACAAGAAGATAATGATTATTACCAAGTCAAGAGTTTCGAATTTTGGCCTATAAAAGGAGGCATTTGCCATGCATTTAGGCATCTTGGTTTTCAAATCAAGATCATGTTCTTGCTCTCTTTCTTTACATTTTTATAATGCTTAAGTTTTGCTTTCATTAATCTCTTGTTTATGTCTTTCATTTCCTTTACTATACTTATATAATCATGTTCTCCTATTGTTTATTTATGTTTCTCTTCTTCATTATGTTTAGCTAAGTTTATTATGTCAACGTGAAAAGGTTTCACTAATAGTGTTAGGATAAGTATAATATAAACTCAACATGGACTTCAATGATTATATCCTAAACAACTTGCTATTAACATGTCTTATCATTTTTATCTTATTAATTCTTAATACCTTACTTGTTAAATGGTTAATCTAGATTTGTATTGTATAACATTTAGTACAATAAATGCTTGATCCTTCATAGCCAACTGTATGGTATAACCGACACCTATGCTATGAAAAGAACTTCATTTATTGTTAACATAAGTTAGCATCATGAATTCCTGACAATATTTAAAAGTATTGGTGCTACTTAAATAAGATAATTAATATGATGATGTTAATAATTTATAATGATATATTAATGACAAATCATCTGATTGGAACTTCTTTTATATGTGGTTTCCAATTGAGTAATAAAAAGATTTTATATTATACTTATTTGAAATACCATTAGTGGATCCTCTAACGTTGACAACTGTTTTTATCATTGTTTAATCTTCACATTAATCTTACATCTCAAAGTGCTCTTTAACTCATCATCACCATCATCCATCATCATCATGATCACCATCATCCATCATCATCATCACCACCATCATCCATCATCATCATCATCACCACCATTATTATTATTTATAATTTATATAGTTAACCTCCATGTGGGTTGACTCCAGTCTTGCCTGGTTATTTATTACTTCGACACTCCTGCATTTGGGATAAGACATCAAAATCTTTTGATTGTGTCAAGTTTTTGGTGCCGTTGCCAGGGAGGTAAATTCCTGTATAAATTATAATATTTATTTTATTTTCTCTTTTCACTTTTCTTGTATCTAACTTTTGTTCCTTTTTCTTTTGTTTTCTTCTTCCTTTTATTCTCTTCCTGCACTTGCATGATAGTTTGGACATGCATATTAAGTGGTATATTTTCTAGGAAATCCTCATCATTTTCAGAAAACATGGCCGAAGAGGATAACTAGTCTCTATCATAATGAGAATAATCGAGTTAGAACACTTGTAGACCACATGAATCCTACAAGAACAAGTGCACCCTCATGTATAGTTTTCCTTCCTGATGCATCTCACTTTAATTTTAAACCAGACATTATTCAACTTTTACCTACTTTTCATGGCTTAGATCTAGAAAATCCATACTTGTATTTGAGAGAATTTGAAGAAGTTTGTAACATTTATAATGACTCAAATTGCAGCATGAAAACCATTAAATTAAAGCTTTGTCCTTTTTCATTAAAAAATAAAGCTAAAACATGGCTACAAAATTTAAGACCAGGATCCATTCATGTTTGGGATGAAACGCAACAACAATTTTTAAAGAAGTTTTTTCCGTCTCACAGAACAAACTCTTTCAAAAGACAAATCACCACATTCACTCAAAAGCTAGGAGAAATATTTTACCAGTGTTGGGATAGGTATAAAGACTTGCTTAATACTTGTCCTCATCATGGTTTTAAAACATGGAGATTGGTTTCATATTTTTATGAAGGGTTAACATCTAAAGATAGGCAAATAGTGGAATTGATATGCAATGAAACTTTTAAAGATAAAAACCCTGATGAAGCAATGAAATACATGGACTTGTTAGCTAAAAATGCTCAGAATTGGGACACTACAAGTATTTATGAGGCACCGGGTAAAACTCAACCTTATACATCTAGTGGAAGTATGTACAACCCTAGGAAAGATCATGACCTTCAAGCCAAGTTTGCATCTTTAGCTAGAAAAGTCGAGGCACTAGAATTTTAAAAAAGTGGTGATTAGTACTTAAAAGTGCATTTTTATCAAGGTTTTATATCATCATTTTTCACTTGAAGTATCAATAACTCCTTAACTAAAACATGTTTTATAATAACATATCTAATAATATAAAATACCTTTAATTTATAGTAAATGTTCATCTTAAATGCAGGCGTATCACATAAATTAAAGGATTGATTGAGGAGTTTAAATACTAAAATTGAAAGGATAAAGAGAGGGTCAAAACTTAGAAAATAGATGTTGGTGTAGTCCAAACTAGAATACTATTCGGTAATTGAGTCATATCTAGAGCTATAGATCTCGGATTTAGGTCTGTTTTATATGGATGGAAAGGTAAGACATAGGCCTACAACTTTCATATGGAGTCTAAGATTTAAAAAAGGCCGTTTTCAAGTTCAAATTATAGCAACAACGGAGAAATCCGAATTTATACTGCAGCCCAGACAGTGTTCAGCCCATATCTCGAGTTCCAGAAGTCCAAATGACCTCAATTTTTTTTCATGGAAAGATAAGACAATTTCCTATAACTTTGATGAGAACAGTTAGTTCTAGTTCTGATGTTAGCAATGATGTTTTGTTCAGGCAAGAAGATAAGGATTTTCACCAAGTCAACAATTGGCCACCTACTCAACAATTAGTCATAAAATCAATAGTTCCAAAATTTAGCCTATAAAAGGAGGCATTTGCCATGCATTTAGGGGCTTGGTTGTTCAGATCAAGATCATGCTCTTTATTTCTCTCTTTATATTTTTTTGTAATTCTTAAGTTTTGCTTTCATTAATATCTTGTTTATGTTTTTCATTTCCTTTCCTTTTCTTAGTTAACTTGTATCTTATTTATGTTCTTATTTTGTTTATTTATGTTTCTCTCTTTCATTATGTTTAGCTAAGTTTATTATGTCTAGCTAAGTTTATTATGTCAAGGTGAAAAGGTTACACTAATGGTGTAAGAATAAGTATAGTGTAAACTCAACATGGACTTTAATGTTTGATACTTACATGTTTTGTATTTGTTATCTTGTTCACTCTTAATACTTTGCTTGTTAAATGGTTAGTCTAGATTTGTGTTGTATAACACTTGGTACAACAAATGTTTGGCACTTTCATAGCCAATCGTATGGTATAACCTACACATATGCTATGAAAGGAACTTGATTTGTTGTTAACATAAGTTATAATCATGAATACTTGACAATATTTACAAGTATTAGCATTATTTGAATAAGATAACTAATGTAATCATGTTAACAATTTATAATCCGATTGAAACCTCATTTGTGTGTGGTTTCCAGTTGAGTAATAAGAGTTTATACTATACTTGTTTGAAACACAATTACTGGATCCTCTAACCTTGACACTTGTTTTTATCATTGTTTAATTCTCACATTGATCTTCCATCTCAAAATTCTGATCAACTTCTTCTTCTTCTTTATTATTATTATTATTATTATTATATTACTATTACTATTACTATTACTATTACTATTACTATTACTATTACTATTATTGTTTTTATTGTTGTTCTTGTGGTTGTTGTCGCACCCCAAAAAAAAATAACAAAAAATTTATTTTGCGACATTCGACTGGCGACTTTTGTTTTGTTCTGTTTTGCTGATTTGGTTCTTTGGAGTCGCCACCTAGTATTTTGGTCACTAGGAACCCTAACTGGTCTTTCAGAGATTCTAAGGCAAGGGACTGGTTGCGTAAAGGGAAGGTATTAGCACCCCTAGTATGCCCTACCTAAGGTAAGCTGCTTGGTGTTTGGTTTGCTCTATAATTGCTATGGTGTTGGTATTTTCTAGGCTCGTCAATTGATTTTAGATAGAAATCTAAGGAGATTCCATGTGCTTTGAAAGCTCATTTTTCCCTTAGTATTTCAAAAGTTTGCGACTCATAAATCGTGGAAAAAAATTTAAAATTTTGAAATGTCCTCGATTATAATCAAGGCTTCTTTCAAGAATGTGCGCGGATTTATTACTCCCAATAATATTTTGGATATTCATCCTTCTAAGGATTTCTTTATCCAAACATTAGCGGTGAATAATAAATAAATTTTCTCCCCAAAAATAAGATTTTTATAGTTTTTGGAATATTGGCCAATACCCTTTGGAGTTTTACAAACATGTTGTAAAATCCAGAAATACAAGAAAATAATTTGTGTTTAAGAAATCTATGCGAAAACACACTTTCGAAGCTTCCAATATATTTTTTTATAAAAAAGAACATTCAAAACATGTTAGAGTATTGGCCGTATGCAGCACGCAAGAAAATATATTTTTTTTAAACAATATATTTTTTTGACGAAAATAAGGTATTTTAAATACTGAATTTGTATCTCCACAGCATAAAAAATACAAACTAATATTAAGTCATTTAAAAAAAAATGTACGAAAAAAATCAACAATATTTTTAAGGAATTTTAGAAATTTTTTTGAAAGCAAAAAAAAATTTATCTTTGAAAATTTTGGGTGCCTCGACGAAAATCGGATATTTTAAATACTGAATTTATACCTCCACAGTATAAAAAAAAATACAAACCCCCTTAAAAATATATATATATATATATATATATGAAAAGAAAACAACAACATTTTTTAGATTTTTCAGATTTTTTATAAATATTTTATATATATATATATAACATATATACACACATATATATTATAATTTATAATAATATATAATATATTATAGGGATGGCCGGCCCAAATAAATGGGCCAAGCTCAGCCTCAAAAAAGAGGCGGGCCGATCTCGGCCCGAAATGACATTGGGCCGATCTCGGCCCGAAAAACTTCCACAGTCTGGGCCAAGACCGGCCCAGACTTGCAAGGCTGGGCCAGCATTGGGCTGGCCCAGCACCGGGCTGGCCCAGCACCTTACAGCCCAGCGGGGGGAAGAATTAATTTTCTTCCCCCCGCCTCCTGCATGCATAACTCTGCATGCAGGAGGCAACGGCTGCAACAAAAACGAAGGGGGAAGAAGAAATTTTACCTGGCGTGGAGGAGATGGTCACTGGCGGTGCTGCGGTGGCGTGGCTCGTGGACGGCGGCTCCGGGCGGTGGCGCTGTGGCTGTTTCCAAGCGGCAGAGAGAGAGAGATTTTTCGTTCTCTTCCCTTCTCCTCTCTTTTTCGTTCCTTCTTTCTCGGTTCGTTTAACCCGTGATAATTATCTTCTCTTCTCAGTTCTGTTTAAGAAAACTTCCCTCCCCAGTTTTTTGTTTTCCAGTCGTCTCCCTCTCTCTTCAATTTTTCGGCCTCTCTCTCTTCGGTTTTCCATCCTATTTATAGGGGAGAAAAGACGGTGCCTTTTGCTAGTGCGCCTTGGGAGTAAATCACGCAACGGCTGGTCGGCCATTGACGCGTTCGGTGGTGGTGGTAGGGGCGAGGAGAGAGAGGCGGGACGGTTTGAATATGGTTTTTGTCTTCTGTTGCTGTTCAAACGGAGGGAAGGAGGAAGATGAACAGTGTCGTTCAAAACGACACCGTTCTGGTCTTCCTCTTTTTTTTTTTTTTTTTTTTTTATATATATGAAACGTCGTCGTTTTGGATAAAACGCGCCGTTTCATTTAAATGAGTCAAACTTCAAATCAGCCCTCCAAATTCGGTCCCCGCCCCCATAGTTGGCCGCGTTTTTCACTTTGGTCCTTGGCCTCTGATTTATGCAATTAAGCCCTCAATTGATCAATAAACTTCCAATTTCTTCAATTAGGCCCCTGAACCGAATAATTGCAGCCCCTCCATTTACGTGCCTCTTCCAATTTGGTCCCTGGTTTCAGATTTTCTTAATTAAGTCCTTAATTGGCCATTAAACTTCAATATTTATGCAATTAAGCCCCTGATTTGACCCAATAAATTCCTGAAAAATATATTTTGGCCCCAGAACTTAAATTTCTTCTAATTAAAGCCCAAATTGACTTAAAAATTAATTTTTCTTGCAATCAAATCCTCTATAAATTCAAATAAAAATCAAATTAAGTCCATAAACATCCAATTTTGGGATTTTCTCCTCAAAATTCAAAATTTCCTTCTCAATAGGGCTTTCATACTTCAAGAATATACTGTCAAAAATTCAATCCTTGTATTTTTAAATTCCTTGACCAATTTTCTGACTGTTTTCCGAGCGCTTCTGCCTCTTTTGGCTATTTATTTTATTTTTCATGGGGACCCAAAAATGGGTTACAACAGATGCCCCCTCTTTATAATACTTACGGAGCATGGGTTTTGCGCAGTAAGTGTTATAAAGATAAACCCAAAACGGAACTCCCGAAACTGATATGGTCGAAGCTGGATTGATCTGAAACTTTGTCTTTTACAACAATCCTCCTTAGCCCAAAAACTATGATCAAAACTTAGTCATCTCGAGATCCTTATCCAGCGATCCTCTGAATTATTACTTTAGTTTGATCAACATGGAAAACCAATCCGAGATCCCATCTGGTGATCTCCTTTAACTTGGAATCCCATCTGTCGATTCCTTTATCCATAACCAATACAAAAAAAAATGTGTGTGTGGTCTCATTATGATGGGTGACCTGCCCGAGTGGAAAAGGGAAAGAGTGGTCTCATTCTTTGGGTGACCTACCCAGGGGGAAGAATGACCTCATTATTATGGGTGACCTACCCAGGTAAAAAAAATGGAGAATGGTCTCATTCTTATGGGTGACCTACCCAGCAAAAATATGGTCTCATTGTGATGGGTGACCTACCCAAGGAAAAAAAGGAAGAGTGGTCTCATTCTTTGGGTGACCTACCCAGGGGGAGGAATGGCCTCATTCTTACAGGTGACCTACCCAGGTAAAAAAAAGATGGAGAATGGTCTCATTCTTATGGGTGACCTACCCAGAAAAAATATGGTCTCATTGTGATGGGTGACCTACCCAAAGAAAAAGGAAGAGTGGTCTCATTCTTTGGGTGACCTACCCAGGGGAAGGAATGGCCTCATTCTTATGGGTGACCTACCCAGGAAAAAATAATGGTCTCATTGTATGGGTGACCTACCCAAGAAAAATAATGGTCTCATTGTATGGGTGACCTACCCAAGGGGAAGAATTCTTAGTAAACTCCATGCTTTTCTAAGAAATAGTTTCAATATGAGGTCCCTTCTAGCGACCTTCCTTGATGAATAAGTACGAGATCCCTTCGGGTGATCTCAAATAACTTGGAATCCCATCGGGCAATTCCTTTTACCAAAGGTAAAACATGAAGTTCCTTCTGGCGACCTTCATCGAAATACAAGATCCCTTCTGGCGATCTCCTTTAGCCAAACAACTTGGAATCCCATCTGGCGATTCCTTTTATATAAAAGCTGAAATTTAAGGTCCCTTCTGGCGACCTCCATCGAAATACGAGATCCCTTCTGGCGATCTCAATAACTTGGAATCCCATTTGGCGATTCCTTTTTACCGAATGCTATCGATGTCGTTCTTCCTGCTGGCATGGTTTGAAAACCATTATCTTCTCTTCTTGTTGTTCTAGAATCAACTCAATGATTCTTTCTTCGTCCATAATCTTGTTGGAATGCGCTAAGATCTCCCCCTGTAACGATCCAAAAAAACATACATGCAATGATTTATGATTAGATGCAATGCATGCATTCGTACCTGGTTTTGAAACATAGGCCCCATCATCTTCTTCTAGTTCATGAGACTCCCTCTTAACATGAACATTGCTTTTGAAGTCGTATGTTGGATTCATCTCTCGTGTTGCCTATCATATTCTTGGAGAAGAAGTCTTTGACTTTCTTCAAGTAGTCCTTTTCTCAAAATATATGACTTGTATTTGCCTCTTTGTCATGCTTTTGTCAAATGCTTTAGCTTGGTTTTCAAATCTATAAGCTTCCATCCAATTTTAAACACGTAAAACTTTTCATAAAACATCTCGTCTTGCCCCTAGTGTAGGGGTGCGATATTAGTCTGGGCTTTTATATAGAGAAGTAATTCATTCAGCCAGTGATAAACTTTTTTAGTGAGTGAAGAGATAATGATTGATAAATTCTATTCTTTAAAAGACAATTACAGATGATTATAAAGTGACCACTTAATCATTTATCCATGCAATTTATTATGCTATCAATGATAGGGTTGTATTTTAGGGTTAGCTTTTCTTAAATTTCATATTAAACCATTTTATGATACTTTATTTGTAACCACTCAAACTTGTTCAAAAAATGCATAAACTCATCATTTATTTAAAGAAAAGGTAAGCTCAAAGACAAACACAAAATCTGGCTGACATCATGAGCTCTGATTGCCCACTAGAGAAAATAAAAGCAATGACAAAAACATGCTAAGGCAAATAAAGTTGTTTTACATTTTGAAAACTACGAGAAGTTCTTGGGTCAACCCGTTCTGAAACTTCTTCTAGTGTGTGGAAAGTCAACCGAGGCAATGCTTCATCTTCCTTCCCCACTTGCGTTTCCTTGTCTTCTCCTTCGATCTCGCCTTCTTCATTATTGACGATTCTTGACCAAAGTTTTCCAGCCCTTTATCCCTTATCACTTTTGTCATGACCAGGCAATGGATTTGAACTGATATTGGGTGTGTCTTCAAATGACACCCATCCTATCTTGATGAGCTTCAACAACTTGTTCTTGAAACCATAGCACGTTTCAAGACAATGCCCGGGAATACCAGCATGGTACTCGCAAGTCAACTCGGGCTTATACCAGATGGGGAATGGTGGCTGTAGTGGTAATGTAGGGATAGGAGCTATTTGTCCAATGCTCAGTAGTTTGGCATATATGTCCTTCAGAGGCATGGGTAATGGCGGTAGTTGTTCTGAAATGTATCTTGTGTTTGGTCTTTGGTGGTTGTTTTGGGTGTTTGACTGGCCATTTGCTCGATTAGGGGAAAAAGGTTTGTTAAAGTTTATGTGGGCCATATGAGAGGTAGGTATTTGTGGGTTATATGAATCCGTTATCTTGTCATTGGACCCACCTTCGAAGTTGTTAACGGGACCTTTCAATTTTCTTCCGAAAAAACCCTTTGTCTCCAATGGCTCAATTATGCGTCCAGCTTTAATCCCTTGATCTATTCTTTCCGCTATGCGTACAACATCATAGAAATGCTGAGCTGAGCTACCCATTAAATGCTCATAGTAGGGTGCCTTGAATGTGTTGGCGAACAAAGTCACCATCTCCGTTTCTATCAAAGGGGGTTGCACATGCATGGCCTCGTCCCTCCATCTTTGCGCATAAGCCCTTACTGATTCTTGGCTTCTCTTTTCCATTGACATAAGGCTTGTTCGATCTGGAGCAATTTCCAAATTGAACTTGTATTGCTTAAAGAAAGCCTCCACTAAATCCTTCCATTTCTTAATCTTGGCATTTTCCAACCTCATGTACCAACTTAGCGCCGACCCCGATAGACTGTCTTGGAAAAAGTAGATCAGTAACTTATCATCATGAATCACCTCAGCCATCTTATTGCAATAAGATCGAAGGTGAGTGTTTGGGCATTCCAACCCAGTGTACTTTATAAACTCCGGTATCCTAAAATCTTTTAGTACCGTGATGTTTGGTACCAAGCATATTTCAGACGCTCGCATGGGGTCAAACCAGTCATTTCCCTCGACTGCTCTTAACCTTTCTTCCAAGGCTGATATCTTGTCATCGTTCATAAAACCAGTGGACCTATTATCGAAAGGCCTATCTGCTGTTAAATCTATAGTGATATGAGCTTGAGGGGGCTGAATGGGAATGGCAGGTGCAAAGTGCTGCTCCGTCACTGAATCTGCCCCCAAGTTCTGAGATACCCCCGGGATATGAACTGACTGTGCTCCTATAGGTGGTTGGGTAGACGTTCCCTCCCCGTTCTTGGCTCTTAAAAGTTGCTCAAGCAGATTGGTCAATCGAGAAACTTCATTTTTCACGGATTCCAACTCGGTCTGGTAGTGCGACTCTAAGTGAGCTCTTTCCTCGTTTTCCATTCTTGATCTGGACCGGGTTTAGTGGACTCTGGATGTGGGACCTATGTTTCACGATCCGGTGCATATGATAACAAAATGTGTGATGAAAATGTGATGCACAAGTGATGTGCGATGAGTAACATTGCAAACAAAGATACATAACCTAAGGACCAGCTCTATTTATTAAGTGAGAGTGGGTAGTTTTACTATTGGGTCTCTAAAAGAGGGTCTCTTGCTGTTCTAGTGATCAACCTTCGTAAAGGCGATATGGAGGTCTAGCAGATAGTGGGATGGCACGTGTACCAATCACAATCAGTCTAAACACTCAGCAAAGAGTTGGGGTTTACACAAACTTAAACCTTGACTCAAGTCATAAGGCAAACTGCTAGTCCCCCACTTAAACATAGAGTTACATGTGTGTGCCCTCCAAAACATAATAATAATAATAAAGTGATGCATGACTATGCCATGTATGATAGAATGTAAAGATATATGCTAAAGCTTTTAAACAAAGCATCATAAGAAAACAAAAACCAATAACACATAACATAAACAAACAAACAACTCAAACTTAGTCCAAGGGTCCCCAGTGGAGTCGCCATTCTGTCGCACCCCAAAAAAAAATAACAAAAAATTTATTTTGCGACATTCGACTGGCGACTTTTGTTTTGTTCTGTTTTGCTGATTTGGTTCTTTGGAGTCGCCACCTAGTATTTTGGTCACTAGGAACCCTAACTGGTCTTTCAGAGATTCTAAGGCAAGGGACTGGTTGCGTAAAGGGAAGGTATTAGCACCCCTAGTATGCCCTACCTAAGGTAAGCTGCTTGGTGTTTGGTTTGCTCTATAATTGCTATGGTGTTGGTATTTTCTAGGCTCGTCAATTGATTTTAGATAGAAATCTAAGGAGATTCCATGTGCTTTGAAAGCTCATTTTTCCCTTAGTATTTCAAAAGTTTGCGACTCATAAATCGTGGAAAAAAATTTAAAATTTTGAAATGTCCTCGATTATAATCAAGGCTTCTTTCAAGAATGTGCGCGGATTTATTACTCCCAATAATATTTTGGATATTCATCATTCTAAGGATTTCTTTATCCAAACATTAACGGTGAATAATAAATAAATTTTCTCCCCAAAAATAAGATTTTTATAGTTTTTGGAATATTGGCCAATACCCTTTGGAGTTTTACAAACATGTTGTAAAATCCAGAAATGCAAGAAAATAATTTGTGTTTAAGAAATCTATGCGAAAACACACTTTCGAAGCTTCCAATATATTTTTTTTATAAAAAAGAACATTCAAAACATGTTAGAGTATTGGCCGTATGCAGCACGCAAGAAAATAATTTTTTTTTTAAACAATATATTTTTTTGACGAAAATAAGGTATTTTAAATACTGAATTTGTATCTCCACAGCATAAAAAATACAAACTAATATTAAGTCATTTTAAAAAAATGTACGAAAAAAATCAACAATATTTTTAAGGAATTTTAGAAATTTTTTTGAAAGCAAAAAAAAAATTTATCTTTGAAAATTTTGGGTGCCTCGACGAAAATCGGATATTTTAAATACTGAATTTATACCTCCACAGTATAAAAAAAAAATACAAACCCCCTTAAAAATATATATATATATATATATATATATGAAAAGAAAACAACAACATTTTTTAGATTTTTCAGATTTTTTATAAGTATTTTATATATATATATAACATATATACACACATATATATTATAATTTATAATAATATATAATATATTATAGGGCTGGGCCGGCCCAAATAAATGGGCCAGCCTCAGCCTCAAAAAAGAGGCGGGCCGATCTCGGCCCGAAATGACATTGGGCCGATCTCGGCCCGAGAAACTTCCACAGTCTGGTTCAAGACCGGCCCAGACTTGCAAGGCTGGGCCAGCATCGGGCTGGCCCAGCACCTTACAGCCCAGCGGGGGGAAGAATTGATTTTCTTCCCCCCGCCTCCTGCATGCATAACTCTGCATGCAGGAGGCAACGCCTGCAACAAAAACGAAGGGGGAAGAAGAAATTTTACCTGGCGTGGAGGAGACGGTCACTGGCGGTGCTGCGGTGGCGTGGCTCGTGGACGGCGGCTCCGGGTGGTGGCGCTACGGCTGTTTCCAAGCGGCGGAGAGAGAGAGAGTTTTCGTTCTCTTCCCTTCTCCTCTCTTTTTCGTTCCTTCTTTCTCGGTTCGTTTAACTCGTGATAATTATCTTCTCTTCTCAGTTCTGTTTAAGAAAACTTCCCTCCCTAGTTTTTTGTTTTCCAGTCGTCTCCCTCTCTCTTCGGTTTTCCATCCTATTTATAGGGGAGAAAAGACGGTGCCTTTTGCTAGTGCGCCTTGGGAGTAAATCACGCAACGGCTGGTCGGCCATTGACGCGTTCGGTGGTGGTGGTGGGGGCGAGGAGAGAGAGGCGGGACGGTTTGAAAATGGTTTTTGTCTTCTGTTGCTGTTCAAACGGGGGGAAGGAGGAAGATGAACAGTGTCGTTCAAAATGACACCGTTCTGGTCTTCCCCTTTTTTTTTTTTTCTTTTTTTTTTATATATATGAAACGGCGTCGTTTTGGATAAAACGCGCCGTTTCATTTAAATGAGCCAAACTTCAAATCAGCCCTCCAAATTCGGTCCCCGCCCCCATAGTTGGCCGCGTTTTTCACTTTGGTCCTTGGCCTCTGATTTATGCAATTAAGCCCTCAATTGATCAATAAACTTCCAATTTCTTCAATTAGGCCCCTGAACCGAATAATTGCAGCCCCTCCATTACTCGCGTCTTCCAATTTGGTCTGTGGTTTCGGATTTTCTTAATTAAGTCCTTAATTGGCCATTAAACTTCAATATTTATGCAATTAAGCCCCTGATTTGACCCAATAAATTCCTGAAAAATATATTTTGGCCCCAGAACTTAAATTTCTTCTAATTAAAGCCCAAATTGACTTAAAAATTAATTTTTCTTGCAATCAAATCCTCTATAAATTCAAATAAAAATCCAATTAAGTCCATAAACATCCAAATTTGGGCTTTTCTCCTCAAAATTCAAATTTTCCTTCTCAATAGGGCTTTCATCCTTCAAGAATATACTGTCAAAAATTCAATCCTTGTATTTTTAAATTCCTTGACCAATTTTCTGACTGTTTTCCGAGCGCTTCTGCCTCATGTTATTTTTCTAACCTCTTTTGGCTATTTATTTTATTTTTCATGGGGACCCAAAAATGGGTTACAACAGTTGTCTTATTATTATTTATAATTTATACAATTAACCTCCCTGTGGTTCGACCCCGGTCTTGCCAGATTATTGATTACTTCGACGCTCCTGCACTTGGGAGAAGACATCAATCTTTTGGTCGTGTCAAGTGGTCAATTAAAATATGTTCAAGACATTGTGTGTCAAATCTGTGAAACCAATGAACACTCAACCAATGATTGTCCAACTTTGTTTTTTTCAAGGATGCCTCCATGAGCAAGCATATGCTTTAAACAATTTCCATAGGCCCCAATCATAACCCATACTCTCAAACATACAACCCTGGTTAGAGAAATCACCCAAATTTCAATTATAAGAGTGATAACAATAATGCACAAACTTCACAACTACAATTTCAAGCCCACCATAATGTTTAAAATTGCCATGGATATGCGCTTCCTTATGCTCCCCCTCCTAGAAGAAATCTTGAGGAGACATTGCTCAAACCATGACAGATTTTAAATATACTCTCGCAAAATTCACATATGCTCTCAGTTTTCAAGAGAAAGGTAAGTTTCCATCTCAACCACAGCAAAATCCCAAATGGCAGTACAATGCAAATGCAAGTAGTTCCGGAAGTCAACACATGGATAAAGTCAAATTAATCATTATTCTCTGCAGTGGTAAGGTTATTAAAAAACTCATTCTTGAACCTTGTGAGAAAGATGATGAGTTAATCTCTACGGTTAAGGATGGGGTTGAATCTAAACATTGCAAGGAAAAGACTGACTCCTCACCAGCATTTCCATTTCCTCATGCATAACCAAGCAAAGAAAAGTCAATCACAATTCTGAAATCTTTAAAACTTTCAAATAGGTAAGAATCAAAAAAATTTTAGCAGTCAATAGCACCATCGGGCTCGGCGCTTTATTTTATACACCCATCGGCAGCCAACCACATTCATGGAGGGATCAAAAGGTACCAAGGACCAAGTACCATTGGCATGTAAAGCTGCAATTTCAGACTTCATGGCAGTATGCCAACACATAAACTGGTCGGCCTCTTTAAAAGTAAGAGGTTCGAGAGTGGAGGGAGACATTACCCGTGAAGCTGGAGGCTGTGAGGAAGAAGCAGCGACTGTAGTGATGTTGGCAGTCCTGTTATGTCTGGGACGCAACACCATGGGGTGCTGGCGCTGTGCTGGAGGAGCAGGAGTCTGAACAGGGGACGGTTGCTGCGGAAGAGTATAACTGGACATATCAACACAGAGGTCCAGACCTGGTGAAGACACGGTAGATGATGTTGATGGAGAGGAAGTGCTGGATGAACATGCTGGAGAGACATTAGCTGGAGGAGACGCAGTCATAGACAGCGCCGGTGTTGCAGACCCTGTACCTGCACAATGATCAACAGATATGGAGGTGGATGGTGATAAGAGGACAACATGGTTAGAGGAAGTGGGTGGTGGGTCTGATGGTGTGGTAGACGGAAAGATGGTGAGCGAGGGAAGGTGTGTGATAGTGGTAGGCGGATAGGTATGGCTGGTGGGTGGAGAGATATGGGCAGACTCGAGAAACGGAAACACGTGTTCATTAAATCGAACATGACGAGAGATGTAGAGACGCTTAGACGATAAGTCAAGACAACGATACCCTAGATGAGATGAACTATAGCCTAAGAACACACATGGAGTAGAGCGATAGTCTTCTTCCTCTGCCCCTAAGAGAAGAGGAGCCACTGCCATTAAAGCCAGTGAAGGCACGTTATGCAGCATATACAGAAGGTGTGGGCAGCAACGGTGCAATAGCTGGAATGGATTGAAGAGAGCTCCTGTGTAAAAATTCATGTGTAGATAAGTGACTATGGAGCTCAGAGTACGCAAGAGGCTCAGCTTTGGTCGACAAACTGGTGACCAAATCCTGAAATTCACCACGAAGGCCACGAAAAACATAGAGATTGAAGTCAGTGAGGGAGATAGGTCTGCCTGCTGCAGCTAATTCATCAAATAAGCCTTTAGCTTTCTGCAGGTAGAGAGTGACAGTATCATCACTTTGACGAAGATCCTGGAGAGAGCTATGTAACTGTATTATCATAGAGTTGGATGGAGAGGCAAGAGCACGTTCTAGGGTGCTCCAAACACTTGCTGAAGTTGGGCAATCCACCACAAGGTGAAGAACATCAATGGAGAGAGATGAGAGTAAAGCACTAAGTATGAGTTGATCTTGTTGTTTCCATGTGAGAAAAGCTGGGGAAGGACCAGAAGTAATGTTGGTAGAGGCGGCAGTAGAAGGACTGGACAGATCAAGCGAAGAAGGGCAGGAATGTGAGTTTGAGGTTGATGACCTGCTGTGTATTTGAGAGGGGAATAACAGCTGCTGTCACGACAGAGGGAAGCATGACTGCATTGATGTTTGGAGAAGAAGCACTGGCATTGGTGTTGGGAGTAGAAGGACTGCCAGTGGTGCCAGTTGCAGCAAAAACTGAAGGATCCATATTGCAGAAGATGAGTAGAAAAAAAAACAGAAGTTGACAGATGATAATGTTCAGGGAAGCCGAAACCGTAGTAATACACTAATGGAGCAAAGACATTATGTAAAATTCAACGTTGTAGAATCAACGTTGAAGTAGAGAAAGCTGAAACAGAAATCAGTAATAACCATCTAAGATTTTGAAGTAGAGAAGAAATCAGAAATCAGCAATGAAGCAGAGAAACAACGTTGAAGTAGAGAAAGCTGAAACAAAAATCAGCAATAACCGTCTAAGATTTTGAAGCAGAGAAGAAATCAGAAATCAGCAATGAAGCAGAGAAACAACGTTGCAGAATCAACGTTGAAGTAGAGAAATTTAGAGCGGAGCAGAGAAGCAGTAGAGGGGCTGCCGTTTGAAGAATAAATCTGTTAAGATAAATTAGGCTCTGATACCAAGTTGAAACAAGGTTTATGATAATTGAGAGGCTTAAATTAATGAGATAGCCACCTCTATTATTTATAGTATTAGGGCAGTACATGTGTTACAGTGTAGCATACTACACATGATAAATCAATACATTAATAATACAATATTTCCTAATCTAACACATTCCATAATAACTGTGAAGAGAAAACCATAGTTTTCAGACCCGGCCTGGTCTAAGGCTCGGGTTCTAGTTTTGACCGGGTCGCTCGGGTCAATTTTGTTAAAATCAAAACGACGTTGTTTTAGTAAAAAAACAAAATTCAACAGGTTGCAACCGAGTTTTTGACTGGGTCTTGCCGGGTCACTGGGTTAACCTGGTTTTTCCTTCCCTTATTTTTTCTTCAACCCGACCCGATTCCAGTCCCGGGTCGACCCGCCGGGTCGGGCGGGGTTTCAAAACTATGGAGAAAACTGAATGTGAAAAAGAAAGCCTTTTTAGCCGAACAAGTAAGTGTCATTCTTCATAACAATAATGCTTTGAAATATAAAAACCCTGGTTGTCTTACAATTTCTTGCTTTATTGGAGACCATAAAATTGAAAGAGCTTTACTTGATCTTAGAGCTAGTGTGAATTTACTTTCATATTCAGTCTTTCAGAGTCTCAATCTAGGTGAGTTAAAACCAACTTATGTAACTCTATTACTTGCTGATACATCTATAAAAGTTCTTAAAGGAATAGTTGAGGATGTGTTAGTACAAGTTGATAAATTCATTTACCTTGTATATTTTGTTGTCTTAGATACATAACATATTGAAACATGTAATCCAATTGGTGTCATTTTAGGATGTCCGTTTCTTGTAACTTCTAAATCATTAATTAAATGTAGGAATGGACTTATGAAGTTATCATTTCGAAACATGATGTCGCACCTGACATCGCGGCGACTCTAAAAATTAATTCTTGAATATGGAAAAAGAACAGATTTCTAGCATCTTGTTCTTTTGGAAGAAAAAAATGTCTTGTTTAAGGAGTCGCCACCTAGTATTATGGTCACTAGGAACCCTAACTGGTCAATAAAGATTCTATGGTTCGGGACTAGTTACATAAAAGGGAAGATATTATCACCCCTTATACGTTTTGCCTAAGGCAAACTGCATTGTTGTTTTTATCTTAAATTGCTAAATTTTATTAGTTTACGCTCTAATGGTTTATTTGCAATATTCCTGACTCTAGCATCAGTGAATATTCAACTACGGATAATTCCAACTCTAGCGTTGGTAACTATTACATAGCTATAAAATAAATTTAGATCAATATTTTTTATTCCTGACTCTAACGCTAGTGAATAAACAAATAAACTAAATTCATTTTATTGAGCATTCACATATTTTTTATTTCTTATGTAGTTAAATAAAAACAAAAAAAATAATTAAATCAGTGTTTTTATTCCTGACTCTAGCGTCAGTGAATAAACTAATAAAATAAATTTTTATTTTTTATACATGCACATATATTTTTTATTTTTATTTTTTCTTGCTAAATAAAATAAAATATAACGAATAAAAATAATATAAAAACAAAAGCCAGTGACTTGGCTGGGCCATATGAGGCACGCGTGATCCAAATCACGCGTGCCTGGCTTTTGTTGTTGAATTAAAAACAGACGGCGAAAATGAAGTAATGAAAAGCGGGGGAAACAGAGCAAAAGACTTACCTAGTTCTTTTGTAGGGAATTTGTGCGTGATTGCTGAGGGCGACGCTTCTGCCTTCGAATTTCTTCTTACTCTTCTTGCTTTGTATCTCACGTTGTATTCCTTTCTTGTGTCTCTATTTCGGCTTGTTTGCTTTGTTTCTTTACTCTGTTTCAGAACACGGTCTCTGCTCTCTCTCGACCAATTTTAGTTTTCGTTGTTTTAAGCTGGTGCTAGTGAGGAAAAGTTCACCTTTGGTATGGGTTCTAAATGAAACACTTAAGAGTTCACTAGTTTCTTGGTATCGGTCTCTTTTCGGGTTTCTTTAGTCCCTCTCTCTCTCTCTAACCAACCTCTGTTCTTCAGGTTCCCTCGGTTTATATAGAGCCCGACGGGTTGGTAACAGGTGGTAGGCTGAGGGTTGACCACCATTAAGGCGCCCATAACTGAAGCCAACAGACGATTACTACTACAACGTCTTTCTGCCTTTAGTGTGGAAAACGGTTGCCAGCTTAAAGAAGAAGAAGATGAACAACGTCTTCAAAACGACGCCGTTTGGAGATAAATAGTGGCCATTTTCGCTTTGACCCGTGAAGTTTCGAAAATTTTATAATTAAGCCCCTGGTTTAAACCGTAATTTCCCTTGCATTTCGGTGTCTTTTACAAGTTAGTCCTTGGACTTTAATTCTCTGCAATCGTGTCCCCAATTAACCCCAAACTTTGCTATTTCTTCAATTCAGTCCCTGATTTCATTAATTTAATTAAATCCAAAGTCCAATTAAGTCTAAAACTTATCAATTCTCCAATTAAGCCCCTGATTGGATTAATTAAATTAATTTCAAGCTTAATTAAGTCTAAAAATTTATCAATTCTACAATGAAACCCTTAATTGGATTAATTTAATTAATTTTATGCTCAATGGAGTCTAAAAATTTATCAATTCTCCAATTAAATCCTTAATTGGATTAATTAAATTAATTCCAAGCTTAATTAGATTAATTCCAAAGTTTAATTAAACCCCAAAACTTCTAATTATGTTGCCCTTAACCCAAATTTTAATTCATTCTTCATTTATTTCATTTTACTTGTTTTTCCATCATTATTATTATTATTATTATTATTTTTTTTATCCTTTTCAGTAAATAAAATAATAATAATAATTAAAATAAAATGGTCAAAAATTGGGTTATGATAGTTGCCCCCTCTTTATAATATTTACTATGCAAAGATATTGGAAAATTTCATTTTCTTTTAGCTTTGTGTAGTAAATTTATAAAGAAAAGTAAATACAGAAAGAACCTTTTTTTTTTTATGTCTTGAAAACTTTGAAAGCAGTAGATTCACACACGACCTTTATAGAGAGATGTAAAAATCAAGAAACACGTCATTTGGAAGATGACCCATTTTTTTGTTTTTTGTTTTTTTTTTGTTTTTTTTAGAAGTGGTCTCATTGTGATGGGTGACCTACCCAAGTAAAAAAAGAAAGGAAAATGAGGGCTCAAAGGTGCGCTCGAAAGGAAGCGAGGGCTCAAAGGCGCTTGAAAAGGAAAGCAAGGGCTCAAAGGCGCTCGAAAAGAAGCGATGGCTCAAAGGTGCTCGAAGAGGAAAACGAGTCTTCAAAGACGCTCAAAGAGGAAAACAAGGGCTCAAAGGCGCTCAAGGAGGAAGGCGAGGGCTCAAAGGTGCGCTTGAAGAGAAGCGAGGGCTCAAAGGTGCTCGAAGAGGAAAACGAGTGCTCAAAGGCGCTTGAAGAGAAGCGAGGGCTCGAAGAGGAAGCGAGGGCTCAAAGGCGCTCGAAGAGGAAGCGAGGGCTTAAAGGCGCTCGAAAAGGAAATGAGGGCTCAAAGGCGCTCGAAGAGAAGTAGAAAAATATAGAGATTTTTCAGATGGCCTATTTCTCATTGACGGCTTGCCCAGGTTGAAAAAATTCTCAAAAATAAAAAATTTTCAACAGCAATTTTGATCTTTGACCATTTCAAGTTGGCCTTCCACTTGATGGATTCCGCTGGAATTTTCTCATATGAAATTTGCAAAACTTATTGTCCGATGTCTCAAAGTTTAGATGATATGAATACATTTTTACCTGTTTTGAAATATAGGCCCTCATTTCTTCTTAGTCTTTTTGTTGCTTGACTGATGAGGACTTGCTACCTCTGATTTGGGTCCTCTTTGTCGCTTGGCTTCTAGCCCACTTGAGTTGGCCCATATAAGTCTATTTCCAAATTTTTTTGCACAACTTAGCCTCTGTGGTGCCCATCATGACCCACTTGCTTGCTAAAGATTTTCTGACTCGTCAAATAATTTGAGAGGATTACTCACTACTCCTCGTTTCACTACTAGAAACATTCAGCGTCACATGCTGAAAGGATCAAGCTGTTTTTTGTAAACCAAAATGCCCCCTTGTCTTGTTGTAGGAAATATTCCTCTTTTTTTCTAGAATTTTTCCTTCTAAACACAATGTTGCCCCCTTGTATTGGTCATTTCCCCTAAATGTGCTCTGTTAGCGACTTAGACAAATAATAGTTTTAAGAGGCCATTCTCTCATTTCTCTCTCTTTTAGTTTGGTGAAGGAATATGGGTCTAGAATGAATCTTGAAATCTTGATCTTGCATTTTGAAAACAAAAATTATTTCGATGTGAATCTAAAATAATTTACTTTTAAAATCTTGCAACTCCTTGGTTATTTTCTTTCTTGGAAAAGAGATTATTTGCTCTTGTGTTTGGCAATGAGGTCTTCGGTGAAAATACATCATGAGATGACCTTTTGTTTCAAAGTGAAGGGCTCGAGAAAAAGCTTGAGGTTTTGTATGAGAAAAATTTGTCTCTTTTTGAACATTCATTTTTATCAGCATGAATAATAATGAGTAGTTTATTCTTGATGTCATGAATCTTATGAAAGAGTATTCTTTGCATTTTGAGAGCATTGGTTATTCTTCTAGGTTGCTTGCTTGTTTTATTAGAAAGGACTTCTACAAGGACGTAACGTAGGTTGTGGTTCTTGGCTATGAAATAAAAAGATTCATAAGGCTCAAAGAGTGTTTCAGGGTTCCAAAAACTAAGGATCACTATCAACAGTTTGACTATTGACTTCATTCATATTTTCTTTTGCCGCTCTTCTTTGATTTGCTGCTTCCTCTTCTTTTTTTAATTGCTTTGCCCTAGTATACTCGCTTTATCTTGGATTTTATTTTTTCTAGTAATTTGGGCATGCCCCCTAGCATTTGAGTTTCTTAAGCTCTTATGCCTTTTTGGCTTTCTCATTGAAATTTTCTCTTGCCCCCTAGTGGAGAAAGACATAATTGATCTCATAGACAAATTTTTCATAAAGGGTGCCTGCCAAAAAAAAAAAACCAAAGAATCCAAAAAATACCCTTACAACCTCGCATGATCTCATAGACATAATTGATCTCTTTTACCAAAATCCATTCCCCTATTGGAGTTTTGAAAAATTGATCTGGCATTTTGATTTCAAAAATAATTTGATGTTCATTCAAAAATGATATTTTTAACATTCTACTTGTAGAATGACATGTGAATCAAGCAACTCCATCATTGAGGTGACTAACTAAAAAAAAGGAGAGAAATGAATAAACACCCTTACCTTATGACTCTTGAATCATGTGTTTTTAAATGTATGAATAATGGTACATAGTGAACTCATTGCTCATGATTCATGAAATGCATCTTTGCAAAGACCAAAACATCATATTGGATGAGGTCAAAGTTTATTGATCTTAACTGCTTGTGCTTGAAATGAGGAAAGGTCATATTTGTTATTCCTTTTATGTTCTGAAATAAGTACATCCTTTGCGATCATTGAAATTTTTTTTTGGCAGGCACCCTTTATGAAAAATATGCAAAGAGAAATCATTGACCCAATCCTATTTATTGATTTGATAAAGACTTATACATCATGGATAATATTTCTTTACAGAATCAGAGTTCACAAGCCTAATTACATCTTCCCCATCCATTCTTGTTAGCATCAACGCCCCTCCTGAAAATGCCTTCTTCACTATATAGGGTCCTTCATAATTGGGCGCCCATTTACTGTGATCTTCTCCTGGTAGTGACAAAACTTTCCTCAATATTAAATCTCCTTCTTTGAATTCTCTTGGCCCAACTTTTTGGTCATACGCCTTAGCCATCCTTCTTTGATACAACTGGTGGTGACAAATTTCTGCTAAACTTCTCTCGCTGATCATATTTAGCTGCTCGTATCGTATCTTGACCCAATCAGTCTCCTCGAGTCCAGATTCCATGAGGACCCTTAAAGAGGGAGTTTCTACTTCCAATGGTATCACTGCCTCCATTCCATATACTAAAGAGTATGCTGTAGCCCCGGTTGATGTCCTCACTGCTATTCGATATGCATGGAGAGCATAAGAAAGCCATCCATGCCAATCTTTGTAAGTAATCACCATTTTCTGAACAATCTTCTTTATATTTTTATTAGCAGCTTCTACGACGCCGTTCATCTTGGGTCTGTAAGGGGACGAGTTGGAATGCTTGATCTTTCACTTGTGCATAGCTCCGCTATCATCTTTCGATTGAATGTTTGAGCATTATCAGTCACTACTCTCTCGGGTACACCGTATCTACAGATTAGATCTTTCTCGATGAACCGCTTGACCACTTTCTGAGTCACATGGGCATATGAGCAAGCCTCTACCCATTTGGTGAAGTAATCAATCGCTACAAGGATAAAACGATGTCCGTTACTGGCTTTTGGATTAATAGGCCCAATCACATCTATTCCCCACATTGCAAAGGGCCAAGGAGACACCATGTTAAATAAGGGTGCAAGAGGCGCATTGACTTTGTCTCTATACACTTGACATTTGTGGCACCTTCGAACAAAATTTATGCAATCCTTCTCCATGGTCAGCCAAAAATAACCTGCTCTTTGCATCTGCCTAGCCATCATGTGTTTGTTTGCGTGGGTAGCACAAATTCCTCTGTGCACTTCATGTAGGGCCTTGTTGGCTTCCAGATCATCAGACACCTCAGCAAAGTCCCATCAAATGACCTTTTATACAAAATCTCCCCATCTATGTAGTATTCCATGGCCATTCTTCTCAAAGTCCTTTTTATCTATCTTTGAGGCTCTCGATGGGTACTCTTGATGCTGGATGAATCTTTTTATATCCGTGTACCATGGGTCTTTGTTCGTTTCTTCTTCTATTGAACAACAATGAGAGGGAGAATTTCTGATCTTGATGCTTACATGCTGAATTTTGGCACCACAATAAATTATAGCCATAGAAGCTAAGGTAGCTAACGCATCGACAAACTGATTTTTGTCTCTCCCCAAATGAGTAAATTCTATTTCATCAAAGCTTTCAGCCAATTTGGAGAGGTATTCCTGGTATGGTCTCAATTTTTCATCCCTTGTCTACCATTCACCTTTTACCTGACATATTATTAGCATTGAGTCTCCATATACCTCTAATTTCCCTACCTTCATCTCTAATGCAACTTCCAATCCATGGATGCAAGCTTCATACTTAGCTGTGTTGTTTGTACAACTAAAGTGCAACTTTACTGAGATAGGATATTGCTTTCCTTCTAGGGAAATTATCACAACACTTACCCCGTTGCCCGATACATTTACTGTGCCGTCAAAATACATGGCCCACCAACCACTCTTCTCTTCCTTTTCCGTTACTAGCACATCTTCATCAGGAAAGTCAAAGTTCAATGGCTCATAAACCTCAATAGCATTATCGGCTAAATGATCAGCAATTGCTCCTTTTACTGATTTTCTTGTCATGTAGATGATGTCATACTCAACCAGCAGTACTTGCCATCTAGCTATTCTACTCGACATGTATGGCTTTTCAACGATATACTTCAGTGGTTCCATTCTTGAGATCAACCAGGTAGTGTAGTATAACATATATTGCCGCAACCTCTTCGCACTCCACACCAGACTACAACATAACTTCTCTACCATACTGTAACGGGATTCACACTTAGTGAACTTTTTCCAATACGTCGAAAGACTCAACGAAAATCCATACCAGTTAGAAAGGAGGGTTTTTCAACTCAAAGTCTATTTTGAGGAAATGCAGAAAATGCATTAAGGAACTTGGTGGCCATAGATGATGATGATGATAAAATGTGATCTAAATGGACACTTCCTTTACTAGTTGATGTTGTCTTACTACGAGTGGAAGCTGCAACTGCAAATTGTTGCTGCAATGGATCTGATGCAATTGGCATTAACGGTCACAGCTCTGCTCCATTCTACATTGATGGCCATAAATCTCATGCTATTAACATTGATAAAGACTTGGTTGGTGATGAAAAAGACATTGAAAACAACGTTGATTTCTGATGCAAACGAGAGGGGAAAAAAAATAACACTTGCGGAAGCTCTTTTATTTATAAGGCTGAGATGGTAGAATTGTTTTGGCACTCATGCCTGATGAATTCTAGGGCAATGGGAGAACTCGCAATGTTTGCAGAAATAAACCAGAGCTGAGAGAATACCACATGAGCTATCAATTCAGGGCTGAGAATATATCATAATTTATGGCAGCAGTGATTAGGGAGCACTGGTGACAAGGATGCTGAATCCCTTGCAGACCATGAATATGCCTGATGAACAAGGAATTTGCAATTCTGGACCACTGGTTTGAAGATCATGTAAATTCACACATAAAGCTTGAGAAACTACGTGAATGAGACCAGTTCACAGGCTGAAACAACAAAGTTGAAATTCTGCTCCAATTGGTTTGTAAGCATAATGGACATCCAAGTTAAGGTTTTGCAATGCTGACAACAGTAAGAAGAATGATTAAGTGGAATCTGTATCGCATCCAAACTTCAATATTTGATGAGGTTCTGCATATAATCATGTGGAATCTGTCTACAACAGAGGAATACATCCAATTCTATAGGCTTTTGAATCTGTCTACAACCAATAATTATATCCTGCATACATACAAAAAAACAAGAAAAATGGTGCAGTTGTAATAAAACAAGAGGAGGAATCGGGACGTGCATACCGGGACTGCTATGTGGAGGCTGTACTGTTGGTGAAGAAAGAGAAGTATTGCTAGGTTGAGGCTGTACCATTAATTAAATTCAAACTTGAGCAGTACCACACTTGGTTTAACGATATCACCAAGCAGTCACCTGACCCGATAGTGTTTTGCTTGACCTTTGGCGGACCAATTCTGTCCGTAGATGCTGACAGACACTTCACAATCTTCACAAAGCAGCCAAAAAGTTTGATATTGATTTTGAAGCGAGACGTTTGGTTGCCAGGTTGATGCTACGCGGTTAATAAAAGAGCAACAGGAAGTGCTGCATGGATGGTAACAGGAAAAGAGCAATGTAATGCTTTTTTATAGCCGCCTCAGTGATTCTTTCCTAATCTAAATTTTTTTTTTATTCTGTGAGATCAAAGTCGGCTTCCAGTACAGGAAATTGTGTTGTTCTCTTTCTTAATAATTCGTTCACGTTGGATAATTCATTGAGGAAAAAAAAGGGTTAATTAAGCTAAGTCAGGCTATCAGTATTGGAGGATCTTTTGTTTACTCTAAGCAGCTAATTCACTGTGAGTAAACAAATTATTAAGAAAGAAGTTATCTTTCTTAATAATTCATTTAGAAAAGAAAGTCAATTAAACAAAACAGTTTACGTGAAGAAGTTATCTTGCCCTCTGGAAATGCTTTCAGGAAAATATTGAAATTAACAAAGGATGGAGGGTACGGTTCCTAAGGCAATGAGAAAGAGAGTTGCAACTTTTATAGTTCGTAACTTACTAATCGTTACTCGGAATCACTAACGGATTGCGTCGTTGGATTCAACACAATGAGATCTCTAAAACAAGATGTTACAGTGACCACTTCCAGTGAAAAAAAAAATTCCTACAACCCGGTCAAAGTGTTGGCTGCTATTCGGGTATAAAGATAAATTTTATTTGGTCCTGAATATACAACAGTGTCAAATGAGGTATTGAACTTGGATATTCTATCATTTGGTTTGATAAAGTTCAATCAAGATTGGTCCATAAATTTCCAATTTTGACTATCATATTTTATTTCATAATAAGATTTATCTATTTATTGTGAAAATCTAGTATGATCAAATCAAATTTTGGTCGAAAATATAAAACCCTCTCAACCATATTTTTTGAGACATGCTCACTTGTTTTGAAAATAAGTGAATTTGTCTTGAGGAGGCATCTGTAGAAACATAAATTTTCTACTAATCAAATTTTGCCATGCATTATTTTATTCTTTAAAAGAAATGATAAAATAAATTTGAAATAAATGACATGGAAAATAAATGATCCTTTATATATTTCTTGGCCAATGAAAAGTTGACACTTGGAATGAGATATTCAAGATATCTTGTCATAAATGTAAGATCCCATCAGATATCTTGTCATAAATGCAAGATCCCGTCAATAAATATCAACTAATGAGATTATGCCATGTGGCATTGAAAAAGGACCTGAGAGCCCCTACAAATCTCTATAAATAGAAGGCCTCAACCTAAAAAGAAAAGAAATGGGGAATTCCTAGAGATACAAATTTTCTTCAAGACAAGCTCTTCAAGCAATGAAGCTCTCTCTCAAAGAGTTCTCAAGCCTTCATCTACGCTTGAAATCTAAAAAGAAAGAAACTATGTTGGATCAAGCCAAAACGCTCCATAAGAGTTCTTCAACAACACTTTGAAGACAAATCAAGGTACTCTTCAAAGCATCAAATCACAATATCTCGCTTCGTAATACACGCTCAAATTCACGTTCTTGCAAAGCACAAATCTTGGTTTGATTACTCAAATAAATCAAGTCACCATACATCTAATCCAAGGGAAGAATCAAAGGATTGCCATATTCTTTTGAAAGAATATATTACATAGAGATTGTACCCATTCATATATTTAATAAAATCATATATTTGTACACGTGTGCTTGTTTAATTTCAGGTGCTCAAAATTGTGTTTACAATGTGAACTAAAGAAATTATCGGTACCCAACTAATTAGCTATCCCTGGTTCAATTCAAACTTATTTCATTTATTTTTATAGTACCATTTAATTATTATCAATTTTCTTCAAAAAATCAAATTTCTTGAAATTTACTAAAATTTTCAACTTACCCACTATTTCTTTCATTATATTAGACAAAATGTGAAACGTGCTCATCAAATAACCCACTGAATGATCTTTTTATTTCAATTATTTTCGATAAAAGTAGTGATGTGACTTTTAATTAATAAATATCTTCATAATTTATCGAAAATATTTTTTCCTATCAGTAATATTGTAATTGGTATTTGATAATTTTTAGTAGTGATTGTAAAACCAATACAACAATTAAGCTAAAACATATAATAGGAAGATGTTTTTTCATAACTTGGATGAATTATTTAAATATAATTAATGTTTCATATCTCGAATGAAATAAACTCAATTATTATTTATTTTATACTAAATGTTGCAAATTATGTATTTAAAACTTTTAAAAAAGAGTGAGAATGAGTATGAGAAGTATTATAGAATTAAATATAGAATTTCTATAATATAAAAAGTGATGAACAATAGACTTCAAAATATTTCTAAGAAAACCAAATCTTTAAATAATTTGAAATAATAATATGAAATATTGTAGCGTATAAACTGGAAAGTGTTTTCGCAAGTTTAAAAGATGAAAAAACTTTCCTCTCTCAAAATCTTATGTTTTCATTTAAATTGGAAACGATAATTCAATTGACTTATTTTTAAAGAGGTCATTAAACACACTAGAAAGGAAAATAAGATCACCATCCTACAAACAAATTAAAAATAAAACATCAAGTAAAAATGACGTTAATAGCTCATCAAAGATTCAAAAGTATTTCCTCAGAATGATGATTAAAGTGTGGACATCTGGTACGCTTGCATGGTAATGAATGAGCCACTTGTTCATGAAAGAAGAAATGACGATTAAATAGCCTCTTGATTAACAGCATTTATAAGTTTCATCCGACCCCATATTAGTGCATTAAAATTCTTAGAGATATCGTATCAAAGTGGGGTCAATCGAACTCGTTGAGCTTCGACAAAAAATATTTATGAGGGTTAAAGAAGTGCATGCAAATTGTCTACATTTGATGGACTCCATTGAATTTAAGAGAAAAGCTAGAGAATTCCTTGGCTTGAATGACCATCTGTGCCTAAAAATCCAGCATTTGGTTTAATACAAAAATTTAAACTCATAGAAAAATCCCGGATCACCACACACACACACACTAAGTATTAGTAGAATCCCCATACACTAAGTATTAGAGTTTTACCCATCAATCTCCTCTTATCCTTTCCTCCAAATAAAATTCCAAAATCTCATTTTCTGTGTGTTGCTCTTATGGACTGTAATTAAAATTGCGCTGCTCTTATGCCCTCTGTGAAGATATATGCTGGGATTCTTCTTATCCTCCGTGATCATTGAACAGATATGCTAGGATCACTATTTATTCTTCATGATCTTCTCAATATTTATCATTCATTATATTTCCATATCTGCATATGAATCATGCAAATCATGTATATAGCGAGAATCACACCTGTATTAATCTTTGTAATGCCTATTTAAAGATGATAACAGTATAGAAAAAACAGGTTTGCTTTTCTACATGGTATCAAAGCCCCTATACCCCTATGGCATCTTCTTTCTCAATCCAAATTGTGTCCCCCGCAGCCCTTAAGATTTCACTTCCGAAAACACACTTACCTGATATCTTCATTAAACTAGCCTCAAACAACTATCTTTTGTGGAAAGCCCAGGTCATTTATATCTTGCGTGCTTATGGCCTTCTTGGATATGTGAAGAATATGGTTCCCTGCCCAGTGTCAATCATCATCGGTGAGAATAGTGTGTTGCAAACAAATCTTGAAGCAGCAGTTTGGTTGTGTATTGATCAACTGATCTTTGGATGGATCAATAGTTTTCTATCTGATGGTCCTCTCTCTCCAACTATTAGTAACAAATATTCTCATGATGCCTGACAAGTGTTGTAAATCCTTTTATGGTACTCACACTTAGGGATCGTATTCAACAAATCAAAGGCGAGTTATAGTCCTGAACAAAGGTACTTCTTCTTTAGAGGATTATTTACACAAAGCAAAATCTTTGATTTTGTCTCTTTTTGGTACAGAAAAACCAGTGGGTGATGATGAGTTTATCATTTGCATTCTTCAAGGATTAGGATCTAAATTTGATCCTATAGTAGCGGTATTGAGTGCTAGAGATGCATTTCCATCTCTAGAAGGAGTTATTGGAAAACTCTATGATTTTGAAATCCAACTTCAAGGAGCACCAACAAACCAATGTTGCTTTTTATACAAACCATGGCTGAACAAACCCAATGCCTTGGGTGAATCCTGGTACTCGTGGCTGCAATGGTTAAAATTCCACTTTAAGTGCTTCATCATCACGAACTAAAGAGACTCAATTCTCTCACTCCAATAGAGGTTCCTCTGGAACTCGTCAGAAACAATTCTCAATTAGTGATGGTCGTAGATGTGGTGGCATCACTTGCTTTTGATGTAGGGGGCCTAATCACAAAACAGATGGATGCTTTGCTTTCGATAAAAAAAACTAACTAGTACAAAGCTTTTACTGCTGTTAAAATTGGAGACACTGCATAAGAGACTTGGTATTCTAATACTAGTGCAAATCAGCATATGACTTCTGATACAAATGAAGTCCAAGCTATTGACTCTTATCTTGGCAACGATTCTATCATGGTTAGCAATGGTCATGACTTAGCTATCACTGGTATTGAACACATTATTTTTCCTACTATTAATCTTAAGCTGAATGATATTCTTGTAGTTTCTGCAATTAAGAAGAAATTGCTTTCTATCTTTCAATTTACAAGGGAAAATAATTGTTATTTTCTGTTTTATCCATGAGGACTCAAGGACATGAAGACGACGTAGGTGATCCTTAAAGGCTTAATAAGAGATGGCTTATATCCAATCAATCTACAACAACTCTCAAAGTCTCCAATCAGGTTTTTAACCAATAAAGTACCTAACAGTTTGTGGCATGCATAACATGGACATCTTCGAGCTCGAATTCTTAAAAAATTATGTTTTTCATCAATGAATAAACGTAATGACTTTTGTGAAAGTAGAGTTATAAGAAAATCAAAAAAGTTGCCTTTTGTGTGCTACTTCTTTTCTGCATACACTTCACACTAATGTCTAGGGTCTTGCATATGTTTCTTCTTATGGTTGATTTTGATTTTATTTAATCATTGTTCATGAATATTCTCAATATATATGTCTCTTTCTTATGAATAGTAAATCTGATGTGGCAACCATTTTTCCTACATTTCTCAAGTAAATGGAAAATCAATTTGACATTTGTGTTAAAGTAATTCAAAGTGAGCGGTGAGTTTGTTAACCAAGTTCTGCACACTCATTTCAAAGTTAATGGTACTAATCATAGATTATCCTGTCGGCATCGATAACAAAATGGCTTGGCTAAATGTCGGCAACGATATATTATGGAAACTAGATTAACATTGTTATCACATGCTTCTATTCCAATAAAATTCTAGACAACAACCTTTAACACTGTAGTGTTCCTAGAAAATCATCAGCCCATTTCAATTATTGGCTACAAGTCACCTCATGAAGTTGTTTTTGCTATACTCCTACTTATGATTTGAGTCTTTAGGTGCTCTAGCTACCCACTACTTAAACCATTTGGTCATTCAAAAGCACTAACTAGGTTACTCAAAACTATGACTAATAAATCACCTGCTTCAGTTCAACAAGTAATACCATATGTTCCAACAATCACAATCCAAGGTGTGTTAGAGCCTCATTCTTAACAAGTAATATATCTTGTTCCAACAATCATAGTCCAAGGTGTGTCAGAGCCTAATTCTCCAATTCTTGAAGCTATTTCTCCATCTAATATACCAGAGTTAAATAATTTAGCACCTAACTCTTATCCCACACTTGCCCCACAACATACTTATCAAATGATTACACGGGCTCAAATAACCAAGCTGAAACCCAAGGTATTTCTTTCTTCATGACATTCAATACCTGCTTGCTTTCTTGCTGATCTTCCAGCTCAACCATAAGAGCCCGCTTCACATTAACAAGCTCTTCATAATTTGCAATGGCAACAAGCAATGTAAGCTGAAATGGATGCCCTTCATGCCAACAAAACTTGGACATTGGTACCTAGATAGTCAAACATTAATGTTGTTACTAGTAAATGAGTGTTTAAAATCTTAACATGGTTTGATGGCTCTATTGAAAGGTATAAAAATCGAGTAATGGCTCATGGATTTACATAACTACTACGTTTGGACTATACTGAAACTTTTAGTTCAGTAGTCAAACCAAGTACTATTCGGTTAATACTTATCATTGGATTGTCTCAAGGCTAGTTTGTCAGACAACTAGATGTTAGTAATGCCTTCCTTCATTGTGGCTTTTAAGAACAAGTATACTTGAATCAACCAACTGGTTTTGAGGATTCTTCTCATCCTGATCACGTTTGTCATCTCCATAAAGCTCTGCACGGCTTAAAGGAAGCCCCTTGGGTTTGGTACCTAAAATTCAGTACTTGTATCCAACATATGGGTTTCACACGGTGTTCTTATGATCAATCTTTATTCTATCAACATCAAGGATCAAACATTCTTCTTTTACTAATTTATGTTGATAATATCCTTTTAACAAGAAGTCTCTTCATAGATTTTCAAGTTTATTGCTCATCCTTCTGCCACTTTTCATATGAAAGACCTCAGTTATACTCACTACTTTTTGGGTTTTCTAATCACTTGTGATGAGTCCACCATCACTATTACCGAGACAATGTATTTCCTGTCTATTTTTCAAAAGTTTGGTCTTGATGGCACCAAACCCATAAGCACTCCACTAGCTTTGGGAATTTCAATGTCTACTGTTAATGGTACTCCTTTAGCTAATCCTACACTTTACCATCATCTAGTTGGTTCACTACAATATCTCACTCTAACCAGACCTGACATCTCATATGTTGTTCATCAAGTTTACCAATTCATGCAAACACCCTATCGTGGGGGGCCGCGGGGTCGTCTGGCAACGGCAGAGGCTCTCCTGTCGTGCCTATTGTGTGAGGTGTGGTGTGTTGAGAAGGGTTTTTTGATTTAATCATAAAATTATGATTAATGTTTGGGAGTCGCCACCTAGTATTATGGTCACTAGGAACTTATGGTCTGCGATAGTCTGAGTAAGGGACTGGTTGTGCAAGGGGAAGATGCATCACCCCCAATGCACCCTACCAAAGGTAAGCTGCATTGTTGTTTGATTGTTTTTTGTTGGTCTTTTCTAAGGTTCAAGGCAGATCTCTCTTCATGAGAGAGTCACTAACTTATTGGGTTAAATCTTAACCGTTCTAAAGTCTGAACTTTAGCATCACATTTTTACACTTTGTATCTTTAACACCCAAGGGTGTACTTTATCGTATAATTTTACACCCCACAAATATTAAAGTCTACATCTGGACCCTAAAAAAATTTGGAAAAAGATTTTTGACGTGTTGGCCAAATCCTAATGGATAATCGTAAACTGATTAGATATCCATTTTTTTATTTTTTTTTAAAGTATGAAAAATATGCAATTTTTGTTTTTTATTGTTTATGAAAAATATGCTTGGAAAAATTTTAGGATTTGGCCATATGCGTGAAAATAATTTTTTTTAAGGGAAAATTAGTTTAAACGTTTTTCAAATTTTTTTTGAAATATTTCAGAGAAAATTGGGTATTTTAATACTGGATTTGTATTTTACAATGTAAATATACAACCCGAAATTATGCAAAATGGATAGAAAAATATTTGAGAAAATCACAAATTTTTTTAAAATGATTTTTGAATTTTTTTTGGATTTTTTTGTTTTTGTTTTTTTTTTACAGGAAGTATATAATATAATATTATATATTAATTGTAGAACATGAACAGTAAGTTCACGTTCTGCATGCAACTTCATAGTTGCAGATGGTGGAGCAAAGCGGGAGGCAACCTTGCGGAGGAGAAGAAGCTGTTGTCATTGGCTTGACGTGAGGTTAGAGGTGGTCTAGGTAGTCTCCCTGAAGCTGGTGGCGGTGTCTGTGGAGGAGTTGGTGCTGCTGCTGCTGATACTGGAGAAGGAAGAAAACGAAAATGATGGTGTTGATTGGCTGCTGTCGTCGTGGAGGGAAAAAAAGGAGCTTTCGGTGGAGAGGGATAAGTGTGGTGGAGAGGGTCGAAGACGAGTTGGTGGCAGCGTGGCTTGGAGTTGCTGAGAGCACGGTGAAGAGGGAGTGTAGAGAGAGAGACTTGCTGCAGAAAAAATTTGGGAGGAGGCTGGTTTTTGCGATTTTTTGACTGGATTTTCTCCTCCCTCAGATCATCAACGGAGCCTCTTTTTATAGGCGGTGGAAGAGGGTAATCTCGTCTACCCCGGGGTAAACTTTCAGCCATTGATTCAGTTGGGAAGGATCCCAACCGTTGGCTCAAAGTGTGCTTCATGAGTTGTTCAACTTGTAGAAAAAAGCTGCCCGAGTTGGACTGTTTAGGCCGGTGCCGGCGCTGTCATGTTGCCATTCAGACCGAACTTTTCAGTTGATGTTGTAAAGAAACTGTAGAGGATCATTTGCGTGCAAGTTTGGTTAAATTTGGTGGATGTTTGGTGCATTAAATGCACTTGCAAAGTAGGCGACCAGACCAACCTTTTATTTTATTTATTTTTATTTACGTAAAACGGCGTCGTTTTAGGTTTAAATTAGGGATTTTTACTCATTTTTAATTTAGTCCCTGATCTTTCAATTTCTTTCAATGGAACCCCTAAATGACCCAAAACTTTCGATTTAATGCAATTAAACCCCCGGTTTTTGTCAATTAAGCCCCTATAGTTTGGCGCCTTTTGCAGATTGGTACTTGGATGCGAATGTTGTCAATTTAATCCCTAATTGACCCCAAAACTTCAATTTTCTTGCAATTTTGCCCCTAATTTCAATCAATTAACTTGGTAAAAATTATATTTGGTCTCTTAAGATTCCAATCTTCTCAAATAAACCCAAATTAAGCTCCTAAACTTAATTTTTCACCGTTTAAGCCCCAAAAAAATTCTTAAAATTTAATTTAGCTCATGATTAAATCAAATTGGCCTATTAAAAATTTAATTATGTCCTTGGACTTAATGTTTTACTAATTAAGCCCAAAATAAAATTAATTTGACCCATTTAAAGTATAATTAAGTCCTTTCACTTAATTAAATCCTTTAATTGAATCAAAATTAATTCTTAAACATAATTAAAATTCAATTTGGCCCATGATTAAATCAAATTGGCCTATTAAAAATTTAATTATGTCCTTGGACTTAATTTTTATGCAAATTTGTCCAATAATCATTTAATTTGACCTTGAATTTGCATTGTTTTCCCCATTTTTTGGCATAATGAGGTACAATTAAGCCTTGAATTTCCTCCAAAAATTGCAGCTTGATTCCCCGGCCTACTTTCTCCATATTGCCATCCTTTATTTTATTTTTTTATTTTTATTTTGAAAAAAAAAGTTGTTTTTGGGGAATAACCCATAATTGAGTTATGACACACCCCATGACACCCACCTCACTACTGCTAAAAAGATTTTTCGGAATATGAGCACTCTCAATATTGGTCTTCACTACATTGAGCCCTTTTTTATGTACTTTATGGATTTTATGATGCAGATTGATAGACATTCCACTACTGGTTTTGCTATCTTTAATTTGATATCTTAGGGAGCTAAGAAATAAGCTATTGAGTCTTGTTCAACTATTGAGGCTAAATATCGTGCATTAACATCAACTACAACTAAGCTTATGTTGTTTGTGAATTTGCTCAACCTACGCTATACCGTGACAATATCAATGCTATTAATGTGGCCAAGAATCCAATTTTCCATCAACGTACAAAACACATCGAAATTGATGTTCACTTTGTTCATGAATGAGTTGCAAGTGGTGTTCACTCCTTGACACATATTCCAGGTTTTGATTAGGTTGTTGATGTTTTTATCATGGCAAGCTCTGCATCGGTTCGATCCCACTTTGAGCTTGAGAGGGGATGAAGAGATATGACGGGATTCTCTTTACCCTTCGTGATCATTGAATAAATATGTCGAGATCCTTATTTATTCTCCATGATCTTCTCAATATCTATCATTCATTATGTTTCCTTAATATATGTATACAAATCATTCAAATCATGTATATAGCAAGAATCACTCCTATATAAATCTTTTTAATGCCAATTTAAAGATAATAACAGTACATAGAAAAAACATGTTAGCTTTTCTACACTCTGAAGTTACTCGTGAATTTCCTTTTTAGATCTTACAACCGCATTAGATTTTTTTTTTTTTTTTTTTGCAAAAAAGGAATATCACTAGTGATAGTAAATTTAGAGATGAATTTCATTTTTTTCAACAAGTGTGGAGAGTGTGGGAGGAGGGAGTTTAACATGATGAAAATAGTGGCAAGCACAAAGAAAAATAGAAGGCTTGGATGGGTTGTAACCTAGGTCAAACTTTTGTCATTTTTTTTTCTCTTTAGTAACAATATTAAATCAGCTCAAAGTTATACTTAACTAAATTAGCGTAAGTGTTAATGTCTTTATATGGACCTCATCATCAATCTCACAAATGCTATCAGTAAAACACACACTACTCTTAGAACACACTCTCCTATTGTCTAATCTCGACCTTAGCTTCCTAGCTTGTTTCTTGTTGCTTGCTCGTTTTTGTGTTATAGAGATTAGCCCAGGTCGTTTTTTTGCTTGCTACTTGCTCATCTATGGTAAGGTGTACAAGGTAGTAATGTTTGGCTCTCAACCCATCTCATACCCACTCAAATCCCTTTAATGTTTTTTTTTTCCTTTCAACAATTCTAATTTTATTTTCTTATTGTATCTATGGATCTGATAAAGATTAGTATATTATATTTTTTTTATGTCAAATGCAAAGCTTGAAAATTATTTTAAATGCAATTCAAGATTTTGAGATGATGAGGAAGAATTATAAATCTGATTACTGAAGTTAAAATAATCGACACCTCGTCCGTAGATCATAATCAAGTCATACTAGAAGCATATACACACTTGGCAAAATTCCTTGGTTGTTTTGTATCTCTGTAAAAATATAAGCAAATGTAGAAAAAACTTGAAAGCAACATGTTATTTCATTTAAGTTACTGTGGTGATTTTATTTAAATCAATTGCAGCTATGTATTCTCGATTTGAATGACAGATTTAGTAAATTTTATGGAAAATTTGGTCTTTCTCATGGATTTTTATATATTTAAACTTGAGATGAATTGTAAATGTAATATTACTTTTGATTTGGATAAGTAATTGGATCAAGATAAACCGGGTGAAAAGCAAAATAAAAGGAGCATGTGACATTGTATTTTGATTTATTGATTCAACCTATTTTAGAGTTTATCAATGGACACTTGGATTGTTGCTAATATAATTGGAAGGGCTTAAAAGTTAGTTTTTATTTTTATGATCTTAAACTACCATATGTAATCTAGAAGTAGATCCTGACTCATTGACCTATATTTGTATTAGTGGGGGGATGAGTGAGAGGGATAGTTAGTTGAATTATATATGCTTTATTTTAGTTTTATTTACCCATTAGCAACTTAATAGATATGTATGTTGAAACTTTTAGGGTGCTTGAAAGTATGGTTCAAGAAGGATCTTTTAACTCTATACATGGAAAAGTTGATGATTTTTTATTGTGATGAGATCTTTTGATTTATATTCATCTTATATTTTATGCATAAAATAATAGGGATTACTGATTTACTTTGCCAAGCTTTGCAAAAATATATATATTATCATCTTAAAAGTAATAGATCTTGTTTTAACTACTAAAGCATTACTTCGAACTTTAAGAGATGTTGGATTTGATCTTTTCCTTGCATATATGCAATTTTCACGACCAAAAGATTGATGTCTTTTCCCAAGTGCAGGAGTGTCGAAGTAATAAATAACCCGGCAAGACCAGGGTCGAACCAGAGAGAGGTTAATTGTATAAATTATAAATAACAACACAACAACAACAATAACAACAATAACAATAACAATAATAATAATTATAATACTCAGTACGTGGCGTTGTTATACTTGAGAATGATCGAAAAGATCGGGTCACAGGTTTCCAGCCTATATACTGAGTTTAAGAAAAGATCAAAGATATATATTATATAATATAAACAGAATATAAATAATAATAATAATAATAATAAAAGGGGAAGATGAAGAAATTAATGAGAACTTTGAGATGAAAGATTAACGTAAGGATTAAACAATGATAAAAAACAAATGTCAAGGTTAGAGGATCCACTAATGGTACTTCAAACAAGTATAGTATAAACTCTTATCACTTAGTTGGAAACCACACATAAAGGAGGTTCCAATCATATTATAAATTGTTAACATGATTACATTAGTTATCTTATTCGAATAAAGCTAATACTTGTAAATGTTGGCAGGCATTCATGATTATAACTTATGTTAACAACAAATCAAGTTCCTTTCATAGCTCAGGTGTCGGTTATACCATACAATATGGGCTATGAAAGTGCCAAGTATTTGTTGTACCAAATATTATACAACATAAATCTAGATTAACCATTTAACAAGCAAAGTATTAAAAGTGAACAAGATAACAAATATAAAACATGTTAGTATCCAACGTTAAGGTCCATGTAAGTTTTTTATTATACTTATTCTTACACCATTAGTGTACCCTTTTCACCTTGACATAATTAACTTAGCTGAACATAATGAAAGAAAGAAACATAAATGAACAAGATAAGAACATAAATGAGAAAGAGGTTAACTAAGTAAAGGAAAGGAAATGAAGTGCATAAACTTAATAAAAGCAAGACATAAGCAATACAAAGAGAGAAAGCAATAGCATGATCTTGATCTGAATACCAAGATGCCTCAATACATGGTAAGTGCCTCCTTTTATAGGCCAAAATTTGGAACTATTGATTTGTTGACTAATTGATGAGTGGGTGGCCACATCTTGACTTGATAACAATCCTTATCTTCTTGTCTGGTCAAGACGTCATTGCTAACATCATAATTTTCCCAGAATCCTCAGGCATGTTCTAGGAAAGTTTCTCAGCTTTCCAACAAAAAAAAGATGAGGTCATTTGGACTTCTAGAACTCAAGATATGGGCTGAACATTAAATAGTGTTTGTGCTGCAGGACAGTTTCGGACTTCTTCGTTGTTCCTTCAATTTGGACTTCAAAACGACCTTTTCAAATCTTGGGCTCCTCATGAAAGTTGTAGGCCTTTGTCTTACCTTTCCATCCATATAAAATGGACCTAAATCCGAAATCTAGAGCTCCAGATATGATCCAATTACCGAGCAATGTTCCGGTTTGGACTGCACCGACATCTCTTTTCTAAGTTTGGCCATCTCTTTGTCCTTTCACTTTCAATACTTAAACTCATCAATCAATCCTTTTATTTATGTGATAGGCCTGCATATAAGATGAGTATTTACCATAAATTAAGGTATCTTATAGTATCAAACTTGCTATTATAAAACATGCTTTAGTTAAGGAGTTATTGATACTTCAAGTGCAAAATGATGATATAAAACCTTGATAAACATGCACTTTTAAGTACTAATCACACCCCCCAACCAGCTTATTACTAGTCCCTAGTAATCTAAAGCGTTAAAATAGAGAAACAATTTGCAAGTTCCACAAAGCAAGGCATTCATCATTCGACTTCCATTAATCTATCCAGATAAACAAACTCTCATTAAATTTATATTCCTGCTTCATACTTCTTAAACAAGATATTAATAAACCTTCTTTTTGTGTGCTCAATGAAAACATAGATGATGGGGCTTTTGTTGGAAGAAAACAATATTATGTTCAAATGTTTAAGGTGAACTTCCTTGGGTTGGGATTTTTTTTTTCTTTTTCTTTTTTTTCTTTTTTTTTTTCTCTTTTTTTTCCTTTTTTTTTCTTTTTATTTATATACACATACAACTTAAAACACAATGTATCTTTAACCCATGTAACGAGTTTTAGGCTAATGACTCCCAGACCAGTTGGTCTTAGGGCATTAGGTGTTGAGACACCCCTACGAGCTTAACAACTCGGGTTGCAGATACTGATACGTAGATAGTGCAATGTTTGATTCCCTTAAGCTTTTCTCCTTAACCCATGTAACAAGCTTTGGGCCAATAGCTCCCAAGTCAGTTGACTTTAGGGTATTAGGTGTTAAAACACCCCTTCGGGCTTAATTGCTTAGGTTAGGGAGGCTACGAAACCAAACTTATCCACGTTTTATTATCATCAATACTATCATTTTTTTTTTTTTTGCAAATTATATACTATCCCTTTCCCTTAGTTGTTACCTTCAACAAAAGAACATAATTAATGTAATAATCCAATGTGCAACCCACAATCATATGTTAAAGTGTGTGTGTGAAAATGAAGGTTTAATAATACTTGTTAAATGAGTATATGAGCAGAATCAAGTGATAACAACGTGAGAGTTTGTAAACCTGAATATTTCAAGAAGTATTATGATAGACCTTGGTAATGAAACTTACTAAGATGCGTCTCTAGAGTCAATAAAATTGATTCTATACTCTGCCATCCTAATAACAATTTTGTCAAATGGTTTTAATAATAGCAAAAACAGTTAGCAAGTTAGTTTTTTTTTTTTTTTTTTTAAGTACTACCCTCTCCCCCCAACCAAAACGAGACATTGTCCTCAATGTCGTAAGGTAGAAAGATAGAGTATAGAAGACATCACCTGAAACAGCGAATAATAACAAACCTGAAAGACACTTAAACAAACATAAGAAGTAACAAAACAAAATAATATGCTATTAATAAAACCAAAAGACACAAGTTTTCATAGATGAAGGCTCAAATCTAATCTAAGCTTTTTACGGCTTTCCTTAGTTGACCAATCTAGGCGACTCATGCAGGGATCAATGATAGGGATGAAAGATTGTAATTGGTCAATCAATTGTTCAGCAGTAGCAGCAGAGATTATGATTTGTCGTGCCGAAGATGTTAGAAATTCCTGTTCCACAGCTTGATCCAGGAAAGACAGCAACTTATCATAAGAACCATTAACATTTAACAAACCTATAGGTTTATGGTGAATGTGCAGTTGGGCCCAAGATGAAATCTGAAAGATTTCTTCCAATGTGCCCAAACCACCTGGTAAGGCAATGAAGGCATCAGCATGGCTAAACATGGTATTCAGTCGGTCAGACATTGTTGGGACCTGTAGTTCCTCTCCAATTGTTTTTCCAATGATGTCCCCAGTTGCTAAAGCTTTGGGGACAACCCCCAAAACTTGACTGCCTCCTAAAAATGCAGCCATTGACACACCTCCCATTAACCCAAGGCTGCCTCCCCCATACACTAAATGAATCTTTCTCTCAGCTAGTACCCGACCAAGATGATTTGCTGATTCTAAAAACTCTTTTTCTTTCCCAGAACTGGATCCACCGAAAACACAAATATTTCTTATCTGATGACTTGAGGAACCTGCCATTTCTACACACTTCTATATTTGATGAATGTATGGGATGAGTAGAAATGAAGGGAAGGAAGAGAAGAATTTATAGATGAAAAAGTGAAAATGCAATCATACCACCTATATGTAGGCCAGCTGTAGTCTCACAAACTCTCTCTCTCTCTCTCTCTTTATTAATTATTTATTTTGAAAAAGCATGTATGTACAGGTAGTTGTGATTGTGGCTCACATCTTCCCTTGGTTTTACGTCCAAGAACGGCTTAAACGCCCTCTATGGGTCGGGGATAGGCTTCCCATCCAGTTTTCTTAAAAACTAGCAAACATGGTCTTTTTTTAGTCAGATTCCCAAGACTAAGTCGATCATGTTCTTTATGGAATTGTGGCCATAAATCATGAATTACACGATGCACATCTCCACTAGGATGCGTCTCAAGGGTCAACAAAAGATTATCTAAAGACCCCTTACTCAGGCCATCCTTAATGAATTGTATCTTATCTTCACGGTTTATAGATACCATTCCTAAAGAACGACATGTCGTATTACAAGTCCATCTGGCACATCTGTGACAGACTTTCAGTCGTTTTGCATGACGTTTCTTTGCAAAAGTGCTTTTACCTGTTCCAGGCATGTGTGAAATGAAAGAATTAGAGGACTCACCTGATAATCGAACCTTTGCTTCAATTAACCAACGAATATCTTCAGGAATTCCATGATTCATTAACAATCTCAATCTTGCACACCTAGCACGGTAAATTTTATTAATCGCATTTGGAGGCAAAGCGGGAAAATACCTTTTCAACTTTTCAAGAGTGGTGTCCATTTTCAAAAGAGAATTAGAGAAGATATTCAAAGAAGGAAGAAAGAGCTAAGAATTGTACAAATATATACAGATATCAGTTATTTGGGAAACTGAAAGAACCGACTTAAGTCACGGAGTATCGTTATCCGCCATTTGACCGAGGTGAAAGAGAGACTAGCAAAACAATAGATACAACAAAACACAAAACAATGTGAGAAAAAGAATCAATCTTTATATACCGGATCACTCAATTTAATAGAGTCATTTTCAACCGAAAAATTGTCAAAATAAACTTTCAAACGATGCCCATTTACCTTGAAAACATTGCCATTCTTTGGATTCTCAATATCACATGCCCCATATGGATACACATGTTTCACAATAAAAGGACCGCTCCATCTTGATCGTAGTATTCCAGGAAATAAATGGAGTCGAGAATTATTAAGCAAGACTTTTTGACCAACATTAAATGTTTTTCTCAGTATTTTCTTGTCATGAAACTCTTTAATTCTTGCTTTATGAATTTTCGAATTGTCATATGCATCATTTCTTATTTCCTCAAGCTCATTTATTTGCAATTTTCGCAGCTGACTAGCATCATCAAGGCTTGAATTGAAAGCTTTAATAGCCCAATAAGCTTTATGTTCAATTTCCACAGGCAAGTGACAAGGTTTTCCATAGACTAGTCTATAAGGTGACATACCTAATGATGTTTTATAAGCAGTTCGATAAGCCCAAAGTGCATCATTAAGTCTTAAAGACCAGTCTTTCCTATTAGGGTTCACTGTTTTCTCCAAGATCTGTTTGATCTCCCTATTAGCGAGCTCTACTTGTCCACTTGTCTGAGGGTGATAAGGGGTGGCAACTTTATGTGTGATTCCATATTTCTTCATTAAAGACTCAAATGGCTTGTTGCAAAAGTGTGTTCCACCGTCACTTATCATGGCTCGAGGGATTCCAAATCGACTTAAAATGTTTTCTTTTAAAAACTTTATCACTGTTTTGTGATCATTGGTTCGACTTGGAATTGCCTCTATCCATTTTGAAACATAATCTACTGCGACCAATATGTACAAGAAACCAAATGATGGAGGAAATGGACCTATGAAATCTATACCCCAACAGTCAAAGATCTCAATGACAAGAATAGGATTTAAAGGCATCATGTGACGTTTCGAAATAGATCCCAACTTTTGACAATTTTCACAAATCTTACAGAATGCATGTGAGTCTTTGAACATGGTGGGCCAGTAAAATCCACTTTGTAAGATTTTTGCAGCTGTCTTTCTTGATGAGAAATGACCCCCACATGCCTCAGAATGACAAAATTTAATGACACTACTTACCTCATTGTCAGGAATGCATCTTCGAAATATTTGATCAGGACAATATTTGAATAAATAAGGGTCATCCCAATAAAAGTTCTTCACTTCGTTCAAGAACTTTCTTTTGTCTTGGGTACTCCAATGAGCTGGCAATTGTCCTGAAACAAGAAAATTAACAATATTAGAAAACCAAGGCATCGTAGAAACGGAAAATAAAGATTCATCGGGAAAGTAGTCATCGATTGGTGTAATGTCAGATTTCGAATCTATTGTCAATCTTGACAAATGATCTGCAACAACATTTTCGGTGCCTTTCTTGTCTTTGATTGTGATATCAAATTCTTGAAGTAACAAAATCCACCGTACCAATCTAGCCTTAGAATCTTTCTTAGAAAGAAGATATTTCAATGCTGCATGATCACTAAAAACAACAACAGGTGAGCCAACAAGATAAGATCTGAATTTATCACAAGCAAATACTACTGCAAGTAATTCTTTTTCAGTGGTGGTGTAATTCATTTGAGCACTATTTAAAGTTTTACTTGCATAGTAAATCACATAAGGTTTCTTATCTTTTCTTTGTCTCAAGACAGCACCCACGGCATAATCACTAGCATCACACATTATTTCAAAAGGTAATGACCAATCAGGAGGTTGAATGACAGGAGCAGAAGTAAGCAAGTTTTTAAGTTTAACAAAGGCTTCCTCACAATGTTCAGTCCATTCAAAAATATTATCCTTTGTTAGAAGGTTACTCAAAGGCTTAGATATTACACTAAAATCTTTGATGAACCTTCTGTAAAAACCAGCATGTCCTAAGAATGATCTAACATCCTTGACAGATTTTGGTGTTGGTAAGTTGGCAATTAACTCGATTTTAGATTTATCAACCTCAATTCCTTTCGATGAAACAATGTGACCAAGTACAATGCCGTTTGTTACCATAAAGTGACATTTTTCCCAATTCAGTACAAGATTCTTCTCTTCACACCTGCTCAAAACCTTTTCTAAGTTAGTCAAACAATCATCAAATGAATCACCAAAAACAGAAAAATCATCCATAAAAATCTCAAGAAAACGTTCAACCATATCACTGAATATGCTAAGCATGCATCTTTGAAATGTGGCTGGTGCATTACATAATCCAAAAGGCATCCTTCGATATGCAAAAGTACCAAATGGACATGTGAAAGTAGTCTTCTCTTGATCTTCCAATGCAATTTCAATTTGATTGTAACCTGAATAACCATCTAGGAAACAATAAAATTCATGACCTGCAACTCTTTCTAGGATTTGGTCCATGAAAGGTAAAGGGAAATGATCTTTTCTAGTCATTGAATTAAGTTTCCTATAGTCAATGCACATGCGCCAACCCGTAACAGTCCTAGTTGGAATTAACTTATTTTTCTCATTCGTTATCACAGTGACTCCAGACTTTTTGGGTACAACTTGGGTAGGACTTACCCATTTGCTGTCAGAAATAGGATAAATGATTCCATTATCTAGAAGCTTAATGACTTTATTTTTCACTACTTCTTTCATATTAGGATTAAGCCTTCGTTGCATTTCTCTAGGGGGTTTAACATTTTCCTCCAAATAAATCCTGTGTGTGCAAATCAAAGGGCTAATTCCTTTTATGTCAGCTATGGTCCATCCTAATGCATTTTTGTGCATTTTCAGAGTCTGTAATAACTTACCTTCTTGATGTGCATTAAGTTTGGAAGAGATTATTACCGAAAAAGTTTCATTTTCTCCCAAAAATGAGTATTTGAGATTAAATGGTAACGGCTTCAATTCAGGTTTTGGTGGTTGAACACTTGAAGGTATGGGCTCAATTGATCGTGGTGGTAATTCTTCAATTTGTGGTCTCCAATTGCATGCCTTTGATTCCTGAAAGTAGACCATTTGCAAATCATCAGATTCATCAATCTCAGTTTCACTAAAAGTGGTTTGAAATTGATCATGAACTAATTTTTCAATAAAGTCCACTTCCTGTAAATCATTATCATCTCCAGGTTGCTTGTAAATGTTGAAAATATTCATCTCCAATGTCATGTTTCCAAATGATAGCTTCATCAGTCCATTCCTACAATTAATCAATGCATTAGAAGTGGCAAGAAATGGACGTCCTAAAATGACAGGAATTGAATTACATGCTTCAACAGGTTGCGTGTCCAAGACAACAAAATCCACAGGATAAATGAATTTATCAACTTGTACTAACACATCTTCAATTATTCCTCTAGGCACTTTTACAGATCTATCGGCGAGTAAAAGAGTTACAGAGGTTGGTTTTAACTCACCTAGATTGAGACTCTGAAAGACTGAATATGGAAGTAAATTCACACTAGCTCCAAGATCAAGTAAGGCTCTTTCAATTTTATGTTCTCCAATAAAGCAAGAAATTGTAGGACAACCAGGGTCTTTATATTTCAAAGCATTATTGTTCTGAAGAATGGCACTTACTTGTTCGGCTAAAAAGGCTTTCTTTTTCACATTCAGTTTTCTCTTCACAGTGCACAGATCTTTCAAAAATTTAGCATAGGAAGGAACCTGTTTAATAGCATCCAACAAAGGTATATTGATCCTTACCTGTTTGAAAGTTTCAAAGATTTCAGAGTTGTGATTGACTTTCCTTTGTTTGGTCATGGCATGAGGAAATGGAAGTGCTGGCGGGGAATCAGCCTTCTCTTTGCAATGTTCAGGTTCAACCCCTTCCTTACCCTCGGAGATAGACTCATCATCTTTCTCACAAGGTTCAAGAATAGGTTTTTCAATAACCTTACCACTACGAAGAGTGATGACTGATTTGACTTGATCCATGTGTTGGCTTCCAGAACTACTTGCATTTGCATTGTATTGCCCCTTTGGATTTTGCTGTGGTTGAGAAGGAAACTTACCTTTCTCTTGGAAACTGAGAGCAGATGTTAATTTTGCAAGAGCATCTTTAAAATCGGTCATGCTTTGAGCAAGTTGAGTGTTGATTGTCTCCTGCTTTTCAATGAATGCATGCAATGTTTCCTCAAAATTTCTTCTAGGAGGTGGAGCATAAGGAGGTGCATATCCATTAGAATTTTGGAAATTATGGTGTGCTTGAAACGGTGGTTGTGAAGTTTGTGCATTGTTGCTATCACTCTTCCAACTGAAATTTGGGTGATTTCTCCAACCAGGGTTATACGTTTGTGAGTATGGGTTATGGTTGGGCCTTTGGAAACTGTTTAGAGTATGGGCTTGTTCATGGAGGCATTCCTTAAAAGAAGGCAAAGTTGGACAATCATTTGTTGAGTGTTCATTGGTTTCACAGATTTGACACACAATGTCTTGAACAGATTTTAATTGACCATTCTTTTTCAATTCAAGTGCTTCGACCTTTCTAGCTAAAGATGCAAACTTGGCTTGGAGGTCATGATCTTCCCTAAGGTTGTGCATACCACCACTAGATGTATGAGGTTGAGTTTTACCTGGTGCCTTATAAGTACCTGTGGTGTCCCAATTTTGAGCATTTTCGGCTAGCAAGTCTAGGTACTCCATTGCTTCATTAGGGTCTTTATCTTCAAAGGTTCCATTGCACATCAATTCAACCATTTGCCTATCTCTAGGTGTTAAACCTTCATAAAAATGTGAAACCAATCTCCATGTTTCAAAACCATGATGTGGGCAAGTATTAAGCAAATCTCGATACCTATCCCAACATTGGTAAAATATTTCTCCTGGCTTTTGAGTGAAAGTGATGATTTGTCTTTTGAAAGAGTTTGTTCTGTGAGACGGAAAAAACTTCTTTAAAAATTGTTGTTGCATATCATCCCAAGCACGAATGGATCCTGGTCTCAAATTTTGTAGCCATGTTTTAGCTTTATCTTTTAATGAAAAATGAAAAAGCTTTAATTGAATGGTGTTCATGCTACAATTTGAGTCATTATAGGTATTACAGACCTCCTCAAATTCCCTTAAATGCAAGTATGGATTTTCTAGTTCTAAACCATGAAAAGAAGGTAGGAGTTGAATAATGTCTGGCTTAAAATTAAAATGAGATGCATCAGGAGGGAAAACTATGCATGAGGGTGCACTTGTTCTTGTGGGATTCATGTGGTCTCTAAGTGTTCTCATACGGTTATTCTCATTATTCTCATTATGAAGTGATTGATTATCTTCTTCGGCCATATTTTCTGAAAATGATGAGGATACCCTACAAAGTCGACCACTTAATGTACGTGACCAAACTCTCATGCACGTGTAAGAAGAGAATAAAAGCAAGAAAAGAAAATAGAAGAAAAAGAAACAAAAGAAAAGAAATGAAGCAAAATTAAATAAAATAAAAAATGAAAAGAGAAAATAAAATAAGTATTATAATTTATACAAGAATTTACCTCCCCGGCAACGGCGCCAAAAACTTGACACGACCAAAAGATTGATGTCTTTTCCCAAGTGCAGGAGTGTCGAAGTAATAAATAACCCGGCAAGACCGGGGTCGAACCACAGAGAGGTTAATTGTATAAATTATAAATAACAACACAACAACAACAATAACAACAATAACAATAACAATAATAATAATTATAATACTCAGTACGTGGCGTTGTTATACCTGAGAATGATCGAAAAGATCGGGTCACAAGTTTCCAGCCTATATACTGAGTTTAAGAAAAGATCAAAGATATATATTATATAATATAAATAGAATATAAATAATAATAATAATAATAATAATAATAATAATAATAAAAGGGGAAGATGAAGAAATTAATGAGAACTTTGAGATGAAAGATTAACGTAAGGATTAAACAATGATAAAAAAACAAATGTCAAGGTTAGAGGATCCACTAATGGTACTTCAAACAAGTATAGTATAAACTCTTATCACTTAGTTGGAAACCACACATAAAGGAGGTTCCAATCATATTATAAATTGTTAACATGATTACATTAGTTATCTTATTCGAATAAAGCTAATACTTGTAAATGTTGGCAGGCATTCATGATTATAACTTATGTTAACAACAAATCAAGTTCCTTTCATAGCTCAGGTGTCGGTTATACCATACAATATGGGCTATGAAAGTGCCAAGTATTTGTTGTACCAAATATTATACAACATAAATCTAGATTAACCATTTAACAAGCAAAGTATTAAAAGTGAACAAGATAACAAATATAAAACATGTTAGTATCCAACGTTAAGGTCCATGTAAGTTTTTTATTATACTTATTCTTACACCATTAGTGTACCCTTTTCACCTTGACATAATTAACTTAGTTGAACATAATGAAAGAAAGAAACATAAATGAACAAGATAAGAACATAAATGAGAAAGAGGTTAACTAAGTAAAGGAAAGGAAATGAAGTGCATAAACTTAATAAAAGCAAGACATAAGCAATACAAAGAGAGAAAGCAATAGCATGATCTTGATCTGAATACCAAGATGCCTCAATACATGGTAAGTGCCTCCTTTTATAGGCCAAAATTTGGAACTATTGATTTGTTGACTAATTGATGAGTGGGTGGCCACATCTTGACTTGATAACAATCCTTATCTTCTTGTCTGGTCAAGACGTCATTGCTAACATCATAATTTTCCCAGAATCCTCAGGCATGTTCTAGGAAATTTTCTCAGCTTTCCAACAAAAAAAAGATGAGGTCATTTGGACTTCTAGAACTCAAGATATGGGCTGAACATTAAATAGTGTTTGGGCTGCAGGACAGCTTCGGACTTCTTCGTTGTTCCTTCCATTTGGACTTCAAAACGACCTTTTCAAATCTTGGGCTCCTCATGAAAGTTGTAGGCCTTTGTCTTACCTTTCCATCCATATAAAATGGACCTAAATCCGAAATCTAGAGCTCCAGATATGATCCAATTACCGAGCAATGTTCCGGTTTGGACTGCACCGACATCTCTTTTCTAAGTTTGGCCATCTCTTTGTCCTTTCACTTTCAATACTTAAACTCATCAATCAATCCTTTTATTTATGTGATAGGCCTGCATATAAGATGAGTATTTACCATAAATTAAGGTATCTTATAGTATCAAACTTGTTATTATAAAACATGCTTTAGTTAAGGAGTTATTGATACTTCAAGTGCAAAATGATGATATAAAACCTTGATAAACATGCACTTTTAAGTACTAATCAGTTTGCACATAATATGAGGTTGACATACCACATATGAATGCTTTATTTAAAAAAGCTACATGTAATTCATGCCAACCATAAGGAATGTGACAATTTACCAATACCATCATTATGATATATTTAACTTAGGAATATAATTTCAATTTCAAGAGTTAAATTCTAGATTTAGTGATGGTACAATAGAATTCTTTGTACTTAGCTGTACTTTAAAACCTAAGGACAACTTTAAATCATTTAAAGTGAATGTTATTTGCAAGCTTGTTAAGAAATCTTATCTTGAAGATTTCAATGAATAAGAGATGTATTATTTGAGATCACTTCTAGAGCATTATCAAATTGACATGATTCATCATGAGAGCTTTCAAAATATGTTTATCATTTCCAAATTATATCAAAGGATTAGATCTCTATGTTTACTAGAAAGGAATCATAATAAAAAAAAATATAGGTATTTTAGTAATTATTGATGCATTTTCAAGAATAATAAATAATTCAGTTATATGAGTTTATACCAAAATAACAACCATGCGTCGTTTGGTCAAGAGCAGTAATTATTCACTTTTTGTTTTTTAGCAAATCACTAAAGATAGTTGTGATCGATTATTGATAAAAAAAAGATGATAATTCAAGATATTGATTGGTGATCAAGTTCTATTTAAAATATAAGATGATGACTTATTTTTTATGCAAATTCATCCAATATTCATCTTGAACTTGCATTGTATTTCATATTTAGGTCTTTCAAAAGTGCATTTGAATTTCCAAAATTGTCATAGATTCAGTTTGGTCACTCCATCTCTCATATACAAGTAGATCCTTCTTTAGTTTGTTCTTTCCAACCAAGTCACTTATTTTCTTGTGTATTTTTATTTTTCAACCTTGTCTCTCTCACTTTTTTTTTTAATCTTTGCATAAAAGAAAAGGACAATTTTAGGAAACTCAAAAATCAGGTTATGACAACAGTTTTTAGAGGAAGGAAAAATCTTTAAAGCAATCATTTTACTTGTATAAATTATAAAGAATAATTGAAGTTTCTTGAAACGTTTGTTTCATATGGGAAAGCATCGCTTACCAATTCAGATTGTTTGCTTTTAATTAGAAAGGGTTTTATTGGACCCGTAACATAGGCTTTGGATCTTGTTTGTGGAAGAAAATGATATTTATATGCTTATAAGGTGTTTTAAGGGATCTCAAATGCATGGATCACTAGCGCTCATTCCCAAACCTTTATTTGATTGATGGCCCCAGACCTTAGGAGTTTTCTTGTAAAATGATCAGGTCATGCTCTTAATGTCAGGCTTGGATTTCTTGTCTTTGCTTTCTTCACTTGGTTTTGAGCATTATCATCGTGTTTGCTATATTTGTTTATTGTACAACATGCTTAATCTTTTTTAATCTTTGAATTTCTCTATGCCCCTAGCTTTATTTGAGCACCATTGATCATTGATGATTATTTTGTATAATCTTGTAGTCAAGTTGCTTTTCTAATCTTTATGGTTGCTCCCAATATGGAATGTGATCCTAGTTAAGGTTAATTTCCAAGGAAAACTTTCAAGGCACAAAAGTGCACCACAAATGATATTTTTTAGTATTGTTAAAGGATTATTAAAGATGATATTTTTTTCATTTCAAACTCATGCGTTTAGGATTATTAAGTTTTTATTTCTTTCACTGTGATCATGAATCATTATTCATTCAATGAAAACTTAGCTTTAAAGTTGTTTTAAGTGGTGTTTGGTTTATTTTTCAAGTTTTTAAGTGTTTGGTAATCTCAATAGGAGATCACTTGAATTCCCGAAACTCACTTGTTAAAAACATGCTTAATCTTTGAATTTCTTTGTGCCCCTAGCTTTATTTGAGCATCGTTGATCATTGATGATTATTTTGTATAATATTGTAGTCAAGTTGCTTTTCTAATCCTCATGCTTGCTCCCAATATGGGATGTGGTCCTAGTTAAGGTTAATTTCCAAGGCATAAAAGTGGACCGCAAATGATATTTTTTAGTATTGTTAGAGGATTATTAAAGATGATATTTTTTTTCATTTCAAACGCATGCGTTTAGGATTATTAAGTTTTTATTTCTTTCATTGTGATCATGAATCATTATTCATTCAATGAAAACTTAGCTTTAAAGTTATTTGGAGTGGTGTTTTGTTTATTTTTTAGGCTTTTAAGTGTTTAGTCATCTCAATAGGAAATCACTTGAATTCCCGAAACTCACTTGTTAAAAACAAACACCATTCTGACTTCTATATTGATACTAATAACTTTGATTTCCCAAAAACTTTTGTGAAAATACAAAAAACAAATTTTTTTATATAGATTTTAAAAGAAAACAATAATTTTAAAGGAAAACCAAAATTGGGTTATGACAAAAAATATATATATCATATAACAAAGCATGAGTTGCAAAATAGAAGGTGCATAAGCATCTTTTTGGTTCACATGAGGAGTCTTTTGAAAAATTACCAAGGTTGTTGTTGGCACTAAAAAAACCAAGTCTTGGAATAGTTGTTAATTGGATGCATAAAAGAAATCTTGATGATAATACAATGATTTTTTAGAGATTTGATATGATCAAAAGACTGATGTCTTATCTCAAATGCAGGAGTGTCGAAATAATAAATAACCCGGTAAGACCGGGTTCGAACTACAGGAAAGTGAAATGTATAAAATTATAAACAACAAATGAAAACGAGTTGAAGAGGACTTTTGAGATGTGATATTGATGTGAGGATTAAACAAGGATAAAACAATTGTCTAGGTTAGAGATCCACTAACAGTATTTCAAATAAGTATAATATAAACTCCTTTTATTTCTCAACTAGAAACCATACACAAAGAAGGTTGCAATCGAATTATAAATTATTAACATGATTATATTAATTATCTTATTTGAGTAATGCCAATACTTGTAAATATTGTCATGTATTCATAACAAATACAAAGCATGTTAGTATCAAACATTAAAGTTCATGTTGAGTTTATACTATACTTATTCTTACACCATTAGTGTAACCTTTTCACCTCAACATAATAAACTTAGTTAAATATTATGAATAAGAGAAACATAAATAGACTAGATAAGAACATAGTTATGATGAAAAACATAAACAATAGATTAATGAAAGCAGAACTTAAACATTACAAAATTACAAAAAAAGAAAACAAGAGCAAGATCTTGATCTGAAAAACAAGATGCCTAAATTTATGACAAATGCCTCCTTTTATAGGCCAAAATTATAAAATATTCATTTGATGATCAATAAAAGAGTTGGTTGACAACCCTTGACTTGGTGGCCAACCCTTGACTTGGTGGCTAACTCTTGCCTTTGTTGTAAGGCTAAAACATCATTGCTAACATCAGAATTTGAACTGATCTTCTTCATGAAAGTTCTGGAAATTTATCTCAACTTTCCCACAAAATAAGAATGAGCTCATTTAGACTTCTAGAACTCGAGAGATGGCTCAAACACTAAACATTATCTGGGTTGTAAGACAGATTCAGACTTCTCATTTGTTACTAAGATTTGAACTCCAAAACAACAATCTTGAGTTTTGGACTCTTATGAAAGTTTTAGTCCCATGTCTTAGATTTCCATCAAGATAAATCATACCTAAATCCAAGGTCTACAACTACAGTTATAATCCAATAACTGAATAGTGTTCCAGTTTAAATTGCACCAGCATCTCTTCTTTTAACCCTTTTTTTGTCTTCTTAATTTCAATAGCTAATCACATCAATCAATCATTTAAGTTGTGGGATAAACCTGTATTTAAAATGATCATTTACCATAAATTAAAGGTATCTTATATTATCAGACTTGTTATTATAAAGCATGCTTAAGTTAGGGAATTTAATGATACTTTAAGTGCAATATGATGATATAAAACCTCGATAAAAATACACTTTTAATTACTAATCAAGAGTCTTTTGGTCATTTAGAGTTTATATTGACAATTTCAAGTACTGTAGACCACTTATTAGTGTTGATGACATATATTTGTATGGGCAATATGATGAGAAGTTATTGATTGCAATTGCTTTTGATGCAAATAATAGAATATTCTCACTAGCTTTTGTAATTGTTGAAAAAATAGTTCTAATTGGAATTGTTTTTGCTTTGTTTACAGAGACATGTTAGTGGTGATAGAATATGTACTTCTATAATATCATATTGACATGCAACCATAAAGAATGGAGTAGTAGAAATTTAGTGTGAACTTATAGGATACCATCGATATTGTGCCCGATATTTTGTTAGCAACTTTAATTATAAATTTAAGGACTCATCTATGAAAAAAGATATGATGGGGATGTTTTATGAACCTTTAAGGTGCAAATTTGATTTGTGGTATGAAATAATGTGTAAGTTGGACTTAGCATATCATGAATGGCTTGAATGGGAACCAAAACAAAAATAGGCATTATGTTATGATGGCGATCACTGATATGGTAATATGACAATTAATTTTTCAGAATCATTTAATCATTTTTTGAAAGGTGCTCATGCAATGCTTATTTATATGCTTTAGTGCAATTAACATTTTACAAGTGTAATAGTTATTGGGTCTAGCGGAAACGTGAAGCAAATGATTTTATTCAATATAGAATAATTTGGCCCTCATCAATTCAAGTGGAATTGATAATGAGTAGGGATAGATCAAAAGATCATACTAAAATGTTGTTTGACTTCGAGCAACAAGTTTTCCAAGTCAAACGAAGTCAAACGAATCAATCAGATTGAATGATAGAATATGTCATAAATTGTAGATATTTTAATGTTAATGTTCATATATTCTTACATGTTGTGCTGAGAATCGCTTAAACTTTACATAGTTTGTTGATGATCATTACATGGTTTAAAGCTACAGATAAACATATAACATGCAATTTCATTCATTACTAGACGAGTTAGAAAGGAGTGATCACACTAGATCTTGAGTTGAAGCAGACTCATCTAGATGAAAATTCAGGCGTGGTCGATGAATGTCTACTCGTTTGTACAACAAGATGAATTAAAGAGAGGGTTATGCACACTATAGGTATGGCGTATGTAATGACACAAGCTATAATAGAAACATATGTCATAATCAACAACGTATGTATCACAAAACAAATATTTAGTCAAATATATTATGATACTTTTGTAAAGCATATTAAACTTATTTAATTTCACATTAAACACTGGTACTCTTATATAGGATGTTATATGCACAAAGTGACAAATCTTCTACTCATGTTGAGCAATCAATTATGATTATGACATTCCCGGAGAGCATGACGATGACATCTATGGAGAGCATGAATATTTTCATGGAGAGTTTGAGTCACAGTCATAGCACATGTCTACTAGGCCCGCTAACACTTTTGTTTTGCCGTTGCAGGAAAGACATTGATTGGAGGATGTTTTCTCCATGATTATAAGAATATTTAATTTAATTTTTTTTCATTACTTAACATTAAAAGTTTTATATATTTTTGTAATTACATTTTAAATTGTTATATAAGATGAGACCATGACTTATTATCGAATACTTAAGCGAATGAAACTACATGAAAGGGTTCAACAATATGCATTCCAAGTTGTTTTTTATACATTAGTTGTCTAGAGCACATCAAGCTAGACCACGACTTGATTCATGCCTTAACTGAGAAATGAAGATGTTTGATACACACATTCCATATTAGGCATAGAGAGATGAAACCGACATTACAAGACGTGATCATTTTTCTTGGACTTCTTATTTATCAATGGATAGTCATATCTATCAACGTGCGTAATCAGAATGAGTTATACAAGCATGCATTTTGATTGGCACCCCCTTCTTCTAAATTGAAGGGGGTAGCGTACTTTTTAAATGGATTGAAAAGACATTTACCATACCACCAGATGATGCTAACAATGAGGTCTTATAAAGGTCTCAATTAAATTATTATTTGAATGTGTTGGTTATTTGATAAGTTGGCATGTCAGACCATATATACTATATCTATTTGGTAATGTATTATTCACAGACTTCATGAGGAGATGCTCCAAGATGATTTTAACATCATTCGCACATTAATATTTTATTAATATTAAGATGGTTTGTTGCTATGGAAGGGTCGAGAGGCCGCATCTATTCTTAATAATATTGACAAAAAAAAAACAAAAAAAAAACATATTCATCTTAGTAGTTCAATGTTTTCCATAAAGGAATTGATATCTTTGTAGAGAGGTTAAGTTTTTATAATGTTATTGCAAAGGACAAGGCTCCTCAAGCAGGAGCAGGATGTAGTTGTGCTATTGATCAGCCCAACTCATTTATTAGGCGATATAGACATGGATAGATAGATAGATGAGTTATGTTGATATATTTTGAGACTTCAATTACTATAATGTTCTATTATTTAAGTATTTGAGATTCATTTTGCATGTCTATATGTTTATTAAATATGTTTATATTTTTATTCCTTAAGCTACTTGTGAATATAAAATTTGAGAATTTGTTGTGTTTGGTTATTATGGTTCTTTGTAGAAAATTTTAAGTTGGATAAAATTTTAGGTTTAGTTTCTAAATAAGAAAAACTTTGCCTAAATTTTGTTAAAAATAGAAATTTTCTTACTCTCTAAAATTATTAACTAAATTAAATATAAGACTAAAAAACTAAATAATACATATCATAAGAAGCATTTTTTGATGGACTAAGATGTAAGGAAAATTTGTTTTACTTTAATTTTTATAGAAGAGCTTGGACGGCTATTGAAATTTAAATTATGTCATGATTCTTAATTGTGATATTCAATTGATATCAATGTTAAGAAATGTAATATTAATTAAATTGATTCAAAGCTATAATATCAAATATATATTACATTCCTATATTATAATATTTAAAATATACTATTTCACCAAAAAATTTATTACCGTGTTAATTTGTCATTTCTTTTTAATTTGTTTGCCCAATTTATCTCTTCTCTTCAAATATTTTTTACCCCAACTATGAAATTGAGCACACATGGTGCTTTTCTTCGTGTGGCTCTTACCCCGACCAGTAAGCGTGGTTTTAAAATCCGGTTCGGTCTGATAGGTTAATTTAAAACCCAGTTGATACGGAACTGGAACCAGACCAGGTTTATGAAAAAATAGGAATAGTTAAAAACCCGGTTGATCCGGCTAACTCGGTTAACCCGGTCAAAAACCCAGTTGCAACCTATTGACTATTTTTTTATTTTTTACTAAAATAATATCATTTTTATTTATAAAAAATTGAAGTTGACCTGAGTAATTCAGTTAAAATTTGATAATCTGATTAAAACCTCTAATCCGAATCTTAAACCAAATCAATCATGGGACCGGGTTTAACAGCACTACCAGCAAGTCTGCAATAATTATGGTAGCTGAAAATTGAATTACTTCATCATGCACAAGAATCCAAACTAATTCAATCGTTTCAGTTCTGAAAGTCCCAATAGCATTTACTATTTTTCCTACTGCCAACCAGAATATTAAATGATATGGTGACCACATTCCCTTTCCGTTCAGCTTTATAATATAATAAACTAGTTATTTGTCTCGATTTTTTGTTTTTATCATGTGTCCGATAATTTTATTAATAAAAAACACAATAGGTAAACTTTTCAAATATATTTTTATAATAAAATTTGTAATTATAAATTAAAATATTCATACATGTATCTAATTAAATAAATTAAGATCTATCTATTTAAAAATCAAATATTTAAAAATTTATATTAAGAAATTATAATAAAAATATTAAATTTCATATCCCTTTTTCTTTTGAAAACACTTTATATTTTATATTTTTATTTTTTAAGATTATGATTTTAGTTGTGATTGTAGTGATAGTATATACAATTAACACTTAGAGATTTTTTTCCTTTTTGTTTTTTTATCTTAGTTAACATTTATAATTAGTAATTAATGAAGCATTAAAGCTGTATTAGCATGACTGATTTGAACTGATGAAATTATTTTGACCATGTATTATAATAAGATATTTTTTGATAATTGAGAAAAAAGATTTGATTTTTTTACAGTATAAAAAACTCAGTATTACTAGACAAGAGATCTGCTGGTTAATATATTGATATTTATATAAATTAGTTAATACCAAATTATTAATTCTGAATACATAATATAATCAAGAAATATTTATAATATCTTGAAAGAATAAAAAATCAATTTCTAGCGTCATCATTTGTAATGGCATTTGTGGTCACCATGTATGCAAACCATTTTATCACATTATTAAATGGGCTAAAGAGAGTTTTAATTATATCTCTTAAAAACAATTTTATAAAAAATATGTTTTTACCTGTTTCTTTTATTTCCTCAAAAGAACATTAAGTTTTGGAAGATGAATTTTATAAAAAAATGATTTTCAAGAAAATAAATTTCTTTCTTGTATTTAATATTTCATAAAAAATGAATTGAAAATCATTTTTCAAATTGGGTAATGAAAATAAGCGAGAAAATAGAAGTTTTAGTTATGAAGTTTTTTTCAAATAGTAATTTTTTTTGTTGTTAACTTTATTTTAGCTACTATTTATTCATGAAATATTTTTTTTTTGGTTAAGTAATGAAAAAATTAGTTAAAAAAACTATTTTTTAATGTTTTGCAGCTTTTGCTACACATTCACTACCACAAAATATCAAAACACCGATGGAATATTCCGTTGGTGTCCGAAGCCTGATTCCATCGAAAGTATAATTATTAATAGAATAAAAAATAAAAAAATATTATCAAAAGAACATATTATCGGTAATATATATTTCTTTGGTCATTTCGTTGATAATATAATCACATATAGATTTATTAGCGAAGTTATCACATCAAACAAAAAAAATTTACCCACAATAATTTTATTGGTAAATCTATCAATGATTATGGAAAATCCAAAAATGCAAGAATACACAAATCTATTTTTTGTATTTTTGAAACATATGAAAAATCATTTTTATTTTTATTTTTATTTATTGTTTTTTTAAATACACAAACATTTTTATTTAGGATTTGGCTCGCATATAGAAACACACTTTTTTTTTTATGTTTATAATGTTTTTATATTTTTTTTGTATAAAAGGGTAAGCATAAAAAAATATTCCATAAAAAAGTAATTAATCTCCATAAGTGCATGTCATATCTTTTTTAACAATAAATTCCTATAAAAAAGTGGTATGAATATTTGCATAAACATGTGGTAGTCATGACTCTTCATTCTATATAATATGTCATCCTTCAATTCATATATCTAGATATTTTCAAAGCATATCCATTAGAAAAATGCATGCTTTTAAGTTATTGGTAAATAAGTAAGTGTGTCTTTTATCTACGACGAAGTTTGCTTTAGACTTTGCGATCCATGACCCATCATAAACCAACTCTATATTTTTACTATGATAAAAGAAAGGTATATACATTCTAACTTTCATGTTGTACTTTGTCCTCCCTTTCATGTTCATAACCATGGTAAAAATATTTTCAACAATGTTTATATATATATATATATATATATATATATATATAACATCCAAATTATAGCATATGAGATTAGTCTTTTAATAAGAAAGCTCCAAAAAAATATTTTGCTTTATCCAATTATCGGCCACACTAAAACGAAGAAACTTGTTCTTACCATAATGAAAACCAAATACAATGCTCTCGTATTATGAGACCATATTATACAATTATTCACCTGATGGTATTGGTGATGCAACATTCCTTTCAACTCTACCTACAAACAATCCTTTTTATTCTTTTTTTAGAGTTTTTTGGTCATTTAGATATTGTATTGAAAGTTTTAAGTATTATAGAGCATTTATTAGTGTTGACAATACATATTTGTAGGAATGATATGATGAGAAGTTATTAATTGTAGTTGCTTTTAATGAAAATAATAGGATATTTCCATTGACTTTTGAAATTATTGAAGACAATAATTTTAATTAGAGATTGTATTTTCTTTATTTACATAGACACGTTACTAGTGATTGAACATGTATTTGTATAATATTACATAAACATTTAGCAATAAATAATGGAGTAGAAGAAATTTAGTGTGAACTTATAGAATACCATTGATATTATGCCTAATATTTTATAAACAACTTCAATTAAAATTCAAAGAATCATTTAATTATATTTTAAAGGGTGTTCATGCAATATTTATTTCTGAATATTTATTTATGCTCTAGTGCAATTAATATTATATAGGTGTAATAGTAACTATTGAGTCAAGCAGAGACATTAAGAAAATGACTTGATATTACAGTTCAACAATAAAACAATGATTCAATACCATGACATCAAATTTATGTTACATTTCTAAATCATGGTATTTAAAATATATTATTTCATAAAAAAAAAATTATTACCGTGTTAATTCGACATTTCTTTTTAATTTGTCTGCCCAATTTATCTATCATCTTCAAACGTTGTTAACAACAATGATGAAATTGAGCGCGGCTCTTACCCCGACCGGCAAGTAATTATGGTAGATGAAGAAATAAATGCGAATTACTTCATTACGCGCAGAATCCAAAATAATTCAATCGTTTCAATTTCAGTGCCATAATGTAGCATTTATTATTTTTCCTACTGCCAACCAGAATATTAAATGATTGTGTGCCCCCATTTCCTTTCGGTTCGGTTTTGTAGCATTATAATAAACTAGCTATTTTACTCTTACTCTACTCATGTTTTGATACAAATGGGATAACTTTTTTTAGTAAAAAACGTAATATAAAATTTTTTTAAATGTGTTTTCTATAATAAAATTTTTAATTATAAATCAAAATGTTTGTATATACATTTAATTAAATAAATAAAAAACTATTTATGCTAATAAATACAAAACTTAAAAACATTAACACTTCTATTCACTTACATATAATAAAATATTAATACTGCTAATAATTTTTTTAAAATGCAAATGAATTAATATATATGTATTCTTAACATATTTTTTGACAATAAATTAAAAAAATATAATTGGTAATAAAAAGTTGATACTTATATAAAATATAATAAAAATCACATACATTAATAAAAATATATAAGATCTCAAGTTAATTTTTAACGTAGTAAAAAAATAGACTAATATTGCAATTTCTACATTGAAAAATGATTTCTTCTTTGTATAATAATGTTTCAAAAAAATATAAAATATAAAAAGCAAAAAACTATAAAAGAATGAAGATAATAATAATAAAAAATAGCATAAATAGACAAAGTGTAAAATAATAAATATTTTAATTGTAAAGAGTGAACAAAATAATTTTTTTTTCAAAAAACAAAGTGCAAAGAAAAAAAACTAAAAAAAATATTTTAAAAAGTAAAGATTAAAAAAAATATGATGATAAATATATCAAGTATAAAATGATAAAAACAATAAAAAAAATTAAGATTTATCATCATTTCATTACAGTACCCACTACTGTGAAAAGCTAAAACAAAATTCAGCTATGTCATTTATACAGTAAAAACTATTTATTTTTAGTATATGTATAATTATCAAAATTATGTATTCCTTGACATGGCTAGTCCTTGAAATAATACTTTTAGTAAATGATAAGTATTTACAATATTCATATAATTATTTACAGTTAATAGGACTAGTTATTCTTTTTCAAAAAAATATAATAGTTTTATTAATATTAAATTGATACAACATAAATTACTATTTTTACAATAGTTAAATAAAAATATGATTTATTTGTTACAAGAGAATAGTTATAGCAAAATATTTAATTTTATTGATAAAATATGATCTTCCAGATAAAATCTAGTCTTTTCATAGATGATAAATAAAGTTCTCTGAACTTTTTTTATCAGGATTTTTTAAAAGAAGATTTTTCTTTCAAATCAAACACAAATGAGTTTCTCATTACCATAAATTAATCAAACAAATCACGTTACTAGATATCAATATTGTTGAAAGATTTAATAATCAAACATTACGATAAAAGTTTATCTCTTTTGAATAACAAAACTCAATTTCTAAATCTTTATTTATAACCTTTATTTAAATGGCATAATCTTCAATATTTTTTAGTTAAAAAATTTACAATATAAAAGAAGAATCATCCCTACAAATTAGATTTAAAAAGATTAAAATTTCCGATATAGTTTTTTGAATACGAATCTAGGTCTTTTTCTAATTGGATTTTAAGCATACTAGTTAGTGATTTGTTTTTAAAAAGATTAAAATTCTTTTTTTAATTGGATTTTAAGCATACTAGTAAGTGATTTGTTTTTAAAAAGATTAAAATTCCTCTACTGCATTAATGCATTTTTAATAATAAAAAAAATCTTCCTTACTGTCTCTTGGACGTCCATTACCAGAAATTCGCTTAATACCAACGGATTTACCGATGGAATATTTCTGTCGGCAATTTGAGGTCGAAATTACTGACGGAATTTTTCTGTTCGTAATTCAGTTGGTAACTGCAAATGGATAATGTCCGTCGGCAGTTACCGACCGAATTACGGACGGAAAGTTCAGAATTAAAAAAAAGAGGCGGGTCGCTGACATGGAGGTTTTGGCGGGGAGGTTTTTTCCGGTGGAATCACCGACGGACTCAAAACAACAGGGTCGTACAGTGACGTGACTGGTTCATCGTTAAACATACCGACGGAATCACCGATAGATTTGAAATGGCTGATCCGTATGATGACGTGTCTACTTTACCGACACAAAGATCGACGGATACACCGACGGAAATATCCGTCGGTGAAATCATCGGTAAAAGTTAATATAATTCCCTGCTGCCGACACTCTTCTCCCCTATTTCCCCTTCTTCTTCCTAATCCCAACTCTCCCCATCTGCAAACAGCCAACACCCAAACAAAAATCTCCCTCATCTCAGCACAACAAGTTATATTTCTTGAATTTTTGTGGTCACAACATCCGTGTTTTGTTTTTCCAACGGATTTTATCAATTTTTGTAAGTAATTCTATCTTTTTAAATTTTAACATTTAAATGTCAATTTAATTTGTTGTTTTTTTTAGTATATGTATTTTGTTAGTAGATGTACATGTTTTATTGTTATTTCTGAAACAAACTTGTAGTATATGAATTTAGATTTTGTTAGATTGTATTTGTTTGTAAATCATTAAAACTTTATGGAATTACCGAATTACATGTGCTGTTTTGAAATAATAAATAGCTTGCTTAATGGGTCCATTTTAAGTTTTATCAATGGTATTGCGGTGTGGTAATTTTCATAAATTTATATATATTAATTTGTACGTATGGACATTAAATAAATGATCATAATGAATATTTAATATTTATGAGAAGTTGTGATTGGTTTGTTGGATAATCTCGAGGTAAAGTAATATTTTTGCAAGTTTATTTACCTAACTTAGTTAATTAATACATGATGTCATCATAATTTTGTAGAGGTTCGATATATATAAGTCATGGATGATCGTTCATGGATGTATCGAGATTCACCCCAAGGATTGCGGAGGATGGATTATTGTAACGAGGTTCAAGGTTTTATTAATTTTGCAACATCTATTCCCAAAAATTTTACTGGAGGCGGTATTAGGTGTCCATGCAGGAAGTGTCAAAATAAAAAGTATCTGCATCCAGATGTTGTAATGATGCATCTTCTACATAAAAGGTTTATGGAGAATTACCAGTGTTGGTATGCACATGGAGAAGTATTTGTTAGTAAGACGAGAATGGGAGAAACGGTGGTTGGGTCAACTTCTAGTGCTAGCAACGTGTATGAAACAACAAATGACAACACTAATCCTTACAGAAATATGGTTATGGATGCAATGAGAATGAATCAAGGTAATGTCAGTCAATGTCTAATCGTAGAAGAAGAACCTAATATAGATGCAGTTAGGTTTTTTTATTTGTTGAAAGATTCTAACGAACCATTATGGGATGACTGCACAAACCACAGTAAATTATCGTCTGTGGCACAGGTGTTCACCATCAAGTCAGATCACGGGCTGAGTGAGGCCGGGTATGACAAAATTATTGAATGGGCGAGAAGCATTTTACCTGAAGGGAACAGGCTGAAAGAGAACTTCTATGCTGCGAAGTCCATGATGAAACCCCTCGGTTTAGGATACTAGAAAATTGACATATGCCCTAACTTCTACATGTTATACTACCTTGAAAATGCTGAGATGACCGAGTGCATGACATGTGGGCATTCCCGTTACAAACCCAGAACTGGCATGGGAAAGACTCTAGTGGCCAATAAAAAACTTAGATACTTCCCGATCACATCTAGACTGCAGAGGTTATTCATGTCACCAAGGATTGCTGAGCATATGACATGGCACCAAGCATATGATGCAGTTGATGGTGTGATGGTGCATCCTTCTGACAGCGAAGCGTGGAAATTCTTTAACAGTGTGCATCCTGACTTTTCAGTTGAATCAAGGAATGTGCGTCTTGGGTTGTGTACAAACGGATTCAAACCATTTGGGTCATTTGCTACTCCCTATTCTTGTTGGCCGGTCATACTTACAGTTTATGACTTGCCACCGGGAATGTGTATGAGGACAGAGTTCATGTTTTTATCTACTGTCATACCCGACCCAAGCAGCCCGGGGCGGAATATAGATGTTTGTCTTCGGCCGTTGATTGATGAGTTGCCGCAGTTGTGGTATATCGAGGAAACAAAATTTCCTTATGAGGGCGGCTTTGATGTGGACTATCAATGATTTTCTAGCTTATGGAATGCTTTTTGGTTGGAGCACGCATGGGAAACTCGCATGTCCATACTGCATGGAAAACAACAAGGAATTCACGCTAGAAAACGGAGGTAAAGCTTCTTTTTTTACTGTCACTGTCGCTTCTTGCCACTTAATCACAGGTATAGAAAGAACAGAAAAGATTTCTTTGTTGGCAGAGTTGAAAAAGATGTTGCATCCCCATGTCTTTCTGGTGAAGAATTGCATGATGTTGTATCAGAGTACGGTAACATTGTGTTTGGCCTTCAATTAGGTAAGCAAAAGTTTCCTGGTTTTGGTTTGACCCATAATTGGGTAAAGCGGAGTATCTTTTGGGAGCTTCCTTATTAGAAGACCAATCTGCTCCGCCATAAGCTTGACGTCATGCACATTGAAAAGAACGTGTTTGAGAACATTTTCAACACTGTCATGGATGTGAAGGGGAAGACAAAGGACAACATCAAGGCTAGATTGGATATAGCTTTATACTGTAACCATAAAAATATGGAGTTGGTTTATGATGAGTCACGGGTCGCAAAAACAAGGGCAAGCTTCATGTTAGAGAAAAACACACAACTGCTAGTCTACAAATGGCTTAAGAGTCTGCGTTTTCCGGATGGACATGCATCGAACATATCAAGGCTGGTTAATATAGAGGATTGCAGATTGTATGGAATGAAGAGTCATGACTACCACGTGTTTATGCAAACACTCATCCCATTAGCTTTTCGTGATTTGTTGCCAAAGGGAATATGGGATGCACTGACGGAAATCAATCATTTCTTTAGAGATATATGCTCCAGCAAGTTGAATGTTGAGCACATTGCGAGGCTTCAAACGAATATCATCGAGACACTATGCAAACTTGAGATGATATTCCCTCCATCATTTTTTGACTCAATAGAGCATCTCCCTATACATCTACCGTTCGAGGGAAAAGCTGGAGGACCGGTCCAGTATAGATGGATGTACCCATTCGAACGGTTAGATATTACAGTTGCAATGTAATTCATATATAAAAGTATTTTCTATGTTTTTCTTAATTGAAAATACTTGTATTGTAATTCAATGCAGGTACTTGTTTAATCTCAAGAAAAAGGTTAAGAACAAGGCGCATGTTGAGGCTTTGATATGTGAGGCCTATATTGTTGAGGAGATCTCAATATTTATCTCGTACTATTTTGAACCTCATCTGAGAACAAGAATCAATCGCATTCAACGGCATGATGATGACGGTGAAGTGCCTTCCAGTGGGAACTTGTCAATATTCTCCAATACTGGACGACCCACACCTAAAAATGCTGTAAGAGGAAGATATTTGTCGGAAATAGAATTCAAACAAGCACACAACTACGTTCTATTTAACTATGATGAGCTGAGACCTTTTATCCAACAAGTTTATATGTGTGTAATACTAATTAAACTTTATCAGTAATATACTGTTAATTATATATTGTAATATCATACACTCATTATCACTTGCAGGCAGCATCAACAATATTTGCTCTCCAATAACTCACAACTGACCGAATTCTAGATCTTTCAATTACAAGATGAACAATTCGCCACGTGGTTCAGAACACATGTAAGCACTATTACAAACTCATTCTAACTGAAAATTACTGTATGTATGCATGTCATAACGAGATTCAAGTTCATTTACTGTTTATTGATGTACATTACATATATACAAGGTTTATCAAATGGGAAGGAGTGCGCCTAAATCATTGTCTTCACTAAGCCTCGGGCCTGCAAGAAAAGTTAAGTGCTACAACGGGTATTTTGTCAATGGATATGTTTTCCATACTGAAGAATACGGGCAAGGAAGAAAGACATACAACTGCGGTGTTTGTGTTAAGGGATCCACTAATAGTGAGTTAGAAGTTGACTACTATGGTAGATTAGAAAAGGTCGTCGAACTGCAATATCATAGCGAGCAGAATAAAGTGTTTTTATTCAAATGCTATTGGTATGACATGACTGATAGAGGAATCAGAGTTGATCCGCACTATGGTCTGGTTGAAATCAACTCAAAATCTAGACACCGCAATGATTAGTACTTAAAAGTGCATATTTATCAAGGTTTTATATCATCATTTTGCACTTAAAGTATCAATAACTCTTAACTAAAGCATGTTTTATAATAACAAGTCTAATACTATAAAATGCCTTAATATATGGTAAATGTTCATCTTAAATGCAGGCCTATCACATAAATCAAAGGATTGATTGATGAGTTTAAGTATGGAAATTGAAAGGACAAAGAGAGGGCCAAACTTAGAAAAGAGATGTTGGTGCAGTCCAAACTGGAACACTGTTCGGTAATTGGGTCATATCTCGAGTTCTAGATGTCAAAATGATCTCAAAGTTTTACATAAATTCAGTAAGACATAGGCCTACAACTTTCATGTTTTCATCAAGATCTAAGAAGGCCATTTTCAAGTCCAAATTATAGCAACAACGGAGAAGTCCGAATCTATCCTGCAGCCCGAACATTGTTCAGTGTTTGGACCATATCTGGAGTTCTAGAAGTCCAAATGACCTCCATTTGTTTTCCTGGAAAGCTGAGTCAATTTCCTACAACTTTCATGTTTCTAAGTGGACCCAGTTCTGATGCTAGCATTTTCATTTTATTCAGACAAGAAGATAAAGATTTTCACCAAGTCAAGAGTTGGTCACCCACTCAACAATTAGTCATCAAATCAATAATTCTGAATTTTGGCCTATAAAAGGAGGCATTTGCCATGTATTTAGGGCCTTGGTTGTTCAGATCAAGTTCATGCTCTTTATTTCTCTCTTTATATTTTTTTTTGTAATTCTTAAGTTTTGCTTTCATCAATATCTTGTTTATGCTTTTCATTTCCTTTCCTTTCCTTAGTTAACTTGTATCTTATTTATGTTCTTGTTTTGTTTATTTATGTTTCTTTTCTTCATTATGTTTAGCTAAGTTTATTATGTCAAGGTGAAAAGGTTACACTAATGGTGTAAGAATAAGTATAGTGTAAACTCAACATGGATCTTAATGTTTAATATTAACATGTCTTATCTTTTTATCTTACTAATTCTTAGTACCTTGCTTGTTAAATGGTTAATCTAGATTTGTGTTGTATAACACTTGGTACAACAAATGCTTGGCACTCTCATAGCCCAATAGTATGGTATTACCTACACTTGGGCTATGAAAGGAACTTGATTTGTTGTTAACATCAGTTAACATTATGAATTCCTGACAATATTTAAAAGTTTGGTGTTATGTAAATAAAATAATTAATATGATCATGTTAATAATTTATAATGAGCTATTAATGACAAATCATCCAATTGGAACCTCCTTCGTGTGTGGTTTCCAAATTGAGTAATAAGAGTTTATACTATACTTGTTTGAAATACCATTGGTGGATCCTCTAACCTTGACATTTGTTTTTATCATTGTTTAATCCTTACATTAATCTTCCATCCCAAAGTTCTCATTAATTTCTTCCTCCTCCTCTTATTATTATTATTATTATTACTATTAATATTATTACTATTATTAGTTTTATTATTATTATTTACATTCTTGTTATATTTTATGTACGTTAAGTATGCTCTGTGTTTGATCTAGGATCCTGATATTGTTGGTCTTGCCTTGTTCATTCGCATCATAAATATATTTATATTATATAATATATCTCTTTGATCTTTTCATAAACTCAGTATATAGGCTGGAAACCTGTGACCCGATCTTTTAGATCATTCTCAGGTATAACAACGCCACATACTTAGTATTATTATTATTATTACTACTACTACTATTAATATTATTATTACTATTACTATTACTATTATTGTTATTATTGTTGTTGTTGTTGTTGTTGTTGTTGTCTTGTTATTTATAATTTATACAATTAACCTCTCTGTGGTTCGACCCCGGTCTTGCCGGGTTATTTATTACTTTGACACTCTTGCACTTGGGAGAAGACATCAATCTTTTGGTCGTGTCATGCAACATAAATGATGTCTTTATTTTCGCAAAGCAATGTGAACAAGTTTATTACACATACACCCCTTCATTTAGAAAGGATCGATCAAGAGTTGATTGGTTGTCCGTTGTAAAAACGAAACCACGGGGTCGTGTCGAGGTTATTCAGGATGAGAACGAAGACACAAGTGTGCGGGATGAAGTCTTTCAAGTTAGTGAATTGGTTGAACCATATCGAGTTGCTCCTTCAATTGAATTGGAAGAAAATTCAAAATTTCGTGTTTCTGATGATAATCTTGTTGATGTTGACGTAGAGGAGTTGAACGTTGTTTTGAGCTCTAGCGGACAAGCAAATGTCGATGAAGAAGATGATATCCATATTAAAGATTGTGATGAAGGTGATGACTATTCAATTGATGACGAAGAAGAAGAAAATTCTAACTAACTATCAAAACGAAGCCTTGTGTAAAACCCTTTTCTTTATGTAATTTACATTATGGATGATATATTTTGTAAAACGAAATATATATTTATTGTTTAAGCACTGTTCCTATTGTTTTGTGCGATGGACAGTTTATCATTGAAGTTTTTGCAGGAAGGTAAATAAAAAATATAAACACAACATTTCTTGTACATTGAACAATCACCGACGTCCATACCGACGGACCACCGTTCGTTCCGTCGGCATCTCACAGAGAGTTAAAAAATAATTACAACAAAATACCACAATCAACGACGTCAATACCGACGTCCGTCGGCATCTCACAGAGAGTTCAAAAATAATTACAACAAAATGCCACAATCACCGACACCTACACCGACAGATTTATCGACGCCGATACCGATGAAATACTTCCGTCGGTAATTTTTCGGTGGTCAAATTTTACCGACACAAATACCGACGGAATGTGTGAATTCCAAAGGGTGTGAATTGAATGCACCTCTGACCGTGTCAGCTTACCGACGGAATCACCGACGGACCGCGAAAAATATGGAGGGTAATTAAAAATTTCGGTGCGAAATTCAAAAATTACCGATGGATTTTTGACCTTTTACCGACGTATTTTAAAAAAAAAAAAAAAATTTTTAATTTCCATCGGTGAATCCGTCAGTAAATCTGCCCTATAAATTCCAGCGCCCGCCGCTTCGGTTCATTTTTTCTTCTCCTCCATTTTTCACCTCAAAATTTCGATTTTTTTCCTCTCAATCCTTCAAGGCTTTCACCTAGAATCTCTAGCAAGATTTGTTGTTGTGAATCTTCATCACATTAAAAGGTATGTGTTTTCTTCTATTTTATTTTATTTTATTTTATTTTTAGTTATTTTTATTTTTGTTATTTTTTTGTTTTGGTGTATTTTTTTGTAATGTAGATAAAGTTTTGAATTCAACACATTATTAAGGTATGTCTATTTCTTTCCTAAAGTCTATAGTTGTTTTTTTTTGAATTTTTTGAATATTTGTTATTGTTGTGTTGGCATAATTGTTATTAGTTAATTTGTTGAATATTTGTTGTTAATGTTGAATTTAACTTAGAATTAGTAATTGAATATGTTAGAATAATTAGTAATTTTACTCTATTATTGCATGATTTGTGTTTAATTATTGCCATTGATTTTAATTGTTAGTCTATAATTTTTTTTTAATTTATTGAATATATTTTATTGTTGTATTTCCATAATTATTGATTAATTTGTTGAATTAATATTGTTAATGTTGAATTTACCTTACAATTAGTAATTAAATATGTTGGAATAATTATTAATTTTACTATATTATTGCATGATTTGTGTAATTATTTCCATTGATTTTAATTGTTAGTCTATAATTCTTTTTTAGTTTATTGAATATATTTTATTGTTGTATTGCCATAATTATTGATTAATTTTTTGAATTAATATTGTTAATGTTGAATTTACCTTATAATTAGTAATTAAATATGTTGGAATAATTATTAATTTTACTATATTATTGCATGATGTGTGTAATCTTTTCCATTGATTTTAATTGTTGTTAGTCTATAATTCTTTTTTAATTTATTGAATATATTTTATTGTTGTATTGCCATAATTATTGATTAATTTGTTGAATTAATATTGTTAATGTTGAATTTACCTTAGAATTAGTAAATGAATATGTTGGAATAATTATTAATTTTACTCTATTATTGCATGTTTTGTGTTTAATTGTTTCCATTTATTTTGAATTTATTATTTTGTTGTATTTGCATAATTATTGAATAAGGTTTTGAATTGTAATTGTTAATGTTGAATTTACCTTAGGATTAGTAATTGAATATGTTGGAATAATTAGTATAGACTGGGTCAATTGGTTGTAGCTATTGTGAATATTTGCAGGTTTGTGGATTTGAGTAGTATACAGTATAGGGGAGGTGCTGTCAATTTTTTTTTAACATTTGCATTTTATTATATAATTGTTTATATAAAATTGGGTAGATGCAAAGAATGAAAACCAGAGCTAGTCGTTCACGTCCGGTCGCAGCAAGTTCGTCTAGAAGCGAGGACGATATTTCCTTAGGTGCCTCTCAAGAAGAGGCACTACACCACCTGCGCCGTCAGCCGATGTCGCCTCTTCCAGCACTGGTTCACAACACAGATGCGGCGTGCCTTCGCAGTGGAATCAATTTACCCACAAGTACGAGGCATAGTGGAAGGATGACCTTTCAATGTAAGTTTGTTAAGGTTTTAGTTTTTTTTAAGAAATTTTTTTTTAAACATAATTTATGAAGTAATCACTATTTCATTAATTTCATTTATTTTCAGGTTCACAAACACTGAGGCAGCCCGAGTAATATCATCAGCGTTTAAATCGTCGATGGAGATTCCATTGTTTCAATGGAGTCAGATATCAAGGCATCCTGAATGGATGCCTCAAATCAATGCATGGTTTTCTAGATTTGAGGTTAGTGTTAATATATAATTTTAAGCTTATTTCTAATAAATTATTAATATAATTGTAAATAAATTATTATTTTTTAAAAAAAATTAAATTTTTATACACAGGATCGATTCTGCTGGAACAGTGAACAAAACACTGTTGTGAGGAGGGTCTAGGAAAATCACGCGGCAACCAGGTAACATCGAAAAGAATACAATTTTTTTTTAGAAAAAAATTTATGTTTCGAAATGTAATTTTTTCTTACGTGAAGTAGGTTCGTGATTTTTGGTACGAAGCCCAAAAAAGGGCAAAAAAAACAGCGAGGGATAGACCCTCCGTTTGCTGCACATGCGAAACGGATGGTAAGATTAATTTAAATAAAATATTTTGTTCAATTAATTTGTTAATAAATTACGAAACGTTTGTTGTTAATAATTTTTTTTCATTATAGGCTACGTCTCTTGGACGTGAGCCGAGCCCGATGGAGCTCTTTGTGGAGACGCACGTGCGGAGTCAAGACCGCCAAAAGGGGGCGCAACAGTTCGTTGACAGCCGTGCTCAACATTTTGTGGTATGTTTGTTCAACCATTTTATTTTTTAAGTTATTATTATGTTTATTGAATTGAATATGATGATTATTTTTTTTTTATTTTCAGGAGACCTATAATAATTGGTTGAAGGAGAGATACGGGGACGATCCAACGACCCATCCGGAATTCGATCCGGATTTGTGGATGGAGGTTGGATCGTTAGGTGGACCCGATAAAAATCGGGTTTACGGGCTCTCCAACACTACGGTCGACAACTTGCAGTCGGCCCGTAGTGTTTCAACCGTCGGGAGCTCCCAATTTATATCGAGCTCCCAATCTAAGGAGTTCGTGGCCTTGCAGCAACACACGGCTCAGCTCACCGAAAAGTACGACCACCTATTATAAGCGTATGTACAACTCAAAGAACAACAAAAAGCGGAGTCAGAACAACAAAGAGCGGCCTACGAACAGTTTCGCGAAATGGTCATAAACATGTCACAAGGTGGAACATGTGCGCCTAATCCTTTTTGGCCGTATGACCAGCAGCCTCCTCCTCCTCCACCTCCTCCTCCTCCAGCTCCACCTTTATATTAATTTTTAATACACATTATTTCCCTTTAAAATTTCGTTTAATATTTTTTCGAAACACATTCATTTTGTAATGAATATTGTTTAACTTTGATTTTTTGTTTTTGATGCTTAATATAAATTTTATTTGCATATTTGGTTTTTATTACCATTAATTTATATCATTTTATATTATGTATTCTAAATAATTTCTAAAAAAATAATAATAAAAAAAACAATTACAAAGGGATTTACCGACGGAATTAATCCGTCGGCATTAGACAGTAGCCGCCACCATAACCGATGAATTTCCAGACGGATACATTCGGTCGGTATTTTCATGACTCACCAACAGATTTACCGACGGAATAATTCCGTCGATATTTTAACTTACCGACGAATTTACAGACAGATATATTTGGTCGATATTTCAACAATTCACCGACACATTTACCGACGGTAACTGTCCGTTGGTGAATTGTTATATCACTGACGGATTAACATCCGTCGGTATATTTCAAGCGGGAAACTTTTTTTTTTTGGCGTGCAAATTCCGTCTGTAAAACCGTCAGCAAATAGTTTTTTTGTTTTTCCGACCAATATAGCGATGGAATTAGGAATCACCGACGAAAGGTAAGCCGACGAACGTTTTCCATTGGTAAGGTAGTCGGTAAATAATTTACCGACGTACTCTCAATCACCCGCTAACGGAATATTTCCGTCGGTAAAACTGTGAAATCTTATAGTGGTCAAACTAGTAAGTGATTTGTCTTTAAATCTCCATAATTTTATTAAAAAAAAAGCTTATGTAATTTATAACTTTTATTATTTATGACAATTTATAGCTTTTCTTTACAACTTTCTTTTATCCTTATTGTTTTAATTTGTTTTACCTGATTTGTATATTTTATGGCATTACACCTCTTCATCCCTTAACCTGATCTTTTTTTTTTTAAAAAAAAACATTCACATTCCATTTGATTTGTAAATTTTTTTACCTATTGTTATTCAAGATTAAGTTCTTTAGTATAGTTTCTCCTCATTAGAAAAAATGAATGAATAACAGGTAATATATTGATGAAAAAAATCATTTGATTGATCGACATATTAACATGCCTGATGAAATCGATTTTTTTTTTGTATCATAGTTAGATTATTGAATTGATCAATAATGTAGTACTCATGCCAAAATATATAATGATTGATGACCAATCACTCCATGCAACTTATAGAGGTCATTTCCCTGACCATAAAAAGTTCAAGCATAACTCACAAACATATAGGCCAATTGAGTAGTCTCAATAACACGTGCAACATGATGGCTCTTTATTATCTAATTTTCTATATCATTAAATTACTATAACTAGATAAAACAACATTGTCTTTTTATAGTCCACAATACAACTATCTTTCTCAATGTCATTTCCTTTACCAAGTAATAATGGGTATACTATTGATTATGTGCCATTAAAACAAACTCATGGTTATCCATTTTAGAAGTTTGATAACATGATCAAATTGTCATAACTAGTTTGAAGGTACATCATTTTATTAGAACTTATATATATATAGTCACCAAGACTATGCAAGCTATAGCTAAACAGTTTAATCAAATGCATAATGAGCTAAAAAAAATCGATCAAGCACTCTTTTCAGCTAAGTTCTTGGAGCAAGTCTAATGTTATATTTTGATAACAAGTACTTTAATAGAAATATTTAGAAGTTATCAGCTCACTTTCTAAGTACCACATGCCCACACAAAATGCACAACAATAAATTCAACCTAGTTTAAGTATGATCTCCTATAAGGTACCACTAACCTAATAAATATATAGGTACCTTTAGGCTAGTTACATGGTCCAACAATCTTATCTATAACTAGTTTAGCCTATACTTGGATAGTTTAGTGCCCTTTAAGTTTTTTTTTAGTAAGACAATCTCAATATTCCTATACTTTAAGAACTTTTTATAGACCAACAAGCAAAGAGAAAAGTTGCTAGGGTTGGATTATAATAATAGTTAAGTAAAAAGGGGTTAAATATTAGACATATAACTTGGCTTACATATGATCGTCCATATCTTGAATGGATTGATAAGCTACATTCAATTCCTAAAAGAATAAAAATAACTGATTTCAAATAGTTGTTTTAGGGAGAATATTCATTTAATAAGGGAATACATCACCAAGTATTGATTAATACAATTTTGTTAATTTATCTATGAAATCAAGACTATTTGGTTTGTTATTGAATAAGACTAGCTTTCATTGATTTTTACATTGTAATTCGAATAATTCATACTAAAGGAGAACACTTAGGGTCAAAGCTAAAAAATCAAGCAATAAAGGTCCAAGACCTTTAGACCTAAAAAGTTCGCTAATAAAGAATGATATAAACATTAGCCATAACATAAGTCATCCCAACTAAGTAATAAGGATGAAAAATTAGCAAGTGATCACCAACATCTCTTATACTTGGAAAGAAGGCATGAATAAGGTTAACTTACCATGACCTAGTTTAAAAGGAAACAACATTTAAATAAACATGTGAGGAACGATGAAGCTAGATTACATAACACATAAAGAGAACATGTTTGAGGATCAGAAAAGACTGGTTCTTTGGTAAACAATTAATAATTATAAACATTTATTATATTTGCTAACACATGGTGCTAAAGATCAACCACACACATAATAAGTGCCAGATAGGATTGAGCCTAATCGTGCACTATAGCAGACTAACAATATAGTGTAATGGTCAAATTTAAGATGCAACATCTAAACAAATAAGTGAGGAAATATGAAGCTAGACTATATATCATACCAAGAGAACATGTTTTAGGATCATAAAAAACTAGTTCTTTTGTAGATATGATTGAGCAATTATAAGCACATATTATATTTGCTAACATATGGTATAAAGAAAAGGAAGTTAATGAATTTGTAATTTTAATCTAATAAGAAAATCATTATGATGTAATAAAGGAAGTTGACATGGTATAAATCCTTTCGAAGATAAATATGAGTGACCATGATGGAAATATAGTTTTAGCTCTACCATATTCATTTAAGGCCTAACCTAGACAATTGCATTATCTTTGTTGTTACCCAATTTTTGACCCATCTTTTCTATAAAATTTTTGGAAAATCCAAAAATAGCAAAAAAAAAAAAAACAATCAAAATCCAAAAAAATATGTTTTTAATATATTTGCATTGTTTTTAGCATTTTCGACGTCGTCTACAAAAAATAATTTCAATTTTTTATAGGTCTTGTGAACGCATTTGACTTTTCACGCATCATTTTTAAAATAATTGATTTTCCTCTTTGAGTCAACGTTGATACTGCTCGTTTTCAAAAAAATACAAAAAACTTTAGAAAAATCAAATTTACAAAAAAAGAAAGTTGAAGGACCAATTTTGAGGCCCAAACAATATTTTACCTATATATAGTAGCCTTTAACACACAAAAAAAGGTGGGAGGGGGGTAATTCTGAAAGAAAAAAAGAAGAAAAAAAAAGCACAACCCTAAACCTAAACCTAAACCTATCTCTAACAAAAGAGCCACCCCCCACGGTTTTGGTTTTCTCTCCGAAGCCACCGCTCATCATCCTCTTCCTTCCACTCTCCCTTGGCCTACTGCTATCCCCGACCGTTCCTTCTCCCTCAGCTAACAGGTCGCTCCCCCCTTTCCCAACGCCATTTGATCTCCCTCTTGATAGTCATCAACACATAGCCCTCACCTCCAGCGTCTTCTCCCAAACACAGTCTCCCATCTCACTAAGCCAGCATCCTCTCCTCTCTCAACCCTCCCCCCCACAAAGAACCAGCCAACCACAGAGGCCGCCCATATCTCAGCCTCCCCTCATTTCCCTGTTGCTCTTCTTCGCCACCGAGGACACCACCTTGCAGACCACAGATCACCGTCTCTTCCCTCACCGTCAACCACAATGGATCTTCCCTCATCAGCATAGACCGGCAACCACATCTCAACCTCCCTGCTCAACAACTATTCCCATCTCCGTCACAACTTCAACAACCACAGACCCACGGTTTTCACTGTCAGTCGGAATAGTATGTGGCTGTGGATACACACTACATGAGAAGGGAAACAAAATGGTTTGGAAACCCAAGCTGTCTAAGGAGATTTCCAGAAAAACCCATTGGACATAGTCAAAAGCTTTCTTGAAATCCAGCTTCATCAGGCATCGCGGAGAGGAGCGCTTCCTGCCATAATATCTGAGTAACTCTTGAACAAGATTGATGTTATCACTCGTATATCTTCCACCCAAGAAGGCATTTTACAGAGGGCCAATGATATCTGAAAGTGCATGAGCAATCCGGCTAGCCAAAATCTTAGCAATGACCTTATAAATGACATTATAGCATGAGATAGGCTTGAAGTCTGATGGACATGTAACATTAACTGATTTGGGTACCAAAGCAATGATGGAGTGATTAACCTGGAAAAGGAGTCGACCTGTTATGAAGAAATCTTGAACAGCAGCACAAAAATCTGCTCCAACTATGTGCCAGGCATGCTTGAAGAAAAGGGAAGAATAACCATCCGGACTAAGAGCTTTGTCATCTCCTATACTGAACACAGCCTTTCGAATATCCTCATGAGAGATAGGAGATAACAGGAGAGCATGTGAACTAGCTAAAAGGTATGGACCACTCTAGATAACCGCATTATCAAGAGGGATGGTTGAGTTGGACATGCTAAGTTGCTGCTGAAAATAGTTGACAAAGACAGATCCAACTTCCTCCAAGGAGGAGCTCTGCCGACCATGTGGAGTCATAATGGATGGAATGAAATTCCTTATGTGGTTGTGATTCATCAGAGCATGGAAGAACTTGGTGCCTCTATCACTGTCTTTAAGAAAGTTGCATTTAATCTTTTGGCTGAAAAACTGTTTCTCTACAAACTTCAACTGTGAGAGCTTGGAATGGAGAAGCTTTTTTTAAGCCAATAAAAGGTGATTATCTCTGTCATGATGTAAAGATATTTGATCATCCGCTAACTTAGTTTCAAGACGTGAAACACATTCTGAAATGTGACTGAAATGTAGCTGATTTAGATCCTTAAGATGTCTCTTTAGAAGCTTCATACTGCGACACAGAATATACATGGGAGTGCCATAAAGATTAGAAGACTAGTGGTAGGAGACCACATCAAGGAATTGGTCATGGGTAGCCTACATGTTGAAAAATTTAAAATTTCATTTGCCTTGTGTAAGATGATCCTGACTAACTTTGATAGGAGAGTGATTTGTAAAAGCTCTAGGGGGTCAAAGTGAACATGAGTCAAACATTGAAGAGAAGACCAATATGGATTTGTTAGAACCCTATCAAGTTTGCTCCACACCGTACCATTGGTCCAGTTGTAGTGACAACCAATATAGTCCACATCTTGGAGGCCAAGATCTAGGCAGCATTGATGAAAGTCGGAAGTTTCATAGAAAGAAACCGGTTCACCATTGTGCTTGTTTGCAGAAGAAAGAATATAGTTGAAATCACCAAGAATCATCCAGGAACATGAGGAGTTCCAACATCGCAAATCCACCTATAAAGATCTTCTAGCAGAAATAGAGTAGAATCCATACACAAAGGTAATCTGAAAGTTGTACTGAGAAATCAAATTATGAATAGAAAGATGCAGAGCTTGAGCAGTAGAAGAAATCAAATTAACAAAAATAGTGAAAGGATTCCAAAATACAACAATGCGAGCATTGGATGCAGCATCTGTATTGGAAATGAATTTCCAATTCTGAAGTCTCAGCCAATGTAGGCTGGCTACCCTGGAAGGAATCAATTTAGTTTCAAGCAATCCACAAATATCCATACGAAATATCTTCATGAGGCCAACTACCTTATGCTGCTTCAAGGGATTATTGAGTCCTTTGCCATTCCAACTGTAGATTATCATAGAGATGCAGGAGAAGGGTTGCCCCTTCTACTACCAGCATTAGTCCTCTTGCTATTACACTTCCCAGTGGTCCTGACTAGATTCCCCAACAAGGGTGGGTCTGAAGGCCGAGAGGCCAATATACCTTCTTCTGGATTAGGGGTCCTCAAGCTAGAAGAAGCGACTATCAAGTCAGCAGCAGCACATACAGGGCTAACAACATCTGCACATACAGTAAGAACTACTTCTATGCATTCAGGAGTAATAACATCTCCTATACTAATTTGATGGTCAGTTGTATTTGCATATACTGGGATAGCAAGATTAGGACAAGGCGTTTTACCAGAATCATCTTCCTTAAGAGTCACTATCTTCTCCTTGGGGGGGGGGGCTAGAAGCATATTTATTAGATTTGCGCCTAGGCTCCACTGTGATCCAGAAAAGGCCATCTTTGATAATCCTTTCACGAGGTTGAAATATATCCTTTGCAGTCCCATTTTGAGCCTATTACATTTTAAAAAATAACCTTGACTAGGATCACACCCTACATTACGGTGCAAATAAGAGGTTTTTTTTTTTTTTTTATCATCTAGACAAAGTAGTGAAGATGGGTGTTGGAATTGATAATGTAATTTTTATTCTTTCATTATTATCCAAATGAAGCAGTGAAGATAGATGCTGTGATTGGTTAAAAAAAATCCAAAGGATCCAAAATATTTGAGCTTCTCATAAAAACAACTAAGGTGATTATGCTCAATCAAACAAAAATAAAGAAAACAAAGAGAAAAAGCCCAAACCCGACAATGGGGGGCATGATAAACCATGTTGGAAAGAAATTCAAAAGACAAAAGTTCAGGAAATAAGCACAAGTGATCCTTGGTCTTGAAATCCCTTAAACACCTTTTGAGCCTGCAAAATATCCTTTTCTTCGTAACTAATAGGCAAAGCCTACATTACGTACCTGATAAAGCCATTTCTGATCAAAGGCATGCAATCTAGATCGGTAGGCAGTGCTTTCACGTACGGGTCAAATCATTATTCATGCAAATAAAATAAATGCTTTGAACCGATTTGGTTCTCAATAACCCTCAAATTGAAATTTAAAATTTTTGTGACCAACTAGATGTTACTTCATCTTTAACCCAAAAGCAAAACAAAAAGCTTTCATCACTTCAAGAAACCTATCCATAGAAATCGCTTGAATTCTTTAGAACAAGTTTATTTTGAACCAATGTCAAAATGATTTTTTTGGTTGGAATAACGTGGAAGTTCCAAAATTTTTGCATGAAAACATTTTCTTGTACAAAAAACCAAGACTTACTTTCATATATCCTCACCCGAAAGTATAACCAATTTGAACACCTAGGGGGCATGATCAAGTTGAGGGGCAATAAAAAACACTTGGTAAGGATGGCTCTATGATTCTTTTTCTAAGGAAAATATCGGGCAAAATTGGCAACCCTTGAGATAAAGGGTGAATGACAAAGATGTATGATGGCATTAAACCCCTCTCAGAAATCAAGATAACAAGATATGACTCGAGTAAGCAAGAGTGAAAAAGCCATCAAAGTTTATTATCAACGTTCCACTTTTGAGAAAAGAAGACACCATGAAGAAATGGGGACCTATATTTCTCAGGTAAGTATACATGCATATCAATCATAATGCATTGTTTTTAAAATTTCAACAAATTATTAATCCATAATCATAACTTTTAGGTAGTACATTTTCTAACCCTACCTCCTTTTGAGTACGCCTTTGAGCCCTCACCACTGGAGTAGTGCATTTTCTAACCCTACCTTATTTTAAGTGCGTCTTTGAGCCCTCACCACTTGGGTAGTGCATTTTCTAACCCTATCTCATTTTAAGTGCACCTTTAAGTCCTCCCTTTTATTTTCGAGTGCTCCTTTTTAGTGCACCTTTGAGCCCTCACCTCCCTTTGAGTGCGCCTTTGAGCCCTCACCTCTTAGGTAGTGCGTTTTCTAACCCTACCTTCATTTATGTGTGCTTTTGAGCCCTCGCCATCCAATTTTTTAGTAGGTCACCCATTACAATTAAACCAATTCTCCATGTTTTTATATGGGTAAGTCACTCATTACAATGAGACCATTCCTTCACTTGGGTAGGTCACTCATTACAACATGACCGCTCTTCTTTTTTTCTATTTTTGGGTAGGTCACCCATTACAATTCGACCAATTCTCCATATTTTTATCTGGGTAGGTCACCCATTACAATGAGACCATTCCTCCACCTGAGTAGGTCACCCGTTATAACATGACCACTCTTTCTTTTTCCACTTGGGTAGGTCACCCATTACAATTCGATAATTCTTGATTTTTTTATCTGGTTGGGTCACCCATTACAATGAGATAACTCTTCCTTTTTCTGCTTGGGTAGGTCGCCCATGAAAATATACTAGGGTAAGCATGAGCATGAGTGTGTAGCCTGGTCGCCCCTGAAAATAAACCACTTTGAGTATGTGTGGGCAGGTCACCCATGAAAATAAACCAGGGTAAGCGTGAGTGTGTGGGTTGGTCGCCCCTGAAAATAAACCACTTTAAGTATGTATGGGCAGGTCGCCCATGAAAATAGACCAGGGTAAATGTGAGCGTAGGCAGGTCGCCCGTGAAAATAAACCAGCTTTCTTTAATAAACAAAGGGTTTGAACACACAAGATTTTTGGTTCTGGTTAGACATGATTGGCAAAAGTAATCGTAGTCTATCCTAACCACATACATAAGAGTTTTGGTTTTGGTTATAGGGGATTGGCGAAAGGAATCTTAGTTTATCCTAACCACACACATGATTTTGGTTCTGGTTAGAGGGGATTGGCGAAAGAAATCTCAGTCTATCCTAACAACACACAGGATTTTGGTTCTGGTTAAATGAGATTGGCAAAAGGAATCTCAATTTATCCTAACCACGTAGGATTTTGGTCCTGGTTAGAGGGGATTCGCCAAAGGAATCTTAATATATCCTAACCATAGAAAGGATTTTGGTTCTGGTTACAGGGAATTGGCGAAAGGAATCTCAGTTTAGCCCAACCACATAGAATTTTAGTTCTGGTTAAAGGGGATTAGCGAAAGGAATCTTAGTTTAGCCCAACCACGCATAAGACTTTGTTTATCTTGAGAAGACCAGTTTTGGAAGATCAATTTTGTTTATCTTTAGAATATTTACTACACATTTTTGGGGGCAACTTTCATAACCCATTTTTGGGTTATTCCCCAATTCACATATTTCAAAAATAAAAAAATAAAAAAAATTATCAAAAAATATAACAATGGAAAGAGGATGCCAGAACACTAAAAAAATGGCCAAAAAGTGGTTGAGGAGGTTCAAAAATATGAAGATTAAAATTTGACAGTATTTTGTTGACTGGTGAGAGCTCTGTTGACAAAGACAATTCAATTTAAGGAAGAAAAGTCCAAAATTAGATGTTTATGGACTAAATTAAATTTTATTGAAGGTTTAATTGAATTTATGGAGGTTTGATTGCAAGAAAAATTGATTTTGGAGTTAATTTGGGCTTTAATTGGAAGAAATTAAAGTTCTGGGGTCAAATTATAATTTTTGAGAGTTAATTTGGTCAAATCAGGGGCTTAATTGCTTAAATATTAAAGTTTGATGTCTAAATAGGGGCTTAATTGAAGAAATCCGAAACCAATGACCAAATTGGAAAACACGCATAAATAGAGGGGCTGTAATTAAAACTAGATCAGGGGCTAAATTGAAGAAATTAGAAGTTTATTGCTCAATTGAGGGTCAAATTGCATTAATTCAAGGCCAAGGACCAAAGTGAAAAAGCGGACAACTTTAGGGCCGCTGTTTGATTTTTTGGCAGGGATGCAATTGCATTGTTTTTTAAATAAAATTACAATTAAGGACTTGATTGAACAAATCACAAATTTAGGACCAATGTGAACTCTGACATGTTTTTGCCGCCTTTTCCTTTTAAATGAAACGACGTGTTTTGTCCAAAACGGTGCCGTTTCATGCACTGTTCATGAAAAAAAGAAGAAGAAAAAGGGACCGAAATGGTGCCGTTTTGAATAGCACTGTGAGTCTTCTTCCCCTAGACGTGCGAAGTAGGGGAAGAAGAAGATTTTTTCTTCCCCCTGTTTTCATTGACTTCTCCCTCTTAAAAGACTAAAAAAGATGTCGACCAAGGACCCCCACTTACCCAAAAACTTTTTATATGTTGGAAGGGCGGCAACACGTTGCACCACCCCGATCTTTCTCCCTTGTTTTTTGCCTATAAAAATAGGGGAGGAGAAAAAAAACACCAGACGAGTAGAGGAGGGAGAGGACCGAAAGGAAAGAAAAAAAAGACAAGAAGGAGAGGGAAAGCAGTCTGAAGACCGAAAGAAAAAAGGAGAGAAAAACAAAAGAGTAGAAGAGAAGAGAGTGAAATAAGAAAACGAAGGGAGAAAAGTGGAGGAAAAAAGAAGAAGAATAGAAGAGAAGGAAAACCGAAAGAAGGCAGGGAGAGAAAAAAAATAGAAAAATAAAGAAGAAGAGAGATAGAGTAGAAGAGAAAAAAAATAAGAGCAGAAAACAGGGGAGAAGAAGAAGAAGAACCACCACTTCTACCGCCTCCATAGCAGCCAACAGTCGCCAACGTCGTCGCCACTCCAGATTGTTGCGCCTCCCTCTTCCCTATTTGTTATGCCTCGCCTGCATTTGCATGCAGAACATGAATAAATCACGTTTTGCAGCAAATACAGAGGTGGCTGGTTAATGTGCTTATGCACAGTAACCAGCTTAATTAGTGATGGGCTGGAACATCAGTCCAGAATGGTTAATTAGGCCATGTCTGACCTAGTTTTTTTACAAAAAATAAAATTTCAAAAATATTTTTGGAAATTTTACAATTTTCCCGCGTATTTTTTATGTCATTTTGATTAATATCGAACAGTATTTTTAAGTTACTAAAAATACAAATCCGGTATTAAAATACCCGGTTTTCATCAAAACTTCCAAAATACAAAAAGACAATTGAAAAAAGAAAAAAATGTTTTGTGCATAAGGCCAAGTGTCTCAAAGCTAAAAAATCATGTTGTGTTTTTCATACACCAAAAAAAATGTTTTAGCATGCATTTTGGCTTTAATAGCTAGTTTATTAAAGTCATGAGAACATTTGTCAAAATTTAAAAAACAACAAAAATTTTATTTTATTTTGTTTTGTTTTTGTATCAGGGATTACAAATTTATACGTAAAACATATTCCTGATATTAAAAAAATTATTTTTTGTTGACAACATAGAACAATTAGGTTTTTACCTATTAAGATAAGAATCTCCTTACAAAGGAGGGATTTTCTTAAATCTTAGACAGACATGACCAACAATTAGAAACCACAACAAGACCTTAGATTTTATCAAACAACAAAACAATGCAACTTACCTTAGGTAGGGCGTAATTAGGGTGTTAATACCTTCCCTTTACGCAACATTTCTCCGTAGCTGATTTCTAAAACCAATTAGGGTTCCTAGTAACCAGAATACTAGGTGGTGACTCTCAGTCCATATTTTACTGATAAGAGACAAGAATTCCTTGTCGCACCACATTTTCTAGAGATAGACCATTTACAATTTTCCTTGAGGGTAGACGATTATCGTAACGCCGCACTCGTGCGACAATAGGATTCCTAGAAGTGAAATATAAGATTAGCTTTGGCTAATGGCATCCGTGATATGATTGCCGGGAAATGTATTACAAGATTAGCTTCGGATAATGGCATCCATGATAGGATTGCCGGGAAATGAATTATAAGGGTAGCTTCCGCTAATGGCGTCCATGTTGGGACACCTGGAAATGATCGATAAGGCTTAATTCGTAAAGGGTATTCGTATTTTGATGACCTGGAAAATTTGATAAGTATAATTGCCTAAAAATATCTAGGTTGGACAATGCAAGGTTGAAGATCTAATAAAACCAATTAAACAAAGTTACTAGGCTCATGTAAGAAGATAAGAGAAATAAATTAAGAATAGAACAATATGGATTGTTACATGTAAGTCCATAAAACTACCATATTTTGCTTATTTTTGTTATTGTTTATCATTTACTTCCTTTTTAGCATTTGTTTATTGTCTATCTTAGCCTTCTTCCTATAAATAGGCAATTCTTGATCTTCTTTGGCAACAAGCTATGTATGAGGAACTTTCTGCTTTGCATAAGACAGATACTTGGGATTTGGTTCCTTCACCTCCTGGTAAAAGTGTTGTTGGTTGTTGTTGGGTGTATAAGATCAAGACTAATTCTGATGGGTCTATTGAGCGATAAAAAGCTATGTTGGCTGTAAAACGATACTCTCAACAGTATGGTATGGATTTTGAGGAGACATTTTCCCTTGTTGCAAAAATGACTACTATTCATACTCTTATTGTTGTAGCTTTGGTTCGTCAATGGCATATTTTACAGCTTGATATTAAAAATGCCTTCTTGAATGGAGATCTTTAAGAAAAAATTTATATTACGCCTCCTCCTAGTGTTTCACATGACTCTGGTATGTTTGTAAGCTTAAGAAAGCGTTATATGGTCTCAAACAAACACTTTGGCTTGAGAAATTTTCTGTTGTGATCTCATCTTTTGGATTTGTTTCTGGTAGTCATGATTCTGCTCTTTTTATTAAGTGCACTGATGTCAATCATATCATTCTATCTTTATATGTTGATGACATGATTATTACTGGTGATGACATTGATGGTATCTTAGTTTTGAAGACAGAGCTGGCTAGACAGTTTGAAATGAAGGATTTAAGTTCTCTTTGATATTTCCTAGATATTGAGGTAGCTTACTCACCTAGAGGTTACCTTCTTTCTCAATTGAAATATGTTGCAGATATTCTTGAGCGGGCTAGACTTACTGATAACAAGACTATAAACACTCTTATTGAAGTTAATGCAAGGTACTCTTCTTCTTATGGTTTACCTTTGGTAGATCCTACTTTATACCATATTATTGTTGGGAGCTTGATATATCTCACCATTACTCGTCTAGATATTGCATATGTTGTTCATGTTGTTAGTCAATTTGTTGTTTCTCCTATTATTGTTCACTAGGCAGCTATTCCTCGTATTTTGCAATATCTTTGGTGTATAGTTTTTCAGAGTCTTTTACTTTCATCCACCTCTTCCTTAGAGTTGCATGCATACTCTGATGCTGATCATAGTAGTGATCCTATAGATCGCAAGTCTATTACCAAGTTTTGTATCTTTTTAGGTGATTCTCTTATTTCTTGGAAGAGCAAGAAATAATCTATTGTTTCTTAATCATCCATCGAAGCAGGATATTGTGCCATTACATCTAATACCAAAGACATTGTTTGGTTATATTGGTTACTTGTTGATATATGAGTTTTCTTTTCTCAGCCTACTCCTATGTATTGTGACAACCAGAGTTCGATTCAGATTGTTCACAACTCGGTTTTTCATGAGCGAACTAAGCATATTGAGATCAATTGTCATCTTACTCGTCATCATCTTAAGCATGACACCATTACTTTGCCATTTGTTTCTTCTTCCTTGCAAATTGCAGATTTCTTTACCAAGGTGCATTCCATTTCTCGTTTTTGTTTTCTAGTTGGCAAACTCTTGATGCTTGTATCAGTCGCATCGTGAGTTTGAGGGGAGATGTTAAATAATATTTACATAGTCTTATTTATTAAGGGTAGAATCGTATTTTTAGTTTAACATAGATATAATTTCTTTGTATTTAGGTTAACTCTAAGCACTCATAATAAGCTGATTATTGAGAATTCTAGTCTCTTTTTTCTGTTTGATCTGAATTATTTTAACAATAATATTTATTTAACATACACATGGTGCATGTAACAAACTACAAGCTTTATTTTTTAAAGATTGTCCTAATACATATTATGTACATTGCTTTGCCCACTCATCTAACTCCATCAATAGGCGGGAAGAGATGCAAGGCTATTTTCAAGAGCCTTTTTATAAAACAGAACCAAAAATAACACTAATTAGCTTGGCTTGGGTAGTCTAAAATCTGGAGGAGTGTATAAAAGCTATGGCTTTTATTTTAAGACTTTGTAAACAAAGTGTACTATAGTCACAACGGAACAAGAATGTATTAAATTAATTTTGAAAGTGATACATTGGAACCTTAAAAAAATATTAATAAGTATTCAGATATTTACATTATTTTAGATGATGTTACTCAAGATAAAAATATTTTTGAAAAATAAACAAACAAAAAATTCTACTTAGAGGAATATACCTAGTTAACTATTTAAACAAAGTGTGATCTCGTATTCAATTACTGATCTTGGTTCTGAACAGAAGTTTGAAAAATTAAAGCAACAACAACTTATCTTGCTCATAGAACTCAAAAAGAAAAAAATCGTTCAAAATTATTGCATTAAGAAAGCTAAACAAGGCTAGTAAGCTAGCCTTCTAGGAAAGAAGCAAAAATGATTAAAGTGAGTAGAGAGAATATAGAAGGAGAAAGGAAACTCCTAAGAAACCACACAATTCTAAGAAATACTATAAGTGACGAGATTTAAGGATACTTACTGTTACGTTGAATTAAAAAAATAAGATCTATAAGGTATTGTAAAGTAATTAGATAAAAAAAAACAGGTGGCTTACAACAGAACACGCTTACAAGATGCACTGGATAGCTAGATCTCCACTCTATAAATAGGCCTGGTTCGTTCTACTTCAAACCACTCTTCCCTAGCTACGCACTTCTTCTTTCTATATTTATTGTTTCTGTTTCCTTCTTTCATTTCATTTGTCAATGGAAAGTGGGCTTAAGGCATTGTGGGTGCTGTCTGCGGTGTTGCTGGTGTCAAACTGGCAACACTGGACTTATGGAAAGGCCTTACCTCAAGTTCCTTGCTACTTTGTCTTTGGAGATTCTCTCTTTGATAACGGAAACAATAACTACCTTGACAATTCAGCTAAAGTTAATTACCTTCCTTATGGGATAGACTTTGATACTGGGGCTTCAGGAAGGTGCAGCAATGGTCTCAACATAGCTGACACCATTGGTCTGCAGTTTTCTCTCCTCTCTTATAATACAAAATATAGTGTTTTAGTTTTCTTTAACATATAAAATAAATATGTTCTCACTAGATAGTTGTGATTGTTTTATTAAATTACAATTAGAAATCTTGCTAAGTCTGGTACTAATGTTTTTGTTGCTGAAATTTACATAATTTATTAGAAGAAGGATGATTAGGTTTCTTCTTTTGTTTCTTGAAGTTGTGATCGTTTTCTCTCCTCTTCTTATGTAAATTTACATAATTTACATATATCTTGAAACATAAATTTACAACGGTCTGAACATAACCGAGTTTAGTAATGCGGGCAGTTATGATCTTAATTATTATTCTTTTGTTTCAGCTGAGCAATTAGGTTTCGACAGTTACATTACGGATTTTGGTGTCGGAGGTTGCACTAATTTTCTAGATGGTGTAAATTATGGATCAAATGGAGCTGGCATCCTTGATTCTACTGGCTCTCTTGCGGTGATTACTGATCATATGCCTCTCATAACTAAAACCTTGTATTATTCCGTATGAATTTTTGCGTAATCTTGTATGCTTTGGCAACGCTAACTATTCATATGTTTCTTTTGTGTATGTAAAGGGAGAACTATTTACGATGAATGCTCAGTTATTTAATCACAATATCACGGTTTCACGAATTTCCAAGATCTTGGGAAGCGAGGAAGTTGCTAGGAAGTACTTGAGCCAATGCATCTATGTGTCTGATATGGGTCATAACGACTACCTCAACAATTATTTCTTGGACGGCTACAATAGCAGCCAGTTATATACTCCTGAAGAATTTGCTCAACTTCTCATTGAAACTTATGAAACTCAGCTGGAGGTTAGCCCTACTTAATATCTCTTGTAAAACAACAATTAATGTTTGGAAACTAACAAAGACCCCCACTTCATTCCGTTTTTTTTCCCCTTGCTGCCAGAAACTGTATTGCTCAGGAGCAAGAAAGATAGCTGTGTTCGGACTTATTCGGGTAGGATGTATGCCGTACAACATACAAAAAAATCCCAATGAACTAGATGCATCTTCATGTGCATACAAGCTCAATGATGATGTTCAAATTTTCAACCACAAGCTTCAAGAACTGCTCAGAAAACTTAATAATAGGCATTATGATGCTGTGTTTACCTACATAAACTCTTATGAACTTGATTCTGATAATCAGACAAATACAGGTACGAACCCCCCCCCCCCCCCCCTCTCGGTTTAAGACGACTTTTTTGTTACGCCTCTGATACCAATATTACTTTTTCTTGCTTGCAGGTTTTACATATACCCGTGAGAGCTGTTGCGAGGTAGAATCTGGTTCAGTCCCATGTAAATTTCTCTCCTTCCCATGTAGCAACAGGAGTGACTATGTGTACTGGGACGGAGCCCATTTTACTGAAGCTAAAGCTTGGGCCTTTGGAAAAAGAGCATATAAAAGTCTGTCACAAAAGGATGCTCATCCATATGATATCAGCGAACTAGCTAAGCTGAAGCTTGATGATTCTGATGCTTACAATATCAACCATGCCCAGCTCTGATGGAGAAGATGATTGTCCAATAAGTTCTTAGAGAATAAAATATTGTGACTGTAAGAACAATGGAAAGACATAACTACTGTCTTTTCATAGCCTTTCACAATATAATTCCAATAAAATTTGCCTTTAGGCATTAGTCTAAAGAAGCAATAAAATCATTTGGATATCATACTTAAACTCCATTCAGAGAAGGTTTTATTCTTAAAGTATAGAAGTCGATTCGGAGATACTCTTGCCCTTAAAATTGAAAGAAGGATACATACTTACTTCCATAAACCAAAACAACTTCATTTTTATATTTATATCTGTGAAATCTCGTATGTGGACATGATAGGTTTAAAGAGCATGGCTTCTAAGAAGAAAAAATGGAGGGACATACTTTGATGGTATGCTTATTTTCATTTCGGACTTAAAATATTTTCCTATCATATTGTGCCCTTGTCTTCAAGGAGAATTAACAAATTGAGTTAAAGAATGGAAGAAGAGCATAGTTTTGCCACCTCTTCTTGGTTCACCGTTTTTCCATGCTTTGTTCAAAACAATATCTTGCCTGCAAACCATTATTTTCCCATTTTCATCGAATTTAATGCATGAAGTGCCTGGCACTTAACATTTAGCTAGGCTTTTAGTTAAAAGAAGAAGACACTAGTGATAAAGCAGACAAAGACAATGTTTGATAATGAATTTATAAGAAAGAGTAACTATCTTTTTATTATGTTTAGTTAATGATGGATAACACAAAATATAATATAAAAAAATATTTTTTTCTTAATATGTTTTAATGTCAAACTTATATATATTTTTAAAAATAATTAGATATTAATTTTTTATTTTAGTATAGTTTATATTGAGTTTTTAATTAATGTCTCAACAAATTTCTATACTAATAACACAAAATCAAGGTCTCCAACTTGATGTGAAGTCTATCTCAACAAATTTCTAAACTGATTGTGTGCTGCATGACTTTGATATATTTTAAGCCCTTCTTAACTCCTTTTCCTCATGATTTTTTTAAAAAACTATACTTGATTATACTAGGAGTGAGACGAGAGGAATTAAATCCTTACACAAATTAATATCCAAGTGTATAAATTAAAACTTCTTTTTTTATTATTAAATTTAGAACTCTTTTAGCTTTATTTATGATGTTTATATTATTATATAAACAACCAAACCAAAGAGAGTTGAGATATTCAGTAAAAAAAATAATTTATAGTAAATTTTGTTTTCTTATAGTAAAGAATAATTTATTTTTTTATAAAATTCTATATATATCTATATATATACATGATTGTTATATTTTTTTTGTGTTTTTTTTGTTTGCGTTAAATTCTTACCATTATGGGATATAATATATTTTGGAGGCGCAAAATAAAACTATACCATGATAAACATGAATGTTTAAATAGTAATTTACCAAAACAAATTACTCCACTATGATACTATATGTAACGTATCAATTTGTTTTTTAACGATTATCTAATATTAATTAATTAATTAATAAAATGGGAAAAATAGCCAGCAAGGAAGTGGCTTAAAATTTCATTTCCCTATTTCCTTCTCTATGTACATGATTTAAAGTATCGGATTTATAAGCCATACTTGTACAGTAGATTTGCATTAAACTCACTGCATAACCTCCATGGCCGGTTATCTGGATCCCTTTCAAACCAATGAACGTATTTGCTGAATATGACTCCAAATATAATCTGCTTGCTGAAAGTTTGCGCTAGAGATGCTTATCTCCGAATTAAGTTCTTTCCATTGCAAGAACTTTCACCTGAGTTGAGAATAATTAGGAGGCTTAATCTACTGGTTAGTCAATTCTTTCTATAAATATATATAAAGGGCAATATAAAATAAGAATGGTGAGGGTTACTACACAAGAATATGACTACAATATTTTCTATATAGGTATATTTTGTAATATGCCCCCTCAAGCTGAGGGTGAAGGATCAACTTGAAGCTTGAAACAAAAAGTAGTAAACGAGGTAGTAGGACACTACTAGAAATTCTCTTAATACCAACGGACTTACCGACAGAAAACTTCTGTTGGTAATTTGCGGTCACTATTAACCACGAAATTGTGTCCGTATGTCATTCCATCATTAAATACCGACCGACATAGTCTGCTAGTATATATCGACGGAAGGATTGATGAAATATTTAGAATTTACAAAAAAAGCGCTTCATTGATGTGAAAGTTTTTCCGGTTGATGTTACCAACGGAATCACTGAGGGATTCAAACTAGAATCTGACGTGACATATTTACCATCAAAATGGCCGATGGACTCATCGACGGAAGTATTCTGTCGGTGAAGCCATCAGCAAAAGGTAATATATGACCACTCTGTCGACTGTGAAACCCTGGAAATTTATAATTTAAATATGTAGATGTGTAAACCCTCATGTAAACGTAAGGATGAAAGTGGTAATATTTCAATGAGTGATGAAAAACCAAGATTTGAAATAATAGATAAATAATGATATATAATGAAAGAGATGACCTCTACAAAATGAATTTTGGTTTAGAATTCATAAGGACAGAGAAACTAGTAACGTGTTTTGATGGATAAAATAATGAGAAAAATAACAAAATATTTTTAGGAAATACGTGAGGTAATAAAGAATGCATTATAATAAATGATAGTGCAATGAAAAAGGATAGGACTGAAGGTGCAAGCACTGATTAAAAATCAGTGACGTTATTTTGAAATGGTAATAAGCCGATAAATAAATAAAGGTGAAAATTCTAAAATGAATACATTTCAAAATAATAAAATGACCGTAAAAGTTTAGAAGGATAATTGATATGATTTTTGTTTGTGAAGATTGAACAAGGAAAAAATCTAGATTGTTTATGAAAAGTCATGAACTGAACAAGTTTATATTAGGAAGCAGAATTCTCAATCTAATGATAGGATCGAGATGAAATTTTGCATGAAGTCTATTAATATGTTTTCCTACCTTGGTTGAATATCGCATCCCAATCGGAGTTTGGTAAAGACTAACGATTTAAGCAGAAATAAACCAGATAGTTTACATAAAAAATAAAATAAAATACATAAAGTCATGAACGAGGGATAAAATTGTAATTATGAAAAAAGTGCCTATAAAACTGCAAAGGCCACCCGTTAAAAAAAAAAAGAAAAAGAGAAAAGAAAAAAAAAAAAGAGAGAAAAACGGATAGAGAGAGAGAGCTGCAGATTTTGGAGTAAAACCAATAATACTCCGGTGATCATATCTCAGGATTCCACCGTTGGATCCGTCTCAGTTTTGGATATGTTGTTCTTATGACATGTATCTACGAAATGACCGGAGGGATTGAAAGGCAAACACCCCATTTGACAGAAATCATCATCGTAACTTTCCTGAAAATCAAAAAGGAAATGCACCTGCAGGGCAGTTTGGTCGCCGGACGATTTCTCTCTCTTCCACCGTTGGATCAAGCTACGTTTTGGATATGTTGTTCTCATTACACATATCTACGAACTTACCGGAGGGATTGAAAGGAAACCACCCCATTTGACAGAAAGCATCATCGGAACTTTCCTGAAAAACAAAAAGGAAATGCACCTGCAGAGCAGTTTGGTCACCGGCCGATTTCTCTCTCTTCCACCGTTGGATCAAGCTAAGGTTTGGATATGTTGTTTTTATTACACTTATCGACTAACTGACCGGAGGGATTGGAAGGAACACACTTCATTTGACAGAAAGCCTCATCGGAACGTTCCTGAAAAACAAAAAGGAAATGCACCAGCAGGGCAGTTTGGTCGCCGGCCGATTGCTCTATTTTAAACCGTTGGATCATGCTCAGTTTTGGATATGTGGTGCGCCTAGATGTGTAATGCATTCTGAACGGTGGAGATCGGAAACTCCTCCTCCGGCAAGGTTTCGTGCATGTTGAACAGTAGCTCGTCCAGTTTTAGGTAAGCTCGGTTTTATGCAGATCTAGGGAGATCTAACCGTTGGATCATTATGATGTTGAGATATAGTATGCACAATTCTATGATATGTGGTCTGACCGTTGGGTTTAGAGCAATAATCAGAATTTGATGACTTATTGCCTTTTGAATCTATTACTAGTTTTGGCAAAATGTAGCAAGCTTGATTAAATACATGTTTTGATGAAATTAGAATTGTGTGGGTGTAGGTTTTATGGAAGATGTAATGGTAAAATATATTCTTGTTATTAATATTATTACAGATTAATTGTGTATTCTTTATATGAGGTGAAGTATGATTACTATGTAAGAATAGTAAGGAATATCGCTATATGAACATGTTGATTGAATACAAAGCTAACTTGTTGGTTGTGTGGATATAAATGGGGTGGAACCATGAAGAAATTAAAATGAAAGAAATATGGAACATAAAACATATTTAAAACTAGCCATAAGTATTTTTGGCAAATTGATTAGTTAATGAAGATTGTCATGGATTCCAACTAGTAGGGTGAAATTGTTGTTATGATAATGATCTAAGAATATTAATTGTTAAGGTTTGCCGCATATGTTTAATCGCACGAGGAGAGAGTGAAAGAAAATGAATAGTTCATCATTTTGTTGTATTAATAATAATATTAGGAGAAATCCCAAAAGGAATGAGTTTCCTTATTTTTGGTCTAATCTTTGCTATATTGTAAAGGTAGGGAAATTGTTTGAATGTTTTGCTTTAGAATTGGTTTGAATTTGTGATTTAATGATGCCAAATGACCTTGGATGATGTTGTTTTTGCAATAAAAATAAGTTGGAAGTTGAAAAGGATTCCCAAGAAATGAAAATCCTCGCTGCCCAAAATCTTAGCTATAAAGGAGGGGCTATTATGATTGTTGATTTTGAGCCTTAAAACAAAATAATTTGGAGTTGGTTTCTTCATAAAAGTTGTATCTCCATGTTTTAGCCTTTCATAGAGATACATCACACCCAAAACTGAGTTTTTACAGCTTTAGTTAGGATTAAGACACTAGATGGTGTTCTGGGTTGGTTAAGCTAAATTGATTGGAATCAGACAATTTTTAATCTTTGCTTGGAATTTGCTGTTGAGTGATGGTTTTGATAACAAAATAATAAGAATGAATATAAACATGAAAATGAGTAAGAGTATGAGATCTTAAAGAAAATTCCTTATGATTGGTTTGAGAATACTAGTTGAATGAGAATTAAATGATGATGTGATGTTGGTTGTATTGTTGATAAAAATTGAATCCCTGGTGGTACAGGGAAAGCTGTGGGGATTGGAAAATTGCATGGAATGGCAGCACGTGCACCTCTTCTAGGTAGGTGACTTGCACCTTTCTTTTTTTTCATACGTTGAATATTGAAATACTTTAATATGATTATTACCGTATTGTTAGAACTGATATTAGATTGTCGAACGCTTAAATGTTGACTAAAGGTTGATTAGCTTCGGCTAATGGCATCCGAATGGATGGCCGGGATGAAGGATTGATTAGCATCGGCTAATGGCATCCAGATGGATGACCAAGACAAATGAATGATTAGCTTCGGCTAACCGGGACGAACGATTGATTAGCTTCGGCTAATGGCATCCGAAAGGATGGCCGGGACGAACGATTGATTAGCTTCGGCTAATGGCATCCAAAAGGATGACCGGGATGAACGATTGATTAGCTTTGGCTAATGGCATCTGAAAGGATGGCCGGGACGAACGATTGATTAGCTTCGGCTAATGGCATCCGAAAGGATGACCGGGATGAACGATTGATTAGCTTGGCTAATGGCATCCGAAGTGAATGATCGGGGTGAGTGAATGATTAACCTCAGCAAATAATGCCTTAAGAGGATAGCCGGGTTTAAGATTATGGTTGATTGCAAAATAAATAAAATAAAATTGGTGCATCTATATGTACTACTAGCTGTTTATACCAAGTACATGACGATATTGTAAATGTTAATGCTTCATTTAACTGCCAGACCGTTAGTTACCATTATTAGTATTCTTAAGTATTTGCATTCTCTTAAATGTTTTGTACTACTGCAGGGACATCACACCAACGAGATGTCTAGGAAACCCGATACACGAGAACCTACTTTTGCAAGGAATCATGTAGATGCATTCTAAATCATAATGTATTTTGTATGAATCAATGTACTGAATGTATAACTGGAGGCTGGGTAATTCGTATGGAATTACTAGATGTACTGGTAACCAAGGAAGGTTAACCAATTATATGGGTAATTATATGAAATTACCAGAATTATTGGCAATTGAGATGAGTTAGTCAGATAGTTAAGTTTTGAAAAGATTATGTGAATTAATTGATTGAAGTTAAAAGTAGTAAATTCTATATGTTATGAGTAAAATAATTAATATATGACTAAGATTTTGAGTAAATTAATTAATGTGGTTATTGGGTAGACACAATGATTTGGAGATTGGAGGAGAATTGATAGATAATTAATTACCATCATTAACATCATAATGATGGTGGCTAAGGGCATAAATTGATACTTGGCACTGTAATGAGGGTGACCAAAGTTATGTGAAGGATGCTTAGTGACCGTGGTGTCGATAACTAAGATTGTGTGTAAATGATACTTGGCAACCGTGGTTACAATGCATATGAGGTTAATAAGAAAATGAAAGGGATTCGATATGAATGGGAGAATCAAATGGCATGGATTAGCTACCAGGTTTGGATTGCTAATGGTATCGAAGAGGTTTCATCGGTGCTAGTATATTTTAAATTGATTAGTTCACCCAATATTAGAAGACTAATGATATTAATGAGATTTATTAGTTTCAGCGATTACCTTCTAGCAACAGATTTAGAAAAGAAAAAAAAATATATTGATTAATTATTCTAAAAGAATGAGATAAGCTAATGATATCAAGATAGGAATATCTTGGTATCAAGTGAAAATTGATTTATAAGGAGATGGTGTTCGCAAACCGTTGAGTTGTGTTGAGATTTCTAAGATGGAATTATTCTTGGCAAATGAGATAGGATATTAGATGGGTATTGGTAATAAATGGAAAATATATGTTGTAAAAGAGGTTTATGCCTAATTTTATATATAAAAAGAAATGCCGTAGAGATTATTGTCTGCCATTGTTATTGCTTGTTACTATATTTTATATTTATGTGTACATGTTAATTTCTATTATCAGGTCCACCAGGGTTGCGTCAAGGGTAATACTAGTTTAGTTATCTTTTGCTTTTGACCATGTAAATTAATTGTAAATTAAAAGACTTATCTCCTAAAACTTGAGATGTAATATAAATCCGTAAATTTGAATGTATGTCTTTAATCTAATGGTTGAAACTCTTAGTACCTTTTTGACCATGCATGTTTACAGTTGAAATTGAATCTTTTTATTTGAATTGCATTATATGATGTTATTGAATAAGATGTGTTGTGTTGATGAGAATGAGTTGGGTTGAGGCCCAGGATGATTGGGTCGTAATTTTGAGTTCTTATAAGTGTAAAAAGGGTATATGTCGATAACTTGGGACCTACCGGTACAGGGGAGACTCTGCCAAAATTTTGGTGGAACCTGTATATATATATATAAAAAAAAAAAAAATTTACCTGAAATTTTTCCAATATATTGCGAAAAAGAATGTAGAAAAATCTGGGCCGTTACACGACCCTCTCCTCCCCTATTTCTCCTTCTTCCCCATCCCAACTCTCCCCTACTACAAACAACCAGCCCCCACCCCCCAAAAAAAAAATCTCCCTATTCTCAGCACAACAAGTCATATTTTTTGAAGTTTTGTGGTCACAATATACGTGTTCTGATTTACCGATGGATTTTATCAATTCTTGTTTCCAGCAAACCAAGAAGCAATTGTATTCTATCGTTTAAAATTTAAACATTTAAATGCCAATTTTATTGTTTTTTTAGTATATGTATTTTGTTAGTTTATGTACATGTTTTATTGTTATTTCTCAAATAAACTTGTAGAATATGAATGTATAATTTTATACTTGTTATGTTTTGTTTTAGATATTGTAAAGTTGTATTTGTTTGTGAATTATAGAAATTTTATTGAATTACCGAATTACATGTGTTATTTTGAAATAATTAATAGCTTATTTCACGGGTCCGTTGTAATTTTTATCAATGGTATTGCGGATTTGTAATTTCTGTAAATTTATATGTATTAATTTGTATGGACATTGATAATTAATGATAATGAATATTTAATATTTATGAGAAGTTGAAATTAGTTTGTTGGATAATCTCGAGATAAGCCAATATTTTTACAATTTTATTTAAGTAACATATATATGTTGTCATCATAATTTTATAGAGGTTCGATAAAAGTCATGGAAGTATCGAGATTCACCCCAAGACACTACAAGATTTCACAATTTTACCGACGAACATATTCCGTCGGTGTGTGATTATGAGTTCATCGGTAATTTATTTACCGACGGAATACGTCTGTCGGCTTTCCTTTCGTTGGTAATTCCACATTTCGTCGCTATATCGGTTAGCACCACAAGAAAAGAATTTGCCGATGGTTTTACACATGGAATTTGCACACACAAAAAAAAAAAGTTTCCCACTTGAAATATACCGATGGATTTATCCCATCGGTGATAGTGTGATTTACCGACATACACATACCATTGGTAACGTTGTCGGTGAGTGTTTGAAATACCGACCGAATAAATACGTCTGTAAATTCATCGGTCATTGTGGCAGCTACTGTCAAATGTGACGGATTAATTCCGTCGGTAAATCTGTCAGTGAGTATATAAAATACCAACCGAATATATTCGTCTGTAAATTCATCGGTGAATGTGGCAGCTACTGTCAAATGTCAGACGATTCAACCAGACGATTCAACCTCCATCCACAAATTTAGATCGAATTCTGGTCGGGTCAAAGGGTCGTCCCCATATCTCTTCCTCAATTGGTTATTATAGGTCTCTTGAAAATAAAAAAAAGTAATCATCATATTCAATTCAATAAACATAATAACTTATAAAATAAAATGGTTGAACAAACATACCACGAAATGTTGAGCACGGTTGTCAACGAACTGTTGCGTCCCCTTTTGGCGGTCTTGACTTCGCACGTGCGTCTCCACAAACAGCTCCATCGGGCTCGGCTCACGTCCAAGAGACGTAATCTATAATGAAAAAATATTTATTAAAAACAAAATAATTTAACGATATGTTTCATTTAAATTAATCTTACCATCCGTTTCACATGTGCAGCAAACGGAATGGAGCCACTAGTGTGCGTTGTCACCGAGCCATGAATTGACCTATTCCGGTTGCTAGCACCGGATTGTGAGCATCCTGTGAATCGCTCAGACGTCACGTGCTAAAGATAGAGTGGCCATATATCTGCTGGGATGTATATCGGTTTGAAATCCCTCCAAACCTCCACATCGTTCCAGCCTTGGAGAGCATTATCTAAAAAACAATCATGCAACCTACTTCCATAGTGAGAAATTAAATTTTGAAACGTAAATTTTTTTCTAAAAAATGTTTTATTGTTTTTTATGTTACGTAGTTGTCGCATGATTTTCCCACACCCTCCTCACAATAGTGTCATACTCATTGTTCCAATAGAATTTGTCCTGTGTGTAAATAATTAATTTCAAATAAAAATAATAATTTATTATAATTATATTAATAATTTATTAGAAATAAGATGGAACTTATAAATTAACACCAACCTCAAATCTGTCAAACCATGCATTGATTTGAGGCATTCATTCAGGATATCTAGATATTTGACTCCATTGAAATAATGGAATCTCCATCGACAATTTAAACGCCAATGATATTACCTAGGCGACCTCAATGTTTGTGAACCTGAAAATAAATGAAATTAATGAAATAGTGATTACTTCATAAATTATGTTATAATTGTTTTTTTTAAAAAAAACTAAAACCTTAACAAACGTACATTGAAAGGTTGTCCTTCCACTGTGCCTCGTACTTGCAGGTAAATTGATTTCGCTGCGAAGACACGCCGCCTCTGTGCTGTGAACTATCACTAGAAGAGGCAACATCAGTTTACACATCAGTTTACGGCGCAGGTGGTATAGGTGCCTCTTCTTGAGAGGCAACTAAGGAAATATCATCCTCATTACTAGAAGAACTAGCTGCGACCATACATGTGTGACCATATCTAGTTTTCGTTCTATGCATCTACACAATTTTATACAAATAATTATATAATTAAATTCAAATGTTAAAAATAAATCGACAGCACCTCCCCTATACTGGATACTACCCAAATCCACAAACCTGCAAATATTGATAATAGCCACAACCAATTGACCCAATCTATACTAATTATTCCAACATATTCAATTACTAATTCTAAGGTAAATTCAACATTAACAATTACAATTCAAAAAAATATTTAATAATTATGCCAATACAACAATAAAATATATTCAATAAATTAAAAAAAAACTCTAAATTAACAATTAAAATCAATGGAAATAATTCAACACAAATCATGCAATAATAGAGTAAAATTACTAATTATTCCATCTTCAATTACTAATACTAAGGTAAATTCAACATTAACAATTACAATTCAACAAATTATTCAATAATTATGCTAATACAACAATAAAATATATCCAATAAATAAATAAAAAAAACTCTAGACTAACAATTAAAATCAATGGAAATAATTAAACATAAATCATGCAATAATAGAGTAAAATTACTAATTATTCCAACATATTCAATTACTAATTCTAAGGTAAATTCAACATTAACAATTATATGCTTACCTTAATATGCTTACCTTAATAATATGCTTATTTCAAGACTTTATCTACATTATAAAAATACACCAAAACAAAAGGCATAACAAAAATAAAATAGCTTTTTATTTGATGAAGATTAAAAAATAAAACTAGTAACCTTTGCAAAAATCTTGAAGGAAATCAGAGCAAAAAAATTGAAGAAGAGGGGAAATTAAGAACAGAGGAGATGAAAATATGAATTGAAGGGGTGGTCGCTAGGATTTATAGGGCAGTTTTATAGACGGATTCACCGACGGAAAAAAAAATTATTACTTTAATTTATTCCATCAGTGAAGTGTTAAAAATCCGTCGGTAATTTTTGAATTTTGCACCAACATTTTTAATTACCATCCATATTTTTCACGGTTCGTCGGTAATTTCGTCAGCAAGATGACATGATCAGAGATGCATTTAATGCACTGCCCTTTGGAATTAGCACATTCCGTCGGTAATTTTTTCGGTAATATTGACCCACCAAAAACTTCCCGACGGACTAGATTCCATCAACAATGTCGTTGGTGATTGTGGCATATCAAGTAATTATTTTTGAACTCTCTATGAAATGCCGACTGAATGAGTTAGTATGGGCGTCGGTGATTGTGGCATTTCAAGTAATTATTTTCAAACTCTAAGTGAAATGCCGACGGACTTCATTCCATCGGTATTGACGTCAGTGATTGTGGCATTTCAAGTAATTATTTTTGAACTCTCTGTGAAATGCCGACGCGCGGACGTTATTCCATCGGTATGGACGTACGTCGGTGATTGTGGCATTGTACAAGAAAGATTGTATTTGTATTGCCTATTTACCTTCCTGTAAACACTTAAATGATAAATTGTCCATCACATAAGATAATAACAACGGTGCTTAAATAATAAATATTTCATGTTACAAAATATATCATCCATAATCTATATTACATGAAAAAAGGGTTTTACATAGGGCTTCATTCTGATAGTTAGTCAGAATTTTCTTCTTCTTCGTCATCAATTGAATAGTCATCACCTTCATCGCAATCATTAATATGGATATCATCATCTTCATCGACATTTGCTTGTTCGCTAGAGCTCAAAACAACATTCAACTCCTCTGCGTCAACATCCACAAGACTATCATTGAAAACATGAAAATTTGAATTTTCTTCCCAGTCAATCGAAGGAGCATCTCGATATGGTTAAACCAACTCACTAACTTGAAAGACTTCATCTCGCACACTTGTATGTTCGTTCTCATCTTGAACAACCTTGACATGACCCAGGGTTTTATTTTTAAAACGGACAACCAATCCACTCTTGATCGATCCTTTCTAAATAAAACGGACATTGCTTTGCAAAAACAAAGACATCGTTTATGTTGCGGAGTCTAGCTTTTGAGTTGATTTCGACCAGACCATAGTGCGGATCAATTCTGATTCCTCTGTTAGTTGTGTCATACCAATAGCATTTGAATAAAAACACTCTATTCAGCTCACTATGATATTACAATTCGACGACCTCTTCTAATCTACCATAGAAGTCAACTTCTAACTCACCACTAATAGATCCCTTAACACAAACACCATTGTTGTATGTCTTTCTTCCATGCCCGTATTCTTCAGTATGGAAAACATATCCATTGATAAAATACTCGTTATAGCACTTTACTTTTCTTTCAGGCCCCAGGCTTAGTGAAGACAATGACTTGGGCGCACTCCTTCCCATTTGATAAACCTTGTATGTAATGTACATCAATAAACAGTAAATGAACGAGAATATCGTAATGACATATATACAGTAATTTTGCAAGTTAGAATGAGTTTGTGATAGTGCTCACATGTGTTCTGAACCACGTGGCAAATTGTTCATCTTGTAATTGAAAGATCTGGGATTCGGTCAGTTGTGAGTTACTGGAGAACAAATATTGTCGATGTTGCTTGAAAATGACAATGAGTGTATGATATTATAATATATAATTAATAGTATACTACTAATAAAGTTTACTTAGTATTACACATATATAAACTTACTGGATAAATGGTCTCAACTCATCACAGTTAAATAGAACATAGTTGTGTGTTTGTTTGAACTCTACTTCCGACAAATATCTTCCTTTTACGGTATTTTTAGGTGTGGGTCGTCCAGGATTGGAGAATATTGACAAGTTTCCACTAGAAGGCACTTCACCACCATTATCATGTTGTGGAACACGATTGATTCTCGTTCTCAGATGAGGTTCAAAATAGTACGAGATAAATGTTGAGATCTCCTCAACAATATAGGCCTCACATATCAAAGCCTCAACATGCGCCTTGTTCTTAACCTTTTTTTTTAGATTAAACAAGTACCTGCATTGAATTAATCAAGTATTTCTAATTAACAAAAACATAGAAAATACTTTTATAAATTACATTGCAACTGTAATATCTAACTATTCGAATGGGTACATCCATCTATACTGGACCGGTCCTCCAGCTTTTACCTAGAACAGTAGATGTATAGGGAGATACTCCATTGAGTCAAAAAATAATGGAGGAAATATCATCTCAAGTTTGCATAGTATCTTGATGATATTTGTTTGAAGCCTCTCAATGCGCTCAACATTCAACTTGTTGGAGCATATATCTCTAAAGAAATGATTGATCTTCGTGAGTGCATCCCGTATTCTCTTTGGCAACAAATCATGAAAAACTAATAGGATGAGTGTTTGCATAAACACGTGGCAGTCATGACACTTTATTCCATACAATCTACAATCCTCTATATTAACCAGCCTTGATATGTTCGAGGCATGTCCATCCGGAAAACACAGACTCTTAAGCCATTTGTAGACTAGTAATTGTGCATTTTTCTCTAACACAAGGCTTGCTCTTGGTTTTGCAACTCATGACTCATCATAAACCAACTCCATATTTTTACGGTTGCAAAATAAAGATATATCCAATCTAGCCTTGATGTTGTCTTTTGTCTTCCCCTTCACATCCATGACAGTGTTGAAAATGTTCTCAAACACGTTCTTTTCAATGTGCATGTCGTTAAGGTTATGGCGGAGCAAATTGGTCTTCCAATAAGGAAGCTCCTAAAAGATACTTCACTTTACCCAATTATGGGTCAAACCAAAACCAGGAAACTTTTGCTTACCTGATTGAAGGCCAAACACAATGTCATCATACTCTGATACAACATCATGCAATTCTTCACCAGAAAGACGCGGGGATGCAACATCTTTTTCAACTCTGCCAACAAAAACATCTTTTTTGTTCTTTTTGTACCTGTGATTAAGTGGCAAGAAGCGATGGTGACAATAGAAAAAAGAAGCTTTACCTTCGTTTGCTAGCATGAATGCCTTGTTGTTTTCCATGCAGTATGATCATGCTAGTTTCCCATGCGTGCTCCAACCAGAAAGCATTCTATAAGCTGGAAAATCATTGATAGTCCACATCAAAGCCGCCCTTATAAGGAAATTTTGTTTCCTTGATATATCATAAGTTAGAGCTTCGGAGGACCACAACTGCGCCAACTCATCAATCAATGGTCAAAGACAAACATCTATATTCCGGCCCGGGTATGATAGTAGATAAAAACATGAACTCAGACCTCATACACATTCCCGATGGCAAGTTATAAAATATAAGTATGATCGGTCGATAAGAATAAGGAGCAACAAATTACCCAAATGGGTTGAATCTATTTGTACACAACCCGAGATGCACATTCATTGATTCAACTAAAAAGTGAGGATGCATATTCTTAAAGAGTTTCCACGCTTCGCCGTTAGAAGGATGCACCATCACTCTATCAACCACATCATATGCTTGGTGCCATGTCATGTGTTCAGCAATCCTTGGTGACATGAATAACCTCTGCAGTCTAGGTGTGATCGGGAAGTATCTAAGTTTTTATATACCACTAAAGTCTTTCCCCTGCCAGTTCTGGGTTTGTAACGGGAATGCCCGCATGTCATACACTCGGTCATGTCAGTATTTTCAAGGTAGTATAACATGCATAAGTTAGGGCACATGTCAATTTTATGGTATCCTAAATCGAAGGGTTTCATCATGGACTTCGTAGCAAAAGTTCTCTTTCAGCTTGTTCCCATTCAATAATTTTGTCATACCCGGCCTCACTCAACCTGTGATCTGACTTGATGGTGAACACATGTGCTACCATTGATAATTTATTGTGGTTTGTGTAGCCATCCCATAATGGTTCGTCAGAATCTTTCAACAAATTAAAAAACCTAATTGCATCTGCATTAGGTTTTTCTTCTATGATTGTACATTGACTGACATTACCTTAATTCATTCTTATTGCATCCATAACCATATTACTGTAAGGATTAGTGTTGTCATTTTCCACTTTATACACGTTGCTAGCACTAGAAGTTGACCCAACCACCCTTCTCCCATTCTCCTTTTACTAACAAATACTTCTCCATGTGCATACCAACACTGGTAATTCTTTATAAACCCTTTGTGTAGAAGATGCATCATTACAACATATGGATGCAAATACTTTTTATTTTGACACTTCCTGTATGGACACCTAATACTACCTCCAGTAAAATTTATAGGAATAGATGTTGTGAAATTAATAAAACCCTGAACCCCATTACAATAATCCATCCTCTGCAATTGTAATTTATGATAATATACATATTCATGATATTTATAGAGGGGTAAAACTATATATTGAAGGGTTAGAATTGAAGGTAGATCTTATGCCGTTATAGCTATAAGATTTTGATGTGATTCTGGGCATGGATTGTCTAAGTAAACATAAGGCACAAGTGGATTGTCTCACTAAGAAGGTGACAATCCAAGGAATAGGTGATACAAGAGTAGTGTTTAAAGGGGAAATAAAAGTAATTCCAAGTTGTGTGATCTTAGTTTTGGTGGCTACAAAATTACTGAGGAAGGGTTGTTCTACTTGGTTAGCCCATGTAAGGGAGCTGGAAAAGGATAGCATAGATTTTGCTAGTATTCCTGTAGTGAGGGAGTTTCGAGATGTATTTCCAAAAGAGTTGCCTATATAACTGACACAACCAAAAGATTGATGTCTTCTCCCAAGTGTAGGAGTGTCGAAGTAATAAATAACCCGACAAGACCGAGGTCGAACCATAAGGAGATTAATTGTATAAATTATAAATAACAATAATAAAACAACAACAATAATAACAATAATAGTAATAGTAATAGTAATAGTAATAGAAATAGAAATAATAATACTAGTAGTAATAGTAATATAATAATAATAAAGAAGAAGAAGAAGAAGTTGATGAGAATTTTGAGATTGAAGATCAATGTGAGAATCAAACATGATAAAATCAAGTGTCAAGATTAGAGGATCCACTAATGGTATTTTAGACAAGTATAGTATAAACTCTTATTATCAAATTGGAAACCACACACAAAGGAGGTTCCAATCGGATGATTTGTCATTAATAGCTCATTATAAATTGTTAACATGTTCATATTAATTATTTTATTTAAGTAACACCAAACTTTTAAATATTGTTAGGAATTCATGATGCTAACTTATGTTAACAACAAATCAAGTTCCTTTCATAGCACAGGTATAGGTAATAACATACAGTTGGGCTATGAGAGTGCCAAGCATTTGTTGTACCAAGTATTATACAACACAAATCCAGATTAACCATTTAACAAGCAAGGTATTAAGAATTAGTAAGATAAAAAGATAAGTGATGTTAATATTAAACATTAAGGTCCATGTTGAGTTTACACTATACTTATCCTTACACCATTAGTGTAACCTTTTCACCTTGACATAATAAACTTAGTTAAATATAATGAAGAAGAGAAACAAAAATAAACAAAATAAAAACATAAATAAGATACAAGTTAACTAAGTAAAGGAAAGGAAATGAAAAGCATAAACAAGATATTGTTCTTTCAATCGTAATACTTAAACTTATTAATCAGTCCTTTCATTTATATGATAGGCCTGTATTTAAGATGAACATTTACCATAAATTAAAGGTATCTTATATTATTAGATATATTATTATAAAACATGTTTTAGTTAAGGAGTTATTGATACTTCAAGTGCAAAATGATGATATAAAACCTTGATAAAAATGCAATTTTAAGTACTAATCACACCCAAAACTAGCTTATTACTAGTTCCTAGTAATCAAAGCGTTAAAATACAAAAACAATTTGCAAATTCTACAAAGTAAAGCATTCATCATTCAACTTCCATTAATCTATCCAGATTAACAAACTCTTATTAACTTCTTATATCTGCTCAATACCTCTTAAACAAAATATTAATAATCCTTCCTTTTTATGTACTTATTGTATGAAAACATAGATAATGGGGCTTTTATTGAAAGAAAACAATGTTTTGTTCTAATGTTTAAGGTTAACTTCCTTGGGTTGGGATTATTATCTTCTTCTTCTTTTTTTAATATATATACATATAACTTAAAACACAATGCATCTTTAACCCATGTAACGAGCTTTTGGTTAATGACTCTAAGACTAGTTGCTCTTAGGGCATTAGGTGTTGAGACACCCCTACGAGTTTAGTAACTCGGGTTGCAAATACTGATATATAGATAGTGCAATGTTTGATTCCCTTAAGCTTTTCTCCTCAACCCATGTAACAAGCATTGGGCCAATAACTTCTAAGTTAGTTGACTTTAGGGTATTAGGTGTTAAAACACCCCTTTAGGCTTAATTGCTTAGGTTAGGGAGGCTACAAAACCAAACTTATCTACATTTTTATTTATTTATTTAATTAGATTTATTATCATTTTTTTCTGTTTTTTTTTTTTTTGAAAATTATATATTATTTCTTGCCCTTAGTTGTTACCTATAACAAAAGAACATAAATAATGTAATAATCCAATGTGAAACCCACAATCATATGTTAAAGTGTGTATGTGCAAATAAAGTTTTAAGAATACTTATTAAATAAGTATATGAGCAAAGTCAATTAATAATAATGCGAGAGTTTGTAAACCTAAATATTTCAAGAGAAGTATATGATAGACCTTGTTATGAATATTGCAAATAACCATTGGAAAATGTTTACTAAGATGCGTCTCAAGAGTCAATAAAATTCTCCCTTACTCTGTCATCCTAGTAATAACAATTTTGTCAAATGGTTTTAATAATAGCAAAAACAGTTAGTAAGTTTTTTTTTTTTTAATGTCAACTACTACCCTCCACAACCAAAACGAGACATTGTCCTCAATGTCCTAAGGTAGAAAGATGGAGTATAGAAAACATCACTTGAAACAACAAACATTGACAAACATGAAACACACTTAAACAAATATAAGAAATAACAAAACAAAATAATATGTTATTAACAAAACCAAAAGACACAAGGTTTCACAAACGAAGGCTCAAATCCAATTTAAGTTTTTTACAACTTTTCATAGTTGACCAATTTATGCGATTCATGGAGGGATCAATTATAGGGATGAAAGATTGTAGTTGGTCAATCAATTGTTCAGTAGTAGCAACAAAGATTATAATTTGGCGTGCTGAAAATGTTAGAAATTGTTATTCCACAGCTTGATCAAGAAAAGATAACAAATTATCATAAAAACCATTAACATTTAACAAACTTATAGGTTTATGGTGAATGTGCAGTTGGGCCCAAGAGGAAATATGAAAGATCTCTTCCAATGTGCCCAGACCACTTGGTAAGGCAATGAAGGCGTCAACATGGTTAAACATTGTATTCATTCGATCAGACATTGTGGAGATCTATAGTTCCTCTCCAATTGTTTTTCCAATGATGTCCCCTTTTCCTAAAGCTTTAAGGACAACCCCCAAAACTTGACTGCCTCCTAACAATGCATCTGTTGACACACTCCCCATTAACCCAAGGCTACCTCCCCCATATACTAAATGAATCTTTCTCTCAGTTAGTATCTGACCAAGATGATTTGCGAATTCTTTAAACTCTTTTTCTTTCCCAAGACTAGATCCACAAAAAACACAAATATTTTTTATTTTAAGAGCTGAGGATCTTGCCATTTCAAGACCTGTCTATGCTTGTAGAATGTATAGGTTGAGTAGAAATGAAGGGAAGAAGAAGAAGGTTTTATAGATGAGAAAAAGGAAATGCAATCATATCACCTATATAGAAGCTAGCTGGAGTCTCTCTCTCTTTCTTCTCATTTTTTTTTGTTTTTTTTTAAAACAACATGTGTATGTACAAGTAGTTGTGATTGTGGCTCACATCTTCCCTTGGTTTTACATCCAATAACAGCTTAAACGCCTTTTATGGGTCGGGGATAGACTTCCCATCCAGTTTTCTTAAAAACTAGCAAATAAGGTTTTTTTTAGTCAGATTCCCAAGACTATGATGAGCATGTTCTTTATGAAAATGGGGCCATAAATCATGAATTGTTCGATGTCAATCTCCACTATGATGGGACTTAAGAGTCAATAGAAGATTATCTAAAGACTCTCTATGTTTTGAAATAAATCCTACCTTTTGATAATTTTCACAGGTTTTGCAGAATGCATATGAGTCCTTGAACATGGGGGACCAGTAAAATCAACTTTGTAAGATTTTTGCAGTCGTTTTTTTTTACGAGAAATGATCCCCACATGCTTTAGAGTGATAAAATTTAATGACACTACTTACCTCATTATCGGAAATGCATCTTTGATATATTTGATCAGGACAATATTTGAATAAGTAAGGGTCATCCCAATAAAGGTTTTGCACGTCTCCTAAAAACTTTCTTTTATCTTGGTTATCCAAATAAGCTGGCAAAACTCCTGAAGCAAGAAAATTGTTATTTTTTTCAAACCAAGGCATTAAACTAAGAGAAAGTAAATATTCATTAGGAAAGTAATCATCGATTGGTGTGATGTCGGATGTCGAATCTATTTTCAATTTTGACAAATGATCCATGATAATATTTTCGGTGCCTTTTTCATCCTTGATTGCTTCCTGTTTGGTCATGGCATGAGGAAATAGAAGTGCTGGTGGGGAATCAGTCATTTCTTTACAATGTTCAGATTCAACCCCTTCCTTACCCTAAGAGATTGACTCATCATCTTTCTCACGAGGTTCAAGAGTGGGTTTTTTAATAACCTTACCACTGCGAAGAGTGATGACTGATTTGACTTGATCCATATGTTGGCTTCTAGAACTACTTGCATTTGCATTGTATTTCCCTTTTGGATTTTGCTGTGGTTGGGATGGAAACTTACCTTTATCTTGGAAACTGAGAGCAGATGTTAACTTTGCATGTTCATTTGTTTCACAAATTTTACACACAATGTCTTGAATAAATTTTAATTGACCATTCTTTTTCAATTCTAGTGCCTCAACTTTTCTAGCTGAAGATGCAAACTTGGCTTGGAGGTCATGATCTTCCCTAAGATTATGCATACCTCCAATAGATGTATGAGTTTTGGTTTTACTTGGTGCCTCATAAGTACTTGGTGCCTCATAAGTGCCCGTAGTGTCCTAATTTTACGTATTTTCAGCTAGTAAGTCTAGGTACTCCATTGCTTCATTAGGGTTTTTATCTTCAAACGTTACATTGGACATCAATTCAACCATTTGCCTATCTTTAGGTGTTAACCCTTCATAAAATTGTGAAACCAATCTCCATGTTTCAAAACCATGATGAGGGCAAGTATTAAGCAAGTCTGGATACCTATCCCAATATTGGTAAAATGTTTCACCTGGTTTTTGAGTGAAAGTGGCGATTTGTCTTTTAAAATAGTTGGTTCTATGAGATGGAAAAAAGTTTTTTAAAAATTGTTGTTGCATTTTATCCCAAGCACGAATGGATCCTGACCTAAGATTTTGTAGCCATGTTTTAGCTTTATCTTTTAATGAAAATGAAAAAAGCTATAATCTAATGGTATTCATGCTACATTTTAAGTCATTATAAGTATTACAAACTTCGTCAAATTCTCTCAAATGCAAGTATGGATTTTCTAGATCTAAGCCATTAAAAAAAGGTAAAAGTTGAATAATGTCTGGCTTAAAATTAAAATGAGATGCATTAGGAGGCAAAAATATACATGATTGTGCAATTGTTCTTGTTGGATTCATGTAGTCTCTAAGTGTTCTAACCTGATTATTCTCATTAGAAAGCGACTGATTATCCTCTTCAGCCATGTTTTCTAAAGAAGATGAGGATGCCCTACAAAGTCTATCATTTAATGTATGTGACCAAACTCTCATGCACGTGTAGGAAGAGAATAAAAAGAATAAAAGAAAAGGAAAAGAAGACAAAACACAAGAAACAAAAGTTAGATAAAAGAAAAGTGAAAGGAGAAAAATATAACAAAATTTATAATTTATACAGAAATTTACCTCTCCAACAACGGCGCCAAAAACATGACATGACCAAAAAATTGATGTCTTCTCCCAGGTGTAGGAGTGTCAAAGTAATAAATAACCCGGCAAGATTAGGGTCGAACCACAGGGAGATTAATTGTATAAATTATAGACAACAATAATACAACAACAATAATAACAACAATAATAACAATAATAGTAATAGTAATAATAATATTAATAGTAATGATAATAATAATAATACTAGTAGTAATAGCAATAGTAATAGTAATATAATAATAATAATAATAATAATAATAATAAAGAAGAAGAAGAAGAAGAAGTTGATGAGAATTTTGAGATGGAAGATTAATGTGAGAATTAAACAATGATAAAAACAAGTGTCAAGCTTAGAGGATCCACTAATGGTATTTCATACAAGTATAGTATAAACTTTTATTATTCAATTAGAAACCACATAGAAGGGAGGTTCTAATCGGATGATTTGTCATTAATAGCTTATTATAAATTGTTAACATGATCATATTAATTATCTTATTTAAATAACACCAAACTTTTAAATATTATCAGCAATTCATGATTCTAACTTATGTTAACAACAAATCAAGTTCCTTTCATAGCACAGGTGTAGGTAATACCATACGGTTGGGCTATGAGAGTGCCAAGCATTTGTTGTACCAAGTGTTATACAACACAAATCTAGATTAACCATTTAACAAGTAAGGTATTAAGAATCAGTAAGATAAAAAGATAAGTCATGTTAATATTAAACATTAAGGTCCATGTTGAGTTTACATTATACTTATTCTTACACCATTAGTGTAACCTTTTCACCTTGACATAATAAACTTAGCTAAACATAGTGAAGAAGAGAAACATAAATAAACAAAATAAAAACATAAATAAGATACAAGTTAACTAAGTAAAGGAAAGGAAATGAAAAGCATAAACAAGATATTAATGAAAGCAAAACTTAAGAATTACAAAATAAATATAAAGAAAGAAATAAAGAGCATGATCTTGATCTTAACAACCAAGATGCCTAAATGCATGGCAAATGCCTCCTTTTATAGGCCAAAATTTGGAACTATTGATTTGATGACTAATTGTTGAGTGGGTGGCCAACTCTTGACTTGGTGAAAATCCTTATCTTCTTGTCTGAATAAAATGTCATTGCTAGCATCAGAACTGGAACCACCTGTACTAATGAAAGTTATAGGAAATTGTCTTATCTTTCCAGGAAAAAACAATTGAGGTCATTTGGACTTTTAGAACTCGAGATATGGGCTGTATGGGTTGAACACTAAATAGTGTCTAAGCTGTAGGACAAATTCGAACTTCTCTGTTGTTGCTATAATTTGGACTTGAAAATAGCCTTTTTAAATCTTGGACTCCACATGAAATTTATAGGCCTATGTCTTACCGAATTTGTCCAAAAAATTAAGGTCATTTGGACATCTAGAACTCAAGATATAACACAATTACCGAACAGTGTTGCAGTTTGGATTGCACCAACATCTCTTTTCTAAGTTTGGCCCTCTCTTTGTCCTTTCAATTTCAATACTTAAACTCATTAATTAATCCTTTCATTTATGTGATAGGCCTGCATTTAAGATGAACATTTACCATAAATTAAAGGTATCTTATATTATTAGATATGTTATTATAAAACATGCTTTAGTTAAGGAGTTATTGAGACTTTAAGTGCAAAATGATGATATAAAACCTTGATCAAAATGCCCTTTTAAGTACTAATCAATTACCTCCAATTAGAGAAATTAAAGTTTCCATAAAAACTATCCCAGGAGTTTCTCCTATAGCCAAGTCTCTTTATAGGATGGCACCTATGAAATTGGCGGAACTACAAGTCCAGCTTCAGGAATTGTTAGATAAAGGCTTCATCCGGCCTAGTAACTTGCCCTAGGCTTCGGTGTTGTTTGTAAAGAAAAAGGATGGCACCCTTCATTTATGCATTAATTATCGTCAATTGAATAAAATGACGGTAAAGAACAGCTACCCACTCCTACGAATAGATGACTTGATTGATTGGTTGAAGGGTGCTAGGGTGTTCTTTGAGATAGATTTGAGATCTAGATACCACCAGTTGAGAATCAAAGAGCAAGGCATGCAAAGATTGCATTCCAAACCTGTTATGGGCATTACGATTTTTGGTGATGCCTTTTGAGTTAACCAATGCTCCGACCATGCTTATGGACTTGATGAATCGAGTGTTTCGGCCTTACCTGGACCAATATATGGTTGTATTTATTGATGATATCTTAGTGTATTCAAACTCTCACTTAGAGCATGAACAACATCTAAGGGTCGAGCTACAGACCTTAAGGGAGAATCAATTATATTCAAAGTTGGATAAGTGTGAGTTTTGGCTCCAAGAAGTGGTATTTTTAGGCCATGTAATATCCGTAGAAGGAATACTTGTGGATCCAAGAAAGGTTGAGGCCGTGTTAAAATGGGAAAAGCCTACCAATATGACAGAAATCCAGAGCTTCTTGGGCCTTGCTGGATATTACCGAAGATTTATTGAGGGGTTCTCCACCATAACATCACCTTTAACTAAGCTAACTTGTAAGGAAGTCATGTTTGTTTGGTTAAAAGAGTGTGAAGTAAGCTTTAGAGAATTAAAGGAGAGGCTTACTTCTACTCCTGTGCTGGCCCTCCTATCGGGGACAAAAGGGTTTTTGGTATATAGTGATGCCTCAAAAAAGGGCCTAGGATGTGTATTGATGTAACATGGGCGTGTGATTTCTTATGCATCAAGACAGCTAAAGTCGCATGAGGTGAATTACCCGGTTCATGACCTAGAACTTATAGCAGTGGTGTTTGCCTTAAAAGTATGGAGACATTATTTGTATGGGACACAAGTTCAAATCTTTACAGACAATAAAAGTTTGAAGAATTTTATGTCACAAAAGGAGTTGAACATGGAGCAGAGAAGATGGGTAGAGTTAATAAAAGATTACGATTGTGTTATTGACTACCACCTGTTATGGCTAATGTAGTAGTTGATGCCTTGAGTAGGAAGGGAAAAACAGTGATGAATGGTATGGAGCTTAAAGAATAGGAAAGTATAGTGGAATTAAAGAGAATGGGTTGTGGCTAAGTTTAGGGCCCGAGGGATCACTGTTAGCTCAGTTAAAGATATGATTTGTGCTTCGAGACAAGGTCTTGGTGGTTCAACAGACAGATGAAAAAGTAAAAGAAATCAAGGAGAGGGTAAACAAGGGTAAAAAGACATCAATTCAAATGTTATCCGATGGGCTAATAGCTATGGGTAGGCGAATTTATTTGCCTGGGGATAAGACTTTGAAAGATGAAGTGTTAAGAGAAGCTCATGAATCTCGATTTGCTACTCATTTTGGGAGTACGAAGATGTATAGGGATTTAAATGAATACTACTGGTGGCCAAATATGAAAAGGGAAATAGCAGAATTTATGTCAAACTATGGGATCTGTCAACAAGTAAAGATAGAACACTAGAAACCTACAGGGGAATTACAGTCATTATCAATTCCGGAATGGAAATGGGAGAATATTTCTATGAATTTTGTGACGAGGTTACCTAGGGGAAAGAGGGGGAATGATGCCATATGGGTGGTCATGGATTGACTAACAAAATCTGCTTTATTTTTTCCTATGAAGATGACTGAGTCGGTGAATAAGCTGGCAAAATTGTATGTAAATGAAGTAATCAGACTTCATGGAGTGCTAGTTTCAATTATATTGGATCGGGATCCAAGGTTCACATGGCGATTGTGGTCGAGCTTGCAACAGGCAATAGGGACACAATTGCATATGAGCATGGTATTTCATCCTCAGGAGGACCATTCAAATGGTCAATCTGAAAGGACCATTCAAACTCTTGAGGATTGATGCAACCATATTATTCGATAGTTTCACCCACATTTAACTAGTGTTTTGCCTATGTTTATTATATAAAATGCCTTGATATTCTTTGTTTTATGTTTTGAAGGCACTTTTGGATGAAAGATGCAAAAAGGAGTAAATTGAAGGTAATCGGCAGATTTGACGTTCAGTCGATGTTTTGTGCAGAACATGAGCTCTAAAGGTCGAAATGAAGTGATTCCAGTGGCATTAAAAAGCTAACATCCATACCTTTCTGGAAATCTAAGGCAAGACAATAAAATAAGGAAGAGCATGGAAATCGCAGCTTTCAAAGTCAAATCTCGCAATTTGCCAATGTTGACCTTCGGTCAGTCCGACTTGAATATCTAGAGCTACAAAAGTCCAATTGATGCAAACTCAATTGTTTTGGATTCCTAACTCAAAGGCCTATAAACGCTCCAAATGTCAGCGAAAAAAGATGTCATATGACGGAGATATGATTTTTCAAAGATGACAACTGAATTCTGCCAGCAAACAGGTTTCGTGAAGAAACGAGTCTAGATTACGTTCCGAAGCATCTAAACCGACATCCAAGTTTTTATTTCAGCAATGTAGCTCCTCTAAGTCAAAGCTTGAAGATTTCATGCAAAGCTATTTCTCCTTTTTTAGGAAAATAGTTATTGAACTACTTAAATGTAAATTGTCTACTTAAGGGAGGACTATTTTGTAAAATAGAGATTAGGGTTTCCTAGCATATAAAAAGAATGAGAGAAGAGAAGGGGGCAGCCACCCAAGAGGAGAAAAACGCCCCCCTACTCTAAGAAACCCTAAATCATGCATTCTTCCATCTTTTTGATTAGTTGTTCAATAAACATGCAAGGCTAAACTCATTTTCTTGGTTGCAAGGACACGGAAACCTTCGGATTTCAAGAACTGTGAGATCTATTTTACCTTTTCTTTGCAGTTTATATGATGAATATGTTTGTTCTCCTATGCTTATTTTTCCTATGATTGTTTATTTTAATTGCTAGAGCGGACTCTAAGTTATTATTATAGACAATTTATTGCTAAGTTTGATATCAAAACCGGAGTTGTGGTATATGAACTTGTGAAGCAACTGAGTTTAATAATTGTAGCGGATCTACGTTATTAATCTTAGGGAGAACATTCGATCAAAGCAACATAAGCAGACAACTTAGTTGTTAAGATAATGAATTTATCTAGATCTTAAGGCTGCCATTGGATTAAATCATTAGTGCGGACACTGTGATTATTTGTTGGTTAGGGTTAGTTATACGGCGGATCCGTTAATTAACCAACGTTAAGAAAATATAAAAATTCAGAATATAAACTGGAATTTCGTTTCAAGGATCGGTTCTGATTTCTATAGGTGGATGTGTGATTGCGACCAAGGTTTGTTCTCTTGATAATTTTCTGATTTTATTAAATTTTGTTTGATAGTTTTCTGTTTTATTTTTCTTTAGCCTATATAACATCCAACCCCCCAAATTGCATAACGTATAGCATAAAAATCTGAACTAAATCTTCCTCGTGGGATCGACCCCTTGCTTGCTCTATATTATCTTGTGTGTTGTGTTTGAAGCTAGGGTAATTAATTTGTGCGACCGCGACATCGCAACAAATTTTGGCGCCGTTGCCGGGGAAGTAATTTTACTTGATTTTTGTGCTTTTACTGTTATTTTTAGTTGCTGTGATTGTTATTTATATTTCTGAAAAAAAAAAACAGAAACAGAATTTTTGCTTGCGGCGGTACTGTTCACTTGCGGCAACGGTACTGTTCAAAACAGATTTTTTGGTGGAATTAGGTTTTGGTCTTTTGGTTCTTGAAGGGAAACAACGTTCTAAACAGAACTAGTGGTAAACCACTAGCCCCACTCTATCGAGGCCAAATTCCGCTGTTTTCTAGGGTTTTTAGGCAGTTTTAGTTTTCTAACGTAAGATTTTCGTACAATTTGCATTGTTTTCGATCTCTTGCGTGGTTGGTTTCTTTTGAGTTTTCTTGATGCTTTATGCCAGTAACCCGTTCTACTAATCAAAGTCAAGTGTAGTTAGATCTTGAAATAGAAAAAAACTTTACGCAAGTTACGAAAGGAAGCTCGCCTTAACACCATGTCTAATGCACGACAACAAACACTCAAGGAGCTTGCTGCTCCTAACATGGAAAATCAGCCATTGTGCATAAACATCGACAATAGTGTAAACTTTGAGCTCAAATCTGGTTTTATACATTTGCTACCAACATTTAATGGTCTTGCAGGAGAAGATCCTCATACTCATCTCAAGGAGTTCCATATGGTTTGTGTTGGCATGAAACCGAATGGAGTTGACGAAGAACAGGTTAAGTTGAAAGCTTTCCCTTTCTCTTTAAAAGGGGCAGCAAAAGCATGGCTTTTCTCCATTCTCCCAGGTTCAATTGGAACTTGGAATGGCATGAAAAAGATCTTCCTTGAGAAGTATTTCCCAGCATCTCGAGTTGCCAACATAAGAAAAGAAATATGTGGGATTCGACAATCTCATGGAGAGACACTTTCCGAGTATTGGGAAAGATTTGAGCAACTATGTATTCAATGCCCTCATCATCAAATACCCGATCAGCTGCTCATTCAATATTTCTATGAAGGATTGATACCTACTGACCGTAGTATCATTGATGCTGCAAGTGGAGGGGCATTGGTAGATAAGACACCCGAGGCTGCACGCCAATTAATCTCAAACATGGCAGCCAACTCGAAACAGTTTGGCACTCGTGGAGACTTTGCAAACAAACGAGTAAATGAGGTAAGTATTTCTAACCTTGAGAATAAAGTTAATGATCTTACTTCTCTTGTGCGTTCTTTGGCTTGTGGCAATGTACAACAGGTGAAAGCTTGTAGCATATGCTCCTTACAAGGACATACTTCAGATATGTGCCCAACAATGCAAGAAGATTACATTGAACAAGCTAATGCAGTTGATGGAGCATTTAATGGACAGCCTCAGCGTAAGTATGATCCTTTTTCCCACACGTACAATCCTGGATGGAGAGATCATCCTAACCTACAGTATGGGAACCAACCTCAACAAGGCAATCAAGGCTGACAATTCCATCCCAGTGGATTTCAATCCCAACAGAATTATCAAGCAAGACAGCCCCCTCCATTCACAAACTCCAATGTTATGGGGTCTTCATCCAATGATGATCTTCGTGAGATGATGAAAACTTTGGCTTCTAACATTGTGACTTTGCAACAAAACGTCATGTCTTTTCAACAGGAAACAAGGTCAAGTATTCACAACTTGGAGAAGCAAATGGGGCAAGTAGCTTCAAGTGTGGGGAAATTGGAAGCATAAATGAATGGAAAATTGCCCTCCAAAGCATTGAATCCAAAAGAGAATGTTAGTGCGATCATGCTGCGAAGTGGGAAAGAACTTGAAGAGAAAAGGTTAAAACAAATTGAGATGGAGGAAGAAGAAGAGATAGAAATTGAATTGAGTACAAAGAAGGAACATCCTCCTTCTCCACAAACTGAAACAAAGACCAACACTCCAAAGGTAACTCCTCACTTAATGAATTCCAGTTTTAAAACAATTCCACCCTTTCCTGTGAGTTCTTCTAGGACAAAGAAAGAGGACAAAGAAAAAGAGATTTTAGAGGTTTTCAAGAAAGTAGAACTCAACATTCCTTTGCTTGATGCTATCAAGCAAATTCCCAAGAATGCCAAATTCTTGAAGGAATTGTGTACTACTAAGAGAGCTTTCAAACTGAAAGGTCATGAAATGGTAAGTATAGGTGAAGTTGTATCTGCTGTTGTTCAAAAGAATATGCCTTTGAAGCAAAAGGACCCAGGTGCGTTTACTATCCCATGTGTTATTGGTAATGCTAGTTTTAAAAGGGTCTTGTGTGATTTAGGTGCATCCATTAGTGTTATGCCCAAACATGTTTATGATTCTCTTAGTCTTGAGCCTTTGAATAAAACTAGCATTGTAATACAACTTGCGGATCGGAGTTTTGTTTACCCACTTGGTGTGATAGAAGATGTCCTAGTCAAGATTGATAGTTTGATCATTCCATGTGATTTTTATATTCTTGATATGGAACATGACTCTTATGATTCATCAAACAGCACTCCTATATTGTTTGGGAGACCATTCTTGAAAACTGCCAATACAAAGATTGATTGTGGTAAGGATAATTTGTCTATGGAAGTAGGAGATGAAAAGATTGAATTTAATTTTCATGATGCAATGAAATATCCTTATAGCAATGTTTATTCTATCACATGCTATGACCAAGTTGATAAGTGTGTGCAGCAAGTTTGTGATTTTGTTAGTGGAGATGGATTAAGCATAGCTTTGCGCTATGGCTATGATGTTACCGAGATAAAAGAGATGGAGAGGCACATATGTGTTCCCCAAAACATACATGAATCAGCATTGGATTTGCAAGTTTTGCAAATTGTTCCCAATGATGCAGGAGTCATTTACCCCATCACGGACAGTGAATGGGTGGCGCCTATCTTTTTGGTGCCCAAAAAGATTGGAATTATATGGGAAGAGATTCAAAATGATGCTTATGAGAATGCAAGGATTTACAAAGAAAAGACTAAGAGTCTCCATGACTAAGTGATTACAAGAAAAGAGTTTAATGTTGGAGACAAAGTCCTTCTTTATCATTCGCGTTTGAAACTTTTTCCTGGAAAGTTGCGCTCTCGTTGGATTGGACCCTTTGTTGTTTCTAATGTTTTTCCTTATGGTGCAGTTGAAATTACAAGTTTAGAAACCAACAAAGTACTCAAGGTAAATGGGCATCGTTTGAAACCTTTCTATGAAGGTTGGAAGACAGAACTCACCGCTTCTGTAGAGTTAGCTGAACCAATCTATGAAGAATGAGCATGCCACATGTCAAGCCAATGACATAAAACAAAAGCGCTTACTGGGAGGCAACCCAGCTCAAAAAGAAAAAAAATCAGATTTGCTTTCTTTTTCGTTATCTTTTATTTTTTCGCATTTTAATTTATTTTCTGTCATTCTCTTATGTTCCTTTGCTTTTATTTCAACATTGAGGACAATGTTGTGTTTTAAGTGTGGGGGTATTGGGAGAATTTTGGTTTTCTTATTTTAGTTTTCTTTGTTGTTCTTAAAAAAAAAAAAAATATGTTTGATCTTTTTAACTCCCATTGGTTTTTGAGAATATGAGTATTATGTATGAGAATTAATTGAGATAGATGAAGATATAAATCAAATGAAGGAATATGCATGCAAATTTTAAGGTTTAATTGGTTTAGGGATTGACTTTGAGAATATGCCATGTTGACTTTATAGTGTTATACCAATGTAAGCTTTTGAGCCTTCAACATTATATTCTTTGAGTGTGCATTCTTTCAATGATATGTATCTCTAGAACTTGCTTCATATCTTGTTGAGATTACATTCGCATTACATATATACATGAAGATGATAAAGGCATTAGGAATTTTAACCATTTGAGCCAAAAAGCCAACCTAAAGCATATTATCCTTAGTAAGCCCCTTTTGAGCTTGTTTATCTTTTCTTTGCTTTATCCATGTATAAGCCTTAACTTTATATATGTTTTCCTTTCCCCTGGCCAAGGATTAGTAGAGCATATACTTGTAAATCTTATGGAATTATGGTTGGAAATTATGTGAAAAGAAAGAAGAAGTGATGCTTGATGAAAATATGGGCAAGTTTCCAAAGGTGAAAAACAAAAAAAAAAAAAAAAAAAGAAAGAAAGAAAGAAAGAAAGAAATAAGTGTTCCTTTATGTTCTTAAGATTTTATGTTGAAAGAGCTTGAAAAAAAAAAAAAAAGTTAAGCATTGGTGATTAAAGATGGAAAATTTATGTGCTTTGATGGAATATCTTGTTTGAAATATCATTTTTTAGAATGCTCTACTTTCTTTGGTTTGAACCTTCTCTTTTACTCTCTTTTACCTCACCTTAACCTTAGCCCCATTACAACCGGAAATAAGACCTTTTGATTCATGCATTGCTTGTAATATGTTAGTAATGGAGATGAGATTGAAGAGCAAGCTTAGGGTAGAACATATTCATTGATTGAATTTTGAGAAATTTAAACACATAAGCCCTAAACACGTGAGTGTTGGAGTGTATATCAATGAGAGGACCTATCACTTTGGCATGACATAGATTTCATTTAAATCACGACAATTAATTGAGTTTTGAAGTTTGCATGTAAATAAATTCATGAAAATTTATACTCTTTATCCTTCTTAATTGTGTTCTTGTTTATAATGCAAATATTCTTGGATATTGTTGGGAGATTAGGAGATTGGTCATAATGATTTGATTTAATTTAACTTTGATTTTATTTTACCTATCCTTTCTCGAGGACGAGCAAGAGCTAAGTGTGGGGGTATTTGATGCAACCATATTATTCGATAGTTTCACCCACATTTAACTAGTGTTTTGCCTATGTTTTATATATAAAATGCCTTGATATTCTTTGTTTTATGTTTTGAAGGCACTTTTGGATGAAAGATGCAAAAAGGAGTAAATTGAAGGTAATTGGCAGATTTGACGTTCAGTCGATGTTTTGTGCAGAACATGAGCTCTAAAGGTCGAAATGAAGTGATTCCAGTGGCATTAAAAAGCTAACATCCATACCTTTCTGGACATCTAAGGCAAGACAATAAAATAAGGAAGAGCATGGAAATCGCAGCTTTCAAAGTCAAATCTCGCAATCTGCCAATGTTGACCTTCGGTCAGTCCGACTTGAATATCTAGAGCTACAAAAGTCCAATTGATGCAAACTCAATTGTTTTGGATTCCTAACTCAAAGGCCTATAAACGCTCCAAATGTCAGCGAAAAAAGATGTCATATGAGGGAGATATGATTTTTCAAAGATGACAACTGAATTCTGCCAGCAAACAGGTTTCGTGAAGAAACGAGTCCAGATTACGTTCCGAAGCATCTAAACCGACATCCAAGTTTTTATTTCAGCAATGTAGCTCCTCTAAGTCAAAGCTTGAAGATTTCATGCAAAGCTATTTCTCCTTTTTTAGGAAAATAGTTATTGAACTACTTAAATGTAAATTGTCTACTTAAGGGAGGACTATTTTGTAAAATAGAGATTAGGGTTTCCTAGCATATAAAAAGAATGAGAGAAGAGAAGGGGCCAGCCACCCAAGAGGAGAAAAACGCCCCCCTACTCTAAGAAACCCTAAATCATGCATTCTTCCATCTTTTTGATTAGTTGTTCAATAAACATGCAAGGCTAAACTCATTTTCTTGGTTGCAAGGACACGGAAACCTTCGGATTTCAAGAACTGTGAGATCTATTTTACCTTTTCTTTGCAGTTTATATGATGAATATGTTTGTTCTCCTATGCTTATTTTTCCTATGATTGTTTATTTTAATTGCTAGAGCGGACTCTAAGTTATTATTATAGACAATTTATTGCTAAGTTTGATATCAAAACCGGAGTTGTGGTATATGAACTTGTGAAGCAACTGAGTTTAATAATTGTAGCGGATCTACGTTATTAATCTTAGGGAGAACATTCGATCAAAGCAACATAAGCAGACAACTTAGTTGTTAAGATAATGAATTTATCTAGATCTTAAGGTTGCCATTGGATTAAATCATTAGTGCGGACACTGTGATTATTTGTTGGTTAGGGTTAGTTATACGGCGGATCCGTTAATTAACCAACGTTAAGAAAATATAAAAATTCAGAATATAAACTGGAATTTCGTTTCAAGGATCGGTTCTGATTTCTATAGGTGGATGTGTGATTGCGACCAAGGTTTGTTCTCTTGATAATTTTCTGATTTTATTAAATTTTGTTTGATAGTTTTCTGTTTTATTTTTCTTTAGCCTATATAACATCCAACCCCCCAAATTGCATAACGTATAGCATAAAAATCTGAACTAAATCTTCCTCGTGGGATCGACCCCTTGCTTGCTCTATATTATCTTGTGTGTTGTGTTTGAAGCTAGGGTAATTAATTTGTGCGACCGCGACATCGCAACAAATTTTATGTAAATGAAGTAATCAGACTTCATGGAGTGCTAGTTTCAATTATATTGGATCGGGATCCAAGGTTCACATGGCGATTGTGGTCGAGCTTGCAACAGGCAATAGGGACACAATTGCATATGAGCATGGTATTTCATCCTCAAGAGGACCATTCAAATGGTCAATCTGAAAGGACCATTCAAACTCTTGAGGATCTCCTAAGGTCCTATGTGCTGAATTTTGGAGGGAAATGGGAGAATCTCCTAACATTAGTGGAGTTTACTTATAATAATAGCCATCAAGCTACTATTGGTATGGCTCTATATGAAGCCTTGTATGGGAGGAATGTCGTACCCTAATTTGTTGGGAGGAAATAGGAGAAAGGAAGCTTTTGGGACCTAAAATGGTGCAACTCACAACTAACAAGGTGAGGGTGATCAAAAAAATGATGAAGGAAGCCCAGGATAAACAAAAACGTTACGCAGTTAGTTCAAGAAGGCCATTTGGAATTCCAAGAGCGGGATAAAGTATTTTTTAAGGAAAGAATCGAGCCCGTTGCCTATCGATTAGAATTGCCTATATATTTGGACAAGATTCACAATGTGTTCCATTTGTCATTGCTGTGAAAGGCCAAAATAGACCCCTCACAGATATTGCCACAGGTTCCTAAAAAGATAAAAGGGGATCTAACCATGAAAACTAAGCTTGTCAAGATCTTAGATCGAGATGAGAAGTTGTTGAGAAATAAGAGAGTTCCCTTGGTGAGAGTATTATGGAGAAGCTCTTGAATAAAAGAATAAACATGGGAAAGATAATCCAAGATGAAGGAGAATTTTCCGCACTTATTCTCTGACATGGTACGTAACTGGAATTTCGAGTACGAAAACTTTTTATTAGGAGGGGTGAATGTAAATCCCAAGAAAATCAAGGCTAGAGTAAATTACATAAAATAAACTAAACTAAAAAGAAGTGGGGGCAAAACGAATACACTTAAATAAAATGGGGTCTAAATACAAATAAAAATAATTATCGTAAAATCTTAAACTATCGTGAAGAAAGAAAAGGGGGGGTTTCTGTATCCATTTTTAGAGATCAAGTGAGAAACACCAAAATTTCAAAAACCCATCTAAGATTAAGGGTTATAAGTAGAATAAACTCTTAAGGGCAAGGGATTAACAAGAAAAAAATTGAACAAGAAGAGAAAAGGGGAGGGTAGGCTGTCATTAAAAAGAAAAAGAGGGATCGAGACCTTGATTCGTACTGGGTAAGGTATTCTAAACATGGACTTATGAGTCATTTTAAAGTTGAGTATAAATTGATATCTGGATGTTAAATTATAGATTTGATTTCTATAAAATCTGAGAAGAGGTCAAACAGTAACAGTTCAAAAACGAGATAATAACAGTCTAAATGATTATTAATGAGTAGTTTTGATTGTCTTAGAGGCAGAACTGGGTTCTTCTTTCCTCAGATAACTTGTAGTCTCATGTCTTAGCTTTCCAACGAGACTAATCTTGCTTGAATCGAAGTTTGATAACTCCATATATAGTTAAAAATTTGAGGAGAGGTAAGATAGTAACAGTTCAATGTCTAGACAATGACAATTTGGGATTTAAATAGAAACAGTTCAAATATAAAGAAAAGAATAATAATTGGGGTTGGACAAAGAATGACAATATTAATGGGTGAAATGAGAAAAACATAAAATATTAAGAAATGACTGAAAGAAAGACTTATTGGTTGTTGATATGGTTATTATATATCCTTGAGTGAGGAAAATTTATGAGATTGAACCTGTGATTTGCAGGAGGGACCACAGATATGGTGCAACAACAACAACAGGGGAGCACGAGTAGAGCTTCTATTGCAGGTAGGTGAATCGCACATATACCTTCTAGTTAAATTCCATGATTAATATATATTACTGATGTGAAATGTGAATTACTGAATGTATGTGTATTCAAGGGCAAAGGTTGTTGTGTGAATTGCTAAGTGATGAAATTATCATTGAGAAAGGAAAAATGAGAAGTGTGATTTGAGGCATAAACTAGCATACATTAAGTGTTTGTTGGGATTTCGGGCAAGGGGATCGCCACGTTTGGACTAATATACATTTAGTGTATGTTAAGATCCCGGGTAAGGGGATCAGCATATTTTGGCTAGCGTACATTTAGTGTATGTCAGGATCTCAAGTAAGGGGATCACTTTGTATCGACTCCTACGGGGTGATGATGATGATACTAGTGAAATTGTTATCGGTAATGTGTTAAACAAAAATAATCAGGTTTGATCTTATAAAGTTTGGAATGGAGGTTAATAGTGGAAGAGGGAATGGTTATTAATAGTTGAATAAGGAAGAGATTCTAATGTAAACCAAAAGGGAGAAGTGAACAAAATATGAATGCATGTTACCCTGATAAAATTGTTAGATATTCGAGTTGTTATAATTATGTGATATTCACCTTTCAATAATATGTATTTTGTTTCAAGATCATCACATGCATGACAAGAGTAGATCCTAGATTATGTTCGTTTCTTGTAATTTTGATTCTAGGGGGTATACCCATGTATTTTGTAAACATAAAAATGTTTGTATAACTTAATTTGTATAATTAATGTTTAAACTTGATTGAATGAACTTAACTTTATAGTTCATATAACCATATTTCATGAATATGTATTTATATTTTCTTGTTTATCCATCTATAATGATATTTTGTTATATAATATATATCATAAACATTGTGGTTAATAGGTGTGAGATTATTTATGGAAATTGAAAACCTAGGATGATTGGGTCGGAATTAAGTTATGAGATCCAAGTTATTAGAAGTGTGAACATGTTACATGTCGATAACTTGGGACCTTTCGATATAGGGGGGACTCCGCCGAAATTTTCAGTAGATTTTAATACGAAAACCATGAATATATATATATATATATACACACACACACTACTTTGTTTTTCAATTGACATGAGATTTTTGTTTTATCCCGGAATGGGGGATGCTACAATAGAGAAGCAAAGAAGAAGAAGAAGAAACGTCGGTCAGCTGCTCTCAGCTCCCCAGTTCACAGCCGCTGCCACAAGCCACTGTCAGCCGAGCTCCTAGAGCACCTCCATTCCAGGTAATTCTCTCCCCATGTCTCTATTTCCCATATTCATCTTCTTGCATGCAGAAGATGCACTGTGCACGTTTTTGCAAGCAAGGAAAAATAATTGCTCGTAGTAATCGGCTAATTATATGGGCACAGTAACAAGTCCAGGTTGGATCATCAGCCTAGTCCACGTGGCTAGGCTCAGTCCAACCTAGTATAAGATAGTTTTTATTTTATTTCAGGCTGATCTTGGTCTAGTTTTATATTGGGTCGAGTCCGGCCTATTCCAAAAACAATTAAAACATATTTTTTAAAAACAAATTTTGATTCCCCGAGTAAATTTTTACGCAATTTTGATTAATATCAGTTTGTATTTTTATACCGTAAGGATACAAATCCAATATTAAAATACCCAGTTTTCATTAAAAAAAAATTGTTTTCATGCGTACAACCAGATCTCTCAAAGTAAAAAAAAAAAATTCATATTGTATTTTCATACAACAAAGAAAACTTCAAAAAAATATATTTTAGCATACATTTTGGCTTTAATAACTAGATTATTAAAGTCATGAGAACTTGGCTAATATTTAAAAAAACCCAAAAAGTATTTCGTTTTGTTTTAGTAACTGAGATTACAAATTTACATGTAAAAGATATTCCTAATATTTGAAAGGTATTTTCTTTTATTGACATAGAATGGTTAGGTTTTACCTCGATAAGATAAGGATCTCCTTACCGAGAAGGACTTTTCTTAAACCATAGATAGACTAACAATTAGAAATATGATACAACTGTAGCATTATCAGACAAAAAAATAATGTAGCTTACCTTAGTTAGGGCATGTTTAGGGTGCAAATACCTTCCATTTACGCAACCAGTCCCCGTACTTGATCTCTGAGACTATTTAGGGTTTCTATTAACCAAAATATTAGGTGGCGACTCCCATTAAATTTTTCCACTGATAAGAGACAAGAATTCCTTGTCTTCCTACATTTGCCAGACAGATACAATACCTGAGTGAGGGTGGACGATCGTCGCGACGCCGCACACATGCAACACTATTAATTAATCAATGAGATCCATTTTGAAAAGAAAAAAAGCATACACAAATGAGAGAGAATAAAATCCACAACCCACCAAAAATAATAAAAATATCTTCACCTAGTATTTCTCTCTCCTATTTGGATCTATTTATTTATATAAACTGGATCCCAATAAGTAACTAATAGAATACCACTAGTTATAACTTGATCACCATACAATTTCTCATTCAATTCCTCTCATTTTGGAAGGAAATAGCGGTAAACAAATACTTCACAAAATTCCTAAAATGTTTATGTTATTATTAATAAAATTAAATATAAGCTAATCAATTTAATATAAAAAATATATGTATCTAATTAAGAAAAATGTATTTAATTCCAGAAAATATTTGAAAGGAATTAGTATTAAAAAAAAAAAATTGGCATTTCAAATTCCTCCCCCTAAAACTCTTGAAAATATCAATAGCAAGTAGTGGATATCATCATTCTCTTTGAATGCTTATGATTCTTCTCTTTCTTTCTCAAATCTTGGTTGCCTATCTCTCACTCTCTATAGCTTGGTAGCACTTTTCACACTTTTATTTGATTTCATTATTGAAATGTCGTAGCAGTGATGGCTTTGTTGGGCTTAGAGAGCATTTGAAAATGCGGTTGTGGTGATGAGTAGGTAACTCACTTTATGCAAAAATCTAAGGCCTTATTTGATGAGTGAGCCAATGCTGGTTGGCCTATTTAGCTGGAGAATTTAACTTGTATGTGTTTTATGGTCTTTGCGAAGAATTTAAATTCTTAGTAACAAGCGTTGTGACCAGGGCAAAACCTCTCCCGTATGCAGATCTATTTAGTCATCTTTTAACACGTAAATTTATTCACAAATCATTCCATCTGTCAATGGGGTTTGTTGCCATCAATGCTCCTCTATTGCCCACGCCAAACACACCTCCTTTAGCCCTTATCTATTGATTAGTACTTAAAAGTGCATGTTTATCAAGGTTCATCTTAAATGTAGGCCTATCATATAAATCAAAGGATTGATTGATGAATTCAACTACTGAAATTGTGAAGATAAAGAGAGGGTGAAGCTTAAAAAAAAGATGTTGGTGCAGTCCAAACTGGAACACTGTTCGGTATTTGGGTCATATCTCAAGTTCTAGATGTCTAAATGACCTCAATTGTTTACATAGATTAGGTAAGACATAGGCCTACAACTTTTATTTGAAGTCCAAAATTTAAAAAAGCCATTTTCAAGTCCAAATTATAGCAACAACGGAGAAGTCCGAATCTGTCTTGCAGCCCGGACAATGTTCAGTGTTCAACCAATATCTCGAGTTCTAGAAGTCCAAATGACCTCAATTTTTTTTTCCTGGAAAGCTAAGAGAATTTCCTAGAACTTTCATGTGTACGGGCAGTTCCATTTTTGATGTTAGCAATGACGTTTTATTCAAACAAGAAGATAAGGATTGTTACCAAGTCAAGATGTGGCCACCCACTCAATAATTATTCATCAAATCAATAGTTCTAAATTTTGGCCTATAAAAGGAGGCATTTTCCATGCATTTAAACATCTTGGTGTTCAGATCAAGATCATGCTCTTGCTCTCTTTCTTTGTATTTTGTAATGTATAAGTTTTATTTGATGTTATATTAATCTCTTGTTTATGCTTTTCATTTGCTTTCTTTTATTATGTTTAGCTAAATCTATTATGTCAGGTTGAAAAGGATACACTAATGGTGTAAGAATAAGTATAGTATAAACTTAACATGGACTTAATGCTTGATACTAACATGTTTTATATGTATTATCTTGCTCACTCTTAATACCTTGCTTGTTAAATGGTTAATCTAGATTTGTGTTGAACAACCCTTGGTACAACAAATGCTTGACACTTTCATAGCCCAACTTTATGGTATACCCTACACCTTTGCTATGAAAGGAACTTGATTTGTTGTTAAGATAAGTTATCACCATGAATACCTGATAATATTTACAAGTATTGGCATTACTCGAATAAGATAATTAATGTAATCATGTTAACAATTATAATCTGATTGGAACCTCCTTTGTGTGTGGTTTCCAATTGAGTAATAAGAGTTTATACTATACTTGTTTGAAATACCATTAATGGATCCTCTAACCTTGACATTTGTTTTTATTATTGTTTAATCCTTACATCAATCTTACATCTCAAAGCTCTCTTTATTATTACTATTACTATTATTAATATCATTACTACTATTATTACTATTATTGTTATTATTAGTATTAGTGTTACTACTATTACTACTACTACTACTATTATTACTACTACTACTAATTATTATTGCTGTTGTTGTTTATAATTTATATAATTAACCTTCATGTGGTTCGACCCCGGTCTTACCGAGTTATTTATTACTTCGACACTCATGCACTTGGGAGAAGACATCAAGCTTTTGATTATGTCATCTATCAACGTCAGTCTGTTACACACTTTGGTCGCAATAAGGGTTGTTTTCATGAAGGTTGGCGTCCAAACCACTTCAGCCACAGAGGGCACAGTTCTACAATGTCTAGACTAGACTTTCGCAGCTTCCACAACTCCTCCACCAATGATGGCAGACAAGGCAACTGGTAGCGAAATTGGCAGCACAGTAAGGGGCAAAATCCATGCTACCAATTATGCCAAACATTCGGTCATACTTGGCCTCACTGCCCTCAGCTTCTTCTTCTTCTTTCTCTTGCTTCTTCCCCATTGCCAGCCTCCACTATTCACGTGGCATGTGAACAGTGGACGGCACTGTTCACACGAGCTGGGCTGAGCCCAGCCCCTGCATTTGGGCTTGGTTCAACCCAGCCCATTTCAAAGAGAAAAAATAAAAAATATTTGTTTCAACATTTTATAAATTTTCCACATAGTTTTTATGTCATTTTAATTAATATCGGGTAGTATTTTTATATCGTGAAAATACAAATCCAGTATTAAAATACCCGGTTTTCATCAAAACTTTCAAAAATACAAAAAAATTGAAAAAAATTAAAAATGTTTTTGTGCATATGGCCAAGTGTCTCAAAGCTAAAAAAATCATATCGTATTTTTCATACGTCAAAAAACAATATTTTAGCATGCATTTTGGCTTTAATAACCAGTTTATTAAAGTCAAGAGAGCATTGGCCAAAATTACAAAAACAACAAAAATTTTATTTTGTTTGATTTTAGTATTAGGGATTATGAATTTATACATGAAATGTATTTCTGATATTAAAAAGATATTTTCTTTTAACGATTTAGAATAATTAGGTTTTTACCTGATAAGATAAGGATCTCCTTACAGAGGAGGACTTTTCTTAAATCATAAACGAACCAACAATTAGAAACCACAACAAGACTTTAGATTTTATCAGACAAAACAATGCAGCTTACCTTAGGTAGGGCGTAGTTGGGGTGCTAATATCTTCCCTTTACGCAACCAGTCTTTGTACCCGATTTCTAAGACTAGTTAGGGTTCCTAGTGACCATAATACTAGGTGGTGACTCCCATTCAAATTTTTCACTGGTGGGAGACAAGAATTCCTTGTCTCTACATATTTTATAGGAAAAAACCATATTCCATGTTTTTCCTTGAGGGTGGACGATCGTCGCGCCGCCGCACACGTGCGACATTCACCATTTGATTTGATTCATTATGATGTATGAGGACCTTCTTCTATTTCCACAAAAGAACAGTTTTGATATTATGTTTCATTCATTGATGATCATACTCATTATTGTTAGGTTTATCTAATGAAATATCGTTCTGATTTCTATGAGATATATACAGCCTTTCGAGCTTTTATGAAAACTCAACATTCTATTGTAATCAAATGCTTTAGGTGTGATTTGGGTGGAGAATAAACTTTTAATAAATTTTATCAAGTGCTTGCCTTAGATGGAAACCATTCACCAAACTTCATGTACATATACTCTTAAGCAAAATGGTGTTGCTAAAAGAAAACATAGGCATATTGTCAAAACTGCTTGTTCTCTCTTATTGTCTACTTCTGTTCCTAATGAGTTTTAGGGAGAAGTTGTCCTTACTTCTGTAAGTTTGATTAATACAATCTCATCTTCTCATAGCTCAGGTTTGTCTTTTTTTGAAAAGTTATATGGGCATGTCCCTGATTATTCCTCTTTTAGAGTTTTTTATTGTACTTATTTCGTTCTTCGTCCTCATGTAGAACAGAGTAAGTTATTCTCTTGGTCTGCTATTTGTGTCTTTTTGGGTTATGGTGAAGGTAAAAAGGAGTATTGTTGTTTTGATCCAATAACTCAAAATTTTTATGTCTCGTCATGTTGTCTTTCTCGAGTATATACCTTTATTTTATATTTCATCCACTACTCATAACTTGACTAGACCTGATATTATTCATATCAATCCCTTTTTTGCGGATTTTGATAATATATCATCACAAGTTCCTAGTACCTCAAATACCATTTCTCATGTTCGACCAATTTGTACTCATCATCCTAAAGGTACTGACACTTTACTCTCTAGCACACCTGAATCTCCATTCTCATCCATAACCCCCCAAGCTTCGTCTGAGATTATGGATCCACCTCTACTACTTCAATTCATACGCATTCATATGTAAACCCCAAGTTGAAATTAATTAGAAAGAAAAATTAATATTTATGGAGCAAGGTTAAAATAAGTAAAAAAATAAATTAGGAAGCCAATCTAACTATTAAAGTGTGGGAATGAAAAAAATTACAAGATAGAGGAATTAAAGTGTATAAAAAGAGAGGAAGAAATTCTAGGAATTAATAAGACAATAGCCAAACAAGCCAAGTCCCAATTAGAAAGGATGACGTGGATTATGGTAAAAGCTAGCGGAAACCATAAAGAACAACTATTCCCCATTTTAATTTCAAAATAGAAATACTTTGCACATTCCCCTTACCTAGCGCAAGAGTGAAAGAAGAATAATTGTAAGGTGAAAAATCAAGAATTTGAAGTAGAGAAAGAGAGATGGAACCAGCTGAAACAAAAACTAAAAAGAGAAGAAGGAAAATTGAAAGATGGGAGAATAATATGACCCAAGTACTCCCTCAAAATTCTTCCAAATTCATGAGGTAAGAGTAATCCTTTACTCTTGCAACTTGTCATGGGAAGTGTTAGGTTGTTTGAGAAGAAAGCCCCAAATGAAGTGATTTAGGATGCTTGAATTTAATTAGGGTAAATGAAAAATCAATGCAAATACATACTCTAGAGCATAGATAGTCTAGGAACACAACATTTTTAACTAGGATTGATGAAGGTTGGAGTTGTTAAGAAACCCCTACCATTCAGCCACCTACCATTCAGCCAAAAGAAAAAACAATTATGAGGGAAAAGGGAGTCTCCAATGGCATTATACTAATATAATGATGATGAAGTGTGCAGTAATTGAAATTATTATTTTTTTACTTTTTTTCATATCTCTTGATTTTCACTTATATGATTTATGTTGGTGCTTAAAGTTGTATGAATCATGAAAATCAAATAAAAAAAGAAGAAGAAGAAAGATTTGATGTCTTGATAAGGAATGAACTTCAATTGCTAGTTCCTAATAGAGTTTATACGTAATGGAATCCTATAATGATGAAAATATGCATAGAAAATGTTTGATTAGTGTTTAAATCCATGAATTCAAATTTGGGCAATTTGATAATGGAAATACCAACATAAATTGGACATAGAAGATGATAGAAATTGTTATAATGTTTTATATGAAAGATGTAGAGGAATGAGTTAGCTAACATTTGACACTGTTCTTGCCTCAATTGGAGTTGTATAGCTCTAGATATGGGCAAAATACCATCACGAGGTCAAATTGTCCGTAACAAGTAACATGATAGTTTGGTTCTCATAATTAAAATTACTGTTAGACATAAGATGATAGAAATTGTTGTAACGTTTTATATGAAAGATGTAGAGGAATGAAATAGCTAACATTTGACACTAGTGTCGCACCCCAAAAAAAATCAACAAATAAAATTTGGTTTATTTTAAAATTTGTTTTGCGACATTCGACTGGCGACTTTCGTTTTATTCTATTTTATTGATTTGGTTCTTTTGGGAGTCGCCACCTAGTATTTTGGTCACTAGGAACCCTAACTGGTCTTTCAGAGATTCTAAAGCAAGGGACTGGTTGCGTAATGGAAAGGTATTAGCACCCCTAGTACGCCCTACCTAAAGTAAGCTGCTTGGTGTTTGGTTTGCTCTATAATTGCTATGGTGTAGGTATTTTCTAGGCTCGTCAATTGATTTTAGATAGAAATCTAAGGAGATTCCATGTGCTTTGAAAGCTCATTTTTCCCTTAGTATTTCAAAAGTTTGTGACTCATAAATCGTGAAAAAAAAAATTAATTAATTTTGAAATGTCCTCGATTATAATCAAGGCTTCTTTCAAGAATTGTGTGCGGATTTATTATTCCCGATAATATTTTGGATATTCATCCTTTTAAGGATTTCTTTATCCAAACATTAGTGGTGAATAATAAATAAATTCCCTCTCCAAAAATAAGATTTTTATAGTTTTTGGAATATTGGCCAATACCCTTTGGAGTTTTACAAACATGTTGTAAAATCCAGAAATGCAGGAAAATAATTTGTGTTTAAGAAATCTATGCGAAAACACACTTTCGAAGCTTCCAATATATTTTTTTATAAAAAGAATATTCAAAACATGTTAGAATATTGGCCGTATGCAACACGCAAGAAAATATTTTTTTTTTTTACAATATATTTTTTTTGTCGAAATCGGGTATTTTAATACTGAATTTGTATTTCCACATCATAAAAATACAAACTAATATTAAGTCATTTTAAAAAGATGTACGGGAAAAAATCAACAATATTTTTAAGGAATTTTAGAAATTTTTGAAAGCAAAAAAAATAAATTTATCTTTGAAAATTTCGGGTGTCTCGACGAAAATCAGATATTTTAAATACTGAATTTATACCTCCATATGTATAAAAAAAATACAAACCCCCTTAAAAAATATATATATATGAAAGGAAAATAACAACATTTTTTTTTAGATTTTTTTCAGATTTTTTATAAATATTTTTATATATATAACATATACACACATATACACACATATATATTATAATAATATATAATATATTATAGGGCTGGGCCGGCCCAAATGAATGGACCAGGCTCAGCCCCAGGAAAAAAGGAGACGGGCCGATCTCGGCCCGAATGATATTGGGCCGACCTCGGCCCGAGAAACACATTTGGGCCGATCTCGGCCCGAAAAAAATTCAAGTGGGCCGATCTCGGCCCGAAACTCCTACGGTCTGGGCCAAGACCGGCCCAGACTTGCAAGGCTGGGCCAGCATCGGGCTGGCCCAGCAGCCCCAGGCCCAGCGGGGGGGGAGAATTAATTTTCTCCCCCCCCCCACCTCCTGCATGCAGAATGCATGCAGGAGGCAAAAACCTGCAGAAAGGGGGGGAAAGAAAACGTACCTGGCGTGGAGGAGGCGGTCGCTGGCGGTGGTGTGGCTTGTGCACGGAGGCTCCGGGCGGCGGCGCTGCGGCTGTTCGGTTTGCTCTCTCTCTTCGGTCTCCTCTCTCTCTTCTCTCTCTCCTTCGGCCTCTCTATTTATAAGGGAACCCGGCGCCTTTTGCTAGTGCGCCCCAATCACGCAACGGCTGGTCGGCCAGTGACCCGTTCGGTAGTCTTGTGGGGCTTCGGTGGGGGCGAGGAGAAGCGGGAAGGTTTTTCAAAAAAATTTTCGTCTTCTGTTCTGCTAAAACGGGGGGAAGGAGGAAGATGAACAGTGTCGTTCCAAACGACACCGTTCTGATCTTCCTTTTTTTATATATATATATATATATGAAAAGGCGTCGTTTTGGATAAAACTCGCCGTTTCATTTAAATGGCTAAACTTCAAATCAGTCCTCCAAATTCGGTCCCCGCCCCTCTTGTTGGCCGCCTTTTTCACTTTGATCCTTGGTCTCTGAGTTATGCAATTGAGCCCCTAATTGATCAATAAATTTCCAATTTCTTCAATTAAGCCCCTGAAACAATTCCAAACAGCCCCCTCTATCTTTGCGCCTTCTCCAAATTGGTCCCTGGTTTCGGATTCTCACAATTAAGTCCCTAATTGACCCTTAAACTTCAATATTTATGCAATTAAGCCCCTGATTTGACCCAATAAATTCCTAAAAAATATATTTTGGCCCCAGAACTTCAAATTAAAGCCCAAATTGACTTAAAAATCAAATTTTCTTGCAATCAAATCTTCTATAAATTCAAATAAAAATCCAATGAAGTCCATAAAATCCAAATTTGGGCTTTTCTCCTCAAAATTCAAATTTTCCTTCTCAATAGGGCTTTCATCCTTCAAGAATATACTGTCAAAAATTCAATCCTTGTATTTTTAAATTCCTTGACCAATTTTCTGACTATTTTCCGAGCGCTTCTGCCTCCTGTTATTTTCCTAACCTCTTTTGGCTATTTATTTTATTTTTTAGGGGGACCCAAAAATGGGTTACAACAGATGCCCCCTCTTTATAATAGTTACGGAGCATGGATTTTGCGCAGTAAGTGTTATAAAGATAAAACCCAAAACGGCAATCCCGAAACTGATCTGGTCGGAGCTTAAATGATCCGAAACTTTGTCTTTTACAACAATCCTCCTTAGCCCAAAACAAATATGATCAAAACTTAGTTATCTCGAGATCCTAATCCAGCGATCCTCTGAATTCTTACTTTAGTTTGATCAATCATGGAAATCCATCCGAGATCCCATCTGGTGATCTCCTTTAACCTGGAATCCCATCCGGCGATTCCTTTACTCATAACTAATACAAAAAATGTGTGTGTGGTCTCATTATGATGGGTGACCTGCCCGAGTGGAAAAGAGAAAGAGTGGTCTCATTCTTTGGGTGACCTACCCAGGGGGAAGAATGGCCTCATTCTTATGGGTGACCTACCCAGGTAAAAAAGATGGAGAATGGTCTCATTGTATGGGTGACCTACCCAGAAAAATAATGGTCTCATTGTATGGGTGACCTACCCAAGAAAAAAATGATGGTCTCATTGTATGGGTGACCTGCCCAAGAAAAATAATGGTCTCATTGTATGGGTGACCTACCCAGAAAAATGATGGTCTCATTGTATGGGTGACCTACCTAGGAAAAAAGATGGTCTCATTGTATGGGTGACCTACCCAGGAAAAATGATGGTCTCATTGTATGGGTGACCTACCCGAGAAAAATGATGGTCTCATTGTATGGGTGACGAACCCAAGAAAAATGATGGTCTCATTGTATGGGTGACGAACCCAAGAAGAATTCTTAGTAAACTCCATGCTTCTCTAAGAAATGGTTTCAATATGAGGTCCCTTCTGGCGACCCTCCTTGATGAATGTCGAAGTACGAGATCCCTTCTGGCGATCTCAAATAACTTGGAATCTCATCTGGCGATTCCTTTTATTCAAAGCTGAAATATTAGGTCCCTTCTGGCGACCTTCATCGAAATATGAGATCCCCTCTAGCGATCTCCTTTAGCCAACAACTAGGAATCCCATCTGGCGATTCCTTTTATACCAAAGCTGAAATTTGAGGTCCCTTCTGGCGACCTCCATTGATGAAAATCGAAAAACGAGACCCCTTCTGGCGATCTCAAACAACTTGGAATCCCATCTGGTGATTCCTTTTATTCAAAGCTGAAATATGAGGTCCCTTCTGGCGACCTCCATTGAAATACGAGATCCCTTCTGGCGATCTCAACAACTTGGAATCACATCTGGCGATTCCTTTTTTTACCGCATGCTATCGATGTCGTTCTTCCTGCTGGCAGGGTTTGAAAACCATTATCTTCTCTTCTTGTTGTTCATAGAATCAACTCAATGATTCTTTCTTCGTTCATAATCTTGTTGGACTGCGCTAAGATCTCCTCCTGTAACGATCCAAAAAAATATATATGCAATGATTTATGATTAGATGCAATGCATGCATTTATACCTGGTTTTGAAACATAGGTCCCAACCTCTTCTTCTAGTTCATGAGACTCCCTCTTAACATGAACTTGCTTTTGAAGTCGTATGCTGGATTTATCTCTCGTGTTGCCTATCATATTCTTGGAGAAGAAGTCTTTGACTTTCTTCAAGTAGTCCTATTCTCAAAATGTATGACTTGTATTTGCCTCTTTGTCATGCTTTTGTCAAATACTTTAGCTTGGTTTTCAAATCTATAGGCTTTTATCCAATTTTAAACACGTAAAACTTTTCATAAAACATCTCGTCTTGCCCCCAGTGTAGGGGTGCGATATTAGTATGGGCTTTTATATAGAGAAGAAATTCATTCCGACTCAAAACAAAACCACCAATAAAAAACTCTTTAGAGAGTGAAAGGACAAATGATTTTTTTAAAAAAATGCACATTGTTAGGATTGATAAACTCTATTTTTATCTTGAAAGAAAATTTACAGGTGATGTATCAATTCATTATGTTATCCAGAGGTGAGGTTGTATTTCAAAGGTAGCTTTTCTTAAATTTTAAACCATTTTATGATACTTTATTAGTAACCACTCAACTTGTTCCAAAAATGCATAATCTCATCATTTATTTAAAGAAATGGTAGGCTCAAAGACAAACACAAAAATCTGGCTGACAATATGAGCTCTGAATGCTCACTAGAGAAAATAAAAGCAAAGACAAAAGCAAATGACAAAAACATGCTAAGGCAGATAAAGTTGTTTTACATTTTGAATACCACGAGAAGTTCTTGGGTCAACCCGTTCTGAAACTTCTTCTAGTGTGTGGAAAGTCAACCGAGGCAATGCTTCATCTTCCTTCCCCACTTGTGTTTCCTTGTCTTCTCCTTCGATCTCGCCTTCTTCATTATTGACGATTCTTGACCAAGGTTTTCCAACCCTTTATCCCCTATCACTTTTGTCATGACCAGGCAATGGATTTGAATTGATATTGGGTGCGTCTTCAAATGATACCCATCCTATCTTGATGAGCTTCAACAACTTGTTCTTGAAACCATAGCACGTTTCAAGACAATGCCCGGGAATACCAGCATGGTACTCGCAAGTCAACTCGGGCTTATACCAGATGGGGAATGGTGGCTGTAGTGGTAATGTAGGGATAGGAGCTATTTGTCCAATGCTCAGTAGTTTGGCATATATGTCCTTCAGAGGCATGGGTAATGGCGGTAGTTGTTCTGAAATGTATCTTGTGTTTGGTCTTTGGTGGTTGTTTTGGGTGTTTGACTGGCCATTTGCTCGATTAGGGGAAAAAGGTTTGTTAAAGTTTATGTGGGCCACATGGGAGGTAGGTACTTGTGGGTTATATGAATCCGTTATCTTGTCATTGGACCCACCTTCGAAGTTGTTAACAGGACCTTTCAATTTTCTTCCGAAAAAACCCTTTGTCTCCGATGGCTCAATTATGCGTCCAGCTTTAATCCCTTGCTCTATTCTTTCCGCTATGCGTATAGCATCATAGAAATGTTGAGATGAGCTACCCATTAAATGCTCATAGTAGGGTGCCTTAAATGTGTTGGCGAACAAAGTCACCATATCCGTTTCTATCAAAGGCGGTTGCACATGCATGGCCTCGTCCCTCCACCTTTGCGCATAAGCCCTTACTGATTCTTGGCTTCTCTTTTCCATTGACATAAGGCTCGTTCGATCTGGAGCAATTTCCAAATTGAACTTGTATTGCTTAAGGAAAGCCTCCACTAAATCCTTCCATTTCTTAATCCTAGCATTTTCCAGCCTCATGTACCAACTTAGCGCCGACCCCGATAGACTGTCTTGGAAAAAGTAGATCAGTAACTTATCGTCATGAATCACCTCAGCCATCTTATTGCAATAAGATCGAAGGTGAGTGTTTGGGCATTCCATCCCAGTGTACTTTATAAACTCCGGTATCCTAAAATCTTTTGGTACCGTGATGTTTGGTACCAAACACATTTCAGACGCTCGCATGGGGTCAAACCAGTCATTTCCCTCGACTGCTCTTAACCTTTCTTCCAAGGCTGATATCTTGTCATCGTTCATAAATCCGGTGGACCTATTATTGGAAGGCCCTTCTACAGTGATGTGAGCTTGGGGGGGCTGAATGGGAATGGTAGGCGCAAAGTGCTGCCCCGTCACTGAATCTGCCCCCAAGTTCTGAGATACCCCCGGGACATGAACTGATGGTGCTCCTATAGGTGGTTGGGTAGACGTTCCCTCCCCGTTTTTGGCTCTTAAAAATTGCTCAAGCAGATTGGTCAATCGAGAAACTTCATTTTTCACGGATTCCAACTCGGTATGGTAGTGCGACTCTAAGTGAGCTCTTTCTTCGTTTTCCATTCTTGATCTTTGTCGAGTGTTGTGGATTCTAGAAGGGGGACCTATGTTTCTTAATCTGCAGATGCATGCATAGATGTATGAGAAAAAATGTATGATTGTGATGGATACATGATTGAAAAATGCATGTTTTATTGGGGATGATTTAGTGATGATGGCCATTTCGTTCACAAATCCTGCAATTAAAAATGCATTGGGGTTTAGACTTGTTTTGATGCAAAAGATATGTTGGAACATATACCCTAAGGATAGGTTCTAATTTCTCTACGTGAGACATAGGGTATGTTTACTATTGGGTCTCTAAAAGAGGGTCTTTTGCTGTTCCAGTGATCAACCTTCGTAAAGGCGATATGGAGGTCTAGCAGATAGTGGGATGGTACGTGTACCAATCACAATCAGTCTAAACACTCAGCAAAGAGTTGGGGTTTACACAAACTTAAACCTTGACTCAAGTCATAAGGCAAGCTGCTAGTCCCCCACTTAAACTTAAAGTTACATGTGTGTGCACTCCAAAACATAATAACAATAATAAAGTGATGCATGACTATGCCATGTATGATAGAATGTAAAGATATATGCTAAAGCTTTTAAACAAAGCATCATAAAAAAAAACAAAAACCAATAGCACATAACATAAACAAACAAACAAATCAAGCTTAGTCCAAGGGTCCCCAGCGGAGTCGCCATCCTGTCGCACCCCAAAAAAAATCAACAAATAAAATTTGGTTTATTTTAAAATTTGTTTTGCGACATTCGACTGGCGACTTTCGTTTTATTCTATTTTATTGATTTGGTTCTTTTGGGAGTCGCCACCTAGTATTTTGGTCACTAGGAACCCTAACTGGTCTTTCAGAGATTCTAAAGCAAGGGACTGGTTGCATAATGGAAAGGTATTAGCACCCCTAGTACGCCCTACCTAAAGTAAGCTGCTTGGTGTTTGGTTTGCTCTATAATTGCTATGGTGTAGGTATTTTCTAGGCTCGTCAATTGATTTTAGATAGAAATCTAAGGAGATTCCATGTGCTTTGAAAGCTCATTTTTCCCTTAGTATTTCAAAAGTTTGTGACTCATAAATCGTGAAAAAAAAAAAATTAATTAATTTTGAAATGTCCTCGATTATAATCAAGGCTTCTTTCAAGAATTGTGTGCGGATTTATTATTCCCGATAATATTTTGGATATTCATCCTTTTAAGGATTTTTTTATCCAAACATTAGTGGTGAATAATAAATAAATTCCCTCTCCAAAAATAAGATTTTTATAGTTTTTGGAATATTGGCCAATACCCTTTGGAGTTTTACAAACATGTTGTAAAATCCAGAAATGCAGGAAAATAATTTGTGTTTAAGAAATCTATGCGAAAACACACTTTCGAAGCTTCCAATATATTTTTTTATAAAAAGAATATTCAAAACATGTTAGAATATTGGCCGTATGCAACACGCAAGAAAATATATATTTTTTTTTTACAATATATTTTTTTTGTCGAAATCGGGTATTTTAATACTGAATTTGTATTTCCACATCATAAAAATACAAACTAATATTAAGTCATTTTAAAAAGATGTACGGGAAAAAATCAACAATATTTTTAAGGAATTTTAGAAATTTTTGAAAGCAAAAAAAATAAATTTATCTTTGAAAATTTCGGGTGTCTCGACGAAAATCAGATATTTTAAATACTGAATTTATACCTCCATATGTATAAAAAAAAATACAAACCCCCTTAAAATATATATATATATATATATGAAAGGAAAATAACAACATTTTTTTTTAGATTTTTTTCAGATTTTTTATAAATATTTTTATATATATAACATATACACACATATATATTATAATAATATATAATATATTATAGGGCTGGGCCGGCCCAAATGAATGGACCAGGCTCAGCCCCAGGAAAAAAGGAGACGGGCCGATCTCGACCCGAATGATATTGGGCCGACCTCGGCCCGAGAAACACATTTGGGCCGATCTCGGCCCGAAAAAAATTCAAGTGGGCCAATCTCGGCCCGAAACTCCTACGGTCTGGGCCAAGACCGGCCCAGACTTGCAAGGCTGGGCCAGCAGCCCCAGGCCCAGCGGGGGGGAGAATTAATTTTCTCCCCCCCGCCTCCTGCATGCAGAATGCATGCAGGAGGCAAAAACCTGCAGAAAGGGGGGGAAAGAAAACGTACCTGGCGTGGAGGAGGCGGTCGCTGGCGGGGGTGTGGCTCGTGCACGGAGGCTCTGGGCGGCGGCGCTGCGGCTGTTCGGTTTGCTCTCTCTCTTCGGTCTCCTCTCTCTCTTCTCTCTCTCCTTCGGCCTCTCTATTTATAAGGGAACCCGGCGCCTTTTGCTAGTGCGCCCCAATCACGCAACGGCTGGTCGACCAGTGACCCGTTCGGTGGTCTTGTGGGGCTTCGGTGGGGGCAAGGAGAAGCGGGAAGGTTTTTCAAAAAAAATTTTGTCTTCTGTTCTGCTAAAACGGGGGGAAGGAGGAAGATGAACAGTGTCGTTCCAAACGACACCGTTCTGATCTTCCTTTTTATATATATATATATATATATATGAAACGGCGTCGTTTTGGATAAAACGCGTCGTTTCATTTAAATGGCTAAACTTCAAATCAGTCCTCCAAATTCGGTCCCCGCCCCTCTTGTTGGCCGCCTTTTTCACTTTGATCCTTGGTCTCTGAGTTATGCAATTGAGCCCCTAATTGATCAATAAATTTCCAATTTCTTCAATTAAGCCCCTGAAACAATTCCAAACAGCCCCCTCTATCTTTGCGCCTTCTCCAAATTGGTCCCTGGTTTCGGATTCTCACAATTAAGTCCCTAATTGGCCCTTAAACTTCAATATTTATGCAATTAAGCCCCTGATTTGACCCAATAAATTCCTAAAAAATATATTTTGGCCCCAGAACTTAAATTTCTCCAAATTAAAGCCCAAATTGACTTAAAAATCAAATTTTCTTGCAATCAAATCTTCTATAAATTCAAATAAAAATCCAATTAAGTCCATAAAATCCAAATTTGGGCTTTTCTCCTCAAAATTCAAATTTTCCTTCTCAATAGGGCTTTCATCCTTCAAGAATATACTGTCAAAAATTCAATCCTTGTATTTTTAAATTCCTTGACCAATTTTCTGACTGTTTTCCGAGCGCTTCTGCCTCCTGTTATTTTCCTAACCTCTTTTGGCTATTTATTTTATTTTTTAGGGGGACCCAAAAATGGGTTACAACAACTAGTATTGCCTCAAGTGGAGTTGTATAACTCTAGATATGGGAAAAATACCATTAAAAGGTCAAATTGTCCGTAACAGGGTAGTTTTGGTTCTCAGAATTAAAACTATTGTTAGACATAGAAGATGATAGAAATTGCTGTAACATTTTATAAACAAGTTGTAGAGAAATGAGTTAGCTAACATTAGGACCTGGTCTTGCCTCAATTGGAATTATAGAACTTCATATACAGGTAAACTACTATTTAATGGACAAGCTGTTTGTAACATGACAGATTTCACTACCTAACTTCTAACTAATTTTAGAATAGCTGAACAATAGAATTTTGGGCAACCTTATATAAGAAATTTGTACTTAAGGATGTTAAATTTCACTAGGATTTGGCCCATATGAATCGAAGCTCTAGAATTCCATTTAGAGACTACAAATTACAGACTTGCCATGTTGCAAATTATAGATAAGACAAATTTACATGTGTGTAGAAGACGAGTGATTTTGGGCACGCTGATGATTCATGTTGAAATTATGTCAACATTCAAAACTAACATATAAAAAGGTCTAGACAGAAATAGATGCTGAAATTTTGTTGATGCAAACCCAAGTCATAGATACTAAAAGCTCGTTGATGCAAAACTAAGTCATGCGAACACTTGAACGTGATATACTAACTCCAAAGAAATACACTTGATATATATATGTACATTACGATGAGGAAATGAACATGCATAGAAAGTAGCATATGTATAATGAATGAATATGGATTGCCTATAACAATTAGCTTGAAGGAATCATGACCAAAGACTTCTTTGTGAATCAGGAGGAGCGATCGACCAGGATTGGATCTTCTATTGGAGGAAGTCAAGAGACAAGCAAAGCACGTGCATGGTTTCCCTCTCCTTAATGCTTATGCAATTTAAAATCTCCTTGATGAATGCAATTACAATAATATTATGTTCAAAATAAATAAAGTATGGTGTGTTAATGAGATTAGCTTCGGCTAATGGCATCCATGAAAAGGATGCTGGGAGATGAAATACAACATTAGCTTTGGCTAATGACATCCGTGATAGGGATGCAAGGAAATGAATTACAAGATTAGGTTTGGCTAATGGCATCCGTGATAGGGATGTAGGGAAACGAATTACAAGATTAGATTCGGCTAATGCAATTATAAAGGTAGCTTCTACTAATAGTGTCCACGTTGGGACACCTGGAAATGATCGATAAGACTTGATTCGTAAAGGGTATCCATATTTGGATGACCTGCAAAATTTGATAAGTATAATAGCCTAAAAATATCTAGGTTGGACTATGCAAGGTTAAAGATCTAATAAAACCAATTAAACAAAGTTACTAGGTTCATGTAAGAAGATAAGAGAAATAAATTAAGAATATAACAATATGGATTGTTACACGTAAGTACATAAAACTACCAGATTTTGCTTATTCTTGTTATTCTTTATCATTTACTTTCTTTTTAGCTTTTGTTCATTCTCTCTGAGCCCTCTTCCTATAAAGAGGCAATTCTTAATCCTCTTTGGCAGCAAGCTATGGATGAGGAACTTTCTACTTTACATAAGACAGATACTTGGGATTTGGTTCCACTACCTCCGAGTAAAAGTGTTGTTGGTTGTCGTTAGGTGCATCAAATCAAGACTAATTCTGATAGGTTTATTAAGTAATAAAAAGCTAGGTTGATTGGAAAAGGATACTCTTAACAGTATGGTATGGATTTTGAGGAGACATTTGCTCGTGTTGCAAAAATGACTATTATTCGTACTCTTATTGTTGTAGCTTCAGTTCGTCAATGGCATATCTCACAACTTAATGTTAAAAATGCCTTCTTGAATTGAGATCTTCAAGAAGAAATTTATATGGCGCTTCTCCTAGTGTTTCACATGACTCTGAGTATGTTTGTAAGCTCAAGAAAGCGTTATATGGTCTCAAACAAGCACCTTGGCTTGATAAATTTTCTATTGTGATCTCATCTCTTAAATTTGTTTCTGGTAGTCATGATTCTGCTCTTTTTATTCAGTGCACTGATGTCGGTCATATATTCTATCTTTATATGTTGATGACATAATTATTATTGGTGATGACATTGATGGTATTTCAGTTTTGAAGACAGAGCTGGCTAGACAATTTCAAATGAAGAATTCGGGTTCTCTTCAATATTTCCTGGGTATTGAGGTAGCTTACGCACCTAGAGGTTACCTTCTTTCTCAATTGAAATATGTTGTAGATATTTATGAGCGGGCTAGACTTACTGATAACAAGACTATAAACATATTGAAGTTAAAGCAAGGTACTCTTCTTCTAATGGTTTACCTTTGGTAGATCCTACTTTATACCATATTATTGTTGGGAGCTTGGTATATCTCACCATTACTCGTCTAGATATTGCATATGTTATTCATGTTGTCAGTCAGTTTGTTGTTTCTCCTACTATTGTTCACTGGGTAGCTATTCTTCGTATTTTGCAATATCTTCGATGTATAGTTTTTTAGAGTCTTTTACTTTTATCCACCTTTTCCTTAGTGTTGCGTGCATACTATAATGCTGATCATGGTAGTGATCCCATATATCGCAAGTCTATTACCAAGTTTTGTATCTTTTTAGGTGCTTCTCTTATTTCTTGGAAGAGCAAGAAATAATCTATTGTTTCTCAATCATCAACCAAAACAGGATATCGTGCCATGACATTTACTATCAAAGAGATTGTTTGGTTATGTTGGTTACTTGTTGATATAGGAGTTTCCTTTTCTCATCCCACTCCTATGTATTATAACAATCATAATTCTATTTAGATTGCTCACAACTCGATTTTTCATGAGCAAACTAAGCACATTGAGAACGATTGTTATCTTACTCGTCATCATCTCAAGCATGGCACCATTACTTTGCCTTTTGTTTCTTCATCCTTGCAGATTATAGATTTCTTTACCAAGACGCATTTCATTTCCCATTTTCGTTTTTTAGTTGGCAAACTCTCGATGCTTGTAGTTGTCGCATCGTGAGTTTAAGAGGAGATGTTAAATAATATTTATATAGTCTTATTTATTAAGAGTAGAATAGTATTTTTAATTTAATATATATATATATATATATAATTTCTTTGTATTTAGGTTAACTCTAAGCACTTATAAGAAACTGATTATTGAGAATTCTAGTCTTTTTTTTTCTGTTTGATCTGAATTATTTTAACAATAATATTTATTTAACATATACATGGTGCATAGAACAAACTACAAGCTCTTTTTCTTAAAGATTACCCTAATACATATTATATACATTGCTTTGCCCAATCATCTAACTCTATCAATAAATGGGAAGAGATGCAAGGCTATTTTTAAGAGCCTTTTTATAAAATAGAACTAGAAATAACACTAACTAGCTTGGCTAGGATAGTCTAAAATCTAGTGGAGTGCATAAAAGCTATGGCCTTTATTTTAATACTTCGTAAACAAAGTGTTCTATAGTCACAACAAAGCAAGAATGTATTAAATCAATTTTGAAAGTGACACATTGGAACTTTAAAAAAAAAAAATAAGTATTTAGATATTTATATTATTTTAGATGATGTTACTCGAGATGAAAATATTTTTGGAAAATAAACAAACACAAAAAACTATTAAGAGGAATATACCTAGTGAACTATTTAAACGAAGTGTGATCGCGTATTCAATTACTGATCTTGGTTCTGAACAGAACTTTGAAAAAGTAAAACAACAACAACTTATATTGTTCATAGAACTCAGAAAGAAAAAATCGTTCAAAATTATTGCATTAAGAAAGCTAAACAAGGCTAGTAAAAGCTAGCCTTCTAGGAAAGAAGCAAAAATGATTAAGTGAGTAGAGAGAATATAGAAGGAGAAAGGAAACTCCCAAGAAACCACACAATTCTAAGAAATGTTATAAGTGACAAGATTTAAGGATACTTGCTGTTACGTTGAATTAAAAAATCAGATCTATAAGGTATTGTAAAATAGATTGAAAAAAAACAGGTGGCTTCCAACAGAACACGCTTACAAGATGCACTGGATAGCTAGATCTCCACTCTATAAATAGGCCTGGTTCGTTCTACTTCAAACCACTCTTCCCTAGCTACGCACTTCTTCTATCTATATTTATTGTTTCTGTTTCCTTCTTTCATTTCATTTGTCAATGGAAAGTGGGCTTAAGGCATTGTGGGTGCTGTCTGCGGTGTTGCTGGTGTCAAACTGGCAACACTGGACTTATGGAAAGGCCTTACCTCAAGTTCCTTGCTACTTTGTCTTTGGAGATTCTCTCTTTGATAACGGAAACAATAACTACCTTGACAAATCAGCTAAAGTTAATTACCTTCCTTATGGGATAGACTTTGACACTGGGGCTTCAGGAAGGTGCAGCAATGGTCTCAACATAGCTGACACCATTGGTCTGCAGTTTTCTCTCCTCTCTTATAATACAAAATATAGTGTTTTAGTTTTCTTTAACATATAAAATAAATATGTTCTCACTAGATAGTTGTGATCGTTTTATTAAATTACAATTAGAAATCTTGCCACTCTTTCCTCTTTCCAGTAAACCGAATGCCACAATTGCAGATATGGGAATTTAGGAGCAAGGGGAATGGAAGTGGGAGTTAGCTTGGAGGAGACAATTGTTCCTCTTTGAAACTGAGCAGGTCGTCTATCTTCTCTCATCTCTAGAAAGCTTTCGGCTAAAGGCAACAACTTCAGATAAAAAAGTTTGGTCTTCTTCAACAAATGGAGGTTATACAGTTAAAACTTGTTCTTTACTTATTGACAAAATTGTGAATCCAGGGCTTAGAACTTTTAAGGCTTTGATATGGCAAAAAGGGGTCCCTCCTAAGGTTCAATCTTTTCTTTGGCTAGCTGTTCAGAATCGACTATGCACTAAGGATTTCTTACTTTGCCGTAATATAATCCCAGTTGATCAAGCTTTTTGTATCTTTTGTGAAAATGAGATTGAGACTTCAAATCATCTTCTCCTCCATTGTAGACCAGTGTGGAAATTATGCATGAAATTCTTGGATTGGTGGGGTATTAGTGGTTGCCTTCCCTACTGTGTGGATGATCTTTTACATCAATGGCCAAACCTAGTGTTTGGAAAATTCCAGCGTAAGGCTTGGTCTATGCTTTCTTGTTGTGTTAGCTGGAGTATATGGCTTATGAGGAACAAGGTAATCTTCAATGATGGAACTGCGACCTTCAAAGATAGTTTCTCCTTAATTCTTTATCGCCTCTCAAATTGGCTCAAGTCTGCAGATAAGTTCTTCATGGCTACTGGCACTACTTTAATTATGGGACCTGAAGGTATTATAGATTGGTCTAACACCAAATCAAGGCTTTAAGCATGTCGTATCAGCTTCTTCAATCCTGATGTGATTCTCTTTTCTTTTCTTTTTTATGTTTTTCTTTCATGTATCTTGTTTTTTACTACCTTCTGGTTAGCCCTTTCAATATATCGACTTATTCTAAAAAAAAAAAAAAACAATTAGAAATCTTGCTAAGTCTAGTACTAATGTTTTTGTTGCTGAAATTTACATAATTTATTAGAAAAAGGATGGTTAGGTTTGTTCTTTTGTTTCTTGTATACCTAGAAACATAAATTTACAACGGTCTTAGCATAACCGAGTTTAGTAATTTTAATTATTATTCTTTTGTTTCAGCTGAACAATTAGGTTTCGACAGTTACATTTCGGACTTTGGTATCGGAAGTTGCACCAATTTCCTAGATGGTGTAAATTATGGATCGAATGGAGCTGGCATCCTTGATTTAACTGGCTATCTTACGGTGATTGCTGATCATATGCCTCTCATAACTAAAACCTTATACCATTCAGTACTATGAATCCTTACTATAAGATATTTAAAAAATAACTTTGTATTGTGACTCTAATTGATTTAGAGCTTGTTTGGTGTTGTGGTAGTGGTTGCTTTTTAAAGTATTTTTTACTTAAAAATTCATCAAAATATTTTTAAAAAAATTTACCACATCTTACCAAATTAACATGTGGGAATTATTTTTCCATGAGAACTATTTTTTTTTTTTTGATAATTCATCTAAATTTAAAGAAAATAATTACTGGTCCATAAAAAAAGAAAAAAAAAACAAGAAAAGAAAAATATTTTTTTAGGTATAAAACCTCCTTTACGATCATTCACATTCATGTTCTCTGTTTTTTTTTATATAACTAAAATAGTTAGAAAATCATTTTAGAAATTAAGCTCTCTAAAAAAATATTTTCTCTGAAGTAAGAGTCCTTAATGTATTTTGTTTTAAATAAATTACTTTTAATCATTGTTAAAATTCATTTTGTAATTAATTATTTTATTATAATAAAATTTATAAAAGGTATACATTTAAAGGAATATTGAAAATTAACTATTTTATTTAGTAAAAAACTTTTAAAAATTAATTCATCACTAGTTGAATGTGGATCAAATATGCATTAAATTAAAGAACTTAATGCATGCTCAAATACTTTTTTTTTTCTTTGTTGTTGTCATAGGTTTTTTTTCTTAATTTCTTCTTCATTTCATCATTTCTATCTAAAAATGGTGTTCGCAAAATACATATCCACGAACCATCAAACTATAATCATTTTAATTAGGAGTGATCATTTTCTGTTTGGTTTAGTTTTTATAAAAAAAAAATAACCAAACCGAAAAATGTTTTTTTAAAAAAACAAAACCGAACCGAAACCAATTCAAACCGAGCTGTTTGGCTCTATTTTTTTTGTTTCGCTCGGTTTTGGCTTGGTTTTTTCTAGGTTTTTTTTGTTTGGATTAGGTTTAGTTCGGTTTTTTCGGTTTCAGACTTATAAAACCGAACCAATTGGTTTTTTCAAAATTTTAATTGGTTTTTTTTCACGATTCGGTTTTCTTGGTTTAATCAATTTTTCGGTTTTTTTGCTCCCCTTAATTTTAACCCATACCTTTGAGACAGGGCTTAATGAAAATTGTACTTAGGGCACAAAAACTTCAATGCTTGAAGTCTTTATTGCACAACAGATTATATATAGGGCAAACATTTATGAACCCTTCACAAACTCTGTATTAATGATCGTATGCTTTGGCAACGCTAACTATTCATATGATTCTTTTGTGTATGTGAAGGGAGAACTATTTACGATGAATGCTCAGTTATTTAATCACAATATCATGGTTTCACGAATTTCCAAAATCTTGGGAAGCGAGGAAGTTGCTAGGAAGTACTTGAGCCAATGCATCTATGTGTCTGATATGGGCCATAACGACTACCTCAACAATTATTTCTTGGACGACTACAATAGCAGCCAGTTATATACTCCTGAAGAATTTGCTCAACTTCTCATTGAAAATTATGAAACTCAGCTGGAGGTTAGTCCTACTATGTCTCTTGTAAAACAACAATTAATGTTTGACGCGATTGGAAAATAACAAAGACCCCCACTTCATTCCGTGTTCGGACTTATTCGGGTAGGATGTATGCCGTCCAACATACAAAAAAATCCCAGTGAACTAGATGCATCTTCATGTGCATACAAGCTCAAAGATCATGTTCAAATTTTCAACGACAAGCTTCAAGAACTGCTCAGAAAACTTAACTCTTACGACATTGATTCTGATAATCAGACAAATACAGGTACGAATCCCCTCCCTCCCTTGCTCTCTTTATCTCACGGTTGAAGACGACTTTTTTTGTGAGACCAAAATTATTTTTTCTTGCTTGCAGGTTTTACACAAACCCGTAAGAGCTGTTGCGACGTAGAACCTGGTGCAGTCCCATGTAAATCTCTCTCCTTCCCATGTAGCAACAGGAGTGACTATGTGTACTGGGATCGAGCCCATTTTACTGAAGCTAAAGCTTGGGCCTTTGGAAAAAGAGCATATAAACGTCAGTCACCAAAGGACGCCTATTCATATGATATCAGCGAACTAGTTAAGCTGAGGCTTGATGATTCTGATGCTTACGATATCAACCATGCCCAGCTCTGATGGAGAAGACGATTGTCTAATAAGCAGTCAGAGAATAAGATATTGTGACTGTAAGAACAATAGAAAGACATATATACTGTCTTTTCATAGCCTTGCACAATATAATTCCAGTAAAATTTGCATTTACGCATTCCGAAAGTTGTTATGATTTTAATTAATGAATTCATAATGATGCCTGCTAGAAGGGAATTCGCCTCAAGAAGACAATAACAATTACTTAATTCCTTAATCATGTGGATATCATACATAAAATCCATTCATAGAGAGATTTATTCTTAACGCATGGAAGTCTATTCGGAGATACACTTGCCATCGAAATTGTTGCTACCCAATTTTTGACCCATGTTTTTGATATATTTTCAAAAAAATCCAAAAATAGAGAAAAACAAAGAAAATCCAAAAAAATATGTTTTTAATATATTTTCGTCATTTTAGCATTTTCAACGTCGTTTAAAATTTTTTTAAAATTTTTAAGGGTCTTTCGAATGCGTTCGACTTTTCACGCGTCATTTTCAAAATAATTGATTTTTCGTATTTGAGTCGACGTTGATATTGCTCGTTTTCAAAAAAATACAAAAAAAAAAAAAAAATCAAATTTTACAAAAAAAAAGAAAATTAAAGGACCAATTTTGAGGCCGAAACAATATTTTTGCCTAAGGGAATTTTGAATTTTGAAAGGAGGGGCAACCTAAGAATTTTTTTTCTTCACCCGAAACTAGCCGTTGCCCCTGGCCCAAGACCATTATTTAATCCCTCTCTTTCGGCTAAAAATGATGAACTCAGCCCCCACCCAGGACTTCTTTTCCTTGTTGGCTCTCCTCACGAGAAAAGCCCCTATTTCTTCTCATTCTCAGTTTTGCAAGGGAGGGAGATTGGAGCCATTTTTCGGGTCCCGACAGTAGGGGGCTCTTTGATTTTCTTTCCCCCCTCAGCAGCCGGTTTTCACTACTCCCCTTCTTCACCATTTTTTTTTCCATCTTCTTCCCCTTCAACCAGCAAATCCAAGCCCTGACCCGAAGCCACAAAAAAATAAAAATCCTCTCCCTTCTCCTCCAAAACCGAACAGCCCCCTCCCCGTTTTCATTTGTTTTTTTTTCCAGCACCACCCACAACGCCGATCGACCTCTCCCTTTACCCAAGACTAGCAGCTCCATTTTCTTTTCCAGCAACACGCCGAACACTCCCCTCTTTCGGCCATTCCTTCTTCCCAGCTCTCATCGCCGGACACGGCGACGCCTCCTCCAACAAGCAACACGCCGGACAGAAGCCATAGCAGTTCCCCCGCGCTGTACCATCTCGCCGTTTGCATCGCCATCTTCCCCGACCTCTCCTCTCCGTCCAGCCTCCGACAGCAGCAGCGACCACAACAGCAAACCCCAGCAACGCCGTCCACAGATCGGCAGCCACCACCACAGACCAGCCACAACAACGCCGTTCGAAGATCCAGCAACCAGCAGAGGAGCGAAAACAGAGACGAGATCCACCTGAAGAAGGAAAAGAACCGATCTGCTTCTGCAGATCAAAGAGAAGCAGATCTGTAACGGAAAGAAAAATAAAAACCGATTGCTGTTTGTGAGTTCTTTTTGTTGTTGCAGGTGGCGGTGATCTTCACCGCCGGCGTTGGGAGGCTGAGAAGAGGGAGTCGATCCAGCCCCCTTGCTGTTGGGTTTTCTTGAGGCGGCGCGTGGACCCACGCGCCGCCAGTGGCAGTGGTGTGTGGATCCACGCGCTGGAACTGTTCACGCAGCCCCCAGGAGTCCTTCCCTGCAATTTCTGGAGTTTTTAGGGACCATTTTGTAAATTTTAAAGTTTTAATGTAATTTTTGTTTATTTATTTTAAATTTGTAATATGTGAATGTAAAAGAAAAAAGAAGAAAATAAATAATAAAAAGAGATGTGTGCTTGTTTGTATTTTTATTTATGTTATTAAATTGTAAAAATAAAAGGACAAAAAGAATTAATTGTTAATTTAAATATGGTTAAATATCTCAAGGACAAATAAAATCAAGTTGTATTTTCCACGAAGATGTAAGAATAAGTTTTTACATATATTCGGGGATTCAATAACTGATTTATTCAAGCCTTAGAATTTAATTTATATTTTAAATTTTCTTAAATATGGTTAAATATCCCAAGGACAAATAAAATCAAGTTGTATTTTCCACGAAAATGTAAGAACAAGTTTCTACATATATTTGGGGATTTAATAACTGATTTATTCAAGCCTTAGAATTTAATTAATATTTTAAATTTTCAAATCACATCAGAACACAAAGCAGCTTACCTCAGGTAGGGTGTGTTAGGGGTGCTAATACCTTCCCTAACCACAACCAGCCCCTTACCCGCAATCTCTGACAAGACCAGTACATCAGGTTTCCTAGTAGCCCTCAATGAATTACTAGGTGGCGACTCCAACGAACCAAATTCAAAGCAAACGCAAAAACGATAAAAATCGCCAGCCGATGCCGTGCGCGCTGGAGGATTTTTTTTGGGGTGCGACAGAAATCAAAAGAAGGATACATATGTACCTACATAAACCAAAAGAACTCTACTTTTATATTTGTATCTGTGAAGTCCCATATGTGAACATATCTTTCTTTGACTCACTTTGGCTTTTCCCCTTTTTTCCTTTGTATTGAACGCCTTATATTATTTTTTCGAATTCTGATTTTCGTACTGTGTTCGCAGTGTAGCAAGACGTGGTAGCTCAGATATAAGGATACTATACAGGTTAGGAGAAACTTAAAAAGTGTTGGCCATCATGCTGTGCAAATGACAGTTGGTTCAGCAGTAGCAATGTTATCGATGAATTCTTTAAGTTTTTTTTTGTTTTTTACATAACTCTTTTTTTTTTAGTCTTCCGATTAATGTAAAAGAAAAAATGCCATGCTAGCCAGACCTTCTGAGCCAAGAAATACTTTTTTTTTAATTTAAAAAAATTGCTTTAAATTATTATTTACAATGATATTTAAAAAATTCTGATTATGCCATATTTTTTAAAATAAAATGATAGCTTTTTATAGTTATATTAATTTGTAATAACTTGGTTAATAATTATATATGAGTGTAATATGCACAATAAATTGTATATGAATATTCAATGAAGACATGAGTTTTTTATATTTATTTTTGTTTGAAACTTGCTCTTTAGATTAGAATAAGTTATTATTTTAAAAAATATGCTCCTAAAACGACATGTTTTGTAAGAAAAAAAAAAGGAAATGAAAGTTTTTCCCCAATAAATAAAATTTTCCCTTAAAGTATTGAGATTGTTATGAATATTTATTTTAATTACTTTGACTTTTTATTAAAAAATAATGTCGTTAATAAAAAGATCTTTTTCATAAAAAATGATTATAAATAAGGAATGGGGACTTCAATTTAAAAAGTATATTTTCTTCTTCAAAATCTAAATCCCTTAAAAAACATACTTTTTAACTACGTATAATTAAATAAAAATTAGTTTTGGAATTTATATTGTTAAATAACTACTTTCAATCATGATCAGAGTAATGTATTCAAATCAAGCTGAATTGGTTGCAAATAGAAAAGCTCTTGGTGTTTTAATTTGGTTCTTGACTCTAGAAATTCAAAATTAGGTGGTCAAACCACACGTTAATGAATAATTACATTGGTTTATGAAGTGTTAGATATTGTTTAATGATCTCATAAATCTAAACTTCTACTCGAGAAAAGTTGAGGCTTGTGAAATAAAAGGGGAGTGGACGTCTATGCGAATTAAAAATGCATGTCTTTCAAATATTAATTAGAGTGATATCCTTTCATGTTTTTCAGTCATGCTATGCTATGTTTATTAAACTTAAACTATTAAGACTAAATTCAATAAATATACTTTATTATATAATAAAAATGACAAGAACTTAATTAATTTTTTTCTTTTATTTAAGCTAAATTATTCATGATAAAATTTTAATTAAATTGATACAATGGTTGAAAAATATGATATTAATTATATTATCTTTATGAACAATGATGTTTAAAAATGAGTTATTTTATATATAAAAAAATTGATGTTATATTAATTCATTATTTTTTATTGAATTTGGATGATAATTGCCTAATTGTTTTCATTTTCTGGAATGTTTTTCATACCAATGATGTTGGGCCTGTTTATTTTTTTGTTTCAAAACTGTTTTTGAAAAAATTTAAAACTATTTTTATTTTTTTATTAAGTTTAAATTAATATATTTTTAGTGTTTTCAAATTATTTTAATGCGCTGATATTAAAAATAATTTTTAAAAAATAAATAAATTATTTTTAATATATATTTTAACATAAAAAATTATTTAAAAAAAAACTATAATCACACTGCTTAACAAGTTTGAATTCGAGTACACAAGGTGCTTTCCTTCGAACGGCTCTTACACCTCAACCACATGCCTGCAAGTCCGCAGTAACTATGGTAGCTGAAGAATTAAAAGCGAATTGCTTCATTATGCCCAAGTATCCAAAATAATTCAATCATATACTATTTTCTTACTGCCAACAGTCCTTTCGGTTCACCCTTATAGTATATTCAATTATCAAATTAAATTGATCGTCCTTGAAATAATACGATCAGTCCTTTCGAATATGATAAGTATTTACAATATTCACATAATTATTTACAATTAACAGCACTAGTCATTTTAAAAAATATATATATAATAATTTTATTAATATTTGATACAAAGTAAATTATTATTTGTCATAACTCATTTATGGATCCCCACACACAAAAAAATAAATAAATAAATAGACAGTGAGGAGTTGATGTCAAAACGTTCAAGAAAATAGTTAGAAATTGGTTCAGGATGTTCACAAATACAAAGATTTAAATTTAACAGCATATATTGGACTGGTGGAATCCTTGAATAACAAAGAAAATTTAATTTGAGAAAGAAAAGTCCAAAATAAGATGTTCATGGACTCAATTATATTTTATTGAAGGTTTAATTGAATTTATGGAGGGTTTGATTGAAAAAAGAATTGAATTTGAAGTCAATTTGGACTTTAATTGGAAGAAATTAAAGTTTTGGCTTCAAATTATAAATTTTGAGAGTTAACTTGGTCAAATCAGGGGTTTAATTGCATAAATATTGAAGTTTAATGGTCAATTAAGGACTTAATTGAACAAATCCGAAACCAAGGACCAAACTGGAAAAGACGTGTAAATAGAGTGGCTGTAATTAAACCGAATCAGGGGCCAAATTGAAGAAATTAAAAGTTTATTGATCAATTGAGGGTCAAATTGCATAAATTCAAGACCAAAGACCAAAGTGAAAAGGACGGCCAACTTCAGGGCCATTGTTTGATTTTTGGTAGGGATGCAATTGCATTGATTTTTAAATCAAACTTGCAATTTAGGACTTGATTGAACAAATTACAAATTAAAGACTGATTTGGACTTTGACATAAGTTTGGCGTCATTTTCATTTAAATGAAATGGCGCGTTTTGGCTAAAAATATTGATGATAAAATTTTAATCAAATTGATATCATGGTTCAAAAATATGATATTAATTATATATTATCTTTATGAACAATGATGTTTAAAAATGTGTTATTTTATATATAAAAAAATTAAAGTTATATTAATTCATTATTTTTTATATTTAATTTTGTTGATAATTGCCAAATTTTTTTCATTTACTGGAACGTTTTTCATATCAATCACGAGACTGTTTGTTTCTGCGTTTCAATAGCGCTTTTAAAAAAATTTGAAATTATTTTATATTTTTTAGTAACTTAAAATTAATATGTTTTTAGTGTTTTCAAATCATTTTGATATACTAATATTAAAAATAATTTTAAAAATATAAAAAATATATTTTAATATAAAAACTTATTTAAAAACAACTACAGCTCGAAGTTGAGCACACAAGGTGCTTCCTTCGAACGGCTCTTACACCTCAACCACATGCCTCCAAATCCGCAGTAATTATGGTAGCTGAAGAATTAAAAGCGAATTGCTTCATTATGCCCAAGAATCCAAAATAATTCAATCATATACTATTTTCTTACTGCCAACAGTCCTTTCGGTTCAGCCTTCTAGTATATTCAATTATCAAATTACATTGATCGTCCTTGAAATAATACGATCAGTCCTTTCGTATATGATAAGTATTTAAAATATTCACATAATTATTTACAATTAACAGCACTAGTCATTTTAAAATATATATATATAATAATTTTATTAATACTTTATACAAAGTAAATCATTATTTGTCATAACTCACTTATGGATCTCCATGCAAAAAAATAATAATAATAATAATAAATAAATAAACAGTTAAGAGTGGATGTCAAAACATTCAAGAAAATGGTCAGAAATTGGTTCAGGATGTTTACAAATGCAAAGATTGAAATTTGATAGCATATATTGGACTGGTGGAATCCCCAACTAACAAAGAAAAATCAATTTGAGGAATAAAAATCCAAAATCAGATGTTCATGGACTCAATTATATTTTATTGAAGGTTTAATTGAATTTATGGAGGGTTTGATTGCAAAGAAAATTGATTTTTAAGTCATTTTGGGCTTTGATTGGAAGAAATTAAAGTTTTCGCTTCAAATTATAATTTTTGAGAGTTAATTTGGTCAAATCAGGGGTTTAATTGCATAAATATTGAAGTTTAATAGCCAATTAGGGACTTAATTGAACAAATCCGAAACCAAGGACCAAACTGGAAAAGACGCGTAAATAGAGTGGCTGTAATTAAACCGAATCAAGGGCCAAATTGAAGAAATTAGAAGTTTATTGATCAATTGAGGGTCAAATTGCATAAATTCAAGACCAAAAACCGAAGTGAAAAGGGCGGCCAACTTCAGGGCCATTGTTTTATTTTTGGTAGGGATTCAATTGCATTGATTTTTAAATCAAAATTGCAATTTAGGACTTGATTGAACAAATTACAAATTGAAGACTGATTTGGACTTTGACATAAGTTTGGCGACGTTTTCATTTTAATGAAATGGCGCATTTTGGCTAAAAATATTGATGATAAAATTTTAATTAAATTGATATGGTGGTTCAAAAATATGATATTAATTATATATTATCTTTATGAACAATGATGTTTAAAAATGTGTTATTTTATATATAAAAAAATTAATGTTATATTAATTCATTATTTTTTATTTAATTTGGATGATAATTGCCTAATTTTTTTCATTTTCTGAAACGTTTTTCATACCAATGATGAGACTGTTTGTTTCTGCGTTTCAATAGTGCTTTTGATAAAATTTAAAATTTTTTTTATTTTTTTATTAACTTTAAATTAATATGTTTTTAGTGTTTTCAAATCATTGTAATATTCTGATATCAAAAATAATTTTTAAAAATTAAAACAAACATTATTAACATGTATTTTAACATAAACAATTATTTTAAAAATAACTATAACAACACTATTAAACAAGTTCAAAATTGAGCACACAAGGCACTTTTCTTCGAATGGCTCTTACACCTCAACCACATGCCTGCAAGTCCGCAGTAATTATGGTAGCTGAAGAATTAAAAGCGAATTGCTTCATTATGTCCAAGAATCCAAAATAATTCAATCATGTACTATTTTCTTACTGCCAACAGTCCTTTCGGTTCAGCCTTATAGTATATTCAATTATCAAATTACATTGATCGTCCTTGAAATAATACGATCAGTCATTTCGTATATGATAAGTATTTACAATATTCACATAATTATTTACAATTAACAGCACTAGTCCTTTCAAAAAATATATATAATAATTTTATTAATACTTTATACAAAGTAAATCATTATTTTTCATAACTCACTTATGGATCTCCACCCAAAAAAATAATAATAATAATAAATAAATAAACAGTTAAGAGTGGATGTCAAAACATTCAAGAAAATGGTCAGAAATTGGTTCAGGATGTTTACAAATGCAAAGATTGAAATTTGATAGCATATATTGGACTGGTGGAATCCCCAATTAACAAAGAAAATTCAATTTGAGGAATAAAAATCCAAAATCAGATGTTCATGGACTCCATTATATTTTATTGAAGGTTTAATTGAATTTATGGAGGGTTTGATTGCAAAAACAATTGATTTTGAAGTCAATTTGGGCTTTGATTGGAAGAAATTAAAGTTTTCGCTTCAAATTATAATTTTTGAGAGTTAATTTGGTCAAATCAGGGGTTTAATTGCATAAATATTGAAGTTTAATAGCCAATTAGGGACTTAATTGAACAAATCTGAAACCAAGGACCAAACTGGAAAAGACGCGTAAATAGAGTGGCTGTAATTAAACCGAATCAAGGGCCAAATTGAAGAAATTAGAAGTTTATTGATCAATTGAGGGTCAAATTGCATAAATTCAAGACCAAAGACCGAAGTGAAAAGGGCGGCCAACTTCAGGGCCATTGTTTTATTTTTGGTAGGGATTCAATTGCATTGATTTTTAAATCAAAATTGCAATTTAGGACTTGATTGAACAAGTTACAAATTGAAAACTGATTTGGACTTTGACATAAGTTTGGCGTCGTTTTCATTTTAATGAAATGACGCGTTTTGGCTAAAAATATTGATGATAAAATTTTAATTAAATTAATATGGTGGTTCAAAAATATGATATTAATTATATATTATCTTTATGAACAATGATGTTTAAAAATGTGTTATTTTATATATAAAAACAATTAATGTTATATTAATTCATTATTTTTTATTTAATTTGGATGATAATTGCCTAATTTTTTTCATTTTCTGGAACGTTTTTCATACCAATGATGAGACTGTTTGTTTCTGCGTTTCAATAGTGTTTTTGATAAAATTGAAATTTTATTTTATTTTTTTATTAACTTTAAATTAATATGTTTTTAGTGTTTTCAAATCATTTTAATATTCTGATATCAAAAATAATTTTTAAAAATTAAAAAAACATTATTAACATGTATTTTAACCTAAAAAATTATTTAAAAAATAATCATAGAAACACTATTAAACAAGTTCAAAATTGAGCACACAAGGCACTTTTCTTCGAATGGCTCTTACACCTCAACCACATGCCTGCAAGTCCGCAGTAATTATGGTAGCTGAAGAATTAAAAGCGAATTGCTTCATTATGTCCAAGAATCCAAAATAATTCAATCATGTACTATTTTCTTACTGCCAACAGTCCTTTCGGTTCAGCCTTATAGTATATTCAATTATCAAATTACATTGATCGTCCTTGAAATAATACGATCAGTCATTTCGTATATGATAAGTATTTACAATATTCACATAATTATTTACAATTAACAGCACTAGTCCTTTTAAAAAATATATATAATAATTTTATTAATACTTTATACAAAGTAAATCATTATTTTTCATAACTCACTTATGGATCTCCACCCAAAAAAATAATAATAATAATAAATAAATAAACAGTTAAGAGTGGATGTCAAAACATTCAAGAAAATGGTCAGAAATTGGTTCAGGATGTTTACAAATGCAAAGATTGAAATTTGATAGCATATATTGGACTGGTGGAATCCCCAATTAACAAAGAAAATTCAATTTGAGGAATAAAAATCCAAAATCAGATGTTCATGGACTCCATTATATTTTATTGAAGGTTTAATTGAATTTATGGAGGGTTTGATTGCAAAAACAATTGATTTTGAAGTCAATTTGGGCTTTGATTGGAAGAAATTAAAGTTTTCGCTTCAAATTATAATTTTTGAGAGTTAATTTGGTCAAATCAGGGGTTTAATTGCATAAATATTGAAGTTTAATAGCCAATTAGGGACTTAATTGAACAAATCTGAAACCAAGGACCAAACTGGAAAAGACGCGTAAATAGAGTGGCTGTAATTAAACCGAATCAAGGGCCAAATTGAAGAAATTAGAAGTTTATTGATCAATTGAGGGTCAAATTGCATAAATTCAAGACCAAAGACCGAAGTGAAAAGGGCGGCCAACTTCAGGGCCATTGTTTTATTTTTGGTAGGGATTCAATTGCATTGATTTTTAAATCAAAATTGCAATTTAGGACTTGATTGAACAAGTTACAAATTGAAAACTGATTTGGACTTTGACATAAGTTTGGCGTCGTTTTCATTTTAATGAAATGGCGCGTTTTGGCTAAAAATATTGATGATAAAATTTTAATTAAATTGATATGGTGGTTCAAAAATATGATATTAATTATATATTATCTTTATGAACAATGATGTTTAAAAATGTGTTATTTTATATATAAAAACAATTAATGTTATATTAATTCATTATTTTTTATTTAATTTGGATGATAATTGCCTAATTTTTTTCATTTTCTGGAACGTTTTTCATACCAATGATGAGACTGTTTGTTTCTGCGTTTCAATAGTGTTTTTGATAAAATTGAAATTTTATTTTATTTTTTTATTAACTTTAAATTAATATGTTTTTAGTGTTTTCAAATCATTTTAATATTCTGATATCAAAAATAATTTTTAAAAATTAAAAAAACATTATTAACATGTATTTTAACCTAAAAAATTATTTAAAAAATAATCATAGAAACACTATTAAACAAGTTCAAAATTGAGCACACAAGGCACTTTTCTTCGAATGGCTCTTACACCTCAACCACATGCCTGCAAGTCCGCAGTAATTATGGTAGCTGAAGAATTAAAAGCGAATTGCTTCATTATGTCCAAGAATCCAAAATAATTCAATCATGTACTATTTTCTTACTGCCAACAGTCCTTTCGGTTCAGCCTTATAGTATATTCAATTATCAAATTACATTGATCGTCCTTGAAATAATACGATCAGTCATTTCGTATATGATAAGTATTTACAATATTCACATAATTATTTACAATTAACAGCACTAGTCCTTTTAAAAAATATATATAATAATTTTATTAATACTTTATACAAAGTAAATCATTATTTTTCATAACTCACTTATGGATCTCCACCCAAAAAAATAATAATAATAATAAATAAATAAACAGTTAAGAGTGGATGTCAAAACATTCAAGAAAATGGTCAGAAATTGGTTCAGGATGTTTACAAATGCAAAGATTGAAATTTGATAGCATATATTGGACTGGTGGAATCCCCAATTAACAAAGAAAATTCAATTTGAGGAATAAAAATCCAAAATCAGATGTTCATGGACTCCATTATATTTTATTGAAGGTTTAATTGAATTTATGGAGGGTTTGATTGCAAAAACAATTGATTTTGAAGTCAATTTGGGCTTTGATTGGAAGAAATTAAAGTTTTCGCTTCAAATTATAATTTTTGAGAGTTAATTTGGTCAAATCAGGGGTTTAATTGCATAAATATTGAAGTTTAATAGCCAATTAGGGACTTAATTGAACAAATCTGAAACCAAGGACCAAACTGGAAAAGACGCGTAAATAGAGTGGCTGTAATTAAACCGAATCAAGGGCCAAATTGAAGAAATTAGAAGTTTATTGATCAATTGAGGGTCAAATTGCATAAATTCAAGACCAAAGACCGAAGTGAAAAGGGCGGCCAACTTCAGGGCCATTGTTTTATTTTTGGTAGGGATTCAATTGCATTGATTTTTAAATCAAAATTGCAATTTAGGACTTGATTGAACAAGTTACAAATTGAAAACTGATTTGGACTTTGACATAAGTTTGGCGTCGTTTTCATTTTAATGAAATGGCGCGTTTTGGCTAAAAATATTGATGATAAAATTTTAATTAAATTGATATGGTGGTTCAAAAATATGATATTAATTATATATTATCTTTATGAACAATGATGTTTAAAAATGTGTTATTTTATATATAAAAACAATTAATGTTATATTAATTCATTATTTTTTATTTAATTTGGATGATAATTGCCTAATTTTTTTCATTTTCTGGAACGTTTTTCATACCAATGATAAGACTGTTTGTTTCTGCGTTTCAATAGTGTTTTTGATAAAATTGAAATTTTATTTTATTTTTTTATTAACTTTAAATTAATATGTTTTTATTGTTTTCAAATCATTTTAATATTCTGATATCAAAAATAATTTTTAAAAATTAAAAAAAACATTATTAACATGTATTTTAACATAAAAAATTATTTAAAAAATAACCATAACAACACTATTAAACAAGTTCAAAATTGAGCACACAAGGCACTTTTCTTCGAATGGCTCTTACACCTCAACCACATGCCTGCAAGTCCGCAGTAATTATGGTAGCTGAAGAATTAAAAGCGAATTGCTTCATTATGTCCAAGAATCCAAAATAATTCAATCATGTACTATTTTCTTACTGCCAACAGTCCTTTCGGTTCAGCCTTATAGTATATTCAATTATCAAATTACATTGATCGTCCTTGAAATAATACGATCAGTCCTTTCGTATATGATAAGTATTTAAAATATTCACATAATTATTTACAATTAACAGCACTAGTCATTTTAAAAAATATATATAATAATTTTAATAATATTAAGTTTATACAAAATAAATTACTATTCTTACATCAATTCAATAAAAAATATAAAAACATAATTTATTGTTACAAGAGAATAGTTATAAGTTATAACAAAATATTTAATATTATGGATAAAATATGATCTTCCCGACAAAATCTCGTCTTTTCATGGATGATAAATAAAGTTCTCTAAATTTTTCCTATCAGATTTTTCTTTGACAAGATTTTTCTTTCAAATCACACAAAAATGAGTCTCTCATTACCATAAATTAATGCAGAAACAAATAATTTTACTGGATGTCATTCATGAAAGATTTAACAATCAACAGATAAGAGTTTATCTCTTTTGAATTATAACAAAACTCAATTTCTAAATCCTTATTTAAATGACATAATGTCCTAGATTTGGAATCAAAGAGCTAGTTCAGTATCACAAAATAATTTTCTTTTCCAAGTTTTTTTCCCAATAAAAAATAAAAAGTTTAACTACTCTATAGAGACCTCAACTACTTCAGAAAAGCCACCCATCTTCTACATCATACCCCTCGGTAAAATTACTGTCATATGAAAACTCATAGTAGTTATTAAAGAGGATGCAAAATGTTATGGTTGTTCTTATTATAAAAACACACACTTGTCTCTGTACATACTCTGTATCTTTAAACAACCCAAGAGCATAAGTTTAGACAATCAAATAAATGTATATAACAGAACAAAAACTGATTATAAAATTATAGAATACACAAGATCTGGTATTAACGTAAATGGTGACAGCTAGACTAGAGGTGGCACTGCTGTGATTGCTGTGATTTCCTTAGTTTCCTTAATACACCCCCGCAAGAACGGGCTACCATCAGTTAGGCCGATCTTGTCTCGTAGAAATTCTATCCGTTGTCTAGAAAGCGGCTTGGTGAATAAATCAGCAAGTTGGTCATTAGTGTGGACATGGTGAACATGAAGAAGCTTTTTTTCAACCAAATCTCGCACAAAGTGAAGTCTATTTGAATGTGCTTCATTCTTGAGTGCTGGATAGGATTCAAGCTTAACTGAGTGGCTCCCAAATTATCACAAAAAAGTATAGGTGAGTGTAGTAAGCAAAACTTCATTTCATGAAGTAGGGAGAGCAGCCACATGGACTCAGCTATAGCAGTGGCTAAAGCCTTATATTCAGCTTCGATGGATGACCGAGCAATGGCACGTTGCTTTTTTGAGCTCCATGAGATAGGTGTTGGACCAAGGAAAATAATATAAGCTGAAGTTGATTTTTTATCATCCGAGCTACCAGCCCAATCAGCATCCGAGAAACATGTCAAGGCTGGGTTTGAAGTGTTCCTGATATTTATGCCATGAAAGATAGTGTTCTTTAGATAACATAATAGTCGTTTAGTGGTGATCTAGTGAATCTGTGTTGGACGATGCATAAATTGTGAGAGTTTATTGACTGCAAAACTGATATCAAGACGAGTTAAGCTGAGGTATTGCAATGCACCAATCACTTATCGATATTATGTGGGATCAATTGTTGAGGAACCATCTACTAGCTTTAAAGGAACCGAGACAGAAAGGGGAGTTGTGACATCCTTAGCTCCATCCATATTGGTTTTAGTAAGCAAGTCTCGAACATACTTATGTTGATTTAGAAACAAGCCATCTGCAGTAGGGATGACTTCAATACCAAGGAAAAAATGTAAGGGCCCCAAGTCCTTGATGGAGAATTTCTGTCCAAGCTGTGCAATAATGCTTGCAACAAATGGTGTGTTGTTTCCAGTGAGGATCAAATCATCAACATAAACGAGACAATATGTAAGTATTAAACCATTAGAAAACACAAATAGAAAAGAGTCAGATTTAGCATTGATGAAACCAAATTCTGAGAGTGCCACTTTGAGAGTAGAATACCAAGCACGAGGTGCTTGTTTTAGCCCGTATATTGCGTTTGTAAGACAACAAACATGATGTGGATTTTCTAGACTCTTGAAACCAGGTGGTTGCTGTATATAGACTTTTTCAGTTAAATGCCCATGAAGAAAGGCATTATTTACGTCTAATTGCATGAGAGACCAACCTTGTATAATGGCAATGGTTAAAACAGTACGAATGGTCACTGGTTTTACAACTAGACTGAATGTCTCTTTGTAATCCAGTCCTAGTCTCTGATTGAACCTTTTGGCTACTAGTCTGGCCTTAAATCGATCAATTGAACCACTTGCATGCCTTTTAATCCGGAACACCTATTTACAGCCAACAATATTACAATTAGAGGGAGGGGGAACGAGGTGCCATGTATTAACATAGTTAATTCAGAGGATATGGCAGTGCGCTAGTTGGAATCAGTGAGTGCTTTAGAGACACTCGTAGGTTCCAAGGAGGGTTGAAGAGGGTGTTTAGTGACTACAAAGGATTTTTTTTGGTTTGTAAATATCATTCATGGAACGAGTGGTTATTCTGTTGGTGTGCACGTCACTGTGCTCAGAAATAGCAGGGGCAGACACTTCTAATGGAGGAATTTGGCTGGAAAGTAAAGTGAGAGAGTAGGGAGTACTTATATGAGGAGGAAGAGATGTGGGAGGTGATCGATTTGTAGACAATGGTGAGGTAGCAGCACCCAATTCTAGAGATTCTGTTGGATGAGGAGAAGGCAGGGGAACTTGCGACAAGGAGATTTGAATAGAAAAGTCTTTAATTGTTGATGAAGGTGAGATGAGCATGGAGTTGGTGGAGGATGATGTCTGAAAATGGAAAGTCCCTTCGTGGAAGATGACATGTCGGGAGTGAAATAACTTTTGGGTTTTGGGCTCAAGACAAAGATAAGAATTTTAAGACAGTGAGTAACCCATAAATATGCATGGTATGGCCTTGGGTTCCAACTTGTGTTGATTATAAGGATAACATAGACAGCCGAATTATTTGAGTTTGAGATAGTTTGGAAGTTGTTTGAACAATTTTTCAAATGGAGATTTATTATTTAAGGTGGAGGTAGGCATTCGATTTATAAGGTAGGCCGCAGCTTAAAAAGCGTATGGCCAGTATGAGAGGGGCATGTGAGCATCTATGAGTAAGGTGAGACCAGTCTCAACAATGTGTCGATGGCGTCTTTCAAACATACCATTTGCCATGGGGTATGGGGAGCAGTTGTATAATGACTAATTTCATGAACTGAAAGATAGGATTTAAGAATGATATATTCTCCACCATTTTCAGAATAAAGACTCTTGATTTTGGTGTTAAATTTATTTTCCACAAGATTTCTGAATTGCGGAAAAATTATTTGAACTATTGATTTATGAGTCATAGGATAGAGCCAAGTGTATTTGGTATAGTGGTAAACAAAAATAAGATAATATTTAGAACCATCAATACCAACTGCATGTGATGGACCCCAAACATCTCTAAAAATCAAATCCAATGGAGCAATGCTAGTGAGACCATGATTATTAAAAGTCTGACGAAGTGCTTTATTTTGAGAACATGAAGAACAAAGAGATAAGGATTCATTCTTATTTGTGGGTAAAGAAAAAGTGTGAATTAAATGATGAACCAATTTGGTCGATGGATGACCAAGTCTTTTGTGCCATCCATTAGTGGTGGTATGTTCGTGGACATAGGCAACAACATTTTTTGGAGGTAGTTATTCTAGAAATGGGTACACACCATCTTCACAATCGCCTTTGAGTAGTGTCACCCCCGTAATCCGATCCTTCACTAGAAAATAAGTAGGATGAAATTTAAGATAAACAGTATTATGTTTGGTGAAATGATGAACATAAATAAGATTTTTTAAAATTGTAGGAACACAAAGAGTATTACGTAATTGAAAGACATGTTTGGATGATGCAAGAGATAATGAACCAATATGAGATACAAGCAAACCTCATCTATCACCAATAACCACCTCATCAGTACCATCATATTTAGAATTAATCATCAATGGTCATATTATGAGATGCTGCTGAGTCAACCAGCCACTTTTGTTTCTTCTTTTGAGAAGATACTGCACAGTTTGTAGTTAATTCAGCAGAAAGTATTTTTGGGCATTTTTTTGCTGTACGACCCACTTAATCACACCACTAGCACTTAGGCTTAAATTTCCTATAACCTGAAGGTGAGGGCCAATTTTTGTTGTGCCCATTTAAACTACAGGTCTTCTAAAAGAAAAGCTTATTGCTTGGTTTATACTGCCCAATTCCTTTCGATGAGAGTAATTTGTAGTGGGAATAAAGGTTGTTGGCGATTGATTCTACAACCATTGAAGATAATTTTCATGACCTACAAAAAGATCATAAAGATCTTCAAATTTTAGAAAAGTCTCACTAGTGCGAATGGGTGCTGCAATTTCTCTGAATTCAGGTCCCAATCCATTAACAATGTAAAGGTTAAATCATCATCTGAAACCAGATGATGGATGATTGCAAGTTTGTCAACAAGCATTTTAATTGCTTGAAGGAACTTAGTAACTGTGTGATTTCCATGAGTGCTCAAGGTTAAATCTTCCTTGAGCTGCATCGTTCGTGTTCTTGATTTTCCAGTATAGAGACGGGTAAGTGTTGCCAAGCTTCATGAGATGTTTTGTATAAAGTAAGGAGTGGGGTGATAGTAGTAAAGGTGGAGGCAAGAATGGCATGGAGGATGAGTTTGTCTTGGTGAAGCTAGTGGGAGCTCATAGCTGTGGAGGCAGCAAAGTTGGTTGTATCAACAGCTGGAAATACTTTTGCACTAGTGACAGAGTCAATGAGATCTAACCAATGAGTAATGCCTCAAATTGAGCTCTCCACTGAGGAAAGGTGGAAGGGGTGAGTTTTTCATTGATGGTGGTGGCGGTATTGAGGGTGATGATTGGTGAATCAATGGTAGATGTAGAGATGGTAGCCATGTTGCAGAAGTAAAAAAAAAAAAATACTCGTTAGAGATTACAACTCTGATACCATAAAGAGGATGCAAAATGTTATGGTTGTTCTTATTATAAAAACACTCACTTGTCTCTATACATACTCTGTATCTTTATACAACCCAAGAGCATAAGTTTAGGAAATCAAAGATATGTAACGGGAAAAAAAAAAAGATCCTAAAATTATGGAATACACAAGATCTGGCATTGGCATAAATGGTTGTCGCACGTGTGCGACGGTGCGGCGATCGTCCGTTGCACCAACCCTTCATGAGGGTGTGGTATGTCTATTTGGCGTGAAAAATATGGTGAGACAAGGAGTTCTTTGTCTCTAAGCTAAAAATGGACCGGGAGTCGCCACCTAGTATTCTGGTTACTAGGAACCCTTACTGGTCTTTAGAGATCAGGTACGGAGACTGGTTGCGTAAAGGGAAGGTGTTAGCACCCCAACTATGCCCTACCTAAGGTAGGCTGCATTGTTTCGTCTAATAAAATCTAAGTCATGTTATGGTTTCCTATTGTCCAGAATATGCATTACATGTAATGTCGTACCCCGGGTTCTATTGTCCAAACAAAAATGAAATAAATATCCGGAATACGCATTACGTGTAATGTCATATCCCGGATGCTCAGAGATAAACAAAATAAAATTTTTTTGTTTTTTTTGAAATTTTGGCCAATGTTCTCTTGACTTTAATAAACTGGTTATTAAAGCCAAAATGCATGCTAAAACATTTTTTTTTTTTGTGTATATAAAAAAAAAATACAATATGAATTTTTAGTTTTGAGACACTTGGGCCGTATGCACAAAAAAAAAACATTTTTTTTATTTGTTTTTTTTTTTTTATTCTTGAAAGTCGAAAACCGGGTATTTCAACACCGAATTTGTATTTTGTGATGTAAAATACTGCCCGATATTAATCAAAATGACATAAAAACTACATGGAAAAATCATAAATGAAACAAATATTTTTTTGATATTTTAATACCGGATTTATATTTTTTCCCAACATAAAAAAAAATGCTGCTTGATATTGATAAAAAAATACACGGGAAACTTGTAAAATTACAAAAAAAACCAATTTAGTTAACAAAAATAAATAAATAAATAAAAACTGGGCCGGATCTAGCCTATCCATCCTAGGATGGGCCTGACCCGGCCCATATACTGTGGGCTGGACTCAGCCCAGCCGCGTGGGCTGGGCTGATGTTCCAGCCCACCAACCAAAAGGCTGGTTACTGTGTTAGCCACACAGTAACCAGCAAATAATAAGGTAGTTACTGTGCCCAGCACAGTAACTACCGAATTATTTTCATTCTTTGCTGCAGAACGTGATTCACGTTCTGCATGCAAAGAATGACAAAAAACCACTGAATGTATAAACGAAAGGCAACAGGGGGGAAGACGAGTACCTGGAATGGTGGCGACGCTGGCGGCAGCGGAGGCGGCGGAGGCGGCAGAGGCAGTGGCTGTCCTCTTTCTTTCTCTCCTCTGTTTCTGTTCACCGTCACCTTGGGTCAGTTTTTTTTCGTTGTTCCTTCTCTCTGTTCTGCTACTCTTCTTCCTCTGTCTTCTTCTTCAGTTTCCTTCCTCTCTTCTACAACCCCTCTCTCACGTTGTTCCCAGCTTTCTTCTCCCTTTCGGTCCCTCTCCAAAAACTTGGTTCTCTCTCTCTCCCTCACGGTTTTCTTTCAATAATCTGTCAGCCCTCCCCTCTGTTTTTTTCTCTTTTTTTCCTCCCCTCACTCCTGCTGTTCTTCCTCCATTTATAGCCCGTGAGCATGTGTTTTTTTCTTCTCATCGTGGGGTCATACGGCGGCTGGTCGGGCGTGGCTGTCCAGGCGTGCCTCCCTTAGTTTCGGCGGTGCGGTAGGTGGTCGGCCAATCGGTGGGCTGGAGGGACCAACGCCATAAAATATACATTCTTTTTTTTTTTTTCCTTCTTTACTGCTGTATGTTAGGCGGGGAAGAAAGGGGAACAGTGCCGTTCAAAACGGCGCCGTTTAGCCCTTTTTTTTTTTTTTTTTTTTTTTTTTTTTTTTTTTTTTTTTTTAAGTATGAAACGGCGTCGTTTTGGATAAAACGCGCCGTTTCATTTAAAAAATGGCGCCAGAACGCGCTAAATTCCAAATCAGCCCTCAATCATCTTTTTCTTTTCAATTGCGTCCCTACCAATTTCGGTCCCTACCCCCATAGTTGGCCGCGTTTTTCACTTTGGTCCTTGGCCTCAGATTTATGCAATTTAGCCCTTAATTGATCAATAAACTTCTAATTTCTTCAATTAGGCCCCTGAATCAATTCAATACAGCTCCCTCTATATTCACGCCTTTTCCAAATTGGTCCCTGGTTTCGGATTTTCGCAATTTAGCCCTTAATTGGCCATTAAACTTCCAAATTCATGCAATTAAGCCCCTGATTTGGCCTAATAAATTCCTAAAAAATATATTTTGGCCCCAGAACTTAAATTTCTTCTAATTAAAGCCCAAATTGATTTAAAAATCAATTTTTCTCACAATCAAAACCCCTAAAAAACCATTAAAAATCCAATCATGTCCATAAACCTCCAAATTTAGGCTTTTTCCTCAAAAATTCAAATTTTCCTTCTAAATAGGGCTCCCATCCTTCAAGAATATACTGCCAAAAATCCAATCTTTGTATTTTTAACCTCCTGGACCAATTTTCTGACCATTTTCTGAGCGCTTCCCCCCCTTGTTATTTTTCTAACCTCCTTTGGCTATTTATTTATTATTATATTTTTTTTTATTATTTTTTTTTTGCGAGGACCCAAAAAATGGGTTACAACAATGGTGACACACTGCTGTGATTGTTATGATTTCTTTAGTTTACTTAATAGTTATTGCCATCACACATGAAATCAATGGCAATACTAGTAAGTTATTTGTCTTTAGATCTACATCACTTGAAAAAAATAAAAATAATATCACTTTTATAATTAGGTTTTAAACATGTTATTGACATCTAAACTAATTCGTTTCCAAAAAATTACTTTCATGTTTCTATAAATTTCTTGTGTCAATTATTTAAGATAAAAAACCAAAAGAAGTTAAGCATTTAATTTCAAATTTTATTTATTTAGTATTATTGGCATACTATTTTAAAAAATGATATGATTTTAGAGGTGCATTTAATAGAAAATTGAAACATTTATGAGACTAATTTAAATTAAGATAATTTTTTTTATTTTTATAGAATTAATAACCTACTTCTTAAAAAAAAAAGGTTAAAAATATGCATTAAATAGTGATAGCAACAATTGAAAAATATGTGGGGTACAATCAGTGACGGAGACAGGGGAGTTGACATGAGCCCCGATCCTTGTAAGGAAATGTTTTTTTTTAGCCCCTTCCTTAACAATGTTTATAGTTTTAGTAGTAAAACAACTAAAATATTTTCCCTTCTCGAATAATTCATCTAATTTAACCCCTTTTAATTTTATTTTCCTGTTTCGCCCCTAGGTACAATAATGATTAATTATTTATTTATTTTTTATTAATTACACCTCTCTTAACAACTATCTCAAGACATGAGAACTCTAAAAAGAGAAAACCGGAGTTCGACCACCATGCTATATTTATGAAAAATTTCTTCTTATGTGGCATTCTACGCATGTATGGTGTTTTCATAAAGGCCTCGACAACGTATAAGTGAATGATAAACATCACTTATAATTACGCCTATACAACTAATGAATAAAGTTTCTCTTAAGAAATAATAATAAAAATATCAAATTCCATGCCCTTTTTCCTTTGTATTGATCGCTTTATATTTTATATTTTTAGTTTTTTCGAATTATGATTTTTGTTGTGATCTTACAAGATATTGTGAAAATTAAGGTTTGAGAAAAGCTTAACCGCAAAATGCTGCACGTGCCCTCTTATTTAGATCCAGTTTAAAAACACAATGCAAATCATATTCATTAAAATTTTTAATATTTTTTTATTTAAAATAAATTTTTTATATTTTTAAATTATTTTGATATATTAATATTAAAAATAATTTTTTTAAAATAAAAATATATATTTTAATATATTTCTAAAAAAATATATTTTAATTTATTATTATTATTACAATTTCAAACATATGGGAGTTTATACTCAGGTAAAAGACATTAACGCTGCATGTGCCTTCCTATTTAGATTGAAAAAAACAGGTGGCTTACAACAGAAGCACGCTTACAAGATGATACGATCCAGGTAAGGTTAAAGTTGGATTATGATTTAAAATGTGCAACTATTTAATTTTACAGCAATAGTCATAATTCACAATCTGATCATTGATCGGGTTGAAATTTTAGGTGGGGTCTCCTGACGTGTTTTCCTACCTTGGATTAAAATTTCAGGTCTATCGGAGTTCAGGAAGGCATTACAATAGGAGTCAACAGAGGCTGTATGAATTTTGTTATTTACTTCCTTTTGACTTGTGGATTTCTTATTTGGCTAGGATTCTTTTCCTAAAAGGATGTGGCAGCTTATTTTGAAAATATCCTAATTCTACAAGGATCTTTAATGGACTGTAATATAATTTTTCAAGTGTGGTAAAGATTCATTAATGTTTCAAAATTCTTTTCTTACAAGGATTTCTTATTCATCCTAGCTACAAAAAAAAAAAAAGAGACTTCAGAATTAATTCTACCTTCAGATCAAATTTCCTAGTTTATTGAGGACTTTTTAAGGGTGACAAATCTGATTCTAGCATATTTAAGATGATAATTTTTGGATTTTATTTGTTTTTTTATTATTATTTTCTTCTTAGTCCTTGGGTTATTATTACTTATTTGGGTCAATTGTAAGTGGGCTTCATATAAGTCCACCTAAGGGGGGTCCATTAATAAAGGCATAACTACATATGTAAGTTAGATAATTCAGATTAATAAAACTTCATGTTTGCCGCACTTTGTGTGTGTGGGTGTTAGTGAGATAATCCCCCTTTCATGGTTCTCTAAAGAACTAAAAAATGACTTATTGAAGAAGAACTGTTTTCGTGGCATCATCCTTATACTTCTCGTTCGCGAATCAATATTCATTGGGTGGGGATTTCTATTTCCAATAGTGCTGGTGTCTAAGTAAAAGTTATTTTCATGTTACACTCCTATCAAACCGGATTTACTTGGCTTGCAGAGAATTGATGTCTTTGCGAGTGGGTTGTATGATCACGTGATCACAAGGTTCGCACACAAGATGCACTAGATAGCTAGATCTCCACTCTATAAATATATAGGCCTGGTTCGTTCTAATTCAAACCACTCTTCCCTAGCTACGCACTTCTTCTTTCTATATTTATTGTTTCTGTTTCCTTCTTTCATTTTATTTGTCAATGGAAAGTGGGCTTAAGGCATTGTGGGTGCTGTCCGTGGTGTTGCTGGTGTCAAACTGGCAACACTGGACTTATGGAAAACGCGTACCTCGAGTTCCTTGCTACTTCGTCTTTGGAGATTCTCTCTTTGATAACGGAAACAATAACTACCTTAACCTTTCAGCTAAAGTTAATTACCTTCCTTATGGGATAGACTTTGATACTGGGGCTTCAGGAAGGTGCAGCAATGGTCTCAACATAGCTGACACCATTGGTCTGCAGTTTTCTCTCCTCTCTTATAATACAAAATATAGTGTGTTAGTTTTCTTTCATGGAAAATAAAAATGTTCTCACTAGATAGTTGTGACCGTTGTATTAAATTACAATTAGAAATCTTGCCAATTCTGGTACTACTGTTTTTGTTGCTGAAAGATGACTTGCCTTAACCGATGTTAATATTATTATTATTATTTTTGTATCAGCTGAACAATTAGGTTTCGACAGTTACATTTCGGACTTTGGTGTCGGAGGTTGCACTAATTTTCTAGATGGTGTAAATTATGGATCCAATGGAGCTGGCATCCTTGATTCTACTGGCTCTCTTGCGGTGATTACTGATCATATGCCTCTCATAACTAAAACCTTGTATTATTCCGTATGAATTTTGCGTAATCTTGTATGTTTTGGCAACGCTAACTATTCATATGTTTCTTTTGTGTATGTGAAGGGAGAACTATTTACAATGAATGCTCAGTTATTTAATCACAATATCACGGTTTCACGAATTTCCAAGATCTTGGGAAGCGAGGAAGTTGCTAGGAAGTACTTGAGCCAATGCATCTATGTGTCTGATATGGGCCATAACGACTACCTCAACAATTATTTCTTGGACCACGTCTACAATAGCAGCCAGTTATATACTCCTGAAGAATTTGCTCAACTTCTCATTGAAAATTATGAAACTCAGCTGGAGGTTAGTCCTACTTAATGTCTCTTGTAAAACAACAATTAATGTTTGACGCGATTGGAAACTAACAAAGACCCTTGCTGCCAGAAACTGTATTGCTCAGGAGCAAGAAAGATAGCTGTGCTCGGACTTATTCGGGTAGGATGTATGCCGCACAACATACAAAAACATCCCAATGACGTAGATGCATCTTCTTCATGTGTAGAAAAGTTCAACAGTGATGTTCAAATTTTCAACGACAAGCTTCCAACACTGCTACGTAAACTTAATGAAAAGCATGCTGATGCTGTGTTTACCTACATAAACTCTTATGAAATTGATTCTGATGATCAGACAAATACAGGTACGAATCCCCTCTCTCGGTTTAAGACTACTTTTTTGTTACGCCTCTGATACCAATATTACTTTTTCTTGCTTGCAGGTTTTACATATACCCGTGAGAGCTGTTGCGAGGTAGAATCTGGTTCAGTCCCATGTAAATCTCTCTCCTTCCCATGTCGCAACAGGAGTGACTATGTGTACTGGGACGGAGCCCATTTTACTGAAGCTAAAGCTTGGGCCTTTGGAAAAAGAGCATATAAACGTCAGTCACCAAAGGATGCTCATCCATATGATATCAGCGAACTAGCTAAGCTGAAGCTTGATGATTCTGATGCTTACGATATCAACCATGCCCAGCTCTGATGGAGAAGACGATTGTCTAATAAGTAGTAAGAATAAGATATTGTGACTGTAAGAACAGTGGAAAGACATATCTACTGTCTTTTCATAGCCTTGCACAATATAATTCCAATAAAATTTGCATTTACGCATTCGTCTCAAGGAGCAATAATAATGACTTAATTCCTTGAATCATTTGGATATCATTACTTAAACTCTATTCATAGAAGGATTTATTCTTAAAGTATGGAAGTCGATTCGGAGATACTCTTGCCATTAAAATCGAAAAAAGGATACATCCGTACGTTCATAAACCAAAACAACTTTACTTTTATATTTATATATGCGAAATCTCATATGTGGACATGATAGGTTTAAAGATCATGGCTTCTGCTGCTAGCTTTAATTAATGTCTCAACAAATTTCTATACTGATAACACAAAATCAAGGTCTCCAACTTGATGTGAAGTCTATCTCAACAAATTTCTAAACTGATTGTGTGCTGCATGACTTTGATATATTTTAAGCTCTTCTTAACTCCTTTTCCTCATGATTTTTTTAAAAAAACTATAGTTGATTATACTGGGAATGAGACGAGAGGAATTCAATCCTAACACAAATATCCAAGTGTATAAATTAAAACTTTTTTAAAAAAAATTTAGAACTCTTTTAGCTTTATTTATGATGTTTTTACTATTATAGAAACAACCAAACCAAAGAGAGTTGCGATATTCAGTATTGATTATCAAAATATTGAGTAATAAAAAATAAAATTTGTTTTCTTATAGTAAAGATTAATTTTTTTTTTATAAAATTATATATATATATATATATATGATTGCTATATTTTTTGTGTTTTTTTTGTTTGTGTCAAATTCTTACCATTATGGGATATAATATATTTTGAAGGCGCAAAATAAAACTATAACATGATAAACAGGAATGTTTAAATAGTAATTTACCACTAAAAATTAGTCCGCTATGATACTATATGTAACGTATCAAAAAAAAATTTAACGATAATCTAATATTAATTAATTAATAAAATGGGAAAAATAGCCAGCAAGGAAGTGGCTTAAAATTTCATTTCCCTATTTCCTTCTCTATGTACATTATTTAAAGTATCGGATTTATAAGCCATACTTGTACAGTAGATTGCATTAAACTCACTGCATAACCTCCATGGCCGCTTATCTGGATCCCTTTCAAGCCAATGAACGTATTTGCTGAATATGACTCCAAATATAATATACTTCCTGAAAGTTTGCGCTAGAGATGCTTATCTCCGAATTAAGTTCTTTCGATTGCAAGAACTTTCACCTCATTTGAGTTGAAAAAAATTAGAAGACTTAATTTATTGGTTAGCCAACCCTTTCTATATATATATATATATATATATGAATAAATGCAATATACAATAGGAATGGTGAGAGTTACCACACAAGAGTATGACTATAATATTTTCTATATAGGTATATTTTATAATATGCCCACTCAAGCTGAGGGTGGAGGATCAACCCGAAACTTGAAACAAAAAGCAGTAAACGAGGCAGTAGTAGGTGGCTAGTGAAGACATCTGCAAGTTGATCCTGAGAGGAAATAAAATGAATCTGAATCTCTTTCTTCCCTACTCTATCTCAGACAAAATGATAATCAACCTTAACATGTTTTGTGTGAGCATGAAAAACAAGATTCGCAAACAAATAAGTGCCACCAAGTTATCACACCAAATGATAGGAGTAAAAACAGATGGAATCTGAAGGTCTGTCAATAAATAATGAAGCTAGATAACCTCAGGAGTGCCATCAGCTAAGGCTTTGTACTCAGCTTCAATAGAAGAATGGGCAACTACACGTTGCTTACCTGATTTTCATGAAATCGGTGTCTGACAAAAGAACACAAGATAACCACATTTGGATTTTCTATCATCAACACTACCTGCCAAATATGCATCTGTAAAACTATGTAAGGCAAAGGAGGGACTACGAGTAATATGGAGGCAATGTGTTGTTATACCCCTAAGATAACACAGGATGCATTTAACGACAACTTAATGGGAATCTGTAGGAGCATGCATAAACTGACAAACTCTATTAACAACACAGCAAATATCTAGTTTCATAAAAGTCAGATATTGAAGAGCACCTATAATTTGATGAAAGTGTGTAGCATCAGAAAACAAAGGTTGTGGCAGTATGGTAGCTTTGGATGTAGAGATAGGAGTATCAACAGGTTTGCAAGATAACATACCAGCCCGAGTGAGTATGTCAAGTGTATATTTATGTTGTCGGAGCAAAAGACCCATACCAGTAGAGTGAACCTCAATACCCAAAAAATAGTGAACAGGACCCAGGTCGCGAAGCTTAAATTCTGAGCTTAGTAGCTGGATTAGACGTTGAAGTATAAGGGAGTTACTACCTGTAAGCAGAATATAATCAACATAGACAAGAAGATAACATATATCAGTACTAGCAGAGAAGAAAAATAAGTAGGTATCCACCTTAGAGGCATGAAAACTGATATATAGCAGGAACTCATTCAAACGAGTGCACTAAGCTCGCAGAGCCTGTTTTAAACCATATAGAAACTTATGCAATCTGTAGACATGAGAGGGGAGAGCCGAGTCAATAAAACCTAGGGGTTGTTTCATGTAGACCTCTTCATCAAGAATGCCATTGAGAAAGGCATTGTGGATATCAAGCTGATGAATTTTCCAATCACATGAAACCGCAATGGAGAAGACCAATCTGAATGTCACCTGTTTGATAACAAGACTAAAGGTTTCAAAGTAATCAATACCTTCTTGCTAGGTAAAACCTCTAGCAACTAGATACACCTTATACCTTTCAATGTTGTCGTTAGCTCTGCGTTTAATCCTGTACACCCACCGACTACCAACAACATTCATGGAACGGTGAAACGACATTGAGTGGGAGGAGAAACTACCCGGCTGAAAGAGGCAGCAGAGGTTGCGATAGTTGTTGTGGACAATGATGTCTAGGATGGAGGACCATGTGATGTTGACGAGCAGCTAGGCATGGAGAAGATGAGCTTATACCTGGAAGTTGCTAAAGAGGAGATGAGGAAAGGTCTACGCAGAGCTGTACACCAGCTGGAAAATTAGTGGAGGGACTAGTCTGCACTATAGACACTAGTGAAGCTATGGCAGAATTGGGTTGTTCGGTTGCAGAACTGGGTTGTTCGACTGCAGAGTCGAGTTATTCTGCTGTAGTAGACTTGAGAGCATGCACATTAGGTGATGGGGAACTTGTTCCTGCATAATGATGATTGGAAAGACAAGCATATGGTGATAGTATTGCAACATTGGATAGTGATGAAGGAGTGACAGAATTTGTGGGCAAATGGGTGGTCTGTTGGGGTGCGATAGAGGGCAGAACTAGGTTGTTGTTGGGGCTGGTTTGGGAAGTAATAGGCCATAAAAGTGGAGAAGTTTTCAAGGATGGAAGGTGTATAGGTTGTGTGGAGGGTACCGGTGAATGTGTTACCTGTTCAGAATTCATAAAAGGAAAGACATTTTCATGTAAACAAACATGACAGGAGACATAAATACGATGAGATGTTAAATCAAGACAATGATAAACAAGATGGGATGAGTTATATCCTAAGAACACATAAGGAGAGGACCAGAAATCTAATTTATGAGCATGATATGGATGCAAAAAGAGGAATCAAAGACACCCATAAGTACGCAGGAAATTATAATCAAGAGTACGATAAAATAGACACTCAAACGGAGATTTATTTTGGAGAACAAGATTAGGCATGCGATTAATAAAATATACTGATGACTCAAAAACATAGTTCCAAAATTGCAATGGTACACTACACTGGCTTAAAATGGTTAACACAGTTTCGATAATATGTCGATGATGTTATTCAACAGTGCTATTTTGTTCATGAGTATCATGAGGACAAATTACTCGATGATGAATACCGATGGTCTGAAAGAATTTATTTAAGTTATGATATTCACCGCCCCAATCAGTTTGAACAAATTTAATTTTAAGTGAAAACTAACGCTTAACAAGTGTTTGAAAACGTTGAAAAGTGAAAAACACATCAGATTTGGCAATAAGCAGATAATACCATATATGTTTGGTATGTGCATCGACAAGTATAACAAAGTAACGGAAGCCATTAGAAGAAAACACAGGGGCAAGACCCTAAACATCACTAAATATTAAATCAAGTGGGGCAGAAGTTTTGTGACCCGTAGGTCGCAATAACAAACATGACAACTTGCCTAAAGGACAAGTTTGACACTAAGTAAGAGAACGTCTAGAACTACATAAGATTTTATTTTCGGAAACTAACAAATTTAAAATGTGAGGGGTTGGATGACCCAAACAACGATGCCACAAGTTGGTAGTAGCGGAGAAGCAAAGAGACTAAAAAGCTTAAGGAACTGATGTGGTAGAAGACTCGGAGAGGACATAAAGACCATCATTACTCTGACCGGAAAGGAAAACTTCCTTAGTGATGAGACCCTTGACGTAAAACATAGAAGCGTGAAATTCAAAATAAATATGATTATCACGATAGAATTTCTGAACAGATAACAACGGTTTGGTAATATGAGGCATTTGGAGAAGATTAGATAATGTAAAACTGTGTTTTGAGGAATGTAACTTAGTATGTCCAATATAGGATATATCAAGGCCCTTACCGTCACTAGCATGCAAATAATCATGACCAAGATAAGATGCAGAATCGGTCAGAGTTGTAAGATCAAGTGTGACGTGTTGATTCGCGCCGGTGTCGTGGAACCAAGTCGTAGCAAAAACATTCCTAACATCAAGGTGAGTAGAGGGATGTTGGGTATTGTTGTGAAACTAGGGACAATATGGAGCTGTGTGACCGAAACTTGAGCACAATTGGCAGCAGACATGCTGCTGTCCAGACCACTGCCAGCCCCTGAGTTGTGTTTGGTCTGCTGCTAATTGTTTGGCCGCCAGTCTGCAGCAGATTGACCCCTGTTCTGGTAAGTATAATGATTGATGTTAGGATGCCAATTACCTCGAAAGCAACCCCTGTTGTGGCTGAAGTTTGAGTTGTGATGAGACATAGCAAGATAAGTAGAGGGTTGTGGTGTTGGCAGTAGTGGTGGCTGCTGCAGCATAGAAGAAGACAACTGAGGGGGAGTGGCATCCATGGAATGAAAGGAGTTCTTGTGCAGAAATTCATGGGTAAGAAGGTGGCTGTGAAGATCAGCATATGACAGCAGTTTTGCCTTAGTTATGAGACGTTACCAAGTCTTTAAACTCACCACAAAAGCCACGAAACACATAGAGATTGAAGTCTTCAAGAGACATGGGGCGACCAGCAGCAGCCAATTCATCAAATAATGATTTGGCTTGTTGCATGTATATACTAACCGATGAGACTCCTTGTCGAAGGTCTTAAAAGGAGCCATGAAGTTGCATGATGCGAGAATTAGACGAAGATGCAAGCGATTTCTCAAGAGTACGCCAAACACAATGCGAGGTAGAACAATCTACCACAAGATGCAACACATCCACGGAGAGAGAGGAGAGTAATGCACTCAAAATAAGTTGATCTTATTGCTTCCAATGAAGAGAAGAAAGGCTGATTGCAGAGGAAGAACCAGCAGAACTATTAGAAACACGAGATACAGGACACGACACTGAGTCGTCAATGAAGTGAAAAACACCTTGACCAAGGAGATAGGGCTTCATCTGCATTCACCAATAGAGATAATTTGTCTTCGTAAGTTTCAACAAAACAACTTGGTGGGTGTTTGATAAGGTGCAAACGAATGATAGAAACTTGTGAGGAGGAATCAGAGACATGCTCTACAAATAAAGGCTGTTGTTGTGGAGGAAAAACACCACTAGCAGCAGCTTGTAGATGGCTGCACCACCGATGGTGAGGGAGAAATCGGTAGTAGTAGTAGAATCCATTTAGAAAAAGCAGAGAGAAGGCTGGTTGCAAAGGGGGAGAAGGAGAAAAGAGTTCTAATTGCAGAAGGCTCTGATACCAAGTTGAGAATAATTAGGAGGCATAACCTACTGGTTAGCCAACCTTTTCTATATGTGTGTGTGTGTGTGTGTGTGTGTGTGTGTAGGGCAATATACAATAGGAATGGTAGGGGTTACCACATAAGAGTATGAATACAATATTTTCTATATAAGTACATTCTATAATAATTTGAATCTGTAGTACTATATAAAGATGAAAAAATATATGAGAAGTTTATAGCATTGTCTCTCAAAAACCCACCAATCCCTGATCTATTAGTTTTTCAAGTGAAGCCGAATTCATTAATGAATCAATCTTTATTTTTTTATATTGTTTTATGAAGTTGAGATTTATTAAAGATGAGCAGCATCCAGTAAGATGGTGGCCAAGATTGCAAATGGAAAAGCAATCTATGGTCAATTTATATAATCAGAATCTCTACCTGTAAGGAAAATAAACCTGTGCATCTCCTCGGCTAGTTTTGTTGCACCACTCGTGAAGAAAAAAGGAGAAACCTGTACATTTGCATAGAAAGGAGAAACTGTAGCAAATTGTGCATCTCTCTCTCCGCCATTTGAAACAACAACAACAACACCATCATTACAGTAGCCGCCACCGTCCTCCTCATCATCGATAACAGCCCCTGCATCGTGAGAAATAGAAGAATCAGCAAAAACAGGGATAGATAGAGGAAGCCACGCAAAACAAAGAAAGAAGAAGAACCATCGGTCAGCAACCGTAACGCCATCGCTTTTCACCTCCAGCAATACCACCAACAAAGCAGCCACCATAGAAATAGAAGAAGAATCAGAGAAGATGAGGGAATGAAGAAAAAAGAATAAAACAGAGAAGAAAAGAAGAAGAAGAAGAAGAAACATCGATCAGCCGCTCTCAGCTCCCTAGTTCACAGCCGCTGCCATCACCACCACAAACCACCGTCAACCCAGCTCCTAGAGCACCTCCATTCCAGGTAATTCTCTCCCCTTATCTCTATTTCCCATATTCATCTTCTTGTATGCAGAACGTGCACTGTGAACGTTTATGCAAGCAAGGAAAAATAATTAACTAGTTACTGTGCATGAGCACAATAACCGGCTTATTATATGGACTAGTTATTGTGCATGGGCGCAGTAACCAGTTTAGGTTGGATCATCAGCCCAATCCATACGGCTGGGCCGAGTCCACCCCAAAATAAGATAGTTTGTATTTTATTTTGGGCTAATCTTGGTCTAGTTTCATTTTGGGCCAGGTCTGGCCTGTTCCAAAAAAAAAACATTAAAAAAAAAAAACATTTGTAATTCTCTATGTATGCACATATCCCTTGCAGACCCTTTTTTTTTTCTTTTATATTGTGGCCTTTTTACCCCCGCTGGAATGAAGACAATTTCCTTTTTTTATTTGAATTCCTTCCTACCCAAACATTGCGGGCTAGATTGGAGGCAAAAAACATATGAATTCAAATATCTCTATTTCTGGAGAAATTGTAGAAAATCGAATCTTCTTTCCATCGACACGGATCTTGCAATTTTTGGACCTCTAAGACTTGAGATAAGAGCCATAAACCGAGATAGTATTTGGAGTGCAGGAAGTTCGGGTCTAATTCAATCCCTATTTTTTTTACTAGCTTTTTGGGCTTCAAAACAACAAAACTGAGTTACATGCCCTTCATATGTTTTATAGACCTTCATCTCAGATATTTAAAAATGATAACGAACATCTGGAACTGAGTTCTATAGCTTCATTTACAGCACACAATAAATCAATGTTTGGTTTTACTACCGGATTCTTCCTGCTCAGTAACATAGTATCTAAAAACACATTAATTTTCCACGAGGTCAATAGTTCAAAAAGAAATCCTAAATTCTTATTATCTTGTGCAACACATCTAAAATATTTCAAAATCAAGAATGAATAATGAAAAATATACATGTTAAAAATTCTCTTATCAAACACACCCAAAACTCCTAGAGTTACAAATCTCCAATAGGAAAAAAAATTTATACCTACAAATTAGATTTAAAAAGATAAAATTTCTGGTAGAGTTTTTAAAATTCGAGTCCAGGTCTTTGTATTTTGGATTTTTATAAATGATTGGTAAGCTTGTACCAAGAGATTTTAGTATGGTGTGTTTCATGTGGGCCCCGACGCCTTATAAGTGATTGATAAACGCCACTTATGATCATAGTTATTAAACCCGGTCCGGGGGTTGACCCGGCCAAGGGGCCGGGTCTTGGGTTTCATGGGTCAACTCGGGTCAACCCGGATTAACCCGGGAAAATTAAAAAAAAAATAAAGTTTTAATATTTCATATGAAAAAATCCATGTAAATATAAATTATACATATTATAAATAATGAAGTTTAAAATAATATTTTTAAAAAAATTTTATCCCACATTAAAAAGATATTATGTTAAACTTTTAAGTTTAAGTATTTAAACTAAAAAAGTATTTTATCCCGCATTGAAAAAACATAACTTTTTTCTTTGGGAATATAGAGTATATATACTAATGGATTTCAAATCCCACATTGAAAAAACATAACTTTTTTCGTGGGAACATAGAGTATATATATGAAATGGCTTCAAATCCTACATTGAAAAGATATTATGTTATCCTTTTAAGTTGAAGTATTTAAACCAAAAGGTTTCTTATCCCGCATTGAAAAAACATGATTTTTTCCTTGGGAACATAGAGTATATATACTAATGGGTTTCATATCCCAGATTGAAAAAACATAACTTTTTTCATGGGAACATAGAGTATATATATGAAAGGGCTTCAAATCCCACATTGAAAAGATACTATGTTATCCTTTTAAGTTGAAGTATTTAAACCAAAAGATTTTTTATCCCACATTGAAAAAACATGATTTTTTCCTTGGGAACATAGAGTATATATACTAATGGGTTTCAAATCCCACATTGAAAAAACATAACTTTTTTCATGGGAACATAGAGTATATATATGAAAGGGTTTCAAATCCCACATTGAAAAGATATATATTATGTTATCCCTTTAAGTTGAAGTATTTAAACCAAAAGGTTTTTTATCCCACATTGAAAAAACATGATTTTTTCCTTGGGAACATAGAGTATATATACTAATGGGTTTCAAATCCCACATTGAAAAAATATAATTTTTTTCATGTGAACATAGAGTATATATATGAAAGGGCTTCAAATCCCACATTGAAAAAATACTATATTATCATTTTAAGTTGAAATATTTAAACCAAAATTTTTTTTTATCCCACATTTAAAAAAAAAAAGAAAAAAAACCCGGGTCTCGTCCTGGTTCGCCTGGGTCGACCAGCTGGGTCGCCGGGGTTTGGTCGGGCTGTTGCCACAACCGGTTTTTTATTAAACTCAGACCGGTCCAGCCACCGGGTTGACCTGCCGGGCCGGGCCGAGTTTAATAACACTGCTTATGATAGCCAATGAATAAATTTTCTCTTAAGAAATAATAATAAAAATATCAAATTCCATGGCCCTTTCTCCTTTGTACTGATCGCTTTATTTTATTTTTTCCAATTATGATTTTGATTGTGGTCGTAGTGTAGCAAGACGTCGACATCGTAGCTCTAATATAAGGATAATATATACTTAGTGAATTTTTTCCTTTTTTAATGTTAGTTAATACTAAATTATTAGTCTGCGTTACGATTGGGAGTCGGGTTAATTTTTTTTAAAATATAAAAAAATATTCAAATATTATTAATATGTTTTTTATAATAAAAAAAATACTAAATATTATAAAAGTTGATTTGATATAACCAGTTGATTTTGTGAGTACAAAAACAATCAAATCAATAAATTTTTTTTTTGTAATAGTGGGTGTTTGGACAGTTTAAACTCACCTCAACTAATTCTTTGAGATCCTGAAATTAACAACCATGTAATCTTTCAATAATTTTTAAATTTATATCACTCCAACCGATAATTTTCAAAAACTTGTTCAATAATTCTCTAAAGTATGGAGACTGGACAGGCCCTAAAGCAAAGGATTGATCTTTCGCTTTTAGGACTTCAAAGCACTACAGCTAGGTTGCTGAACAATTGAGTTCAACTGTGTGGCTTTCCTTGGGAAAATTAACTTAACATGGAAAGAGAAATGGAAAACTGCAAGGCAAATGGGATAAGAAATCAAGCAGTGACAAAAGAGATAAAGAAGAGCAATGAAGCAGTGACAAACCATTTCGTTTTACATGTGGGTTTTCTAATTTATTTATTTATTTCCTTTCTGTGAGCAAAATTCATACAAGATATTGTGAAAATTAAGGTTCGAGAAAAGCAGAAAAGCTGAACCGCACAATGACATTAACAGCAGTGACAGGTCTGAAGATGTAAAATAGCGAGTAATTGCCAAGATTGACGGAGCTTTCTAAAAAGACGTAGAGATATAAATATGTGGCGTCAATTCGTTTCCACGTCATAAATGTGATTGATAAGCGCCACTTATAATTATGTGTATACAGCCAATGAATAAAATTTCTCTTAAAAAATCAAAATCAAAATATTAAATTCCATAGCCGTTTTTCCTTTGTATTGAACACCTTATATTATTTATTTTTTGAACTATGATTTTGGTAGTGTGTTTGCAGCGTAGCAAGACGTCGTAGCTCTGATATAAGGATCAGTGGCGGAGCCATATGGAAACCAAAGGAGTTAATTGCCCCCTTAATTATTTTTAATATTTTTTATATTAAAATATTAATATAACAATTTAGTGAATTGTTTACATAGAAAAGTTATTATTGCAGCTCATTTCTTTTTCTTATCCTAACTATGCCAATTTCTCTTTTGCTTTTCCTCCTCTCTTCCACACACACACACACACGCACACACACACACACACATATATATATATATGTCCAGCTCGTTCATTTCTCTTCAAGTAATTAACTTTTTTGGTTTTTTACTTTATATTTTAGATAAATTTTCTTCATCTTTTTTATTTGTTTTATTATTTAATTTTTTTTATTTTTTTTATAATTAGTTATTAAAAATACCAGGATTTACGATAATTTAAGGTTTTTTATATGAATATGTTCAAAATAAATATTTAAATTTTCTAATTTAATCAATTAAATATTTTATTTTCTTATTATAAAGGAATAAATTAATATTCTTACAAAACCACTATTATTGACATCTCTTGCATTAGTAAAGTAATTTATTAAAATTTAATATTTTCACATGATTTGTTTGTAAGTAAAATATTAAGTAGAAAACATGTTTTTCAAGTATTATTCCTCTTATACAGACACTATGCATTATTCCTCAATTAAATGTCTATAAATTATTAAGTATAATTTAATCAACATACTTATTATATACATATAGATATGTAAGTTTTATGAAACGATTTTAAAATATGAAAACTCGAATAGAAGAATTACAATGTAATTAAGTTTTTTTCATTTTAAAGTATTTTTAAATTAATTTTACTTGATATATATTACTATATATGTTTTGAATTGATTTCTAACGCATATCTACATAATATAGTATTTGTTAGTAATTTGACTTCTTATTTAAAAAACTCTGGCTCTGCCACTGATATACTTTGTAATTTTTTTTCTTTTTTATCTTAGTTAATATCAATAATTATTAATTAATAAAGCATTACAGCTGTATTACCATGCTAATTTGGACTAATGAAGTTATTTTGATCTTATCTTATAATAATAAGATATTAATTGAATTGATGAAGTTATATTTAAAGTATTGCTATACAAGAAATCTGCTGGTTAATAGATTGATATTTATATAAATTAATTAATATCAAGTTATTAATTGTGAATACATAATATAACCAAGACATATTGATAATTAATATCTTGAAAGAAAAAAAAATCAATTTATTAAAGAGTAATAGTAGATAAGGTCAAAATGTAACAAGGTTCATCATTTGTAATGGCAAATGTTGTCACCATGTATGCAAACCATTTTATCACATTATAAAATGAACTAATGAGAGTTTATAATTATATCACATAACAACCATTTTAAAAAATTCATGTTTTTACCTGTCTCTTTTATTTGCTTAAATCGTACATTAAGTTTTGGAAGATGAATTTTATATAAAAAAAAAATTTTCAAAAAAATAAATTACTTTTTAATATTTAAATTAGAAGATTTAATATTCATAACTTAAAAATAAGCAAGAAAATAGAAGATTATAGTTATGAATGTTTTAAAAAATATATTTTTTTTTTTGTTGTCAACTTTATTTCAGCTATTATTTATTCATGAAAAATATATTATTTTTTGGTTTTGCAATGAAAAATTAATTAAAAATATAAGGACATGAGAACTCCAAAAAAATTCTGCACACAAAAATTCTGCACATTTCAATAATAATAAAAATTAATTATTTAACTCGTCATTCAGATTGAAGTAGACTAGCGGCGAGCTTTTCTTGCCCCGGTCTTGTATCTGCCATGTGCTCACTCTGCGCTTACCGCATTGCCGGTTCGCTCTAGACAGGTCTTTAACGTAGGTGATTTTGGATTAGCTCCTGGGATTTCGGGTCGTTTTACTCTCTTTCAAACAGTAGACTTTTCAACCATTTTTGCTTGTGTTAGTGCCCCTAGAAATTCTTGGATTTCTTGCAATATGAGATTGAATGCCATAACTCTTATTTGTATTTTACTTCTTATTGGTGCTGTTGGGAAATCTGCACAGATAGGATCGCATACTTGGTCACGTCGACCCTTCATGCGGGCGTCTAATCCTTTTCGCGTTATAAATGATTGATAAGTTCGTTCCAAGAGATTTTAGTATGGTGTGTTTCATGTGGACCCCGACGCCTTATAAACGCCACTTGTAATTAAGGCTTGAGAAAAGCTGAACCGCACAAGGCTGCATGTGCCCTCTTCTTCAGGTAAAGGACATTAACAGCTGGATACAAGGTAGGCATGAAGATGTTAAAATAGCAGTCAATGCCAAGTTTGTCAAACCTCAATTGGTAATTTAATTTTTTTATGTTAAAAGACATACAAAACCACATTTTTGTTTTTTAAATTTTTTATCATGTTTTTTATAATTGTTTTATAAAAGGGTAAGCATAAAAAAATATCCCATAAAAAATATTTCCTAAACAAAGTATAAAAGCCTAAACCAGAAGTCTATCTGACCTTTTTTATTGTTAATATAGGAGCTTAGTCATTATATTATGACTTATTAATTTAAAAGAAGAATTATTACCATAATCTTTATATTTATTGATGGAATTTTTTGTTGGTATTTGCACTATCATTTCGTTGGTAATTAATTTACCAATAAAATTACCGAAGAAAATGATTTGTTGGTGAATCCTTCGTTAGTAATTTTTTTTTCGTCGGTAAATGCGTTGTTAATAAAAAAATTATTTTACCCATGTAAAAAGCGTGCAAAAAAAAATTAATCACTTCATTCCATCGGTATTTCTCTCGGTAAGTTTGTATGTAATTCCGTCAGTAATTATTTTAAAATATTTTAAAAAAAAATCTATTTTACAAAACTATAAAATAATTAAATTAATATAAATAAGCACTCTATAATACTCAAAACACTTGAAGAAAAAAAACACAAAATCAACTCAAACAAATTTGCAACAAATAAATAACAAGAAAAAATAAATTCAACTAAAAAAATTCATATGAAAAAAATAAAGTTGCAATTGCTAAAAATTTAAAAATCCTATAATTAAATCAACTAAAAATTAATCTCATATGGAAAAAAAAAATTCTACAACAAAATTCATACAATTATTAAGAATAAAAAAAACAAAATAAAAAAACAAATATAGTGAAAACAAAAACACAAAAAAAGAAGGAAAAAAATCTTACCTTAATGTAGTTGCAAGTGAAGCTAAGAAGAGAAAAAAAATCATAAAGTATATTAATTAAAAAAAACTAAAAAGATAAAAAAGTAGAAAAAAATGCATACTTGAGCATGGAGGAGAAGAGAATGAGTTGAGGAGAGAAGAGAAGAGAAAGAAATGGATATTGATGTTTTTACATATGGGGAAGAAGAAGAAGAAGAAGAAAGGAGCCTTGTTTGTTGTGAAATTGGGGATTCCAAACTTTTTATTGGGGTGTTTTACCAATGATTTTACCGACGAATAATTAAATATTAATATTTCTAAATATTATGTCGGTAATATTTAATTAAAATTTTTAATTTAATCAAAAAAATTTAGAAACCGCTAAATATCACCGTGGCTTTTCAATCCTTCGGTGATTCCATCTGTAATATTTAATTTAAATTTTCAATTTAATCAAAAGTTTTTAGAAACCCGCCAAATAACACCAACGACTTTTTAATCCGTCGGTGATTTTGTCTTTAAAAAAAAGTAATTAACAATGCAATTAGGGAGTGAACAATTCCATAGCTCTCTAGAAAATACCAATGAAATTTTTCGTTGGTGATTTCGTCTGTAGGTGACATGATGAACAATGTTAACATTTTACCAACAGAATTACCGACGGAATTTATTCCATCGGTCATTCCGTTGGTAAAAAATGACACGTCATCATTTTTTATTTTTTTTTAATTATTTTTTTCCCATTGTAATTCCCTCGGTATATACCGAGAGTATATTTCCGTCGGTAAAAACCATCAAAGCTTTATTTATAACTCGAATGCCAAATCTCTCCTTAAAAAATTGAGAAACCATCATCCAAAATATCATATTAACAGACACAATATTTAAACCAAAAACATAAAAAAGAAATTCTCGATGTGCTCGCTTGATATAACTTGCATATCCTCAATATACAAGGTTAGGGGTATGATGGTGCTAGTAATATACTATTAAATAATATTTATTTACTCTTATTTATTAAGAGTAGAATAGTACTTTCAGTTTAACCTATATATAATTTCTTTGTATTTAGGTTAACTCTAAGCACTCATAATAAACTAATTATTGAGAATTATAGCCTTCTTTTTATGTTTGATCTGAATTATTTTAACATTGTATCAGAGCTGATTTTATGGAACGAGGCTTAATCTCAAAAAAATATTTGGAGTGATATTTTGTCTTCCACTTTTGCAAAATATGGTATTTCATCTTTCCTTCAACTTTTGTAATTTGGTATTTATGTTATGTTTCTGTAATTGTTTTGGTATTTCGTCTTCTGTAATTTGGTGTATGTGTTCAGTTTTTGCCATTGTTAATATGTATTTTTCATTTACTTATACGCTTTAATTTCATACATATTTGTTTGCATTGTAAAATTGCTTCATGCATCATTCGTATTTTTATACGAGTTACATTGAATACTTTAGGTTAACTAGGGGACTAGCAACTTACCTTAAGAATTTTAAGTCAAGGTTTAAGTTTGTGTAAACCCCAACTCTTCGCTGAGTGCTTAAACTGGTAATGATTGGTCCATATGCCATCTCATTGCCCATTAAGCCCCCATATTGCCTTCACGAGGGTGAGCATTGGGACATCAAGAGACCCTGTTAGAGACTGAATAGCCAACCTACCATTATCAAGCATAAAAGAATTAGAAGTTGCCTTTAGGGTGTATGCTCCCTATGCTTTGTTTTGCATCAAAACAAACCTTTCCTGAAGCATCTTGAAATCAAAACTTGCGGGTGACACAATGATCGTCATTCATAAAATTTTCATTATAAAGTGTGGGTAAGAATCAAGATTCTTGTTTCATCATGCAATAGTTACGATCATATGTCACTCCTTGAAGGGCAAGTTCATCATATAGATTACTTCGAGCAAGAAACATGGAAGATGAAGAGCGTGCTCACCGTGATGCCCATTTTCAAGAAGAGTTGGAGTCTCCGAAAACAAGCGTAGCTCGTCTCACTAGCTTACTCGAGCAAACACTGAGAAATACCTTTGGTGAAGGTCCTTCTAACCGACCGGTCACCTTTAATCAAGCTCCTACTATAGTTCAGCCTGAATAAAGAATGAGTGAACATGGTCAAGAGCCTCAAGAAAATGCAATATTTATGCAGTCAGCAACACCTGGACTAGCCCCGACAGTCATGGAGACGTCTGCTAACGAGTCCCACAAGGCCAAGTCATCGAATAGCATTGATCAAGCTACGATAGAGCCACTGGAAACTAGACTCAAAGTCATTGAAGGGGTAGACTTATATAACCCGATACAGGCAGCAGAGATGTTTTTGGTCCCAAATATGGTTGCCCCAAAGAAGTTTTGTGTTCCTGAGTTCATCAAATACAGTGGAACACAATGCCCCATGACTCATTTCAGGTCCTACTGCAATAAAATGGAAGAGGTAGTACATGATGAAAAACTACTAATGTATTTTTTTTAGGATAGCTTAAGTGGGGCAACATTGAGCTGGTACATGAGATTGGACAACACAAAAATCCAAAGTTGGAGAGATCTGGTGGATGCTTTTGTCAAGCAGTATAAGTATAACATGGGCATCACTCCCGATAGAACTAGCTAGTCAAGTTTGGAGAAAAGAGATAAAGAAAGCATAAGGAAATACGCTTAAAGATGGCAGGAATCAGCTGCTCAAGTACATCCCCCACTTTTAGACAAAAGGATGGTCTCTTTATTTGCCAACACACTCAATGCACCATATTACAAACATGTGATGGGTAGTTCGGCCCAACAATTCACTGATGCTGTGGTAGTGTGTGAATAAAGTAAGGTGTTAAGAGTGGTAGAATTTCAGCACCCATCGAGAAAAGAGGTTTCGAAATAAAAGAGGTCCACCATGTTGAGGATGGTTACAGGGGTAGAAAAAAACTCATCCCAAAACTACCACACTCCATCCCATATTGCCAACATAAAAAACCCTAAACCCCAAAACTTTAAAGCCAAAAGCCAAATTGAAATCTACCAAAGGGTTCAAGAACAACTACCTCCACTAATGCTACCCTTGAATGAGATGTACCAGAAGTTATTAAGCATTAGGTAGATAGCTCTAGAACCTCTAGCACCTGTGCAGCCACCTTATCCTAAATGGTACAAGCTACAACTCAATTGTGAATACCATATTGGTATTGCTGGGCATAGCATCCATACCTGCAATGCCTTCAAAAGAAAGCTTTTGTAATTAATCAAGGGCGGGTGGATGGAATTGGAAGATGCCCCTATTATGAACATAAACCCGCTGCCTAATCTTGCTTGAAACATATTAGGATGGAATGTTTGAGGAACTGGAAAGCATCAATAGTCCGATATGGGTGCGTAAACGATAACATGAATTTTGAAGAACTTAAATTTTGATCGTAATGTTGTTCTACATCGTCTTTAAGTCCTCTGTACTGAACTTTTAGGGAGGAGACTAGCTTATGAACAGATTCGCCAAAATAGAGGAATGATGCTTGCCTTATAATTGCCTTTTGATTAATACTGTTGAACAAGACTTTATCTGTCAAATGAGCTTTCTTTGTTAAATAAGATCATGTGCTTTCATGTGTTCATATCACACTCCTTATTGTTGTTATTTCATGTAAATAATATTTTGAGCACAACTTTTGCTCACAAAACGACAACAAGAAGAATCCTTCAATGTTTTCCTTTCTTCCCAAACCATACATAATCTCATATGTTTTCAAGGATATTTTTGGGGACCTCCAAAGTGAGTACAAAAACAAAAATTGTGTTGATATTTGTCTAAAGCAAATGCATTCTTGATTTTCAAGTGCTTCCTTAGATAGGTAAACATATACCTAGAAAACTTGAAAGAAAAAAACAAAGACAAGCAACACCATGAGGTGACTCAAAAGTTAAGTTTTATTTGAATGAATAAATTATTTTGCATACGCGCATGAAAGCAAGACCTATCAATCCTCAATGCATGAGTTTGAGATGAGAAAAGGGCATCTTTTTTGTTTTAAATGTAAGGATTTTATATATCAATTTATACAAGCTGGATGACCAATAGATACAAGAGTATAAATAAGCTTGAGGGAACACGCTCCCATCAAGCACAAGGGAACAAAACAGTGAAGCCAATCCTACAGTTAATTTAGGAACCAAAAGTTTGAAGGTGCCTAAGATAACCAAGAACTGCAAAAGCTATAGACAATTACATAAATAAGACTGACAACATTTATATAAAAAAGGAACAGAAGGACCCGAAGGACCCGAAGGCCCCACTAGCAAAAACCGCACACAACCCTTTGTGCATGGGACATGCAGACACGCATACCAGAAGCAGGAACATGAGCTAACTACAAGAAGCAGTACATTCGAGTGCCATCAACCAATATTTAAAAGAGAGTGATCCCTTTGATGAAAGTGAAAGATGGTGTAGAATAAGACTTGAAATCTACTGAAGATTGTATTAACATTCTTGGAAGTACCATAAAAAATCATGTGGTTTCACTCCTCCTAGATTAAGTAAATCATAATGCCCAACGAAACCCTTCTCATACGAGCTGCCATGTTTCTCTTCTTTGGGATGCAGCCAACGAAGAGCACTAGATAAATAGTTTATATTCCTGGTTATCCTCAACCATGATTTGATGAAAGACCATAACTGACGTGGCCATCCATAAAAAAAGAAGAGATGCATGTGGGACTTGTCCTCCTGACGACAAAACACACATATTGGATTATTAGGGATGAATCGCAATCTATCCCGAGTGCAGGGCTTACCCAAAGCAACCAACCATAGAATCAAATTACATTTCGATAAGGACCATTGCTCCCAAACCACCCTATACCAGGAGACAGTTGAACCCGCAGGTCTTAAGAATTGGTACGCATAAGCTACAAAGGGGCCTGAAGTAGAAGACTAGCTGGTCAGCAGTTGGATATTTTCCCCTTTGCTTCCATAGCGATGTAAGAGAAGGTCCCGAACAGAGAGAATGGATTTCCACAGTGGTGATAAGTGCTGGTTAGGTTGCACAGACCAAATATCATCAACATTGTTCAAATAAAAATGATGCACCCAACGGATCCATGCTGAATCCGTTTTAAGATGTATGTTCCAAAGTTGTTTAGAAAAGAAGCTTATGTTGCAAGCTCTAAGATCAAAATGTCCCAGACCTCCTTCCATTTTAGGGAGGCAAAGAAATTTCCATGCAACTAATGCTGAGCCCTTCCTCGTGGTGTCCCCTATCCACAAGAAATTATTGCAGATGCTGATATTTTGGTAAGGACAATCTTCGGCATGGGGAAAATGTTCAACCAGAAGTGAACTTTCCCAAAGAGCATAGATCGAAGAAGCTCAAGCCTACCTGGATACGATAGATGCTTTCCAATCCAGCCTTGAACTGTCAACTCCAAGGCATTTAGTAAAGGGGCAAACTAACTGGCTAACATCCGGTGGGGACTCAAAAGGACCCCTAAGTAAGTGAAGGGAAAAAGCCCTGCCCGGAAACCTGATTTAGAAAGGATGATTTGCTTGTGTGCATCTCGGACTCCTCCAAAAAAGATGGAAGATTTTTGTGGATTAATGACCGGTCCTGAAGTTTGGCCAAATAAATGTTGTTAAAGAAGACATCTGATTGAGGGAGCATCACCTCTTGAGAGAAGAAGGATGTCATCTGCAAAAGCAAGATGCGTAAGACTATGGGACTGACATTTGGGATGAAACCAAAAAAGCTTGTTGAGAGCTACTACTATTGATTTGTCTTCCTTTCTTTTGAGTCCTTCATCTTCTAGTTTTTATTTATGGCATTCTCATCTAGGTAATGTTTCATCTTCTTGTTTAAGATTTTTGGCATCCACGGGAGCTTTAGGAAATTTAAAAACTTGTTATATTTCTGATTGTAGTGGATGTAAACTAGCAAAATTTTCTGCTTTATCTTTTAATCGAAGTATTTCTATTTCTTCTTCACCATTTGATTTAATTCATTATAATGTATGGGGACCTTCTTCTATTGACATAAAAGGACGGTCTTGATATTATGTTTCATTTATTGATGATCATACTCGTTATTGTTGGGTTTATTTAATGAGATATCATTCTGAATTCTATGAGATATATACAGCCTTTCAAGCTTTTATGAAAACTCAACATTCTATTATAATAAAATGCTTTAAGTGTGATTTGGGTTGAGAATAAAATTTTAATAAATTTTATCAATTGCTTGCCTTAGATGGAAACCATTCACCAAACTTCATGTACAAATACTCTTGAGCAAAATGGTGTTGCTGAAACAAAACATAGGCACATTGTCGAAACTGCTCATTCTCTCTTGTTGTCTACTTCTGTTCCTAGTGAGTTTTGGGGAGAAGTTATCCTTACTTCTGTAAGTTTGATTAATACAATCTCATCTTCTCATAGTTCAGGTTTGTCTCCTTTTGAAAAGTTATATGGGCATGTCCCTGAATATTCCTCCTTTAGAGTTTTTTGTTGTACTTATTTCATTCTTCGTCCTCAAACAGAATGCAATAAGTTGTTCTCTTGTTCTGCTACTTGTGTCTTTCTGGATTATGGTGAAGGTAAAAAGGGGTATCATCAATAACTCAAAAACTTTATGTGTCTCGTCATGTTGTCTTTCTCGAGCATATACCTTTATTTTATATTCTATCCACTACTCATAACTTGACTAGACCTGATATTATTCATATCGATCCCTTTTTTTAGGATTTTGATAGTATATCACCATAGGTTTCTAGTACCTCAAATACCATTTCTCACGTGCGACCAATTTGTACTCATCATCCTGCAAATACTAACACTTTACTCTCTAGCACACCTGAAGCTCCATTCTCATCTACAGCCCCCCAAGCTTCGTCTGAGATTGTGGATCCACCTCAACATCAATTCATACACATTCGTATGTAAACCCCAAGTTGAAATTAATTAGAAAAAATAAATCAATATTTATGGAGTAAGGTCAGAATAAGTAAAAAAAAAATTAGGAAGTCAATATAACTATTAAAGTGTGGGAATGAAAAAAATTACAAGATAGAGGAATTAAAGTGTAAAAAAAAAGGAAGAAATACTAGGAATTAATAAGACAATAGCCAAACAAAGCCAAGTCCCAATTAGAAAGGGGTATAAATACATGTGAGAGAGTAAGATGGAGACTTTTCTTCTCCATAAAACCTAGCGGAAACCATAAATAATAACCCTTCCCCATTTTAATTTCAAAACAGAAATACTTTGCATGTTCCCCTTTCCAAGCACAAGAGTGAAAGAAGAATAATTGTAAGGTGAAAAATCAAGAATTTGAAGTAGAGAAAGAGAGAGGGAATCGGCTGAAACAAAAAATAAAAAGAGAATAAGGAAAATCAAAAGTGAGGAGGAGAATATCACCTAATTACTCCCTCAAAATTCTTCCAAATTCATGAGGTAAGAGTAATCCTTTACTCTTGGAACTTGTTATGGGAGGTGTTAGGTTGTATGAGAAGAAAGCCCCAAATGAAGTGATTTAAGATGCTTGAATTTAATTAGGGTAAATGAAAAATCAAGGCAAATACATACTCTAGAGCATAAATAGTCTAGGAACACAACATTTTTAACTAGGATTGATGAAGGTGGGAGTTGTTAGGAAACCCCCACCATTTGGCCAAAAGAAAAAAAAAATATGAGGGAAGGGGGAGTCTTCAATGGTATTATACTAATATAATGATGATGAAGTGTGCAGTAAGTGAAATTATTTTGTTTACTTCTTTTCATATCTCTTGATTTGAACTTATATGATTTATGTTGGTGCTTGAAGTTGTATGAATCATGTTAACATGAAAATCAAATAAAACAAAGAAGAAGAAGAAGAAGAAGAAAGATTGGATGTCTTGATAAGGAATGAACTTCAATTGCTGGTTCCTAATAGAGTTTATACATAATGGAATCCTATGATGATGAAAAGATGCATGGAAAATGTTTGATTAGTGTCTAAATCCATGAATTCAAGTCTAAGCAATTTAGTAATGGAAATACCAACATAAATTGGACATAGAAGAAGATAGAAATTACTATAATGTTTTATATGAAAGATGTAGAGGAATGAGTTAGCTAACATTTGGCGCTGGTATTGCCTCAATTGGAGTTGTATAACTCTAGATATGGGCAAAATATCATCAATAGGACAAACAGTCCATAACAGGACAGTTTGGTTATCATAATTAAAACTATTGTTAGTCATAGAAGATGATAGAAATTGTTGTGATGTTTTATATGAAAGATGTAGAGGAATGAGTTAGCTAACATTTGGCACTAGTCTTGCCTCAAGTGGAGTTGAATAACTCTAGATATGGGCAAAATACCATTAAGAGGTCAAACTGTCCGTAACAGGATAATTTTGGTTATCATAATTAAAACTATTGTTAGACATAGAAGATGATAGAAATTGTTGTGACATTTTATAAACAAGTTGTAGAGAAATGAGTTAGCTAACATTGGGACCTAGTCTTGCCTCAATTGGAATTATAGAACTTCATATATAGGCAAACTACCATTGAGTGGACAAGCTGTTTGTAACAAGATAAATTTCACTACCTGACTTCTAATTAATTTTAGAATAGCTGAACAATAGAATTTTAGGCAACCTTATACATGAAAGTTGTACTTAAGGATGTTAAATTTCACTAGGATTTGGCCCCACTTGAATCGAAGCTCTAGAATTCCATTTAGAGACTAAAAACTGCAGACTTGCCATGTTGTAAACTACAGACAAGACAAATTTACATGTGTGTAGAAGACAAGTGATTTTGGGCATGTTGATGATTCATGTTGAAATTCATTCTTCCTAATCATGGGAGATGTATATGTCAACATTCAAAACAAACATATAAAAAGGTCTAGACAGAAATAGATGCTGAAATTTTATTGATGCAAACCCAAGTCATAGATATTGAAAGCTCGTTGATGTAAAACTGAGTCGTGCGAACACTTGAACGTGATATACTAACTCTAAAGAAATGCACTTGATATGTAAATATACATTACGATGAGGAAATGAACATGCATAGAAAGTAGCATATGTATAATGAATGAATATGGATTGCCTATAACATTTAGCTTGAAGGAATCATGACCAAAGACTTCTTTGTGAATCAGGAGGAGCTATCGACCAGTATTAGATCTTCTATTAGAGGATGTCACAAGACAAGCGGAGCAGGTGCGTGGTTTCCTTCTCCTTAATGCTTATGCAATTTAAAATCTCCTTGATGAATGCAATTACAATAATATTATGTTCAAAATAAATAAAGTATGGTGTGTTAATGAGATTAGCTTCGGCTAATGGCATCCATGATAGGGATGCCGAGAAATGAAATACAAGATTAGCTTCGGCTAATGGCATCCGTGATAGGGATGCCGGGAAATGAATTTTAAAGGTAGCTTCTGTTAATGGCGTCCACGTTGGGACACTTGGAAATCATCGATAAGGCTTGATTTGTAAAGGGTATCCATATTTGGATGACCCACAAAATTTGATAAGTATAATTGCCTAAAAATATCCAGGTTGGACTATGCAAGGTTGAAGATCTAATAAAACCAATTAAACAAAGTTACTAGGTTTATGTAAGAAGATAAGAGAAATAAATTAAAAATAGAACAATATAGATTGTTAGACGTAAGTCCATAAAACTACCAGATTTTGCTTATTCTTGTTATTATTTATCATTTACTTCTTTTTTAGCTTTTGTTCATTGTTTCTCTAAGCCTTATTCCTATAAATAGGCAATTCTTGATCCTCTTTGACAGCAAGCTATGGATGAGGAACTTTCTACTTTACATAAGACAGATACTTGGGATTTGATTCCTCTACATTCTGGTAAAAGTGTTGTTGGTTATCGTTGAGTGTATAAGATCAAGACTAATTATGATGGGTCTATTGAGCAATAAAAAGCTAGGTTGATTGCAAAAGGATACTCTCACCAGTATGGTATGGATTTTGAGGAGACATTTATCCCTGTTGTAAAAATGATTATTATTCATACTCTTATTGTTGTAGCTTCAGTTCATCAATGGCATATCTCACATTTTGATGTTAAAAATGCCTTCTTGAATTGAGATCTTCAAGAAGAAATTTATATGGCGCGTCCTCCTAGTGTTTCACATGACTCTGGGTATGTTTGTAAGCTCAAGAAAGCGTTATATGGTCTCAAACAAACACCTTGGCTTGAGAAATTTTATGTTGTGATCTCATCTTTTGGATTTGTTTCTGGTAGTCATGATTCTGCTCTTTTTATTAAGTGCACTGATGTAGTCATATCATTCTATGTTTATATGTTGATGACATGATTATTACTAGTGATGACATTGATGGTATCTCAATTTTAAAGATAGAGCTAGCTACATAGTTTGAAATGAAGGATTTGAGTTATCATTGATATTTCCTAGGTATTGAGGTAGTTTACTCACCTAGAGGTTACCTTTTTTCTCAATTGAAATATGTTGCAGATATTCTTGAGCGGGCTAGATTTACTAATAACAAGATTATAGACACTCTCATTGAAGTTAACGCAAGGTACTCTTCTTCTGATGGTTTACCTTTGGTAGATCCTACTTTATACCATATTATTATTGGGATCTTAATATATCTCACCATTACTCGTCTAGATATTGCATATGTTGTTCATATTGTTAGTCAGTTTGTTGTTTCTCCTACTATTGTTCACGGGCAACTGTTCTTTGTATTTTGCAATATCTTTGGTGTACATTTTTTCAAAGTCTTTTACTTTCATCCACCTCTTCCTTAGAGTTGCGTGCATACTCCGATGCTGATCATGGTAGTGATCCCACAGATCGCAAGTCTATTATCGAGTTCAGTATCTTTTTAGGTGATTCTCTTATTTCTTGGAAGAGAAAGAAATAATCTATTGTTTCTCAATCATCCATCGAAGCAGGATATCGTGCCATGACATCTAATACCAAAGAGATTGTTTGGTTGTGTTGGCTACTTGTTGATATAGGAGTTTCCTTTCCTCATCCTACTCCTATGTATTATGACAACCAGAGTTCTATTCAGATTGCTCACAACTCGGTTTTTCATGAGCGAACTAAGCACATTGAGATCTATTGTCATCTTACTCATCATTATCTCAAGCATGGTACCATTACTTTGCCTTTTGTTTCTTCTTCCTTACAGATTGCAGATTTCTTTACCAAGATGCATTCCATTTCTTATTTTTGTTTTCTAGTTGGCAAGCTCTCAATGTTTTCTAGTTTGAGGAGAGATGTTAAATAATATTTATATAGTTTTATTTATTAATGATAGAATAGTATTTTCAGTTTAACCTATATATAATTTCTTTGTATTTAGGTTACCTCTAAGCACTCATAATAAACTGATTATTGAGAATTCTAGTCTCTTTTTTCTGTTTAATATGAATTATTTTAACAATAATATGTATTTAACATATACATGGTACATGGAACAAACTACAAGCTCTATTTCTTAAACATTACCCTAATACATAGTATGTACATTGCTTTGACCACTCATCTAACTCCATCAATAAAAGGGAAGAGAAGCAAGGTTATTTTCAAGAGCCTTTTTATAAAACAGAACCAGAAGTAACACTAAATAGCTTGGCTAGCATAGTCTAAAACGTAGAGGAGTGCATAAAAGCTATGGTCTTTATTTTAAGACTTTGTAAACAAAGTGTACTATAGTCAGAACAGAGCAAGAATATATTAAATTAATTTTGAAAGTGATACATTGGAACTTAAAAAAATTAAATAAGTATTAAGATATTTACATTATTTTAGATGATGTTACTCAAGATGAAAATATTTTTGGAAAATAAACAAACAAAAAAAACTATTGAGAGGAATATACCTAGTTAACTATTTAAACAAAGTATGATCTCGTATTCAATTACTGATCTTGGTTCTCAACAGAAGTTTGAAAAAGTAAAACAACAACAACTTATATTGTTCATAGAACTCAAAAAGAAAAAATCGTTCAAAATTATTGAATTAAGAAAGCTAAACAAGGCTAGTAAGCTAGCCTTCTAGGAAAGAAGCAAAAATGATTAAAGTGAGTTGAGAGAATATAGAAGGAGAAAGGAAAATCCTAAGAAACCACACAATTCTAAGAAATACTATAAGTGACAAGATTTAAGGATACTTACTGTTACGTTGAATTAAAAAATCAGATCTATAAGGTATTGTAAACTAATTAGATTGAAAAAAACAGGTGGCTTACAACAAAACACGCTTACAAGATGCACGGGATAGCTAGATCTCCACTCTATAAATAGGCTTACAAGGTTCGTTCTTCTTCAAACCACTCTTCCCTAGCTACGCACTTCTTCGTTCTATATTTATTGTTTCTGTTTCCTTCTTTCATTTTACTTGTCAATGGAAAGTGGGCTTAAGGCATTGTGGGTGCTGTCCGCGGTGTTGCTGGTGTCAAACTGGCAACACTGGACTTATGGAAAGGCCGTACCTCAAGTTCCTTGCTATTTCGTCTTTGGAGATTCCCTCTTTGATAACGGAAACAATAACTACCTTGACACTCCAGCTAAAGTCAATTACCTTCCTTATGGGATAGACTTCGTTACTGGGGCTACAGGAAGGTGCAGCAATGGTCTCAACATAGCTGACACCATTGGTCTGCAGTTTTCTCTCCTCCCTTATATTACAAATTAAATATATATATGTTCTCACTAGATAGTTTTTTGTTTCAGCTGAACAATTAGGTTTCGACAGTTACATTTCGGAGTTTGGTGTCGGAGGTAGCACCAATTTCCTACATGGTGTCAATTATGGATCTAATGGAGCCGGCATCCTTGATTCTACTGGCTCTCTTACGGTGATTGCTGATCATATGCCTCTCATAACTAAACCCTTATACTATTCAGTGCTATGAATCTTGTATGCTTTGGCAACGCTAACTATTCATATGATTCTTTTGTGTATGTGAAGGGAGAACTATTTACCATGAATATTCAGTTACATAATCACAATATCACGGCTTCACGAATTGCCAAGATCTTGGGAAGCGAGGAAGTTGCTAGGAAGTACTTGAGCCAATGCATCTATGTGTCTGATATGGGCCATAACGACTACCTCAACAATTATTTCTTGGACGGCTACAATAGCAGCCAGTTATATTCTCTTGAAGAATTTGCTCAACTTCTCATTGAAACTTATGAAACTCAGCTGGAGGTAAGCCCTACTTAATGTCTCTTGTAAAACAACAATTAATGTTTGACGCGATTGGAAACTAACGAAGACCCCCACTTCATTCCGTTTTTTTTCCCTTGCTGCCAGAAACTGTATTGCTCAGGAGCAAGAAAGATAGCTGTGCTCGGACTTATTCGGGTAGGATGTATGCCGTCCAACATACAAAAAAATCCCAGTGAACTAGATGCATCTTCATGTGCATACAAGCTCAATGATGATGTTCAAATTTTCAACGACAAGCTTCCAATACTGCTACATAAACTTAATAATAAGCATCCTGATGCTGTGTTTACCTACATAAACTCTTATGATATTGATTCTGATGATCAGACAAATACAGGTACGAATCCCTTCTCTCTCTCTCTCTCCCTCCCTCCCTCTCTCTCTCTCTCTCTCTCTCTCTCGGTTGAAGACGAATTTTTTGTTACGCCTCTGATACCAATATTACTTTTTCTTGCTTGCAGGTTTTACATATACCCGTGAGAGCTGTTGCGAGGTAGAATCTGGTTCAGTCCCATGTAAATCTCTCTCCTTCCCATGTCGCAACAGGAGTGACTATGTGTACTGGGACGGAGCCCATTTTACTGAAGCTAAAGCTTGGGCCTTTGGAAAAAGAGCATATAAACGTCAGTCACCAAAGGATGCTCATCCATATGATATCAGCGAACTAGCTAAGCTGAAGCTTGATGATTCTGATGCTTACGATATCAACCATGCCCAGCTCTGATGGAGAAGACGATTGTCTGATAAGTAGCAAGAGAATAAGATATTGTGACCGTAAGAACAATGGAAAGACATATCTACTGTCTTTTCATATCCGATTCGGAGATACTCTTGCCCTTAAAATTGAAAGAAGGATACATACGTACTTGCATAAACCAAAACAACATTTTTATATTTATATCTGTGAAATCTCGTATGTGGACATGATAGGTTTAAAGATCATGGCTTCTGCTGCTAGCTTTAATTAATGTCTCAACAAATTTCTATACTGATAACACAAAATCAAGGTCTCCAACTTGATGTGAAGTCTATCTCAACAAATTTCTAAACTGATTGTGTGCTGCATGACTTTGATATATTTTATGCTCTTCTTAACTCCTTTTCCTCATGATTTTTTTAAAAAAAAAACTATACTTTGATTATACTGGGAGTGAGACGAGAGGAATTCAATCCTAACACAAATATCCAAGTGTATAAATTAAAACTTCTTTTTTATTATTTAATTTAGAACTTTTTTAACTTTATTTATTTTTTTACTATTATATAAACAACCAAACCAAAGAGAGTTGCGATATTCAGTATTGATTGAGTAATTAAAAATAAAATTTGTTTTCTTATAGTAAAGAATAATTTTTTTATATATAAAATTCTATATATATATATATATATATATATATGATTGCTATTTTTTTGTGTTTTTTTTTTTTTTTGCGTCAAATTCTTACCATTATGGGATATAATATATTTTGGAGGCGCAAAATAAAACTATACCATGATAAACATGAATGTTTAAATAGTAATTTACCAATAAAAATTACTCCACTATGATACTATATGTAACGTATCAAAAATATTTTTTTTTAACAATAATCTAATATTAATTAATTAATAAATAAAATGGGAAAAATAGCCAGCAAGGAAGTGGCTTAAAATTTCATTTCCCTATTTCCTTCTCTATGTACATGATTTAAAGTATCGGATTTATAAGCCATGCTTATACAGTAGATTTGCATTAAACTCACTGCATAACCTCCATGGCCGGTTATCTGGATCCCTTTCAAACCAATGAACGTATTTGCTGAATATGACTCCAAATATAATCTACTTGCTGAAAGTTTGCGCTAGAGATGCTTATCTCCTACTTAAGTTCTTTCGATTGCAAGAACTTTCACCTCATTTGATAAAGATGAAAAAAATATATGAGAAGTGAATAGTATTGTCTCTCAAAAACCCACCAATCACTGATCTATTAGCTTTTCAAATGAAGCTGAATTCATTAATGAATCAAACTTTATTTTTATTTTTATTTTTTACGAAGTTGAGATTTACTAAAGATGAGCAGCAGCCAGTAAGATGGTGGCCAAGACTGCAAATGGAAAAGCAATCTATGGTCGATTTATATAATCAGAAAATCTACCTGTTAGAACATACACTTACAAAAATCTATGGTCAATTTATATAATCAGAATATCTACCTGTTAGAACATACACTTACAAAAATCTTGTGACAGCAAGAGAAACACAACAGAAACAATCCTCTAGACCTAGAAATTAAACAGGGAATAAAAATCAAGTATGACATTCTTTAAACTCCTCTCTCCTGTTCTCAATTTCCTAGAGTAGCTTTACTATGCCATCTGCCAGTACATTTCTAATAACCATAAAATATATATGTTTTTCACACTAAGTTTTTTATTGTATTTTAAACTTATCTAAGCTTATTAAACATTATTTTTATAATTTTAATATGTCTAATAAATTTTATAAATTAAATACTAAAAAAATAAAAATTTCAACATAATATATTTTAATCCTTGCTTCTTGCTTCTTATGACAGATTTTTTATCAAGTTGGAGTTCCATAATGTTGAGTCAAGGTTGAGTGATTTGACAGTGTTGATGTGAAAGGGGTTATTGAAAATTCCCATTCTTCTATCTTATTTCCTATAATACAATTATTTGAACTTTTAACTACAAATTATTTTAGTTATATATTTAGATATATCAAATCTAACAGTTGGTATAAAAGCCACAATGATAATACATTTGTCTTGATATCGATGTTGATATATTTGTCTAAAAATTCTTGTTCTCAAAGAAATTAATTATATTTTTCATGGAATTTTATAGAGGTCAATTGATTTTTTTAATTTTGTCATGTTCTATCGACCTGAAGATTTTACGAATAACCTTGGTTTTCAAATTAAATTAACGTTTATCTTGACTTTATTTATGGCTTGAAATTTTAGTTTATGGTGGAATGAGCTGCTATAATTTCCATAAGAATGCCCACTAGCATAGGAATTAATTGAAAAACATTTGTTTCAAAATAAACATTTGGGAGTTTTTATTTTATAGGTGTTGTCATAATCTAATTTTAAAACTCCTAAATGTTTTTTTTATGAAAATACATATTTTTTATTAAAAAATAAAAAATTTTAAATCCAAAAAAATCTTCAGCACACAAGGAGATAAAAAATAAGTTTGAAAGTCCATTAGACAAAAATTAAAAGAATTAATAAAGTTGAAGAACTTAATTAAACTTTTTTATGGATTCAATTAATAACTATTGAAGAAAAGACAATTGAAACTTTGAAAGGTCAAATTGGTGCCATCAAGGGTTCAATTGAAAGATATTTTAAGATTGAAGGCTAATTGAGGGTCAAGTTAAAGAATTTCAAAACTAAGGATCAAAGTGCAAATATCATCTTAGTTCAGGGATTGAAATTAATCAAATCAAGGGTCAATTTAAGAGAAGCTGAAAGTTTGATAGTTGACAAGGGTTAAATTGTTTAATGTGAAAATTGAGGATCAAATTACAAAAGGCGCTCAAATCAAGGGATTTTAATCAAGGTTTTCAAAGGTGTAATTGTAAAAAGTAAATGGTGTTTATGCTGAAATTAAAAAAAAAAAAAAACAATGACTAAATTAAAGTTTATTAAATTCCCAATTAGAAACTCTAAATTCTAGGGTTAAGATAAGCGACATGTCACTCAATTTTAACAAAGAGAATGAGTAACATGTCGTCCAGTCCCTGTTTACCATCTTCTTCAACAAACAAAAGTTGATCGAGATGTCATTTTTAGGCGAATAAATGTGACATCTCTAACCACCTCAAGGGCTCTAACCACCACCACTCCATTGAGAAACATCTGCTCTATAAGGACCAATTATCTTCATCACATGTTTGTATCTCATTTGGCTCAATAAAATCAACATCTTTTCTCTTATCATCAACCTCTACATTGGTAGATTCAATCTGATCAAGAGCTCATCTTCTAATCAATGAATATGGATTTCTAGACCTCTAAATCAAGTGTGGTTTGTTCCTAATAATATATCTACATCCATTTTACAAGGTTTAGGTCTATCACGGATATGTTTATGGCTTAATGTTCACAATGAGTTTGGAAAAGAACCTAACCCAATCATTTGTGATTGAAGAAAAATTCACCATGATATAAAAGACTCCAAGGCTATTTTCTCATGTGTGATTTTGATTTACAAGACACCACCTATTTTAGAAAGGAAGGTTGTGGAAGAGAAAGTATAAGATTCTTCCATTAAACTTGTTCACAAAACCACCATGGTTTTGAAATTTCTAGTTTTTGATTGCTTATAAAAAGGCATTCGCTTTTGAGCATAAGGGAGGTTGATTTGGAGAGAAAGAAATCACATGGAGAAAATAAAGAGGAAACACAAAAGTATTGATAGAAAATACCTTAGAGTTGGTTAAAACAAAACCTATTAGATTGGTGTGCTAAGATGAGAAAGAAAGAAGTAAGTGAAGCAAAAAACAAATTCTAGATTAAAAAGAAATTAGAAATCAAGAGGAAAAAAGCATAAAATTTAGAGAAGGAATCAACTTTTCCCTTACAAGGTATATCTTCAACTTTGATGGGGTGTAGCTCAGTGAATACACACCCTCTTTTATTTGTCTTTTAAATTCATGTTTGAATGTTTATTGTGCAACCACTACGATTGCTTTGCTAGTTTAATATGTCATAGATGCTTGTGCTTAGATAATCAATTATGCCATGATTTGGTATGCCTGTGTATTTTCATATTTTGTTTGATGCATAGGTTAATGTTTTAAGGTTGGTAATATAATGATAAAGGTAGTTTAAAAGACAACTTAGCATGTTTTATGTTTAGGTTGACCGTTTGCACTATCGGATTTAACAGTTTTACCGAAAAAATTTATATTAATATTTACACTCATAATCCTTCATAATGTATTTTACCAATAAGCTCATGGATGGAAACAGTCAATTAAAACAAACTCTCATTGATAATTTGTGGTATATCGGTGATTCCATCAATAATAAATTTATTGATAGATTACAAATGGATAAAGCATGCCAAAAATATTTACCTGCTTCATTTTGTTAGTATATTCATTGGTAAATTTAACATATTCGCGATAAGAGAACTATATGTAATTCCATCAATGTTTTTATTTGTCCATTGATATACCCATCAGTAAATATAACATATCACCAACATAATATCATCTGTAATTTTTTCAGTGAGTTAGCAGTGGCATTTGTAATAATTATTTTTCAACTTTCTGAAATATATTGACAGGTTTGTTCCGTTGGTAAGCCCATGGTAATATTTTAAAAATATTTAAAAAAACATATATTGAACATAAGTAGAAAAATAATTAAAATAATATAAAAATTAAATATTTATTACAAATTTAAACATTTGTACGCTCAAATAATAAATCTAAAATAGAAACAACGTTGGAGGAGGAGGAGGAGGTTGGTCGTCATCAGAACCATGGGGCCAATTAGAAGATGCATATGTAATATCCATTTGTGATCTCATCTTTATTACCAAATGGCGGAGCTCTTCATAATCAGCAATAAATTGTTCATATTTTTCATTAAGATGAGTCGTTTGAGTCTGTACTCGTTGATCTAACATCATCATGAACTCCAAAGTTTGAGTATTCATAATTGACTACGAGCATCCAAAAGTCAAAACGCTATGGGTCGTCCACAAGTTAACAATCGTAGTGTTAAATATTTTACACACCCAAGCTCATCTTAGCCACCAACCCTTTTTTTAGCTACACCAGAGACCCCTCAACAATCATTGATTCCAGCAACTTCACCTCAAGCTCCACAGCAGAAGTTACAAATCTCAACCCTAACAGTGTTCCCGTGACCAGCCTCAGGCATCGCAAAATCTACATATCCTCTCCACAATGACCAGCCTCAGCCAACAACACCGTGAATAGTAGGAATCCCCTTCTCAGTCACGCCAACCTCTACATTAGGCCACCAGCAGCATTTCTCATCTGGTCAGGCAAGTCTTCTCATTTCCTTTCCTTTATTTTATTTTTTTCTTCTTTTGTTAAAAGCATGCAGAGCATCAGTTTGAGTGAGGAAAAGCAATCTGCAGCTTACTACTCTCATTTATGAAGATGTATATTGGAAGACTAATAACACGTTCCTCATGACTAATTTGCTTTCTTCCATGAAGGTTGATGGCTGTCAATTTCATGGGCGTGTTCCTTTGGCAGGCAGTCACGCTGTGCCTCCGAAAAAGCACACTATTGGCTCGTTGAAAACCAATCCTGTGAAACTGTTCATTATCTTCTTTAATATTGGCCCAGTCCCTCCATTTTTCTTTTCTTACAACAAAATCTTGAGTTTGTATAAAGGGAAACAAGATTAGTATATATCTATTAGGGGAAAAAAATAGAGAGGGAGAGGGGAAAAAAGAAAAGCCTAGAGAGCCAAAGAGTAGGCTGAAGAGGATAATAGCTGTGCTGACAAAATTTATTCAACACCAACACCATATAAAAAATGCATTAGCCCTCTGAATTGAACGTCTATAAATAGACAAGAAAGAGGATAATAGGTGTGCTGACAAAATTTCTGCACCCTCAAAAAACTTGCAGATGCATTATTTAAGAAAAAATTGAGACAAAGGTTTTTCCTTGAACACCTTCATATTTTTAAACCTGAATGAATGGCTACAACTCCCCCAACGAGATTCTCATACTCAACCTTCTGAAATCCTGCATCTGCAATCATCGAAGCAAATTTCTCCTGCATTCATCACTTGCAATAAGTCATTAAGTATACCAGACAAAGGTACACACACAATTAAACCCAGGTTATCAGCGAGCACATGCAATATAAGCTCCTAGATAGTCCATTGTCCTCATGCCTCCCTCCCCTCTCTCCTCTCTCAGCTAAGGTAATTTAATTCCAATCAGTTAACTCACAGGGATTCACACATAGGGTTCAAATTTATCAGTTGCAGATTACTGAGCAGAAAATATCTTTCAAAGTGCACAACTAATGAATCTAATATAAGGCTTACATTTTCTTCAAATGATACTTTATATAGTCTAATTAGAGGGGGGGGGAATATATATATATATATATATAGTTAGATGCACTGTTTCAGATAAAAATACATGCCGATAACACATTACTGGCAGTTCAATGTAATAAATATGAGTTGATTCTTTTCTTTTTTTTAGCAAAATGAATTTTATAACCTTGAGCCATGTACAATGATCATTAAAACACTCTTGCATGCCATATTAAAATCACATTCTATCTTGTGCATATTCACATTTGGAATATGCAAAAAGCAATAATCCATGTAACCATGTAAGGTTGCTATAAAAATATCTAGTTTCCACATTCAAGGATAAGGCGTTCACTTGCATACACAAAATACACCAGTTGTTTTAATTTTTATTTTATATCTTATTTTCAGAAAAAGGCTCCGCTGAAGTATGTATTGGGAATATAGAAAACTTCAATTCCTTGATTGAGTTATAGCAGTATATGTAACATCCAGGGTTCTACAAAGGCACCACACTATAGTGTGGACTCAATTTCTTAGCTTCTAAGATACTTCGGCAAAATTGTGGTAATATTTGCAAAAGTACATAGGACAAAATTATGACCTGTGGAGGAAAACGACGTATGCTCTCAACTAAGTACTGATAAGAATCCCGATCACCTGCAACTAGCTCTCCCACAGCTGGAATGACTGAGAATGAATAGTAATCATATCTGCAAGAAAAAGTAACATTCTTGAAACAGGATAGATGATGCAGTGTTCTGAAAAATATGGGGAAAAAAACAAATTGAAGTGGAAAGAAAGCTAAGCTTCACTAAGATTAGCTGGGACAGTAGAAGTCATCTGCAATCCATAGAATAAAGCTTGAGCAGTGAGCATATATCTTTTTCTTGCTACAAACAATCATAAAGTCTTCCATGTGAGTGCTTTCTACATGCCAGAGAATGCAAGGATTGAAAACTAATCAACAAAATTTCAACCACTCAAATTCAAGTGAAACAGCAAGATCTTCTTAACAATTCAAAGTTCATGTAATTAGTAAAAGCTAATTTATTTCAGGATCTACATGCTATTGTTGTTTTGTTTGTATTGCAACATCAGCATAATGTTAATCTGGTTCAATCACAGTATTTGCCACTTTTTGTACTTCGTCTTGCAACATCTACAGAAACACTAATCTCTGTAGCCATGATGTTTTGACCATATTTTATTAAAGTTCATCATCTTCTCAATCAACATTATGCTCCCAGGTAACAATCTGTTTGAACCCTAGTGGGATTAATTGGTTAGGAAACAACAATTGTATGTAGACTAACAGCAGGTATGTAGTGCACAGAAAAATCAATTAGAGACAATAAAATAAATCAATCTACTCTTTATAAACTTTAGATTCATAATCAATACAAATATAAACTCCTATAATAATATGAATATAGAAAAATGAATCCAGAACCCCAATGAGAAAGGTGGGTTATGGGAGCATGTGACTTGTATTATTGAATTCGGGTTAGAACTAAGATGTAATATTTCTCTGTCAATCTCACTTCATCACACCAAGGCCTTTGTCTCTATGATTGACTATTTTCTATGGAAAGGAAGAGGCTGGATAGTTAATATTCAATAAAGATGAAGAAAACCATGTTATAGAGCTGGGTATTAGTAAACAAGTAAACACCCTGAGGTATGGTGAACTTATCGTTACAACTCAAAACTTTGAAGATTTGCAATATATATATATTAAGCATGATATTCTAAATGGATTTAAAAATACTACTTTGACAGTAACAATATTTTGGGCATAAAAGAGGGTTTTTATCTTATTTACTTGAACATGGAGGGGGGATTTTGTCAAAACTTCAAACTTTTGGGTGGTGGCTATAGTTTCACCACACCTCATGGGAGTTATTGTAATTTATCCTTTTTTATTTAATTTGTGAAAAAACATTTCACCACCTATACACTACCAGAAAGGAAAGATTGACCACTTCTGGCATAATTTATTGACTTGTCAATTTATTAAAATTGAGAAAAAATTAAACACAGGAAAAAGGATATTTTTTGTTGAAATAATGCCTATGTAAGAAGGTGTACTCACAATTCTTTAAACACAGGAACTTCAACGTGGCTCAGTTCAAGGCAAAGAAATCTTCCTCCGTGTTTTAATACCCTAATAAAATAACAGATGAAGCTTGCATGAAACATTAATATATATAACACAAGCTGGAAAATTTCTGAAGAAAGAAAGGGGACCATATAACAGAAGAATAGCCTGCTGATCATACATATCGAAAGAGAAGACATTTACTAATTGAATGGAAAACACATAACAACTAGCACAAATACACCATAGTTTAGACTGAAATAAGACATTTTGTGTTAATAAATTCATAGTCATCATCTAAACGATTTTCTTGTTAGCTTCATGCTTCAACTCATATCTTTTAAAAACTCTCCATGCAGTCGTTGGGTCTCATAAAATTTAAACCTAATATTTAACTTTCTCACCACCTAATTCCACTTCTAATTGTCCTTATTTCAAATTCAACAGCAAACATTTAATGCAAGTACCTAACTTGGAGCAAACAAGGTCAACTCTCTAAGTGGAAAACAAAAATTACCTAGGAACCTCTACCCTCTCAGAATTTAAGCTGGTAGTGGATTCAGATCCCCTTTACTCAGACACTGATGAAGGTCTTATCCACAGTAGCACCATGATAACTCAAGTAACTTTCTTGACATATTGATCTTGATAATATGCATGTTCAGTGCTATTTTTGCAATTGTAACCAACAAATGTCATTGTTATATGCATTTTCTTTGGAGAAAATATGTTATAAACATTGATTTTAGAAGATAAAGGCTACATTTCCTTTAATTCATAACAGTCCATCAGATCCTCTAATTAGATAAGCCATCCTTAAAAGCCTGTAACAGAGTAACCTGATATCGCATCAGTAGTGGTGAAATGATTATTTGTCATGGTTTAGTTTTACAACCTTAATGAGAGGATCGTTAGCTTGCTATTTATAATTTATGTCAAGAGGGTCTAATATAATTTGGGTGAATATGTCAACAGCAAGCCACAAAATTATGAGTATAGGTTATGAGCATACCTATACGCTTCAGCAAGAACTTTCTCTATGTGTGTAACATTCCTAATTCCAAATGCTATTGTGTAGCCATCCATGGTATTATCTTCAAAACTCAAGGCTTCAGCATCTCCTTCCACCCATATGAGGGATTTGTCTTCTCCAAGACCTGCAAGCGTCAATTAAAAAAAAAGGAAAGAAAACCATCACTCATCGAGAAATCGACATTAATAAACTGTAATTAGACCATCCATGAATTTCACTCAAGTCCTAATCGTTCCTGATTCATACCTCTCTCTATAGCCCGTTTTCTGCCAACATTTAACATGTTTGGGTTTATGTCACACACATGTATCTGTGTTTCTTCCTGTAAATGATCATTAATGGGATCTTGATTTGCTCTACGCTTGATACTACTTATACCATCCAGAATCCTGAAAGCAACATCTCCTGCAATTAAGAATTCCAAACTCAAGATCTTATAACTCATAAAAACTATGAGATAACAATGAAAAAACAACAAGAATAAGAAGATACCAATCATCAATTTTAGCTGAACAATTTGCTAGATAGAAGTAGAGCGTGCATATTTAAAAGGTGGATGTAAAGGTTATATGAAGAGGGTTTTCCAAGGATTTAATACTAGCAAAACTGAGACCAAAGGAAGACTTGGCATTTTGGTTTCTAGATTTGTATGGATAGAATCTGAATCAACTTGAGATGAAATTACAAACTTTAAGGGCTCTGGAGACATTATGTAAATTTGCAGCAGAACCAGTTAGCCACTTGCTTTACACCATAGTTGAACAAGAGATTTGCGCAAGCAAGTCTTCTCACTATTAGTATTCTTTTGGGTGCTATGCAAAGGAAAGAGATGTATGGGCTCTGGAGACATTATCCTTGTAAATCAGATGGTTGTTTTTACACATGGCCACATGGTGTGGCTTCACCTCCCGATTTCTATCCATTAAAGCTTTTCTAATCAAATAAAGTGCTTTTATTTTCTTTATAACATGTCATAGTTTTATATCAGTACTCACCTGTTCCCCCAGCCACATCAAGATGCTTCATTCCAGGAAATGGATTCAGCATAGAAACCAGTCTAGAAAGCATCATAGAAAAGTAGCTAATGTCACCATGAACCCAAAGTGAAGTATACAACATAACAAGCAATCATTAAAAAATGCATCCTCAACGTATTCTGACCTGTCCTTCCATAACCTATGTAATCCACCACTCATTAAATCATTCATGAGATCATAATTTGAGGCAACACTGCTGAAAACATTACCAACCAGTTGACTTTTTTCTTCTTCTCGAACATGTTTGAATCCTGAAATGATTTTTTAAGAATGTCTAACGTGTGGTTAAGAGGGTTCGTTCAGGATGTTCAATTTAACGAGACAAATCAAAATGAAAACAAACAATTAGTAGTCAAAGAAGGCAGACTAAAAAAGACACACAAGAAGAAGAGGAATCATTAATTACTCAAGAACCTACCAAAGCTAGTGGCATGTGAATGCAGTGGAGAAGTGGAAGACAGCATGGGCAAGAATTTGCTCCCCAGCTTCCTGCTAACCAATTTCAGCGCCATGTCTGCCACCCAGACCGAGCCACACACACAACATCAATAAATATATGTAAGAAAAAAAAAATCAAATTCGTTCTTAGGATCATGGAGCCCAGTTGGATAATGTGTCAAATACGCAATGGTCAGAATGCTCTAGCTATAAAATTAAATCGCAATTGAGAAAATTAAACTAAGAAAAGAAAGGCAAAATGAAAGACAGAAAAAAATAAAAGAAAGCAAAGGGGTAAAACAAAATCTTTGCCCTCCAGATTTCATAATTATTTGTCTCAAATCTCTATCCAAATTGGGTTAAAGAAGAAAGAGGATGAAAAGAAGACAGTATAAATTACGTTCATTCATCATACCTTAATTCAACAGTGATTTCTGTACCAACTAATTTACAAACTTCTTCTTCTATTTCTTTGCTGATGATCTCTTTGGTTGTTTTTTGGGCTCAAAGTTAAAACTGTGAAGGCGGTGGTGTTTCGTTTCGTCTCGAAGAAAGTGTTTTCAGAATTCAAAATTAAGGTGTTAGGTGAATTTTTAAAGTATTGTTTTTTTTTTTAAAATATATTAAAATAAATGTTTTATATTTTTTAATTTTAGTATTAAGATATTAAAATTATTTAAAAATATTTAAAAATATTAATTTAATGTTATTTCATGCCAAACACATTTTTGAAAGATACCTAACCATAATTTTCCATATACTAAAGTTATATGTTGTTATAAAACTTAATCTTATTTAACTTAATTTAAAGTTTGATTTATGAGTTGAGAGGGTTCGTAATCAAAGATTTAAATTAAAAAATATATATATTTATAACAATTATATTATAAAATACTATAAAAATATAGAAAAAGTATTGTAGCTTTCCCCACGTTTTTTAACTTTCTTCATTATTATAATTATATTATTATTATTATTATTATTATTATAACATATCCTAAAAAGTACTGTAGCTATCTTCTTCTTTTTTTGTTATTTTTTTTCTAATGAATTTTTTTTTAATTTAGTTTGTTAATGCTAAATGTTTTTTATTTAGTTATCAGACTTTCATGACACGGATCTCGGGTTTAATGGGTTAACCTGGTTTGACGAGTTAACCTGGAATTGTTTTTCTTTTTAATTAATTTTTATTTTATTTAGTTTAGTTTGTTAATGTTAAATTTCTTTATATTTAATTATCAGATTTTCATGACACGTATCCCGAACTTGACGGGTTAACTTTGTTTGACGGGCTAACTCAATTAATTCTGGGTAAACCCGTCAATTTTATTTTTTCTATTTAGTTATCAAACTTTCATGACGTGGATCCCAAGTTTGACGAGTTAACCTGGTATGAAGGGTTAATCCAGTTAATTTATATTTTTTTTCATTAGTTTTTTTCTTCCTATTGGTTTTTTTTCTTTGGTTTTTTTCTTTTTAATTAATCTATTTAATTATCATATTTTTATGACACGACCTTATGGCCAGACCCACATCTAATGCTCTTGGGTCCGGTGTTGCAGCTAGACTCACTTAAACTTAAGTCATGTAAGTTTAATATTATTATTAATATTATAAATATTACTCTTGGGTCAAGCGTTGCAGCTAAACTAAAGACTCTTGGGTATAACTTTACAAAAAGACCCAACAATTTTAATTTTTAATATTTTTTTTAATGTTTTTTATGTTAAAAAAAGTTAACTTGCGGCATCGCGCAGGTTATGTAATTAATAAAACACTAAAAGATGTGGATTCTTAATTGTGCAAACATCATTATTCATCATCTCATATTTTATTGTTCAAAATTTTAGGAATCAAATTTAAGAGTGATTAAATCAAATGTTTAGCTCTGCTATCTTTGGTTATTAAATTGTTTTTTTTTTTTTAATTTGATTCTCATAAGTTAAGTTGTCATGTTTTGTTTTGGATTTATTTTGATGTACATGCTCTTGTGTATGTAAAATGTCATAAAATATTTTGATGTTAGATGAATGATTGATTTTACAAAATAGAATTTTTAAGTTATTGTTTAAAAAAAATTAAAACAATACGGACTAAAATTAACATAAAAATTCATTTTTCTAGTTGTATTATTCAAAAGGTGTGACAAAATTCATTTTGGTACCTTTTTTTATTTTTGTATTATGTGGTCCTTGTTGTTTTATAATTTTATATTTCAGTTATAAAGTTTATTTTTATTATATTTTAGTTTATAGGCATTGAAAAAGGAGAGATAGTCATCAAAAAATAATAGAAGAGAGAGAAAAGATTTGCTTGACACATTCTAACAAAAAAAAAATGATTTTGGTGTTAATAGATTCGTTTTTAATAGGAGAGTTTAATGAAGGTAATGTTACCCTTTGAACATGCTAAAAAAATATGTTAGAGTTCTTAAAAATGTTTTAAATACAATTGGATCTTTAGTTTTTAAAGCAATTAATTAATGGTGTTTTGATATTAGAAATGAGTTTATATTTAGGTTCCTATTATATTTTTAAAGTTTTTTCAAATGAAAACAAGTTAAAAATTGGATTTTTAGGCTCTCGAACTCAAACTCTTATTTTTCATTAAGCCTTTATTTTTCAATAAGCAAAGGTGACTAGAAAAGACAATATTGAATGACATGTTATCTATCCAAGTGAATAATGTGTTACGGTGTTCACTCAATTAAAAAAAAATAAAAACTACTTGCATCATTTATTCATTTGTTTCAGATGATATAAATAAATTTTATTTAAATGAAAACTCCTTTAGATAAAATGATTCTCAAATTTTATGTGATTTCTCTTTCATAAGAATGATGGATTGGCTTAAGTAACAAAAGGGAAAAAAGATCTACCTAATTTATATAATTTTTTTTAGTGCATGGTTTTATTTTAAAAAAATAAATATTGAATATTAAATAAAATTTTAATTTTATGTTTCTAATTTTGATATTAGTGAAATTAAAAAAATATTTATACCTAAAAAAAGAACAAAAGATGCAAGACTAGTCTTTTAAACCTAGATGTACATGGGCATTTACCTTTTAGGTTAGATATGCAGGTGTGGCTTTCCAGACCCAACAACCCCTAGCATTATTTTTTCTTCACTAATTAGACCATGTAGGAATACAATTATTAAAATTTATGGCTTGATCCTAAAACAAGAAAGTTTAAAAATGTTTTATAATTAATTCTTTAGTCGACTAAATTTGCAAAGCCAATGACAAAAATAATAATTATGGTGCATCTATTCCTTATAAATAGCAACATAGCTAGATCCATTAGGGTAATTTATTTTTAAGAAACATGTGATTTGAAGAACTCCATCATAAGCTAAACTTTGTAGATGTGATAACTTCTTCATGAGAATGATGAAAAATAAATTATATAGTCTTAATGGCATTTTTATTTCAATTCAATCACATTTTTATTTCAAAAAAATGCTCATTAATCCAATGACATTTTTATTTTAAAAAGAAGCTCATTCATTCAATGACAATTTCCTTTCAAAGAATATATGAGTTGACTTATTTAATTTTTATTTGTTACCTCTTAATTTCATGCTGAATTTAGTTATAATTGTGATAAATTTTTAAATTTCATGCTAAGTTGATCAATAATTAATTTAAGTTTCCTGCCTAATAATTTTAATTCATTTTCCAGCCATCGAAAAGTCCCTCTCCTCATGTCGAACAAACTGCCACCGACAAACACAACAACGCAAAATTAAAATTTAGGTTTACATCGAGGCTTGTAGCCCAGCGGTGGCAAAGGGTTTCATTTGCCTCTGCATCCTGGGTTCAAGCCTCAGCGTGTACGTTTGTCATCCCCGCGGTGCCTTACATGTTCACTGGGTTTGCAGGATGTTCAGTGAGCCGTGGGATTAGTCATGGTGCGCGCAAGCTGACCCGGACACCCACGTAAATCAAAAAAAAAAAAAGTAGTACGTAGGCTTTATTTCAATGATGAAGAAAAAGAAAAGGAAAAGATAGTAACTTTCATTTGCGTTGATCTTTGCGTTTGTTTATAACCAAAATTTGCATTTACGCTAAAATAAATGTAGTAAGATAGTTTGGTAATAATCAAATTGTATTTTTTTGTATTATAATACCTAATAAAAAATTGAGTTTGAAATATATTTTTTGTAAAGTAGTTTTTATATGCTTTTTTAACTAAGTTTTATAAAATTTTGTTTGTTTTTGCGTTTTAAAAGCGTTTTTTAAAAAAAGTTAAATTTTTTTTCATTTTTTTCTTTGTTTCAAATTGATATATTTTTTGTGTTTTCAGATTATTTTGATGCGTTAATATCAAAAATATTTTTTAAAAAATAAAAAAATCATTTTGATGTATTTCCAAGTAAAAAACACTTAAAAAGTAACTACAAATACAATTTCACCAAACATTTTATACATATTTTTTATTATATATAAATTTCAATCATAATTTTTACCAAATACATATTTAAATCCAACTAATTATAACTAATTATACTTTTTTAAAAAACTTATTTTAAAAAAAAATTATAATAATAAAAACTATCTCAAAAATAAACATACTTTTTTCAAACGACGGTGAAACACACTGCCGGTGCAGAAGAGAAGAGGTAACGAAGGCACCCCAAATCCCAAGCAAAATGTAAGGACTCTGCCAAATCACTGACGGTGAAACTCACTGACGGTGAAACATGCACTATATCTGACGATAGGCTTATTAAGAGTAAAGTAGCAGCCCCGAGCCCATTTCAAACATAATAAAGAGAGATGGGCCGAAACTTATTTAACAATTATCATTCCCTTAGTCCAAAGCCCAAATGTAAGGATTGTGCCAAATCACGGGGCTCAAGTTTCAAATTATTGTTTTAGGTTCTCTTAATTATTTTTATCTTTAATAAATACACAAACTACTTTAGGTGTGTTTTTTAGCATGTAAATATAATAAATATTTTATCATTAAAAATAGATATGAAACACTTTGTTTTAAATGAGCTATTTTAAAATAATTTTAATTTTTTATTTAACATAATCAACCTAGAAAATCTCTAAAAAAAACAATCAGAGATTCTAATTACTACAAAACTGACATCTCCCTTGCGGCAAAGCTTATTCACGTGGTCTGGACTGCTCACACACATTATACGTGTCATTCACCCTTTTTCTAATTTCTTTATTATTATTATTATTAAATAGTAAATAATAGTCAGATCATGAAATAGTAAATAGGTTTATTAATGGGAATTTATAGAGAATAAGTTTTTGGGTTGGATTCCCCAACTTGGAGTCAGCTTAAAAATCAAAATGATGACTGGTTGCTGAGTCAGATTATGGTCAATTTTGGACAAAATTAGCTGTAAGACTCATCTTCGACAAGGTTTTCCGGTCAACGTTTTGGACAGGCTAAAGATTACACCCGCACACATTATCCGAGTAAAAACCATGGATCTCAATCGGATAAAATTTCAATCATAACAAATAAAATATTCTGTCTCCGTTCAAGATCATGTTAGAAAATTTTGTTTTATTCATAAGATCAAATTTATTTTTTAAATAATTTAAAATACAAATATTAAATTTACTTTAAAAAATAAGAACTTGTTTATTATTTATTTATATATTTTAAAAATATTTTCTAAAAAATTAAAATTTTTAATTTTTAAAATGAGTCATAGCACATCGCTTGATTTAAAAGATAATTATTATTTAATTATAGAATAAATTAAATAAATATAAACATTATAATTTTTTTTATGTTGTTGTTTATTTGAGGTTGTTGTGTAATCCGTGTTTTATAATTTTTAAAAATATATTTTATGTTTTTAAATTGTTTTGAAGTGTCGTTGTTAAAAATATTTTAATATATTAATAAAAAATATTTTATAAAAATTAAAGGATTAATACTATTGAATTTTTTAATTTGTGTGTAAGATTCCAGCTTTGCACGTGCTAATAATTAAAAAAAAAAAACCTGGCATTCTTAAACGAAAAGTACAAAAAGCATCATGAAAGCAAGAGATAAACCATATTGTCCACTTTCTAACAAAACATTATCTATCATCTCCCCACCTCAAACTCATAAATATCTTCTCGTTTGAGACCGCAGTGCACTTACCAAAGAGTTAATAAAATCCCAAAAATACATCAATTACTATATTTGATCCCCATATCTTAAACTTATGTCAATTTAGTCCCCTTAGTATTTCAATTCATTGTCATCGTCGATATTTGTTAATGAAAATGTTGGATTTTTCCATTAATATGCGGTCTACATAAAATCATATAATGGGTATTTTGCTAAATTAAAAAAAGTTCAAAGTGCTATAAACCTGCATTATATCATAAAATTGGCGTGCAGCTTACTTATATCTCATAGCCAAATATATATAAGAATATATATGATTTTTTATTATTATTAATTTTGATACAATTTTTCTCCACAACATACATTATCAAAACATAACTATAATTCATGAATTTTTATATTTTATTAACAACGTGAATGAGAGCGAAAGATAAGAGGTTTGTTATAATTCAAAACCATTAAAAACTAAAAACACTATAAGTATAGATAGATTTTCAAAATACTTAATTTTTATTTATTAATGTCTCAACTTGCCAAAAAACTATTATAATCCTTTAAACAAATAAAAATTAGAAACCACTAGTAATACTAAATAGTAAAAATAAACTAGGAAAACTATTCTCTCTAAATAGGAAAAACATTTTAAAAGGATAATAATATTGAATATGGAAAAATAATAGGAAAACAATAAAATTTACTAAGAAAAATATTTATTTTCCTAAAAAAAACTTTCATATAAATTTTTCCAGGTTGGAAGAAACTCTTCCTCGTGTTCAGACCTTAGTAAAAAACCATCATTCACCAATGAACATCCTTTTATGTGTGGTCCGTTCCATCATGAGCTCTTGATATCGAGATGGTATAAAAATCATAAAGTAACAGGTCATTCACACAAATGATAATTTTTGCTTACTACTCTATGATACAAAATTGAAAACACATATGTGAATAGCTCACCATCCTAAATATATAATTAAATCACCACTTTAGAGATATCAAGTTAAGGAATAAGTTCACCACTCACAAAGAAGATATAGAACAAGATAGGTTGCTAAAAGACCAAGTCAATGACTTTTCATTCATTTTTTCCCTAAAAGATCCCAATACATAGTCTGAATCATTATTATATACTTCGAAATACCCTCTAAATCTAGAAAAATACTAAAATAATGTAATTGAGACCCAAACAAATGACTTGGATAGAAAACTAGACAATTATTAACTAACACATGTTTTTGACTTCTTAAAAACACAAACAAACACTTAAAAAGATTATAAATTAAAACCGGCATAACTTATTACAGAAAACTCTCTAATACATGAATGGTTGAACAATTTAAAAAGATCATATTTTGAAATTAAAAACCAAATAGGATAATTTTATTTTCTCATGCAATGAAGATATACAAATTCGGGCTCAAAGTTGGCACATAAGCCAACAATAAACATCATCAAGAACTTCATTTATTTGTATTGTCATTCTAAACTCAAGTAGCTCAACATTAGTAGGACTATTTGAGGACACTCCTGTATTAAGTCCTTTTGGTTCAGAAAAAACTCATCCTCAAGTTCAGAAAGTTTTTTTCTCGATCTTGTGGATGTCCAATCAAAACATTTTCGTTATCCTTTATGAAAACTTTGAGCTAGAGTCCTTTAACATTAGTTAAATTACTTTCCATGTCATAGATGTTTATTGATTTATCATAAAAAAAAAAAACAACTCAAATCCCCACCTTTATCAAATTTATTATGTTTAAAACTAATGAATATTGTTTCTAGAACATTGTCAAAAATATTGGCAAGTTCACTCCTTTTCTGTCCAAGAACATCAACTTCGACCCCATATTTTTTTTTAATCACATGTGAAGCACATCCTCTATATTTTTCTTTATCAAAACTCATTTTATAACCACCTTCTCAACATGCTTCTCAAATTAATGTAACAAGAACTTCATTAGCATACTTAGGTTCGTTATAGACTCAAATTTTCGCATCCAGATATTCTCCTTCGATATCATCTTTCTTATCCTTATTGAATTTTGATGGTTGATTCCAATCCATAAAAAAATCTAGAATCATCAAGATTTTTAGCTTCATCATCATTTTCATGCTGTTGAAATTTCACTTGTATATATTGATCAAAAAGCTACCTTGAATAACCATTTTCAAGACTATCTTTAAATCAAATTCTCAACATGGAATTCTATTACTTTTTTTTTAATGCTTAGAAAAATAACCATCACTAAAATCATGGTGTGGTTTGTGAAGAAAAGGATTAATATCCTCACCATTATTGTCTCAATTATTAAATTGATCAAAATGCTCTTGGAGTTGCTGAAGTTGCCCTTTTATTTTATCAATTTACAACCATGGTTATAAATCTAAAGTTTTGATACCAACTTGATATTGAGATGATATGAAAATTGTAAAGTGACAAATTAATCACACATATGATAATTTTCGCTCACCACTCTAAAGTACTAAGTTGAAATGAACACGAATAACTCACCACCTTAAATATATAAATTGAATCACTCACAAAGAAGATATAAAACTTGAAAGGTTGTTAAAAGGTCAAGTTAAAAACTTTTCATTTAAAATTTGCTAAAAGATCCTAATATATGGTTTGAATCATCATTTTATACTTGGGACCAGTAAGCTCCAATACACATCCTCTATGTCCTCTAACCAAAACCAGTAATTATTGAACTTTAATACCAACCAATTCAAATAGAGTAAAGGAAATGAAGTTTGTTACAAGTCAAAACCCTCAAAAACCAAAAACATCATAACTATAAAGGAAACACCTAAAATATTCAATTTTTATCCATCCAAGTTTCCACTTACCAAATGGCTATCACAACCTTTTATATATGAAAAATTAGAAAACCTTAGTAATACCGAATAAGAAAAATAAATTAGAAAAAAATATTATCTTTAAATAGGAAAAAAGAAAAATATCTATTATCTTAAAAAAAAAGCTTATGCTTTAGTCTTCTCTGGTTGAAATGAACTTGTCCTCGAGTGCAATCTTCAGCTAGAAATTTTTCTCCATCAAAAAATCATTTTATATACGAGTTACCTTGTTTAGGTTCCTAATATAACATTTTTATGAGGGCTTCCCCATCATAGATCCCTAACATAATATCTTTGTGTGGATCATCTTATTGTGGATTCTTAATACAACAATTTTATGTGGGCTTCCCCATCATGGACCCCCAACATCATATTTTTGTGTGGGCTGCTTCATTATGGGTCTCACCATCAAGATTTCAAATAACAATAACTAATGCATAAAAAAAACAACACACTAGTTTTTGAATGTCTTTTTCCCGAGAGAGAACCTTCTCATCCCCTCCTATATAAGCTCATTTTGTTTTGCAATCTTTTTCATCTATAATTGTTTTGCAACATGCAACAAAGCAAAATAACTACTAAGAATCATTAAATTTTAATATTAATTGATGCAGATAAGAGCGAAAGATAAGATGCTTATTACAAGTTAAAATCATTAAAGACCAAAAACATCATAAATATAAGGAAACTCTCAAAATACTTAATTTTTATTTATTCAAGTCTCAACTTGCCAAAAGGCCATTACAACATTTTATATAGAAAAAAACTAGAGAACTCTAATAATATTAAATAAGAAAAACAAACTAGAAAAACTAATACTGAAAAAATATTTTTGTTAAAATATAATAATATTAAATAAATAAATAAATAAAATAAACTAAAAATATATAGGCTAATGCATTGAATATAAACAATGTGAATGATTATAAACATACGGGGTATTATAGTAGAAATTATAGTAAAAGGATGAAAGATAAGAAAATAAACAGTTGGTGGACCAAATAAAAAAATTAAACCGAAATTTTTTTAACAAAAGTAAACCCTCATCTATGTTTAGATGAAACACTTTTCTTTTCTTGCAGTCTTACCTTATTTTCCGAGACAAATCCAGCTTTGACAACCGATAATTTTGCTTCAAATTTTCCGCTATAAATCCTTATCTATGAATCCTTTTATATTATAAATAGCTGATTCATTTCCTTCAACTCCAAATCCAACAGTTTTAGGGACCGTTGTTGTTGTTGCTGTTGTTGTCGTTGTTTTTGTTGTTACTACTACCGTGATGGGGAAGGTGGCAGTAGGAGCGGCGGTTGTTTGCGCGGCGACAGTGTGTGCGGCGGCGGCGTTGGTGGTGAGGCACAGGATGAGATGTTCAGGGAGGTGGGCCAGGGCTATGGCGATACTAAGGGAGTTTGAGGAAAATTGTGGGACCCCTATTGGGAAGTTAAGACAGGTGGCTGATGCTATGACCGTTGAGATGCATGCCGGCCTTGCATCTGAGGGTGGTAGTAAGCTCAAGATGTTGATCAGCTATGTCGATAATCTTCCCTCCGGGTAATCAACTATAATTCTTACTAAAATAAAACATAGTTACTTTTATTTTCGTTTTCATTTCCCATTTAAGTTTACTTGTGTAGTATTTAATTTTCTAGAGGGATATTTATAAATTGATTTCTGAAGTAATGTATTTTTTTTTAATTGTTGATTAATCGTGGGGATTATTTTTTTGTCCAGAAAAATTGCACCTTTCATGCATTTTTGTTATTGTGGACGTTTTTTTATATGCTATATGCTACTGAATTTTCAATCTTTTCTCTAATATCCTGATTTTATTTGTAATTTTATTAGTTATTAATGTTTTGATGATTATTGTGTTGGTAAAAGAGTTCTGCTTTGGACTTGAAAAACGAATTTCGTTTTGATGTGTTTTTAGGGAATGAAGTAGGAGTTCATAAATAAGATTGTTTAAGGGTGAGTTTGATTAACATGTGAACTTGAGTGTATAAACAAGAATCTTTAAACTCTTTTGTGTCCATTGAAATTTAGTGGAGATGGGTTTTCTTAGATGTAGATAGTTCAAGAATTAACTTTTTATTAGTGAAAGGCGTATTCTTTACTAATCTTGAATTCTACCTTTCTCCAATTAAGCTTGACATGTTTCGCATGCTTCGGGTAGGATTTGTAAAAATTTTTAGCCTTTGCTTTTAAGTTGCCTAACGTTGTCTCTTTTGTAGTTCCCTCTTTTTCATTCAATCAATAAATGCTTTCCTTTTCTTTCATCAATGGTTTGCTTCTTCTCCATCTGTTTTTTTCCCCGTTGAATGGATCTTGGAATATAGCTTACTGTTCGAAGCTTTGCTGCTACATTTTGCTTTTTACAGCTTGTATCTAAATTCTCATCCTTGCTTTTCATATAGCTGTGGTTAGGAAATCTCCCGGGCAGTGAGTTCTCTTATGTTGTATTAGTATCTTATCACAATATCTGATTAGATGAAATTTGGAGTTTTTGAAGTGGGAGGTCATTTCATTTTTTAAACTGATAAGCAAGCAGTACTTATTTTGTATTGAGTTGATAGATTCTGCAAGGTTTCTTTTTTGGCTGCTGATTTGATATGTTTCTTATGGAACGTGGATTCTTTATGATCAGTTGGTGGTACTGTACTGCTGATAAAGGCTGGCTTTGTGGTCTACATAAATATCTTATTATGAACATCCATGTTTTATAATCAAATAAACTTAAGATGGATTTATTTGAGATTTATCATGTTGTAGGTTAAATTTTCACTTAAATAAAATTCTATGCTGGTCAACTTAGTAATGATCAACTTGGAAGAATGTACAGAAATTTCTGGGATGTGGTATTCCTTTTAATCGTTCAACCATAGGATTGTTTGGTTGATGAACTCCTTTTAGCTGCAGATAGCCCTTTTAAAATTGTGGATAAGGTTTTTTAAGTACTGAAAAATGAAAAATTTATAGGAAAAAAAATAAAGAATTAATGAGTGACAGAAGACAAAAGAAGCTTTGATGTTCATGCAGGAACATGAAAGATGTTGCTTTTCTGTGAAGAATTTGTTCCTAAGAGAACACAATTTCATTTGTCAAGACATTTTATATTAACTAAATGTAATTACCACTGAATGGTTAGCTACTTCTGTGCTTAATTTTTCAGAGAAGAGAATGGGTTGTTCTATGCATTAGACCTTGGCGGAACAAATTTTCGAGTTATACGGGTACTGCTTGGTGGGAAGGATGGAGGTGTTGTCAAACAAGAGTTTGAGGAAGTTTCAATTCCTCCACACTTGATGATTGAATCTTCAGATGTGAGCATCATTTCAAACTAGTCTATCAAACTTAAACTTGCTTAGAATAGTTAGTGATCTGAATATATTGTATATGGTTGTGATTTCAGGCACTATTTGGTTTTATTGCTACAGCGCTTGCCAATTTTGTTGCCACAGAAAGTGAAGGTCTGCATCCTTCACCTGGGAGACAAAGGGAGCTCGGTTTTACCTTCTCATTTCCAGTTAGGCAAACATCAATAGCATCTGGAAATCTTATAAAATGGACAAAAGGCTTCTTGATAGATGATGCGGTGAATCCTAATTACCCTCACTTGCCTCCCTCCCCCCTCCTCCTTTGGCCATCTGTTTTCATTGCATTACATCAGTTTTTTCAATTACAGTTATATTGATTTTTATCTTGGTGCATATCTGTTATGAGAATAAAAAACTTACAAGAAATTGTTTTACCATCTAAAAATGTCAAATGTTTTTCCCTTTACCTACTCCACTTCTTTGCGTTACATATATTCCTTTTCATCAGTGAACAGTGACAAAATTATTAAAGCATTCCCTAAGGGGTACAGGTCATATGCAGTGTTGAAAATTGCATTAATAATATTTTGGAGCCATTCTATGTAACAATGCATATAATAGTTAGTCTTTTTATTGTGAGACACACTTGCAGGTGGCAGTTGAACACACACGTACTGGTAGTACTTGATTTCTGATGGTTTTGACCATTTAAATAGAGAAACCGATCGTTAGCATCTGAAATTTACTAATTTTGGTAGAGCTTGTTTTCTGATGTTCTCGATATCACTCTGAATTTATTATTAGTTTCCATTGATCTATGAAATCTTAGCAGTTAGGTATGTTCCTGCTTAAACTCTGTGGGAACACATGCCAACCATGTCTACCAAGCTTCAGGAGCAAAGGAATTTTCTATCAAAGCGTTCATTTTCTTTCAAGTTCTTATTGCTCACGTGTAGTCTGCATAATTTAGTTTGCGAGCATATATCTCTACAGTGTGGAAAGCTCAAATTAACCACTTGTATCTTACTTACTCAGAGTTATTAACTCTGCCACATGTGCTCAACATTTACTTCTAAAAGCAGACAGTTCTCTAAATATAGCCTTGTGAGGGTATATCCCTGATATTTCTGTTCTGGAAAACGTTAAAGCAAAATACTGTAACCAGCACTTAGACTCAACATTGCAATAGCTTCAGTCAATAACTGTACCTTATTCTGCCAATCCTTTTTCACCTTGTTGCTCACTTCATTCCTGGTCCTTAGGTTGGGCAAGATGTGGTGGGAGAATTAACCAAAGCCATGGAAAGAATTGGACTTGACATGCGCGTGTCAGCTTTGGTAAGTAATTTGGTTGCTGTCCCTGGGTTCTTTGTTTGGGTGTTTTCTATTAAATGGCAAAGAATGTGATTTACAGTCCAGTGTTGATGGAATGGGTGCTTAATGCGTGATGCAGTCACATGTCTACATAACTAAACAGATTCTTCAACTCTCTGAGCTGATGTAGGTCAATGATACAATTGGAACATTAGCTGGAGGTCGATACCACAACCCAGATGTCATTGCTGCTGTAATATTGGGTACCGGAACAAATGCAGCATATGTAGAGCGAGCACAAGCAATTCCTAAGTGGCATGGTCTTCTACCCAAATCTGGAGAAATGGTTGGCATTTCAGATACAATTTCACCTCTTTTTTACTGTCTTATAACAGGAATGGATTTAATAAGCATAAACTGATACCCGGACTGCTTCTTATTATAGGTTATCAACATGGAATGGGGTAATTTCCGGTCCTCGCACCTTCCACTAACAGAATATGATCAAGACTTGGATGTTGAGTCTTTGAATCCTGGCGAACAGGTGATGCTATAGTCCTTATTAGTTTTGACTCATTGCTGCTTATAGAGGTGGTTTAATGTACTTAAAAGAGCTTTGTCATCATTGTTTGCAGATTTTTGAAAAGATTATTTCTGGTATGTATTTGGGAGAAATTGTACGCAGAGTTCTACTGAAAATGGCTGAAGAGGCTGCCTTTTTTGGTGACATTGTTCCACCAAAACTGAAGATTCCATTCATCTTAAGGTCTGCCATATATTTTTGTCTGTGAGCTGTCTGCAATGTATTGAGCTTGAAGTTTTGGTCCTTTTCCTGTTTTGAGTTGAGATGGCTCGTCACTGCATCTTGATCAACCCAATGCTGTTGATGTTGTAACTAATACAAACTTGCATTGCTGTTAATATGCAGGACGCCTCACATGTCTGCAATGCACCATGATGAATCTTCAGATCTGAGAGTTGTTGGAAGCAAACTAAAAGATATTTTAGAGGTATTATGCTTTGCCTATTGTGTTTGCCTTCTGTATCATTCTACGTACCTCTTACATCTTGATACGCTTTCTTAATGAGAAAAAGAGATTAATTGTAATTCAGCATAGAGATCAAAACTTCCTCTTAACTTGCTTGAAGTATTCAAGTTGGTATGATAATGAAGTGATGTTGTGGAGATTTTGTTTGTCCCCATCCCATCCTCACATGTTTTGGAAAATTTCTTTGCCATACATTCATTTTCCTTCTCCATGCAAAACAAGGACCGCTACGCCACCTCACTTTGATACACATCTTTCTTTTTGATACCATTTTATTTCAAAAATTAAAAATGATATCTGCTTAAGGTGACTATTTATCCCAAAAACTTGCATAATAAAATAAGAAAAATATAGTTTACACACAATAGGTGAATAGTAGTTCGAAAGTTCGGTTATAACTCTCTCTTCCAATTAACTCCCAAATTACCTCATTTTCATAAGTCGTTCAAAATAAATTTCTTTGTGGTTACTCTGTAAGAAATGTAAAAAATGAAAAGGAAAAGGTAAAGCTGAAGTTGGGTGAAAGAGATTGAACCTATGAAAACAGGCGGACTCAATCTGTGCGATGCATTATATATAAGAGGGAATTAATATCAATAACTAGTTAGGTTAGGTTTGTGTTGATGACTGTATGTGTACCAACTCTGCTTCATCTTCTGTTTTCCATTTTCAATTGCCATCTTTGCTCTTCTCCAACTGCAAAATTATTTCGTTGTTTTGTTACGTAATCCAAAGGGCACATTTCATATTTGCTTCCTCTTGTCCCCTAGATACCTCATACCTCGCTGAAAATGAGGAAAGCTATTGTTGAACTATGTGACATTGTTGCCACTCGCGGTGCCCGCCTATCTGCCGCTGGGATTGTAGGCATCATCAAGAAATTGGGGAGAGACACAGTAAAGGATGGTGAGAAGCAGAAGTCTGTGATAGCAATGGATGGTGGGTTGTATGAGCACTACTCTAAATTTAGTACCTGCATGGAAAGCACTCTCAAGGAGTTACTGGGAGAAGAAGTTTCTGACAACGTCGCCGTTGAGCAGTCTAACGATGGCTCAGGCATTGGAGCTGCTCTCCTAGCAGCCTCACATTCCCAATACCTGGAGGTCGAAGAATCTTGATGATAACCCATTACATTAAGTAGTGTTACATTTTTGTTTTTTGTATATTATCCCCTCACACTCGACTTCAAATCATCTAGAGCTTTTCAACCTAGTTCTTGTGATGATGCCAGCGATATCCATATTTTGTGGTAGTAAGTTGAGCAGGAGATCAAATACTCTTTTGAAAAGTGCCATTAGTGGTCCCAAGCTTCAGTGAGGGAGTCTGTCACACTGCTCCTCTTTACTTCTCTGTCGTTTACATGAATTACACAATAAAGTGGGGGATGTAAAACAATTAATATTTTTTCTATGGTCCTGATGGAAAATAAAGTGAATTTTTATGATCATGATTTGTTTCCTGGATCAACACGTTGTAGGCTAGAAGCTATCTCATTGCAAGATATGTTTTGTTCGTTAGACGAACTATGTTTTCACCTGCATGCATAACTGTTCTTTGTTGATCTTTTGTTGCTGGTGGAAGCTTTGGGTTTCGCCTTTACATGCGTGCGATTTTAAATGGTGGCCTGTGGCTGTGGGAGAAATTACCAGGTGAAATTATTGTGAAGGTGGCGCTTGCATTTAAATCCATGTATATTTTATTTTGAATATTTATTTTTGAATATTTATTTTTTAAAATTTTATTTTTATATTAATTTTAATTTTTATAATTATTATTTGTTTTTTTTTTTTTTTTAATTAAAATTTTATATTTATCAAATTTAGTCCTTATTTTTTTAATTGTTATTTATTTTATTTGAAATAATTTATAAAATGTTAATTATTATTATTTTAATCTTTTTTTTTTAATTTTTAGATTTCATCTTTATTATTTTGATTATTATTTATTTTATTTGAAATAATTTATGAAATTATATATTTTTTCAATTTCATTTGAATTCAACTATTTAATTTGTAAGATTTGTTTGTTATTATTTTAATAAACTTGAAAAAATTAAAATATTAATAAGTTATTTTTCAGCTTGTTTTTCATAATATAATCAAATACTGAAAATCATTTTTTAATTTAGTTTTTAATACACGGAACATCAAAATATAATTTATTTTTCTGAAATTTACTTTAGTACACTGTATATCTTCACGGATATCATGCATCCCAGCCTGGACACTGGTTTTAAAAAGACCGTACAAGCTACAGCATTGCATCCTTGTAGCTGTCGATTTTATTCTCTGAAGATTTAGATGGTATCTGCTATCTTAGACTTATACTAGCTCATTATGTGCCTAACTACGCAAACTATACAATTCGAACTCAGAAATAACAGTCTTTATTCTTCAAGGAAAGCAGAGAGTAGTGGTGATTTCTGTGCATAAAGCAGAGTGATCAATTATCGGATGCCAGAGTGCTGTCACTTTCTGATTGCCTCTCGCGTTTTGAGTTCTTAAGCAAAGGAGTGGAATCATACTCACTTCCAAAGTTCTTCACTCCGTAGACCAATGGATGGTTCCTTCCGTGTAAGATCTGCAAAACCTCCTTCATGTGAGGCCTAGCAGAAGGCACTTCGCTGGTGCAGAAAACCCCTAGTAGGAAAACATTGCTCATTTCATCAACGTAACAAGGTTCCTTAATCTCCTCATCTAAGGCATCGACTATGGTTTTTCCTTCTTGCATGTGACGCAATGCCCATTTGGCGAGGCCTGTATGCTCATCACCATAATTTGCTGCTTTTCCCGTTGTTAGTTCAAGAAGGACAACCCCAAAGCTATAAACATCGGTCTTCTCATTTACTCTAACTGTTTGAGCATACTCTGCGATTCAAGTTATAAGATAAGAAACTTCAATGTTAGGTACTGGAAAAGGAGGGCAAGGAAGCAAATACTCAAGGATAAGACCTGAAGAGTGATCTTTTACCTGGAGCTATGTAACCAAAAGAACCGGCAACGGCTGACACGGTAGCAAGTTCTTCCTGCTTAATCAGCATCTTTGCCAAACCAAAATCAGCAATTTTTGCATTAAACTCGGAATCCAACAAGATATTGCTTGACTTGACATCTCGGTGAACTATTGGGGGGGAGCAATCGTGATGCAGGTAGCACAGACCCTGAGCAGCTCCCACTGCTATCTGCAGTCTCTTCGGCCAGTCCAGAACAACATGATTTACTGAAGCTGATGCACTGTTTGATCGCCTTGCTGTATGCAGCCATTGATCGAGACTATGATTCATCAGATACTCGTAGACAAGAAGTTTCGAATTGTCACTGACAACACAACAGAGCAACTTCACTATGTTCAAATGCCTTATTGTACTCAGTATCTCAACTTCTGCAAGGAACTCCTTTTCAAGTTTCTTCTCCAACGGTCTGTTATTCCAGATTCTTTTCACAGCAACAACACTCGAGCCGTTTGCAGCAACACGATATACTTTTCCTGATCCACCGCTTCCTATCAGGTTGCTTTCTGTCAATCCTGACAGTATGTTTGATTCAGTAAAATTCAACCTATGGAAGTTAATGAACTTCCATTCTGAATCCGATCTATGGTTTCTCTTCCAGTGAACTCTGATAATGATGAATGCAAATAACAATGCTAACAGAAAAGCTGTAAACAAACCACTTAATATCAAGGCTAGGAGTGGGGTTGAAGTTTTGCTTGATTTTTGGGGTCTGGAAATGCAAACCTTAAGGTATTGCAATGGCCTACTTGCACAAATACCAGGATTGTTCAAGAAGCTACTTGAATATGCTGCATTTTCATACTCAGCTGGGATTTTTCCCACGAGATGATTTGAAGAGAGATTGAGATAAGTAGGTCTCAGCAAGCCGAGTTGAGGTGGAATTTGGCCAGAAAATTGATTTTCTGACAAGTCCAGTTCGAGCAGGTGAGGTAGGATAGCAATCTCCTCCGGAATCTGTCCAGATAGCTCATTTTGACTGAGGTTTAGAGTAGTTAAAGATTTCCATGAGATGATGTCAGATGGAAGTGCTCCGGTGAGCTGGTTCTTATCAAGTAAAAGAACCGTCAGATTAGGAAGAGCGGTTAATTCAAGAGGGATAGTGCCAGTAAATTGGTTATTGCTCGCTTTGAAGACTACCAGATTCCTCCAAGAATTCCCTTCAATGGAAATACTCCCAGAGAACTTGTTGTTACTTATCTCGAGCAGTGAAAGACTAGTTGAAACTTCATTAGGAAGCTCTCCAGTGAACAAATTATCACCTATCATCAGTTGTTGCAAATTTAAAGCTGTCCATAAACCAACAGGAATATTGCCAAAAAATGCGTTGTTTGAGATTCTTACTGTTAGCAAACTACTGCAATTCTCAAGTGACTTTGGCAACTCTCCACCGAGCTTATTATCAAAAGCTACCACTCCTGTTAAGCTACCTCCATGGCATAAATATTCAGGCAGGTTCCCTGTAAGCCTATTGGAAGCAACCTGGAAGCCTTCAAGGGATGAGTATCGACCAAGATCTGGAGGGATTGGCCCTGATAAATTGTTGCTAAACAACCTCAAATCTTTCAATGCCGGAAGACGACCAATGCTTTCTGGGATCTCACCAGATAACTGATTGAAGAACAAACTCAAACCTGATAATTTGTCAAGCTTCCCAAAATCAACAGGTATTGTACCAGTCAGATTGTTATCCGAAAGATCGACGGAAGTCAAATTCAAAGCTTCAACAACCCGAGGAATTTCCCCAGATAATTTGTTCTTGTGAAGCCATAGCACTCTCAAATTCATCAACATGAACAAACTGCCAGGAATATTCCCAGTTAGTTTATTAGAGGATAAATCCAAGTGCTCCAATGCCACCATTTCTCCAATCATTTGTGGAATCTCGCCAATCAAATTCGCTCCGGAAATCCACAATTCCCTCAGTTTCTTCAGCTGGGTGAAACTGGAAGGCAACTTTGATGGAAGAAACCCATTGTGAGCCATGTATAACTCTTCAAGTTTGGACAAGTTTCCGATTTCTGGAGGGAAAGTACCATTAAACAGATTATTATGAAGATAAAGAGTTCTTAGCTCTGGTATCCGCCCAATGGCAGCTGGAATGTTGCCAGTGAAGTTATTAGCACAGAGGTTGAGGTACGAGAGCCGAGACAAACTGTCAATACCATCAGGAATGGTGCCAACAAAGTAGTTTTGAGAGAGGTCTAAGATCTCTAACTTGGAAAAGTTGTAGACAACTACAGGGAACTTTCCAATAATGCTGTTATTGGAAAAATTAAGAACTTCGAGGTTCTTAAGGTCAGAAATAAAGGGTGGGATTGTTCCAGGGATGTTCTTGTTATCTAGAAGGAGCTGAGTGATGGAGTTATTGGTGCAGGCCACTCCTGGCCAAGTGCAATGAGAGGAGCTTGATGGGGTCCACCGGTCGAGAGACGATGGATTTTGCCAGTGTTGCTTCAGTCTCAGTAGAATGGCTTGTTCTTGATCATGGGGCTGTGGGTTTGCATGGTCGAGAAAGAGAAGGAAGAGGGCAAGGAAGTGAAGTGAGAACATAATGGGGTTTTTTTTCAACATTTTTTGGGAGGTTCGGAGTCTGTTGTTCTTGCTCAACTCTGTTATTCAAGATGAGCTGCCGAGAAAGACTTGGCTCCTCTTTTTTTATTGAGCAAAACCTGAAGGCGAATGGCAATAACTTTGAAACTTCAAGCGTGGAATTAATTTTCAGTCTTTGTACCAGAAGCTTTTTCAGTCTATGTACAGCACACAACAATGGAGCAGCTGTCTGTATGAACAAGAGAAGTCAGAGCCTCTGATCAAGTAATTTTGAGGGTCTCGTAGGTCCAAGTTTAACCAGCTACTCTCTGCCAAACTACAACGAAAATCACAGTCAAGCTTCCACAGAAGCACCAACCAATTGTTTTTTGGCTAACAGTCTATGAAATAGACTACTTTAAAACCGAAAAGTCCTTCCTCACAGCAGACTTTGACAGTCAACTTTCAAGACAAAGAAAAAAACACAAATCTCAAATGAAGCCAGCCTCTTTTGAACAGTTTGCATGGTCAGTACGCCAAATAGAAGACTTTGACGGAGACGAATTTTTACAACAGTAATTTATTTGAGATGGTTGTTGCGGTTGTTTTTAAAATAATTTTTTGTATTAAAATATATATTAATAATATTTTTTAATTTTTTAAAAATTATTTTTGACATCAATACATTAAAATAATTTAAAAACACAAAAACATATTAATTTCAAGTTAATAAAAAAATTTTAATTTTTTTCAAAAACACTTTTGAAACGCAGAAATAAACATGCCCGCGTATTTTGACATGGATTGATCAGAAAAAAAGAAAGGAAGGACAAGGGCTAAGAAAAATGTTCACGCCACGCTAATCTCATCTTGCACCATTACTGATTTTCCAGAAACAGCAATGGTAGTCGAATGAACAGAGAGAAACCTCCGAGGGAAGAGCATCCTTCCCGCATCAATAGATCAATATTTGATTCCAACCTTCACTTAAATAGAGGAATATTCCACTTATTATTTCTTTTAATAAATTAAATATTTAATTGTACGAAAAATAGACAATTATTTAATTTCTTAACGTCAACATTTTAGTGCTTTCTTATTCTCTCACTATGAAAAATTAAATATTCTCTTAGACAATACGCACTGCTCTTCTATATCTTGATTCGTGTGTTGAATATTGACTTTTTTAACCAACCAAAAATCAACACACGAATCAAGATGGAAGAGTGCATAAACTTCGTTAGCCTAAATAAACATTGACGACTAGGGTTTTTCTTTTTACAAAATAACTAAAATTATTCTTATATATATATATATATATATATCTCACCCTTATCCACAAATCATTAATAAATATAAAATAAAAATAACTTAAACCTTGCAGCATTGCATATCCTATACTTGGTCCTAGATATCATCTTAGACACAAACAAATCACAGTATTTAGACTTTGTACTAATTTATAAAGGGGTCACACTATTACTATGGCAGATTGCTAGCCCACATATACAATTTCAATTTATTTTTATCTATTTTTCTTTATAATTTTATTTACTTTTTTTCATTATTTTTCTAGTACCTTTAAACTCCTACAATTAATCATGACATATTATATTTTTTAGGTCTATAATCTTGCTATTCTACATCGTCACTTTATTTTACAAGATTGCTATCTGTCTCCTCTTGAATTAAGTTTTTATTGTGTAATTTCTTCTCTTTGAAAGATATAAATAATTAGTTAATAATATAATTGATCATAAGATTATCTAATAGATTAACACATGATATAGGAAGATTGAGTTTAGAAAGGATGTTTAATGTTTAATAAACATATATCAATATAGGTTATTGGGAAAAAAAATATAATTCATATATTTTTTTATATCAAAGATAACAACCATTTGTTTGTTGGCCTTACTAAAGAAGGCTATCTTTTAAGAAGAATATCTTTTTTTTTCTAGATTTTTTATTACGAGAAAAATAAATAATAAAAAGAAAAAAAATATTAAATAAAATAACCAAAACCCTCCTTGTTCCAAAGCTTAACAGCTAAAACAAAATAATCTATAGAGCACTCAGAAAGCCATTATCCATCTTCCAAGCCTCCTTCATGAAATCACTAAACCTCGGATTAGATAACGAAGTATATGGAGCTGCAAATATATGGGCCTGCGGTCCAATTTTATACTGTACTCCTTATATTTATCGAAATCAGACCTACCAACTTTTTTATTGGAGCATAAAATAACACCAAAATTCACACCAATGGCCCTGACGGTCAGAGACCGACTGTGAGAGCCTAATTAACCCCTTTCATAAAAATTAAATCTAAAAACTTAAATAAAATTTTAATAAATCAATTTAATTTAATCACTAAAAGTTTAATTAAATTTAATAATTAATTTGAGTTAAATTAAAAGATTTAGTTAAGTACAAGGACTTATTTAGACTTTTCATGAGTCAAATTAATTTTATTAGGAACTTAATTGGTGAAGAATTAAGTTTGGAAGTTTAATTTAGAGGACTAGATTTAATTTCTCCAAACTCATTTGGATGAAATTAGAGATAAAATTGCAAGAAAATTAAAGTTTTGAGGTCAATTAAGGACCAAATTGAAAAAATTCAGAACTAAGGACCTTTTTATAAAAGGTGCATGAATTTGAGGATCTAATTCAACTGAAAACAAGGGTGAAATTTGAAGAAATTATAAATTTAAAGGTCAATTAAAAATAAAATTAAAAATATCCAAGACGAAGGAGTAAGATGAAAATGATGCTAAACTTAGGGAATCATTTTGAAACATGACAAGGATTAGAGAATAAAGTTAAAAAGAAATTAATGACCTGGTTAAAAATACAAAAAATTACCTATTGTTTTATTTAAATAAAACAACATGTTTTAATATTGTTTTGACCCGTTTTGGTCCGCAAAAACAAATAAAAAATAAAAAAATCATCTATAAGCACTCAAAAAGCTATTATCCTTCTTCCAAGCCTAGTTCATGAAATCACTAGACCTCGGATTAGATAACGAATGTATATTGAGCTGCAAATGTATGGGCCTGCGGTCCAATTTTATACGAATGTTTAACAATAAAATCTGCACTCCATATTAAATAAGCCTCTATCTACGAACTCTTGAACCCCACCACAGATCATGTAATTCGAAGAGCAACATAATCAAGATCCAAAAATTGTCAATGTTTTTTCCTTTACCAACTCCTCTTCTTTGCGTTACATATATTCCTTTTCATCAGTGAAAAGTGACAATTATCAAAACATTCCCTGAGGGGTACATGTCATATGCAGTGTCAGAAATTGCATCAATAATATTTTAGAGCCATTCTATGTAACAATGCATATAATAGCTAGTCTTTTTATTGTGAGACACACATGCAGCTGGCAGTTGAACACACACACACTGGTAGTTCTTGATTTCTGGTGTTTTTGATCACTTAAATAGAGAAACCGATCGTTAGCATCTGAAATTTACTACTTTTGGTAGAGCTTGTTTTCTGATGTTCGATCTGGATATCACTCTGTTTTTGCAGACAGAACAATGCTGGGTCTGTTTTTAGAAGAAAATCGGTAGCTGTGTTTAGTGCCTTTAAAGCTGTAATTTTGTTTCAGAGTGAAGTGAAGATACCAGAGCATAAGTTGGCATAATATTTGAGTAGTTTAGTGAAGGGTTGAGGGAGATATTAGGGCTAAAAGGTGGGCACTTGATCATTTTAATAGGAAGAAAACAATGAATAATGAAATTATGATTTTTTTAATTTGGTCTCTAATGTTTTGGATTTCTTGTAATTTCACCCTTGATCTTTTTTAATTGGACCTTTAAATTTCTATGATTTTTACAGAGTTGTCATTAATTTTGAAATTCTTCAATTTGATCTTCAATTGACCTTTAAACTTCTAAATTCTTGCAATTTATCCTTGATCTCATCCATCCAATTGAGCTTGGAAAAATTAAATTTAGTTTTTTAAAATTCAAATCTTCTCAATTAAGTCCAAATTAGATCTCCAAACTTAATTTTTTACCAATTAAGTTCCTAATAAAATTAATTTGACCCACTAAAAGTCTAATTAAGTCATTACACTTAGATAATTCTTTTAATTTAACCCTAGTTAACTCTTAAACTTAATTAAACATTTAATTAGGCTCATGATTAAATCAATTTTGCTTATTAAAAGTCTAAACTAATTAAGTTTTATCAAATTCGTTCGATAATCATTTAATTTCACATTGAATTTGCATTGTCTTTCAACCTTGGATATAATGGGGTGTAATTGGACCTTTAATTTTTTCTAAAATTGTATCTTGGTTACTCCATACATTTGAAACCCTTTTTAATCTGCTTCTGATAAGTTGCTAATCTTTTTTTTTTTGTTGCTTTATTTGTTTTTCATTATTTTTTGTTTTCTTAAAGAAAAATAATAATTTTAGGGGAACCAAAATTAGAATATAACAGCACTAATCCAATGTATCCTTCTATCTTTGAAACTTAGCTCGACTTGGATAAGGTTTCCCTCACTAGCAACCATGGTCGCTAGTGACAATATCATCATCTTTACTGGCTGATTTCTCAGGAATTTTGAAAGGGCAAAGGATGATTATGACCAACCTGACCATAAGTGTAACAAACTTGTGGGAACCCCTCATCATAAGACACTTTCTGATCGATTTTTCAAGATCAATATCAACCTTTACACGAGCAAATTTCCCTCTCTGATTGGTCTGGGTATTATAATCAATCGTAACCATGTCACCAATCAACTGGTAAGGCAAGGAAAATGCACCCAAAACACCACCCCTGTAATGTGTCCTGATGATGCATGGAGATAACCAGTTATTGTCGAAAACTGGGCAAGAAAGAACTCATTCCTGGGATCCATAACCTTAAAAGGCTTTGCTCTGTTCCAGATAGTTTTAGATTTCAGTCTAGTGCATAAGGTCGTGTCTGAAACTGTGTGACCCAAGATCCTGACACCAATAACCAATTCCTATGGCTTCCGTCGGCGGGCTTTATATTTCCAACGCAAGACCCTCCTTCTTCTCCGCCACGAGGATGCCCCAATCCTCCACTTCAGTTTTTCCCATCTTCATCCACTCAGAACCTATGGAGTTTTAGGTGGCATCACCTAGAGGCTCATTTTTCTGGAGAGTTTTTTATTTATGTTGAAAGTTCTTTTTGCTATATTATAGAAAGCTAGAAAAACTAGTAGAAACTCTATTTTTATTTATTTATTATGTTGGATTTGTTAAAAAACATTTACAATTTTTAATTTTTTTAGGATATGTTTTTATTTGTTCATGCTGAATCTTTTTTAGCTAGTTTTTATTTTATTTTCAAAAGTCAAAGAAAAGACTTAAGAAATAAATAATTTTATGTAAAAATCAGACTATACAAGATTCAAATGATCACTAAGCATTTCCTAATCATTTTTGTGATAGCAAAAATAAGGAATTAACAAAAAAAACAAATAAAGCATATTTTATTTATTTATTGACTTCTCAAAATAAAACATTTTTTTTTTCTAGTGTGAATCGAAAACTTGTAAAAAAAAAAAGGCAATTTTCTTCGGCAACTAATTCAAGGAATTGACAAAAGTCCTTAGTGCTTCTTTGTTTTTGATTTTTTCATCCATTTTTATTTTTCTTAAAATGGAGACCAATAGAAACCGGCATGTGTTCATATAAAAGTAAGAATTAATTACAACAAATACTAAAATAGCTCAATGTATGGCTGTTCATCTTTTTATTATTCAGACACTGATTATTTTAGATGGTAACAGTGTAATGATAAAGTTATTATCACCAAAAAAACTTGCTAAGCATGTAGTTGAGGGTAGGATTGTCTTTTTTATGGGATACATTTGACATTGAAAGAATTATAGGGGACAAAATGGCTTGTTCAAGTTTTTTAAGCTACAGTACAGATATTAATTTGCCTTTCAGGGCACCAAATTATTATTTATGTTCATATATGGTTGAAGCATGTTAAGCAAACGCCAGAAAGTTGGCGCTGTTCACGCCATTTAGGTGGCGCGTGTGACTCTAAAAAAGAACTGAGCACCGCCTTCAGAGCGGCGTTAGATGCGCCTTGCCACCCCAGGCACAATGGTGAGGTGATTGAGCAGAGGCAGCCCACGAAGAAGCTCTGACTGAGGTTTTTTTTTTGTCCCTCCCTCTCTCCTCCTAGATTATGTTGCTCATTGCAAAAACCCGTGGGTAAGATATAATCACCGAACCTAAAAAAATAGGTCAAGCATGTTTGTCAGACCAATGTAACTTGGGTCTAGCATATTTTTTATTATTGCTATTGTTATTACAATCACAACTACCACTACTACTCTTCTTGTTGTTATTTTATTAATATTATAAATATTTTATTTTCATTATTAATAATATTATTAATAAATTTGAAAAAACATTGTTATTACTATTGAAAAAAAATCATAAATTTCATTTGAAGAGTAGTAGTAATATTATTATTATTATTAAATTTGAAAAAAAAATTATTACTATTGAAAAAAAATGATTTGAAGGGTAAAATTAAAAACTATAAGAATTTTGAAAAAAAAAAAAAAGAGCAAAGGAAAAAAAGAGAAATCAAAAGTAGAATAACTGGATTGAAAAACATAATATACACAAATTATAATTAAAGAGCTAAATTATAAGAAAATAAAACTTGCATAAAAGAGAAAATAACCGAAATAAAAAATCAAAACAAAGACTATGGACTCTGAAACACCAGCCAAAAATAGGAATGGATTTAGGATGACTGAAACTAAAAAGGAAGAAAAACAAAGTAAGAAATTAAAAGAATGAGTATTGAAATTAAAAAAATAGAACAAAGAAGAAATTGTAACTGAAGGACAAAATTGGAAAAAAAACACAAATTCTATAAAAGGAATAATGATGAAATAAGAAATGGGTCAGACCCACAAAACATGTTTGTCAGACCCAAGACACCTGGACTTTGGCAGTCAGCAAAGTCTAAAGCATCATGAGTTTAGCATGCTTGCTAGACCTAAGAAAACATGAGGCGGACATGTTTGTCAAATCCAATGTACCTGGACTTGGCTTTTGCCAAGTGAAGAGTGTGTGGACGTGGCGGTCAGCCAAGTCAAAAGAAAAGTAGGTATGTCATGTTTGTCAGACCCAAGTAAACATGAGTCAGACATGTTTACTTATTATTATTATTATTATTATTATACTACTTTTTTTATTGTTGTTGTTGTGTTGTTAACTTTATAAATATTATTATTAATAAATTTGAAAAAATGTTATTACTATTGGACAAAAAACTATAAATTTGATTTGAAGGGTAAAATTATTATTATTATTATTATTATTAAATTTGAAAAAAAAATGTTATTTTAAAAAAACCATAAATTTGATTTGAAGGGTAAAATTAAAAACTATAAAAACTTAAAAAAAAAAACAGCTAAGGGAAAAGAAAAGGAAATCAAAAGTAAAAGGACTAAATTGAAAAATATAATATACTCAATCAACCCATCATCACAAGGTCTCATAAGTCCGAACCTTATTTCAATCTTTAATATTCAACACCTCATAGCCCACAAAAGATGTTATAAAATTTAAAAGAAAAAGGAATACTAACATGTAAAGAGAGAATTTAAAATATAATAAGTATTCTTAAACATTTCAAAAAGATTAATTACAGGATCACTAATGTACTACATGTTGAGCTAAGACTTTAATATATATACATCAAGGTTTACACAAAAGCATATTGCATAATTGCGTTAATTCCATTATGATTAAGTTAAATATTTACACAAGCTTAACAAAGTAGAGTCCTTAACTAATGATCTCCTTGTACATTTTATAAATTTGTTACACAAACAACCTAGTAAGCATACAATTATGTTAATAAAAGAAATATATATGATCATGTAATGTATACGAATGAAGTATAAATTTCTTATCAAATCCATAGGAATTATAACAATCAACTTATAATTTGCTTGTAAATCATTTAAATCCAATTAAAACTCATTTGTATATCCTTAATTTGAATACTCTTATTTACTTGCATGAACCGACTGACTTCGCATAGTCCAACCTTAATAATTTTAGGCAATTATATTTATCAATTTCCACCAGGTTATTCAAACATGGATACCCTTTACAATTCGAGTCTTATCAATCGTTCTCAAGCGTCCCAACACAAACATCATTAGTCAAAACTAATCTTGTAATTATTTTCTTGACAATCCTATCATAAATGCCATTAGCCGAAAATAATATTGCAATTCATCTCCTGGAAATAATATCACGGGTGCTATTAGTCGAAGCTAATCTTGCAATTCATCTCTTGGCAATCCTATCACGGATGCCATTAGTCAAAGCTAATTTTACAATTCATCTCTCGGCAATTCTATCACGGATGCATTAGTCGAAGCTAATCTTGTAAATACACTAGACTTTATTTACATTGAACATGACATTTATTGTAATTGCATTCATTAGAAAAACTTTAAATTGCATAAGTGCAAAAAGGAGGGAAAATCACGCACTTGCTTCGCCTGTCTCGTGACCTCCTCCAACAGAAGATCCAATCCTTGTCACTCCTTCTAAATCACAAGGAAGTATTTGGTCATGATCCCTTCAAACCGAATGTTATAGAGAATTCATATTCATTTATTACACATATGTTACTTTCTATGCATGTTCATTTCCTCGTCATAACATACATACATATATCATGTATATTTGCAGAGTTAATATCTGAACGTGCAAGTGTCCGCACGACTCGGTTCTTATATATATATATATATATATATATATATATATATAGTATTCACATGAAAGTCTAATTGTTACTATCTTAGACCTGAACCGTTACTGTTTGATCTATTACTGTCTTAGACCTCAACCGTTATTGTTTGATCTGTTACTGTCTTAGATCTGATCTAATCTAATATGTTACTGTTTTAAATCTCAAATGTTACTGTTTGATCTGTTACTGTCTTGTTACTATTTGATCTGTTATTATCTTAAAGCTCAACTGTTACTGTTTTATTTGTTACTGTCTTAAACCTCAACTATTATTATCTTAGACATAAATTGTTACTGTTTGATCTGCTATTGTCTTAGACCTGAAGTGGTACTGTCTTAGACCTGTTACTGTTTGATTTATTATTGTCTTAGACCTGAATTATTACTGTTTGATCTGTTACTGTCTTAGACCTGATCTATTATTGTTTTACATATAAATTGTTATTGTTTGATATGTTACTGTCTTAAACCTAAATTGTTATTGTCTTAGATATCTCACTTTTTGTAACAATCTTGTTGAATTTTATGGGTTTTAGCCACCGATTTAACATTTTTAATGAATTATGAATGTCTCATAATTCCATTATATACAAAATCTAATAAGGATTAGCAATCAACTATATTCCTCATCAGGCATCTTTATGAAATTTAAGAAGTTGTAAATAGATATTCGAAAAAAATAGTTCTATTGCCTACATTATTCATCAAATCATATCATGGAGTATAAAGCATTAATAGAGTAGCATAAAACAAGATTGAAAAACTCTCATCATTAGCCGACCACTAGCTCTATTTAATAATCATTTTTTTTTACTTCAACTACAATAATTTAATCACTTTATTCTAACTTTCACAATATTTCCCATGACAATTTACAGTAAATTTTTATTTCCCCCAAATTCATTCAAGAACCCTAACTTTTTAAATTTTAAAAATTCAATCAATTAAGGACTTTAAGCTATTAAATATTAGATCAAAAGTCTTTAAAATGCCTTACCAAGCAAGTAATTAAACTCTAAACACTATCCAATTCAAGCTTCCAACTCTTCTTCTTTAATCTTGGTCAAACTTCCTTTCTCCTTTTCTATTCACCTTCAGTAGATTTTTCTTCCTTCCAATTAATGCTTACTAAGCTTGGTTAATATTCCCTTAAGATCTCCTTTTAAGATTTTATGTTTCTTTTACCATTTTTTCTCTTTCACATGTAAATGGTAGTTTCCCCTCTTTCTTTTTCTCTCTTTTTTCTTCTTACCCGTGCCCACACACACACACACACACTTTTTACCAAATTCCCTCTATATACCAAATAGTATATTTCTTGTTCCCGAGATAAAATTATTGGATCCTAGTATTTGTCTATATAAACGTTTTACCCGGGTGAATTTGAATTTTATTTAGTTACATATTGATAATTTTATTTTTAGGTAACTCACTCTTAGTAATATTTTATTCACTTTTCTGTATTTATTTATTTTTTTCATACTTGGTTTGTTCTAATGCTTATTTGGTATTTCTGATAAATCTATTCTATAAGCATTTAGATTGCTTTTCTGCCTAATTTTCAACTAGGATTTACATGTGCAACCTTGCATTGTTATTTTTTTTTTGTATAATTATTGTTCAATAAATTTTACATGTGTGTTGGTTTCTATTATAAATTTTGTGTTTTTTTTATTACAAATTTATTTTGACAGAGGAATTTATTAAACATGACCAGGTAAATTACCTATATTGCGATGATAGGTATCTTGATATTCATTTTTCGTTTGATTTTCTCAATTTTTTTTTATTGTTGATGATTTTTTTTCATTACTTTACACAATTGTTATTGAGTTGTTTAATTAGATGTGTACATAAGTTTTTCGATTTACATCTAAGAGATTTCTTGCTATATATATAGAGAATCTAGTGGAGGAAATTATTTGGTTAATACCGAAAAGAGTTTAAAGGCTTTAGGTGCTTTAGATGTTGCTTTTTTTTAGGGAAAAACTTTACCTTCTAAGGTGAGTGTGTAAGGTATGTACCATACTCATTTTATACATCAAGTCCAAACATATAGATGGATACATAAAATATTTATGCATATACTTAACAAAGTTATTCAAGTCCTTGTAGTAATAGAGAGTCAACAAGCATGTGTTACTCTTTACTTGCTAACGGTTATTAGGATTTCACTTCTCACTCAAAACTTGGGTTTCCATACTCTTTTTATTCATCGTGCCACATTTTGTCTTGAGTTGCTCAAACAATATCTATATTAAATTTATGTCCTTTTACATTTTAAAATTTGATTCTTATATGAAATTCAAGACAGTTTAAGTAGGTTTTTTGAATGTTATTTATCCGTTGCTTGAAAGCCAAATCATATACCTTTTAAAGCTGCCACCTCTTGATTGCATGTTTAGAAAGTGTTTTTTCTTTCTTTCAATTGTCTCACAATTAAAAGTAGCGTGCATTTTTAAAAGTAGATCAGGGTAACACGTGAACAATCTATATAGTAAAAACTCAATTCAATCAAAGAAGAAGTGACTTGTATTGTCTAACAAATCAAATTATAAGACCTAAATTATAAGTGTAATGGTGTTTTTATAAGAATCAAAACCATAGGGCCTCTAGGGTCATGGAACCTGAGGAGCCAATTGCATTGTTTTTTTATTTTTAACCATTTGTTAAAAAGTGACCATTCCTAGCTATGTTTTGTGGGAGAAACCTTTTTATTATTATTATGTAAATCTCTGACCAACTAACACAGAGGGGACACCTAATGCTATGCTAATCATTATCAAATCAAATAAAAATCATACATACAAAGCCACAACGTTACAGGTGCGGATTCCCTCCTCTAGAGATTTAGAAGGTTCCACCATTGTAGACTAGTTCATTATATTATTATGCATAACGACTGATATTTTACAATCTGAACTCCAGAGCTGGATATTATTATTCTATTAAGTCTTTAATATTGGATGCCATCACTCTCCGACAACCTCTCCGACAACCTCTGGCTTTTTGAGGAGTTGAGCGAAGGAGTGGAAACGTACTCATGCATGTCTCATATTCTTCCTTCCACAGACCCATCGACGGTTCCTACCAAGTAAGATCTGCACAACCTCCTTCATGTTAGGCCTTTGAGAAGGCAACATGCTGGTACAGAACACCCCTAGTTCGAAAACATCTCTCATCTCATCCACGTAACAAGCCTCCTTTATCTCCTCATCTAACACATCGACTATAGGTTTTCCTTCTTGCATGTGACGCCATGCCCATTCGGCAAGGCACGTATCCTCGTCACCATAATAAGCTGCTTTCCCTGTCGTTAGTTCAAGAAGGACAACTCCAAAGCTATAAACATCAATCTTCTCATTCACTCTTACTGTTCGAGCATACTCTGCAGTTCAAGTTATAAAATATAACGAACTTAGATGAAACTGTTTGGTAGTGGAAAAGGAGGGAAAGGAAACAAATGCACAAAAATGGTTACGTTTTCTCTTATTACCTGGAGCTATGTAACCAAAAGAACCGGCAACAGCTGACACGGTAGCAAGTTCTTCCTGCTTAACAAGCATCCTTGCTAAACCAAAATCAGCGATTTTTGCGTTGAACTCAGAATCCAACAGTATATTGCTTGACTTGACATCTCGGTGTACTATGGGAGGAGAGCAGTCATGGTGCATGTAGCACAGACCCTGGGCAACTCCCACTGCAATCTGCAGCCTCTTGGACCAGTCCAAAGCAACATGATTCGCTGAAGCTGATGCACTTTTTGCCTTTCTCTCTGAATGCAGCCATTGATCAAGACTACGCTTCTCCATATACTCGTAAACAAGAAGTTTCGAGTTATCATTGGAAATACAACAAAGCAACTTCACTATATTCAAATGCCTTATGGTACCCAGTATCTCAATTTCCGCAAGGAACTCCTTCTCAAGTTTCTGGTCTGAATTTCTGTTATTCGAGATTCTTTTCACAGCTACATCACCAAATCCATTTGCAGCAACACGATATACTTCTCCTGATCCACCACTTCCTATCAGGTTGCTTTCTTTCAATCGTGAAACTATGTTTGATTCAGTAAAATTCAACTTATGGAAGTTGATGAATTTCCATTCTGAATCCAATCTATGGTTTCTCATCCAGTGAACTCTGATCAAGATGAATGCAAATAGCAACGCTAACAGAAAGGCTGCAAACAAAGCACTTAATATCAAGGCTAGGAATTGGGTTGAAGTTTTGATTGATTTATGAGGTCTGGAATTGCAAAACTTAAGGTATAGGGATGACCTTGTACAAAGACCAGGATTGTTCAAGAAACTAGTGGCATAAGCAACATTTTCATACTCAGTGGGGATTTGCCCCATGAGATTATTGGAAGAGAGATTGAGAAAAACAAGCCTCAGAGAACCAAGTTGTGGTGGAATTTGGCCAGAAAATTGATTTTCTGACAAGTCCAGTTCGAGCAGGTGAGGTAGGGTAGCAATCTCCTCCGGAATCTGTCCAGAAAGCTGATTTTGACTGAGGTTTAGAGTAGTTAAAGATTTCCATGAGATGATGTCAGATGGAAGTGCTCCGGTAAGCTGGTTCTTATCAAGTAAAAGAACCGTCAGATTAGGAAGAGCGGTTAATTCAAGAGGGATAGTGCCAGTAAATTGGTTATTGCTCGCTTTGAAGACTACCAGATTCCTCCAAGAATTCCCTTCAATGGAAATACTCCCAGAGAACTTGTTGTTACTTATCTCGAGCAGTGAAAGACTAGTTGACACTTCATTAGGAAGCTCTCCAGTGAACAAATTATCACTTATCATCAGTTGTTGCAAATTTAAAGCTGTCCATAAACCAACAGGAATATTGCCAAAAAATGCGTTGTTTGAGATTCTTACTATTAGCAAACTACTGCAATTCTCAAGTGATTTTGGCAACTCTCCACCGAGCTTATTATCAAAAGCTACCACGCCTCTTAAGTTACCTCCATGGCATAAATATTCAGGCAGGTTCCCTGTAAGCCTATTGGAAGCAACCTCGAAGCCTTCAAGGGCTGAGTATCGCCCAAGATCTGGAGGGATTGACCCTGATAAATTGTTGCTAAACAACTTAAAAACTTTCAATGCCGGAAGACGACCAATGCTTTCTGGGATCTCACCAGATAACTGATTGAAGAACAAACTCAAACCTGATAATTTGCCAAGCTTCCCAAAATCAACAGGTATTGTACCAGTCAGATTGTTCGCCGAAAGATCGACGGAAGTCAAATTCAAAGCTTCAACAACCCGAGGAATTTCCCCAGATAATTTGTTCTTGTAAAGATATAGCACTCTCAAATTTATCAACATGAACAAACTGCCAGGAATATTCCCAGTTAGTTTATTAGAGGATAAATCCAAGTGCTCCAATGCCACCATTTCTCCAATCATTTGTGGAATCTCGCCAATCAAATTCGCTCCGGAAATCCACAACATCTTCAGTTTCTTCAGCTGCGTGAAACTGGAATGCAACCTTGATGGAGAAAAGCCATTGTGAGCCATAGATAACTCTTCAAGCATAGACAAGTTGCCTATTTCTGGAGGGAAAGTGCCGTTGAACTGATTGTCATAAAGCCGGAGAGTTCTTAGCTCTGGTAACAGTCCGATGGCTGCTGGAATATTACCAGAGAAGTTATTTGCATAAAGGTTAAGGTACGAGAGGCGAGCCAAGCAGTCAATATCATCAGGAATTGTGCCAACAATAATGTTCTGAGAGAGGTCTAAGATCTCCAACTTGGACAAGTTATGTACAGCCACAGGGAACTCTCCAATAATATTGTTATTAGAAAAGTTGAGAAATGTGAGGCTCTTAAGGTCTGAAAGAAAGGGTGGGATAGTTCCAGAGATGTTCTTGTTATCAAGGATGAGTTGAGTGATGGAGTTATCGGTGCAGACTACTCCAGGCCAATTGCAATGAGAGGAGTTTGATGGGGTCCATTGCTCAAGAGACAACGGATTTTGCCAGTGTTCTTTCAGTCTTAGTAGAACGGCTTGTTCTTGATCATGAAATTGGGAGTTTGCATGAAGGAAAAGGATGAGGGTGAGGAAGTGAATTAAAAGGAAAATGGGGGTTATTTCCGACATTTCGGAGGGTTTGAGTTTGTTGTTCTGGTTTGAACTCTGTTATGCAAGATGAACTACAGAGAAAGACTGATTTATAGAGGTGATGATGCTCAGATTTCGGGCATCTATATTTACTGTATCGAATATTCAACTTGTTTGAAGGATTAAAAAACGATAGTGATCTCCTTCAAGTCTTTCGCGCACACTCAGCTAAAACACTGGAAATTAGTGGCGTGGGGGGAGTGCTTGCAAAACAGCTATGATTGTTAATATACTATATAAATAAAGCATGTATACGTATAGCATATAGCTATTAATGGTGTTCGTGGTCCGTTTGGTTCCGATAAAAAAAAACCAACTAGCCAGGTTTTTTAATTTTAAAAAAATTTGACTTGGACCAAATTAAAAATCAGTTCAAATCAAAGCGGTTCAATTTCAATTTAGATCGTTTTTTCTTTGAAAACCGAGAGATCTAATTCCATCAGAAGGAAAAATAATTAACCTCAAATGAAGCAACAGAAACATATCTCTACCCTTCAAGTTTCAAGTTTCAACAAACACTACTAAAAACCCAAGGCATGCATCAAAAAATATTAATTAAGTGGATCCAATGTAACTCTACTAGTAAAAAAACAACATTGTTATCAATGTTTTCAATAACTTTTAAGAGCCTTCCTTTTGACAAGGAGCAGAGTCAAGCAAAGGAAGAACTCTTGGCAAGATGGAGTGCATGGGAACCATCTTCACCCACCACTTCTAGATTAAGGATCAAATTGGTAGCTAAATCCACTATCCAAAATTTTTAACCCATGAATTTACCAAATTCAAATAAAAATAAGAGAATTAAGAGAAACTTAAATGAAAATCCCAAATGGGTCATAAAAATATCATTTTCCCATCCTTAAAAACTTGAAAAATTAAATGGGCAAACAATTATGCAGAAAACAAGAGATGAGGACATGTAAGGAATTGTTGAGTAGTAGCAGACATATCCCTTGACCTCCTACTTGAAACAACATCTTTTTTCTTTCTTTTTTTCTTGCTTTTCAAATTTCTCAATTCAGGTTTCTTAAAGTTTTATGACAAGGAAGTCTCTTGGACTGCAATTAATCAAATTATACCCAGTAAAGAGAACATATATTAGGGAGAAAGAGAGAGGGGTGGGGGAGCAACAGATGGGGGGAGGGAGGGGAAAAGAGGCGACTTCTATAGTGATTTAGGATTAGGTGTTTGTTTTGGTTGAACCAGCTCACTCAGTTTCAGCTTTCTAAAATCAAAACCAACCCGAATCGAATGGTTTTTCTTGTTTTTAAATCTTTTTTTTTTCTTAGTTTGGTTTTTTTAATTAATCCTTTTTTTTTTTTCTTGGTTGGTCAAGTTTTTTAAACACCTTTAATAGTTATACTAGAAGAAAGAAAGGGATAGAGAGAAAGATCTCTCTAAAATGTGTTAATGTCTTCTTTTTATGGGTTTAAAAGACCTTTTGATACTTAAATTAGCATTAAAGATGGAGGAAAAGAGCATTAAAAGGTTATGTTGTATGTATTTGCAAAGCAAAGTTTAAAATGAAAAAAGATTGAGTTTTTTTTATGAAAGAGAAGATCCTTTACCTTAGAGTTCAAAACTGTTTATACAATCTTGAACCCATGTGGGTGTGTCCATACAAGAGTAGGATAGGCTACTTGCCACCTACAACTTTGGACTAGTTAAGGACATGCTTAAAAGGACAACAAAACGTTACAAAGGTTGTTCTTTTCTTTTTTTTTAAGTTTTATGGATTGTGTATTATTGATGACAATAATGAGATCAATATTTAAGAAACATTTGGACAATAATCAAGCTTTCATTTAATACATATAAGTTTTTCTCTAAGGTTGGTGTTGAGTAGACCATGTTCGACCCGGAGGTTATGCATTCGGGTCTGGGTGTACAAGCCTTGTCTATGGTTCAGTCTTCATGGAATGTTAGCTAGCCTTATATCTAAGGTATTTGTCTTGTTGGATCATATAGACATCTCAAGTCCAATCTTGTGGGTTTTATAGAACCTAAATTTCATCCCCTATCAATTTTCCTTATCTTAAAGTGAGGTTTACTCAGTTTGAGATTTCATATATTATGTAATTTGAACAAACCTAGGCTTTAAATATATAACTCATCAAGTTTAAATTGTCTAGCCATCTTGTTTGAAGAGTTACCTGAATGGACTACGATATTGGAGAGTGACATGCATTTCAGAGTATATAAATCAATTGAAAAATATAGATGCTAGATATCCTAAGTTGAACGATCAGTCAAGGTGCTTCTAAAGATGTCTAAAAAGTTATCCAATATGACTCTAACATTTTATACTAAGTGGAGTGGTGCCTTTATTCTTATACAAGATGTAACTATACACCTATGATAGAGCATTTCCTTTATACTCGGTGACGTGATTATAGAAAAACATTTTTAAGAAAAAATGTGCTCCTTTTAGGCTAAAATGGATTACAATTATAAAAATATATATTTTTAAGCTATTATGGATTGCAATTATAAATAAATTGAGACTCTTGTGCAGGGAAAGACCTATATAATAAAGAGAAGTCCTTCTAGGACCCAAGTCCTTTTATACAGCCTTAAGCCTCTATAGGTTTGTTGTGCAACCAAATCTTGAAACATAAATGAGATTATTGTAAAACTAGGCCTTAAAGTATAGGTTTTGCCTTTTGTGAGAATAATCATACGATCAAGTTAAATGATGCCATGTTTTTTGGATATGTGATGGCATGAATGGCACATATTATTGACTTTTAAAAACATGTGTTCAATATTATTTTTTTTTCATCTAATAAGGGTGTACTACTTGTTCAACTGGGTATACTAAAGCTTATAGGTAATAATTAATAGTTATGATTATAATATCCATTAAAGAATGCATGACTAGTTTATTAAAGAAGGATGCATAACCAGTTATATATGGGAAAGAGAGGTTAGCTTAGCTAAGGGGATATAAGATTAGTCTAATAGATGGAGATGTTTGGTTATTCCATAAGGTTAGTCTAAGGGAACATATTACTAGTATGTCAATAAGGGATGGAAAACAAGTCCAACTACATGGGCAATCAGTCCACTAAGAAAGAATGCAAGATAAAGCCTTATTGAGAATAGGCACACTACTAGGTCATATAAAGAGTGTACGCATGATCGATCCATCAAAAAATGATACATTACCAAGTCTCTTGAAGGAGGGACATGTGATCATAGAGAAGACTTTGTTAAAAAGAGGCGGGGCAAGGTGAATTCCTTTATACTTGAGCAAGCTGGCTCATTAAGCTTAAATAAATATGACCTTATATTTGGGTAGGGTGTTTTACCAATAACAAGAAAATTCAGATGCTTTTATACCTGGGCAAAATGTGTACCTTTATAACTAGGCAAGACAAGTCCTTTTATACTTGGACAAGGTGGCTTATTGAACCTTAAAAGAAACAATATTTATATCTCGTCAAGGTTTTTTTTTTTATTAACTAAAAGAGTTGGATGCCTTTATTTCTAAGCAAGGTGTTTTTTTTTAAGTTTAAAGGAATATGATTTCTAAAGGAATGAAATTCCATAAGAAATATAACTTTTAGAGAAATATGGTTCCTAAAGGAGCATGGATCCCAAAGGAATATGGCTATTGGTTCCTAGAGGAACTAGACTCCTAAAGGAATAGGGTTCTTAGAGGAATGTGGTTCTCAAATAATCATTTTTCAATAGACACTAGAGATTCTTTGGTTAAATAGCCAAGCAAGCGAATAATATATGTTTAAGGTTCCTAGGTTAGAGGACTGGAAAAATAGAGTAGACACTTGAGGTTCTAGATGTGTATGCAAAGTACATAGGGAATGCATGTTTGAGGATCCTAGGATGGGCTAATAGATAAAAAGAATAGATGCTTGAGGTTTTGGCATGAATGCAAAGTAAGAGAAGAATGTATATATGAGGATCCTAAATTACATTACTAAACATATGGAATGGACCCCTAAGGTTTTTGGTATACATATTGAGCTAAGGGAGAAATTATACTTACAAAAGTAAGACGAACCCGACTGTAATCATATTTGTTAGATAGGTATGTCTTTTATTGCTTAGCATATGCTTTGTAGACCTCAGCATTTAACCAAATAATTTCCATTGGTTAGTAAACTTGGTGGCCATATACAAAGTCAATATATTTGGATATCTAAACAGATAAAGCCTTTTAAGAAGCTGACCAATTTGATTTGCTTATTTAAAGAAAATATGGCATTCATGTGTTAAGAGGTATTTGGTATAAATTGAGTTATATCTTAAAGTTTGGATCAATAAACATGTTGTTGCTCTTGCATTTCACTTGAATGGTATTCGGTACAACTTTGGAGTACCATCCATATTATTTATTTCTTACCTTCTAATTAAAGATGAATACTTGGTTATAAGCTTATTTTTTTAGTAACTTCTTCTTTATTCTTTTAAGAACTTGTTTGATAAGATTTATCCTGCTTAATTTTTTTACTCATTCGATGTGGTTTATTTTGTCAAGGTAGTGGAAAATAAATGAGACTAAGTAGACATTGGATGGAAGATTGGTATGATTTCTACAAGTATTACTTTTTATTTCTGTATTGATTGAGTTATATTTGAAAGTTTGGATCAATAAACACGTTGTTGCTCTTGCTTTTCACTTGAATGATATTCGGTATAACTTTGGAGTATCATCCCTATTCTTTATTTCGTGCCTACTAATTGATGGTGGATACTTGGTTGTGAGCTTATTTTCGAGTATCTTCTTTTTTGTTTTTTAACAACTTATCTGATAAGATTTATCTTGCATAATTTTTTCACTCATTCGATGTTGTTTATTTTGTCAAGGCAGTGAAAAATAAATGAGACCAAATAGACATTGGATGGAAGATTATTATGATTTCTACAAGTATTACTTTTTATTTTTATGTTGATTAAGCTATATTTTAAAGTTTGGATCAATAAACATGTTATTCTTGCCTTTCACTTGAATGGTATTCAATACAACTTTGGAGTATCATCCCTATTCTTTATTTCTTGTCTTCTAGCTTATTTTCTAGTATTTCTTCTTTGTTCTTTTAACAACTTCTCTTATAAATAAATTTTATCGTGCATAATTTCTTTACTCATTCAATATGGTTTATTTTTCCAAGGTAGTGGAAAATGGATGAGACTAAATAAACATTAAAGGGAAGACTAATACGATTTCAACAAGTATTACTTTTCATTTCTATGTTGACAAGTCGGGCTGTAAATGGTTGGTCCAATTGATCTTGTATACTAGCTGTTTGTTTCAAGAATTTTGAGGGGAATTTATATGAATAAAAGATAAAGCCAATGGTCTTTGAGAATTATGGATGGGTTTAGTCTTAATTTCCTAGTGAAAACATTTCGTATCCAATAAAGCAAGCGAGCCCAACTAGATTAGATGATAATTTGGGTTTATATGCTCTTCTAATCAATTTGGTCAAATAAACATGGTCATCTGTGCTTGACTTTTCAAGCAATCACCTCATGTAGAAATACCAAAAAAGCTCAATTATTGGCACATCGTTAGTTAACATTGGCACGCGCATGTTGTAGAAATTTTGTTGTCTAAATGAACAATAAATAGGGTTGTGGGCCGGTTTGTTTCAGCGTTTTAAAAACGTTTTTGAAAAAAATTTAAAAAAAAATTTATTATTAACTTCAAATTAATATGTTTTTAGTATTTTTAAATTATTTTGATGTGCTGATATCAAAAATAATTTTTAAAAAAATCAAAAAATATCATTGACATGTATTTTGGCACGAAAAGCTATTTAAAAAGTAACCGCAACCACACTGCTAAATAAGCTCATAAACAATAAATAAAGATGGCAATGGATATTCAAGAATTGAGTTTTTACTATATATATATATATATATATATATATATATATTATTAATTAAATTATGTAAGAAATTTTTATATTCATATTCTATTTATCTATCGAGTTTCAAATATTCATTATCTTGAGTAATATTTATTATTCAATATAAAATAAAAGTATGGTGTGTGTGTGTATTATCACTCATTCCATCAGTATTCATCAAATTTGGGTTAAAGCTGTCTTCCTTAACAACCATAGCTGTTTACCATGGAACACCAATCAATTGTTTATGGTCGTAATCAATAAAAGCTTTATATAACAGGAATGTCCCTCCCCACCCCACGCCAAAACCTTACATCTCTGCATAATTTAATGATAATAATAATAATAGTTGCGAGAATTTTGAAAATGGCAGTCAATCTTTGAATGGCTGCCCTTTGAACACCATAAATCGAGGAAGACTTGACCACTTTATAGCAGTGCAGCTCGTGCACAATCAATCTACCAATGAGAGAATTAAAGCCAGGACACAATGTTTAACTGGAAGAGGAAAGTAAGAGGAAGAATATGAGCTAAGAAATGCTGATTTATCCAGGTGAAGTCATCTCTTACGGCATGCACCAAGGATTCAAGAGAAACAGAGAGTTTTTCCAAAAATAGGCAATATCATCTTTTCACCATCTTTTATACCTGGAGAAGCTACAATATGTAACCTTGAGGAGATGAAAGGGAAGGGAAAAACGAAAACACCAGGGGAATATCCTAGGCTTTTGCCTTCTCCCAATTATAATGGAGGAAAAACCATTTCCTTCCTACAGTCTTCCTTACTATTACCAGTCAACTATCTATCCATATCCATGTCGTCTCAACAACCATAGAATTGAATGATTGCTCATTCACCATATATCTCCATTGGATAAAGTATAGTCTAGTCTCCACTTTGGTCCGCGGGAGCTTAGAACCACACACTAACCATCGTTGTCGCTTTATTTAAAAAAAACAGAGGAGTACAGATCAATTATGATCAGAGAAATGACTGGCACTATAATTTTCCACAGCACTATAATTTTCCACAGCCATTATTCTACAAGCATTGTAGTCAAGTGATAGCTCATTCTGAATGGATGACCATAAGTTTAACCCCCAGGACGGGATGTCCCTCTGCACACTCCAAAAATTAATTTGCCCGATGAAGACGATCCTCACCATGCATGACAGGTTTTCTGAGGACAAAAAAATCAGCTATCAAACAACGTAACAATCAACTAAACGTAATCCAAACGGTAAAACTATCAACATGAACCAGGAAGAGACTACAAGAGATTAGCTGCAGTACCCTTCCCGCAGGCAGCTTCCTGGAGGCAGGATGAAGCTGAGTCCCTGAAGCAAAAAATCCAGATTATACATCACCTGAGTTGAACATCCTAGTATTTTTTTAATGCAGAAAGATCTGCATAACCTTCTTTGACAATCACATTATAATAAACAAATTTAGTGCGCAAAATCATGAGATACAGATTATGTAATCAATGCCAGCCCACTAGATGGATTGTTAGCAGCCCTTCTGACATACCGGCTAAAATTGTACAAGATACTGTTTAACATAACAAAAGGGCAAAAGGCATCATCCCTGCTCGAGTTTTACCCTGCAGAAAGTGAGGGCAGTGGGACACAACACAAGACAATCTAGACAGACGCGGTTGACTTGACTTGACTTAAACTTTACCTGAGGTCCTGAACCACAGGTTCTTTCCCACTTGGTTGTTAGATAATTTCTGTATTTTCCGCACTCAAAAGGAGAAAGCGAACCGAGCTGGAATTTTAAAACAAAGAAAAGAAAATCCTGGAAGTCCGCAACAAATACAAAGACCAACTGGCCAGGGCCAGAATCCATAAAATTGCAGAACCGAGGATTTTGTCCAACTAATAGTTAGAGAAAGTCCAATCTCAAGATCCATAAAAGGCAGAATCAGGGATTTGATCCATGAACACAGTGACTTTCATCGATGATCCGCTAAATTGATTTGGATCACCATAGCAAGGTTCCAGTTCTAGGATAGAAGTGACGGATCAAATTGTGAGTTCCTCATTGGTGGAAATCAAGCCTCTTTAGCAACCTCAAATAACCAGGCCTTCAGAAAGCTGATTAACAAGAAAGCGCACAGAAAAAATAAATTATGAGCAATATGAAACGCGTAGCATTCAACCAACAGAAAAAACCCATAAGAACTGGTGTAGTTCCAGTTTATGACTTGTCTACCATAAAGACAAGGTCAAATTATAGTTAAGGCATTCTTTGGTCAACACTGAGCAAAACACGATACCCTATTAGCATTATACCTAGGACATTATCCAGAAAAGTGCCGCTTTTAACTTGTTTTCTCCCATGAGGACTTGAGAGAGGTTCTGAACCGTCCTCTCTTCTCATTTCCACCAGACGTTTTATCGTTGTTCTCACAGAGGGTGAAGTGCGGTGGAATTTTGAGTCAACCCAACAGTCTCGGCAAACTGACTTGAGACTCCGAAGCGGATTCTCTGAATGATTTTGTCCGCCGTGCAACCGTGCTAATTCATCTGGAAGTTAATCCTTACATGCTATTCCCATGCTTTAAGACCCACACGACACCTCTATCAATTACTGCCAAACAAACAAATTAATGACCAAATTAATTTCAAATATCACTAGCTAATTCGGTATAAATAACTTCATCAGTGCCACCATCGTGAGTTTCTTTAGACAGTAGTACCCTAGCATTCATTCCTTCCCATTATCTACATCTCCATGCTTTCTAAACTCCAACTATTTTCTTTCTACCGTTCCTTAACACCAAGCATCATAGGGTCCCAATCATTCCTTAATACTAACTCAAGCATCATTGGGTCCCAGTCCTGGGACCCGACCATTTTCCTCTCTGTGAGAGATGGCATTCCTACTCGGCTATGAGACCCGAGAGTGAGAGTGGACTCTTCAAGAAGAAAAGAGAATAACCACTTAGCGTGCTTTGAATGCGGCTGAGAAACCAACTTTTAACAGCAGGTTATTAGATGACTAGAGAGTATACTGCAACATTTATGCACGAGAAAAGATCATCATTTTCTTCGAAGACCTATGAATTATTCAAAATCGATCTAGAAGCAGCACTGTTTGATGTAGTAGGAAACCAGTGAACACAGACAGTTGCTGCATGATGTTTAAGACAACCTTTTTTCTTTCCAGCAAAAATCATGTTTCATGCAAATGATGTCTGAGACGAAAATTTGTAACACAGGCAACTTCAAATATTTCTGCGTCCAAAACTGTGAGGCAGTCATTGAGAAAAAAAATAAGAATCATCCTAGAAATTTCTCCTATTAAACATCTTTTCCAATAAGATGATTGAAATTTAACTAGTCCATATTCGTTATGATATCCAGCTATCGTGAATAATATGAGAAATTCCAGAGAAATATTATTAGATAAGATTTTATGTCACACCATGGAACTCACAAGACAAAAGCTTGATCCGTCAAGATAACAGCTTGTTAAGGGCATGATAAAACATAGCAAAATTCTAAGCAAAACCTGCCATTTCACCAAGCCAAGTTTCCTAGTTTCTGAAAGCGGGGGAGTACAGAACCCGAAAAACACATTTCTACAAACATCATATGCCAACCAGTATAACAGTATAGCAGAGTTTCAAAAGAACACATCGTAAAACATCATAAACTCAACATCATAATCCAAACACTCATAACAAAGACTATGTAGTAGTTACAATTATTCCTCACACCTCAATAATGTTACCGGTCTAATTCGCAGCCGAAATGGAAGAAGCCAAATTCTCAAGAGAAACATTATTAAGCCTCTCCAGAGCCAAAATAAGAGCTTGAGTACCTAAATTCCCTTCACCATGAGCCTTAAGAGACAAATAAAGCTGCTGGGCCAGAGCTAATCCTGGCAAAGCAAGTCCCATATTTTGACACTCTTTCAAACAAATCCCTAAATCTTTCACAAAATGATTGACATAAAATCCAGCTTCGAAATCCCTCTTTAAAATTCTACTCCCATATAAATCAAGTGACTTTGACCCTGCTGCCCCGGTTGAGATTGCATTTAAATAAGATTCAACATTTAATCCAGCTTTATGGGCATAAATAATTCCCTCTACTAATCCAACCATTGTTGATGCTATCGTTATTTGATTTGCCAATTTTGCGAATTGACCTTTCCCGGGGGCACCCATGTAATTAACCCTCCCCATGAGGGCAAATAGGGGACTTAGCCTGTCGATGACTGTTTTATCTCCTCCTGCGAAAATTGCGAGGCTACCGTTCTTGGCGCCGCGGTCGCCTCCGGATACGGGGGCGTCAACGGAGTGGCAGTCCTTTATAGTGGCGGCTTCTGAAATCTCCGCGGCAAGGGAGGGTTCAGATGTGGTCATGTCGACGAGGACGCCGCCGGGGCGGAGTCCTGGGAGGGCGCCGGAAGTGGAGTCAAGGAGGACGCTGCGGACGTCGGAGGGAAAGCCGACGATGGAGAAGACGACGTCGGATTGGGAAGCGACAGCGAGAGGTGATTGAGCCAGGCGAGCACCCATGTCGATTAAGGGTTGGGCCTTTGAAAGGGTCCGGTTGAAGACGGTGACTTTGTAACCAGCTTTTATTAGATGGCCGCACATGGAGCGGCCCATGACACCAGTTCCGATCCAACCCACGCGCGTGTTTGATGGGCTTATGGGCTCGACGTTGGTGGCGGCGGCGGCGGCCATGGTGCGGTGGAGTAGTGGGAGAGAGGAGAGGGGAAGGTTGCGAGAGTTACAGGGAAGAGCGTGTGGAAGAAGTAAGAGTAACAGTCGCATCGCATGTCCTCGAATATCAAAATGTCTATAATATCTGGTCATGATATCTGTCCATGATCTGTAAATCTGTTTAGTTTTGGGGGCTTTTTGGACAGGACAGTACAGTTACATTGGGCCGGCTTAATGTTTTTTTGTCTTCGGCTATATACATCAGAGAAATTTTTGGACTGGATTTGGTTTGGAGTATTTTTTTTGTTTTTAAAATATATTAAAAAAATTATTTTTAAATATTTTTTAAATATTAATATATTAAAACAATTCAAAAACAATTAATTTAAAATAAATAATTTTTAAATGAAAAAATAAACTCTTAATTAAAAAAGCATTTGTTATACATAAAATATTTAAATGTTTTACCTTGTTTGTTTTTTCTTAGAAAAATAAATTAAAGTAAAGTATTTTCTGTCAATTAAATTATTATATGAAGTTTGATAAAGAAAATATTTTACGAAGATTAAAGCGTGTAAAATATCTTTCAAAGATGCCGGCAACATAAATGAAATAAAAAAAAATCTCGTTCTTTAGATAAAATAAAGAGGTAAATATAGACAAAACTGAAAAATGATGTTAATATATATATATATATATATATATGCTTTTGATTGGTTATATATGATATTAATTTTATTCATGGAAATATATTTAATATTAATAAAGGTTTTATTTGTTTTTTATATTCATAAAATATTTAATTAATTAATTAGTTTAATAGTTGATTAATAAATCTAAAATAAAGATAAAGTTTGAGATAAAAATACTTTATAAAAAAAATTATAAAGTTGTTATAAATATTTTATAAATTAACACAAATAAAAACTATTAAGACTAATACATATTATGAAATTAAAAGTTTTATAAATATTTTATGATTAAAAATTTTTCATTACAAACTTATAATTATGAAACTTATATTGTATTAAAGTATTGTTTTTAAATATTTTTTTATTAATGATCCATTCAAATTAAATATTAATGAGAGCAGATTAATATATATTATATTTTTTATATAAAAAAAATAATTATTTTTATATGTTAAAATACGAGGACATGTAGAACTAAGTATAGATGCATATCATATGAGCTGTAAACTAAATAGACCCGTAAAAAAAAATTATATGAAGAAATCATCTGTGTTATGAAAGATAGGAAAATAGACAAAAAAACACAGGCACGGCGGCGGCAGCCGAACTAGACTCGAGTTCAGAGTGATGCGCAAGGAAACAGATTGCAGTGGAGGATATGAGAATCGCATCACTGAATAAATGGTAATGAACCAGTGAAGATTTCAAAATCAGCAAGGAGGACTCTTCAAAATTCGAGTATAAATTACTGGACTATATATATTTATGGATATCACAAATAAAACATAAGTTCAAATTTACCAACATAGCACAATTTTGGGAGAAAAGCCTGCACCAACGGTGCATATTTATGGCTCCATATAGCCTGAATTTGTCTTTCAGAATGGAAGAAAAACAAGGGCATCGATTGCATCATTCAACAAACAAATATTGGTAAAAAAACATTTATCAGAACACATGCAGAAGTAGACCAACATAGAGAGGAGCAATCATACCAACTTATTCTCAGTAACCAAGTAGCTATAATACAAGCAATAAAATGACATTAACGCAAATGAATTCTCTTAAGAGGGTTATGAATCCTATTTCTTTTGGTATACTAACAATTGCAAGCCCATCAAAAGGAAACGCAGTCAACCACACATCCCTTTTCCTCCACCTAGAACTAACACAAATGGGGCAGCAACAATGAATCAGGTAACAGGTAATGTCAAGTATAAAGTAATCTTTACAGGAGTATGAATAGGAGCTGCCCAATTTTCCAACTGCTGTGGTCAATAAATTAGCACAACTAGCTAGCTAAAGTAAACGCCGTTCATTCTCAACATATTGTATCTCCAGCTATATTTGGTGGCTCAATCAACTCGTCTTCCCCTCCCCCTTTTCCCCATCTTGCTTTTCCTAATGCAAGCAATTTCAATGAGCACAAAACATATAAACATGTTCATTTACTGCTGTTGGTAAATCGCTAGTTTTCCATGACTGAAGAGGACGAGACTCGAAAGATGAGCAACAATACCAGTTTCTATTCAATGTGGCCAAGAACAAATGCATAGATAAGAAACTCAACAAACAAATACATATACAAGGAGAAGGCACAAAAAAATCATGAATTCGCACAGGGTCAATGAAGCCCTGAGCTAAAAAAAAACAGAGAGAGTAAATTCCAATCCACATATCCCTACCAACTTGGCAAAGAAGCAGACCCTTAAGATCCACTGCAAAGGCACAAGATGAAGCTACAAAAGAACGCACCACTAATTGAAGTAAACATAAGAACATCAAATTCAAACACTCAGCACAGAATCTTTCAGTAGCCAATAACATTAAAAGATAAAGGCACAGCCAAATACAGACTGTTATTGTAAAACCAAATTTCAACAAGCCAGAGCCTTGCCTCATGACATTGAGATACTATTTCCCATAGTTAAACCATTGACATTGAGAATAATCATCCAGCAGAAAACTGTTAATCTCAGCAACAAAAACTTAGAAAAAAAATACAAAATTGGCAGTGAATTATTATACATTGATGCAACTCTGTTTCATAATCCAAACAGAGAAATTAGATTTAAAGAGGACAACAATCCAGTACAGCAAGCTTGGAACTACGAAAGTTCCAAAATCTTTACCTCCTAATAACAAGTTGATAGAACCCTAAACAAGCTCATCCTTTTCATTTTTTGTTACTTGTATTCAAAACTTGGTACTGGTGGAGCATCAAAACTCTCTAAAATCTCGGTCTTGCTTCCACTACTACTCGCCTCTGATTCCTTCTTCTTCCCTCCTCCAAACCACCCACCGAACCACGAACCCGACTCCGAACCACTCACAGATGCACCCTCTTGGGTCTGGGCGTGGGGCTGGCCCATAGGAAAACCAGGCCCACCGGCCATAGCAGGAACAGGATCTTCAATAATAAGAGGCATATCCTGTTGAGCACTCATTACCTTATTCAGCATAATCCCAGCTCCTTCAATCAAAGCCAGTAACACGCCACCAAACATAGCCGAGCGAGCCGACGCGCCAAGTCCTTGCCGCATGGATAGGAAGCCACCGGTGGAAGCGCCAGCTATGATTGAGTTCCATGGATCTTCCTTCTGCCGGAGGTAAACCATTGAGCAGTCAAAGGCGGAGAAGAGGCCTCCCCAGACGGCAAAGCTACCACCAACACGCGGAGCGTTCATGCGAACGGCCTGAGTTCCCCCGATAAGCCTTGTACCGGTTGGAGAGCTGTGGACGCCTTTGATGAAGTGGAAAACGGAGCCGCCGACGGCTCCCATGCCAAAAGCGCCGCCAATATCATCGAGAATACGATCAGGACACGGTTCTCGAGAAGTTTCAGGTGTTCCCATATCGGCGATTTGATTATTAGAGAGGAGGCTTTGTTAGGTTTATTCGAGCGAGAAGAAAAGAGAAAGCGTGGATCGTTTTATTATTTAGCTTGAAGGAGGGTTGGAAAAGGATTGATTTTACGAGAGTGTCCTTGAAACCGGGATATTTCCTCTTGTATTTCGGTCTGTTTTGTCGGCCGCTTTTATGTTGCCTACTTTAGATTTAAAACATTTTTCAAAAATAAATATTATGAATCCAAACTAATGATTTCAATTTTGTAAGAGATTTCAAATATAATTTAAAATTTTTCTTTTTATAATTTATAATGATACACTTGATTGATTTAATATCTATAATATCAATGGGTCAAAATTATTATAAAAAATATTAACTTTAATTTTATAGGGATATAAATTGAGCCATGTAATTCATTTATGAAATAGAAACACTTGAAAAAGAACAAAGAAATAAAAGAAATCAAATTGTTTGAAATGCTTTTTTTCATAAAATTAAAATTTAATTTGACAAAATTATAATTTTATTCGAAAATATTATTAAATTTTTAATTCTTGATAAGTTTCTACCTTTTTTATCTTAAATATTTTTGGAAATTTTTTAAAATAGAATTTAATGGCTGCGAATATTAGAGTTTTTTTATTTTTTTAATTACGATTTCTTTGAATTTCAATATTTGTGTTGTTTTGTAATCTTATTATTTGTTTAACATCTTCAAAATAATTTCTTACAAGAATAATTTTTAGAGAACTTTAGTGGCTTAGAATTTTTTTTATTTTGTTATTTGAGCATTTTGAGTTTTTAATTCCTTAATTATATTCAAAAGTTTAAATTTTTTTTAAAATAATTAGTTTTTTTTAATCTGTGGAATATTTGTAAGAATTTTAATGACCAAGAATTGTAAGAATTGTTATTTATTTATTTATTTAAATATTTGAAACTTAAAACTATTATTATAAGGCTATTACTTAAACAATTTAGTTCAATCTAATACGCAAATAGTTTCTAAGAAACTTATATTATATTTATTTAGTATGCAATATTTATTTATAAAATACAGTGGATAACTTTTGATTCATCAATCAAAATAATGAAGAAATCTGAATATATAAATAATAAATAACTTGATAGTAATTAGTTCTGTCACATAAAATTATTTAATGAATAGCATCAATTAAGTTATTTAGAGCAAGTTTGGATTTGTTGTAGCGGTGATGATTCAAAGTATTTTTCATTTAGAAATATATTAAAATAAAAATTTTTAATTTTTAAAAATTATTTTTAACATCAACACATTAAAATGATCTGAAAACATAAAAAAAAATTATTTTAAATAAAAAAAATTCAAAACTTTTGTAAACATATTTTACACCACATTTCTAAACACAACCTTAAACTCAGACGAGGGGGAAATAACATACAAAGGACCATGTTAAATCTTAAATAGCACCTGAGCATAACACTAAACATCAAGTACGTCTTAGCTAAGTTTTCTTTTAAGTCATAATTGAATGATGTGATATATAACTTTGGATATTATAATAAACCTGATGTTGGGTATTATATTTTAGAGTGTCTATGGTATTATGATAGTTTTTATAGTTGTGATTTGAAAAAAATTATTTTATAAAAAACACTTTTAATTGAGGTTGGTTTGATAAAATATATATTTGGTTAAAACTGTGGTTGAAATTGAAATTAAACAAAAAGTAGTTCAATATATTTGGTTAATAATGCTTTTTAAATTAAGGTTATAAAATAACTAAAAAAAACATATTAATATTGATGGTTTTTAATTGAAATATTGTAGATTTAATTACTGCTATTATTACATCATGAAATAAACAATACTTTATATAAATGATTTTTTATTGTTCCATTAAACTATCTGCAATTCCATCACATATAAAATTCATCCAACAAGGACTACAGTTTCCATGGCTTCCTGAGCGTACAACAACATCAGGTAAAATATCATTAGGAACAAAATTAGGATTGCGATCAAATTCTGCAAATGTTACGTCATCATGCGATCTGCTTCTAATGTAATTATATATTGCCATTTAATAATGTTAAACACTAGGTTTTTTTTTTAATAAAACACAATATCTGAGAATTTTTGTTGGATTTTTTTTTATTTTAATGGGTCAGACCTGGTCCAATGTATTTAGGTTTGGGTTGGACCAGGTCCGGCTCATGAACAATGGAGAGCATCTCTATGCAGCAGAAAAAGAAGAAAGGGAAGCAGAAGAACAAGCTACCCGACACGGCGGTTTTAAGAAGTTTTGAGTTCTCTTCTTACTAAAACAAAATGATGATGACCAGTTAGTAATACATCTGTATTATCGGTGAATGAGAGAGGAGAACACGCCCCTAAAAACAAATCAAAATTGTTTTTCAAGAAACTAAGTTCCAGCCTCAGTTTTGGGTGGGATCCACATCAATACATGTGTTGTTAATATCTAACCAAACACTTATAAACAGTGTTTTATTGTAAATGCAGTCGCAACGCCAAACACACACTTAATTAGGTAAATTTTGAAAAATAATATTTAAAATTAATTTTTTAAATGTTTTTAGATTGTTTTGATATGTTATATTAAAAATAATTTTTTTAAAAATAAAAAATATATATTATCTATACTATTAATATTTGTTAAAACTTTATTATTGTTGACAAACCAGCATAGTTGCCAACAATCATTTATAGGTAATAAGAAAGTGGAGTAGCATATTAAATTACACATTTCAATCAAATTCTTAAACAATCAATTTCAATTCCCTTTCCCTTTTTCCATATAACATCTATATATCCTACACTTAGCAAGAATTCTTAATTAAAGTCTTATCTTCTCAAATATATGTTGTTGTCGCGCCTAGTTGATTTTGTATCATCAACTTTTTTTATCTAATAAAAAATATATATTATTGATGTGCATATATATATATATGCACTCACGAGTAATGGAAGAAGATTAGCAGTATTAAAAGTCCATGTACAATATAACATATTAGGCTAGATTAGTCAGCAAGTTTAGTTTATAATAACAAGAGTGTTCTAAACAAATTAGATGTACAAGGAAAATCTATTGTTTATGCTTCTTAAAACTATAAGCAAGCATGAATTATTTAGTTTATCACAATATAAATATTCTAATTAAATTAAATTAAATATTCAAATTAAAACTAGAGAGCATAAGAAATATGTGAAATATGCACAAACACACCATGTCAAACTTGCAAATCAATATAAAACATATAAAGATATTAGTATGCACATTAACCATATATTCAAATAGCCATAAAAAAAATGAAATAAGATCATAGCATGCATACTAATATATTTGATTAAAACAAATCAAAGAAGATTACTTACTTGTTGAAATACTTTAGAATGAATATTTTGTCTTTAAAACTTTATTATTGTTTGCAACAAGCTTTCCAAAATTTCAACAACATCACCTTGTTTAGATTCACTTTTAAACAAGGTCAACAAATTAAAAAAATATAACTCAAGTATCTCTCAACAAGATCAAACCTAAACTCTAAACCTGGAAGAAAAAACATAGAAGAAAACACTAAAAAGTAAGGTGGTGAAGAGTGTGAGAAATCTGGAAAAAAAAATAAGTGCAAAAAACTCTTATTGCAATACCCCTTTTATAGTGAGTTTCGGAACCAAAACTTATAAGAATTAATTTTCATTAATACAGAATAAATTTCATCCATAATTAGCTTTGATTACCCATCATAATACCAAAATTAATCCTAATAGTTTTGGTTTTAAAGAGATGCAAAAACTATCCAAAACTATCTAGGTTTATGAAGAATCAGTTCTAGAAAAATGAAACTGATCAAGCTTAGTCTATGGACTAGAGAAAATAATCATTTATAGACTAACCCAAAGCCTAAATTCAAGTTTGCAATAAATAACTTTTGTAGCCCAATAAATTATTTTACATTTAACCCAAACTTGGGCCCCATCCAAATCCTGAGTATGAGTTAGGTTGTGCATGCATACATGAGTTTTATCTCAAATCTCACTCTGTTTAGGTTATCTTCCCTCTAAAAATTTAGGTGTTTTTTTTTTGTTTAATTTTAATTTTCACCTTCCCACTATATAAACAACAAGCAAAGCTTTTTTTTTTTCCCCCTTATGTAGGATACAAGTTTTAAAAGAGTTTAGGTTTCTCCAAAATATCTCAACCATGAGTTCTTTGAGATCAATTTTTCATTCATCCATAATTTGTTTAAATTATGTTAATATTATATGTTAAAGAGATATGTTAAAGAGCTTATATTATAGATTAAATTCTAACAAAGTTTTAACCCCAAAAGTGAGTGGACCTCACTTTTAATTTGACCTCAAATATATCTATTAACCATGTTTTAAACGAATTTCCAACAATCACCCTTATGAATAAAAATTATCTGATCAGTTTAAAAATGACTTAAAGATTGGTAAAAATATATTAATTTGTTGGATCACACATCATGACAGGTAGCTTTTAGCTTTGAACATTTCTTAATGAAATAATATTATATTTACTTGGCTAACTAATAAATGTGTTGTCTTAAACTATTAAAAATTTTATATAAATCAAGACAATAGTATTCACATAGCTCTCTATATAATGATTTTATTTGATTTTCGTTGTTGTGTTCATTTTGTTTCTGAACAACTCTTGGATTCATAAGTACTTTTGAGAATTCAACCTTTTTTCAGATTTTCTTTTTTAAAAAACGATAATCTTTCTCACTATTATAGGTGATCTTTCATTAAGAATATTATGTTATACTCCATTTGGTATACCAAGATATAAAAATCATTAAGAGCACATTCATCATTTATCATGTTGCAGTTAGCAATACTTTCATCATATACATAAACAGGAAATAATAATTTTCAAGTTATGCTAAGAATGTTATGTGACTTAATTTTTCATATGAACATAGATGTTGAGATCTTTAGTAAATTAGGTATGGTTATTAACCATTTCATTCTTTCATTTTTAAAGGCTTTATATACACAAACTCTCTCGATAAACTTTTGATTAACGGATACATAATATTTTTCTTTAACTTTACATAGTCAACAATAATTTCATTTTAGAGCAAATGTTTAATGGTACTATATCTTTGATGAATATATCTAGATTTACCATTATACATACTAGTTTTTGCCTTTCTAATTATAGACCGAATATCACAATGAACACATTCTCCTACCACCTTTTTTGAATCCTTAAAAAAAAAAAGATATAGTCTTGATTTTCCTTCTCTTCATCATCCTTATTATCACTGTACATAATAGCATCAACATCACCTATAACACCACCCACGCCACATAAAAACCAACACCTTTTTCAACTCCATCACCATCACCATCAGCAAAACCACCCATATTAGAATATGAACACCAACATTAACACCAACAACGAAACCTCCAACATTAACACCAACTTGACCACCTACACCATCACAATTATCAACATTAAAACCTCTCATATCATAACCCAATTCAACATCAACATTCTTATAATTAAAATCTAGATATTCTATCTTAACTAATGAGGTTTTGGGGAACAATGATCAGTTCAAATTAAATTTGGGGGTTCTTTTTGCGTATTCAAATAAACAAGAATAAAAGGTTTCCTACTACCAAAACCATATTGCACATTCACAAATTTGGGTTTCTTTTTTAAAATTACAGGGACACTAAACAACTCATAAACAATTAAATAAATAATTTTTAACAACATCACATCGTATTATCATCGATTTTCAAAGCCTTGATTAAAAAAAAATACATGTTATATTTTGATTTGAGGATGAAACTTGTGCAAAATTCCACCACCTAGAAGAGACAACAATGTTGAATCACAAAATCATGTGAGAAATGAATTTCAGTCAAAAAATTTCTTTGTTCAATTTGGGAGAGGGGATATTGATTCTTCAGTGTTTATTAGTTAGGAAATAGAGAGAAATGATAATTTGTATCTATTTTGGTTATAACATATATTGGCATATTTTGATCATTTTCTCATATTTAATTTTTTTTTTATTTAGGATGCAAACTATATTTTTATAAAACATGATAGGCAAGTGTAATTTCGATCATATTATAAGAGATAATTTTCCTTTAAATTAATATAAAATATAAAATAACTAAGGTAAATCTTTTAAAAGTTGTAATCTTTTCATCAATAGCAAGTCATCATACAAAAACTAAAAACCCAATTATCTAAAATTAATAAATAAATTATTCATACAAGTAAAATATTTATTATTTTAACTATATAAACAAATATCATGTAATTGTGACATAAATGAAAAGTTGATGAAATCATGAAAAATAAATCATATTAAAAAAAATTGAAGTAAAGAAATTTTGTCAATTTAAAAAGTACTTGGTTGAAATAATAGAAAATATTAGTATATCAAAATAAAAATAAAAGATCAAGGGGAGTTTGTTTCCACGGAAAGTGGTTTTCTAGAAATCACTTTTTAAATTTTTCTATGTTTGTTTGCCATTATAAAAGTTGATCAACGGAAAACACTTTACAATCAAAGAAAAATTTAACTTGATTTCCAGGAAAGTATTTTTTTTTTAATTTTGACGGAAAACACTTTCCAGAAGTTATGAAAAAATTAAAATTATCATATTATTTGCTGATTATATCAAATTTGGTACTCAAACTTTTGATTGATATATATTTTGTTTGAATTTTTTTTTAATTTCATCTCTTAAAATTTGATTTAATTTTATTTTTATATTAATTTTGATCCTTATTTTTATGATTGTTATTTGCTTTTCTCTTTTTAATTTTTTAATTGAAATTTTTTATTTATCAAATTTAGTTCTCATTCTTTTGATTGTTACTTATTTTATTTGAAATAATTTATGAAATTTTAATTATTATTATTTTAATCTTACATCTTTTAATTTTTTTTATTTGTTACATTTGATTTCCATTATTTTAATTATTATTTATTTTATTTGAGATAATTTATGAAATTAGATTTTTTTTTCAATTTCATTCTCATTCAACTTTTTAATTTGTAAGATTTTTTTATTATTATTTTAATAGACTTGAAAAAAAACATTAATAAATTATTTTTTAGTTCATTTTCTATAATATAACCAAACACTGGAAAATATTTTTCAATTTATTTTTCATGATATTACCAAATATCAAAAAATAATTCACTTTACATGAATTTACTTTTTAAAAAATTATTTTCTAGCAAATAAATGGGTTTAAAGTTGATCCAATTTAATAAGATAAAATAAATTGAAAATACTATTAATAATTTTAAAAAATGTCATACCATCAAATAATATTAATAAAAAAATTGACCAGAGGAAGTACTCGATTGAAATTTTTGAAAAAAGTCGGTTAATGAAGTGAAAAAAATTAAAATTTATATAAATAAAATTTCTGTACTGATAATACAATTATCCAAAATCTGTAAGGATAATAGCGTTGCTGAGAAAAGTGAGCTGGATTTACTACTCCACTATTTCCTCTGTGGCGGCTTCGTTTGAGGTTGAGAGAAACTGCTATACTGAGGAAGATAAAGGGAGTTATCAGTGGTGAGGATAAATCAAGATAGGGTTTTTGCTTGCTTAAGCAATAAGAACCTGTGTGTTGAATCCATCCACCAGGTATTTACTCTTTGAATTGCTTGTTGCTTTCATTTCATTCATTATTTTAATGAGCGCAATGTACTCAAATCTAGCAAAGGGCCAATTATTTCCCTTGGCTACCAGGGTTTCTTTAAAACCTAGATGTCTAAAACCCCAGTTTTTACCAATTGGGTGCCATTCAAAACCCTCACTAAACCCTCTATGTGACCACTTCACAACACTTTCACATGGTTTTGGCCACAAAGCACATAAAGTTCGCAACTTTGTGAGACCAACAAAAACTAATTCTGGATTTCAGTGGAAGGACATGGAAATGGGAGGGATAGCTAGAGCCAGAAGTATTTCAGGAGGGTTTAGAATTAAAACTGTTGTGCATTGTTCTGCTAGAAGTTTCTCTAGATCGTTTTCGCAGAGAGTCGATGAAGGGAGTGGTGTGGTTAGAGTCGGAAAGTCACTTCCTTGGTTGAATTCTAAGAAAGTTAAAGAAGCAAAAGGGTTGGAGATTGGGGCAAGTGGAAAGGGTAGTAATTCTTATTGGGGGGAGTCTGTGAAAAGATTGGAGAAAGTTAGTGGTGACTCTTCCTGGGTGAATTCGAGGAAAAGGTTAGAGAAAGGAACTGTTGCAGAAACAGGTTACTCATCTTGGGAGAAGTCTAAGAAAAGGTTAGAAGAAGTGGCTGTCGGAAAAACTGATCGATCTTCTTGGGAGGACATAGCAGAAGCTGCTTCTGGGAGAGAGATTCACAAGGTGTGGGATAAAGAAAGTACAAGGAGAATGGTGGGTGCTGCTAAGAACAAGCCAAGTGGTTATGGTTACAATGAAAGGGAAGATGGTGTTGAAGGAGGAGAAGCAGAAGAGGATCTGGAGGTTGTTGATGATCCAAGATGGAATAATATCAAAAATAGGTTCAGAGGAAGGGTGAGTGTGAGAGGCCAGACTGAGAAACCTGAGTTTCAAAGGTGGAATAGGCAGGACAATTGGGGTAGAAAGACATGGAAAGAGGCTACAGAATTTACTGTTCCTAAGATTGTTGGTGAAGGGGTTTTTGGGGTGGGCCCTGTTTTGGCTGCTTTATCAGCTGGAAGAAGAGAATTCTATGCATTGTATATTCAAGATGGGTTGGATTTGAGTGGCAATAATAGGAAGAGGAAGGACAAGAAAGGGTTTGAGAAAGTGTTGAGGATGGCTAAGAAAATTGGGTTAAGCACAAAGGAAGTTTCAAAGCATGACCTTAATATGATTGTTGATAATCGCCCCCATCAAGGCCTTGTTCTTGATGCATCTCCGTTGGAGATGGTGAAAATACAGGAATTAGATGCAGTTTTACTTGATGAAGAAAAGGGTTCTCTTTGGGTAGCCTTGGATGAGGTTACAGATCCTCAGAATCTGGGGGCAATTATCAGGTCTGCTTACTTCTTTGGGGCTTCAGGGGTGGTGCTATGCGCAAAAAATTCTGCTCCATTGAGTGGAGTTGTGAGCAAAGCAAGTGCAGGTTCACTTGAACTAATGGAGCTTAGGTATTGCAAAAATATGATGCAATTCTTGGTTTCATCAGCTGAAAATGGATGGCGAGTTCTTGGTGGTTCTGTCTCCTCAAAAGCTGTTTCTCTGAGTGAGGTTTTGCCTGGTCAACCCACAATCCTTGTTTTGGGCAGTGAGGGCACTGGTTTGAGGCCATTGGTGGAGAGATCATGTACTCAATTAGTTCGAATCCCTGGAAATATTCCTGTTGATGCAACTGTGGGAGGAGGCGATGAAGTGAAAGATGAAGAAATAAATCTTGAATGCTCGAGTGCAGAGTTCCGATCCTTTTTGGCCGTGGAGAGCTTGAATGTCAGTGTTGCAGCAGGGGTGCTTCTTCACCATTTAATTGGAAACAACAATGAGAATCGCAGCATAGGTCATACTTCAACAGTCGTACTGGAATGACTTTTCATGGATGTTTTGCATGACAAGCTAAATTTCAGTTACAAAGAAACTAGTTGCTTTCTCCTCCCCTCTTGGTGTTATATAGGAGCTGCAATTTTATCAGCGTTTTTCAGATTTCTTTGATGATGAAGCTAGATTAAAAGTATATTATTCTCTGGCATTTTGAAACCATCAAACATGCATGGAAGCACTTCCACTTTCGTATCTCCAATTGCAATAGCAAGAGTTTTAATGGCCATGGAATCTAGTTCTTTTTGTCCTGTCAGTAATCAACTGCTGCATTGATCCAAGTGTCTTTCCTTTTGCTGCAATGCTTCAATCTTCTGCATCTTTAGCGTTATCAAGAGGGCTGAGGGTTAGCTTTACCCTCTTTTATTGGTTAATTAGGGAAAATGAGAAATGTTGCATCATGAAGTAAACCGTGAGATTTGGGCATTTTTCTGCTTCTGCATTTTCAGCGTCCAAGTTTCTTTCCCCTATGGATTTTCTTCGTTACCAAAGATCCATATGAAACTGCCAATGCGTTTCATGGAACGAATTCTGTTCCGTGTGCTAGTAGAGTTTGGCATTGCTAGTATTAGGAGATGTTTGGGTTTATGATTGTTTTTTAAATTATTTTTTATTTAGAAATGTATTAAAATAATATTTTTTTTATTTTTTAAAATTCTCATTTAATATTAATATATTAAAATAATCCAAGAACATTATATAAAATTAATTTGAAGAAAAAAAAAATCAAACAAGGTTGTAATTGATTAGAAGTTTTATTCGAGGTTAATTTTGAGTTAATTATAACCTTGTTTGATTGTTTTTTAAGATGTAGTTAGAATTGTCTCATCAAGATTTTTCTAACGATATCAAATGCATCAAGAATATATTTTGGTGTCCTTGGTGATTTATTTATTTCCTCATTTTTCTCTTGTGCCATGTCATCTTATCTTGTCTTTATTTTTTGCCTATTGGATTTTAAATTTTATCTTTTGACCATTGAATCTTCATAAAAAATTTAAGTTTTTGTTACGGTTAATTAATTTGCAAAAACCATGTTTTTTTTGAAGCATGATTAAATAACAACTATTTCTAATAGCAGTTGTGTATGAAATTAATATTCATAAACGTTGTTGTGTTCAAATTATACTATTTTCAAATACTTTTTCAACTTATATCATTTTCTTAAAATGTTGACCAAATTGTCTTATTTATATATAAAAAAATAATCTGTTTTCGATCATGGAAGGATGCAACAACCTTTTCCTTTTTTCCTTTATTTTTTTGAAACCAACAATCAACTAGTTATATTTGGTTTTTAGCATATTTTTTTTAAAAAAATAAATATTTATGAAATAACATAGTTAAAAAAAGAATTGGTAAAATAATATAGTTTGTATATGTCACAATTAGAAAATACGGCTTTTATAGCTTGTTGCTATCAGAATAGCAGCTTCCTTAAAAAATATTAAATAGATAGGAGAGAGGAGATATGAGATAGAAAAAGATTGAGGAGATACACTAAAACTCCGATTATAACATCATTGGTACCATCATAAAAATCTTGAAAAGAGAAATCCAACGACACCAAAAAAGATCATCAATAATGACCTGAGTAAGTCACACTTGCTTCTGAAGACAAGTTGGCCACCTTGAACCTTTGAGTCACACTTGCCTCTAAAGACAAGTATGACCTACTTGAGTCACCATTTATTTACATGACCAACTATATTTAAACTCTACTTGATCGTAAAAAAAATCCTTAACTATTCTACGCCAAAAAAAACCCTTAACTATTCTACGCTATTCAAGTAGAGTTTAAATATAGTTGGCCATGTAAATAAACAAATAGTATAACTATTAACCAACTCCCATGTTGCTAAGTTTAACATCTAATAAATAGATACTGTAAAAAAATATTAACGTAACTATTCTACGCCATTCATTGTGGATCATATTAATGCAAAAGGATAAACATGTATTTTTTTACTTTAAGGAAAAATATAATTATGAACTAAAAAATTAGTGTTTACATATAATATAATAAAGTGAGGATCATATATGTTAATATATATATATATATATATATATATATATATATATATATATAAAGTTGTTGACACAACATTGTGTGTAGGATCTCGAGTTAATTTTGAACACGTTATAAAAATGAGACAATGTTGCGAGTGCGTTTTACTATATCATGATTCTCTTAACTAAGAAACATGAAGACATAGTTTACGTTAAACAAAATAAATCTTAAAATGCTTCAACTAATAATATGAGAAAGAGTTTGCTAATGCCAATCAAATTCTAAAATAAAAGGATAATCATACCTATAAAAGTAAAAGATAGATAAATATGATATTTAACTCTAATTTTTCCATGTAATGCACTCATTTATTTTTATCTTAAATGTCCCTTTTACTTACCAAGAACAAATATATTTTAATTTTTAAAAATAAAGTCTATATATATATATAAAATTCATAAATGAATCTCCTTGAAATATTAAATACATATAAATTATTAAAAAAAATTATTTAGAAAAATGTTAAATAAATAATATAAAAAATCTAAGAAAAAATGTATCAATCTAAATATAAATTATTTTTTAAAAAAAAAAATACATATAAAAAGAGATGTCAATTAAAAAAAATAAAAAAGTAAGGCGCTGCTCAGCCTGAAAAGTCAGACTTGTGCACATGGTTAATTACAAGGATTTTTATTTGGAAATGTGTCATCCGCCACATGTTGTTTTGAAAAAAAACATTAAGCGTTAGCTCCCCCCTCTTCCCCCTTGTCCACTATGGTTGAAAATTCAATGTTCGTGTTTTTTTACCCAAAAATCAAATTTTCAACCTATTTTTTTTTTATTTTCAAAATACCCTACATTCGTTTATAAACTCCCATATTCCTCAAATTACCCAAAAACTGGTCCATAAACCCAAAATCAACTCAAAATAAAAAAAAAAAATCTTTTCTAACTCAAATCTATCATTTAAGGTGATGAGAAGAGCAAGTAACATTTAAATGAGATTTCTTTTATTGAATGAAATCCAATGGCACCATTAACAATCTTTTTTATAAGCTAAATTGATGTGTTAATCGATGCTTTTTTTTTTCTACTACCAAAGTTTCATACCTTCTTTTTCTTATTTTATACTTTGATCCCTTCTTTTTTAATCTTGTCCCTCCTTAACAACTTCTTATAACTTGAAGGCATAAAAGAATGCAAATGAAGAAAAATAAAGTTTAAAGATTAAATTGTAAAAAAAAAAAAAAAACATTCACCATGGATTATATTAGAGTTTCTATTCCCTAAAATTTCAAAAAAAAAAATATTAATTTTTTTTTATATATTTTTCAAATTGTTTTGATGTACTGATCTTAAAAATAATTTTTTAAAATAAAAAATATTATTTTAATATATTTATAAATAAAAAAATATTTTAAACCGCAGTCACAATTTATAATCCCAAAAAAACCAATCTCCTTCCACATCAGAAGTGTGTTTTCTTGAAAACTAAGCGAGCTGATATGGTCAATTTGCTCAAGAAACCAGAAAAAACAAAATGTGAGCAGGATATTTCAAACTTCAAACCTGAGAAGTGGGGTGTGGGGGGAGAGGGCAACAAATAATCCATAAAAAAACAAAAGGCAAGCAGTAGTCGCCGGCAATTCTAGTCAAGATAGACTGGTAGGTTTCGGTTGAAATTAGCAAGAAGCAATCAAAAACACTAAATCTGCGCTGGGTGGGCCAGGCTATAAAGCTGGGATCTATCTCTGCTAGCATGATCCATGGGGGAAGCAAGAGCTGGCAGCCATGTGACCCAGTCGAGCACCAACTCGACTATCCTCTCCCCTGTATGATGATGACACGTCAAACCAGCCAGCTTATTGACAGTCCATTTCTTCCCAAAAGCTGAAACTTGTTTGCGATTTTATTCCTCCTCTTGACGTCTTCCAAATTGCTACAAAAACGACCCACCATCACTGCCTGGATTTCTGGCTCCACCCCCACTGCACCGCCTTTATCTGGCTGCAAGGTCACGTGGCCTGAAAACATGGCGTTCCACGGCTCCACATGGGCTTTCTTGACACCGGATCTTTTATTTTTAGTTTTATGACGAAAATATGTTTTCAATCCAGTTAGAAATGTGTTTTTGAGTTTTATTGTAATAGAATAAAAATAATAATAAGTTTGAGTTTTTACTATTTTAATTATTATGAATTAAATTATTTGTATTCAATTTAAATTTAATAATTTAGATTTGATTTTATTCTTAAAAGAACATGAGGGAATATAAATTTACAAAAAATAATTCAAAAGATTATAAGTATTGTTAAACATTAAAGTGTATGTATGATATTGTGATATATGATATTTTTTAAAAAATATTTTTATTTTAAATAAAAAACACTTAAAAAATTATATGTATTTTTAAACCATTTCTAAATACAATTCAAAACACAAAACATAAAATTCAAAAACTATATATTAATTTTTTCTTGAAAGGGAATTAAGAAAGTTATAAATAAGATATGAATTTCTTAGAACAAAACAGAATCAACAAGGTGCCTTTTATTCCAAGATTGATATACCATTACTTTTATACTAAACCACCCCATTTACCGTATCGCACGTGTTGATCCCTACGATAAATTAAAAAAGATTGCTGCTAATGCCACGCGTCATTGAACGTTGAGAAGAAACTACATTAAGGAAAGGACGACCTTGCTTTTTCTCTTGGATTTTGCTAAATGGAACTGAAATAAAAATGCTAAAAGGTAATATCAACACAAAAAACTTTTAGAATATTATATGACATGAATTATGATGTTATTATTTATTTTGAATTATTTTAATACATTGATTTTAAAAATATTTTTTTTAAAATAAAAAAAATACTTAGAAAAATAATCATAACCACGTACCTGTCGTTGTTGCAATTCTTACTTATAATACTGTTTACTTAATTATTATGGAAATTGTAATTATAAGGTATTTATCTTTAATATTAATGACATTGGATTTTATCCGAAGTGGAGAGAAGACAGAACATATGCCACGTCAACAGCATAGAGTCTTATACTTTATCAGTTAAAAAACATTAAAAAAAGGTGGGGAAAACAAATGATAAGGTGTCATGAAAGGGACAGCGAATGAGGGAAGATTCGGATCAGGAAGCAGCATCTTTTACCCCTATTTCTCTCTCAAATTAATAAAAAAATTTAAACCAATCATAGAAAACGAGGGTTCCCTTTTTGCCCTTCACAAATCCCACACGTGCCAGCTGTCATATCTACACACACGAGTCACTCCCCAAACGTGATCTCTCGTTATTCAATAGGTCAACTTTATTTTCACCCCTATAGATTCAACAATATCCCAATTCTACTCCTATGATTTATGATTTTCCCACGTCACCCTTAAACAGTCCACTTTTTAATTTTTCACCAAGCTTTTTTTCAAAAACATTATTAAAATATATGCCAATTTGACAGGGAAAGAAAAGAGAGAGCGAATAAATAAAATCTGAATACAGGCAGCTTTTTGTTTGGTAGTATTTAATGATAAAGGAAGAAATTGAAACATTATAAGAAAATATGGAGATAATAATAAAATAAAATAAAATTAGGGTTAAGAATAAAACATTAAGAAATATAGAGTACCGTTATCAATATATATATTTTGCTGGCTGCTGATTGGCGCAGCTCCCGTCTCTCTGTCGCTCTGACCTGTACATCACCAAATACATCTAACGGTCTCTCCCTCTCCCAAATCTCCCTCTGCAAATTTTTACTCCCAAACAAACCGCCGAAAACAAGGGGAGAGAAAGAGAGATCAATGGAAAGCAAATTTAATTACTGTATTAAATCTTCGGATAATTAGTAGTATAAAAGTCTCGTCTTCTCTAGCTCACCGCTCTTTCTTGCCCCTCTTTGCTCTCTCCCTTTCCTTCTCCTCTATGGAGATTTGAATAAATAAATAAATTTACTGTATTCTTACAGAGAGAGAGAGGGGAGGGAAGCAATGTCGGAGGCAATGGATAGTGTCCTCTTCTCTCTGAGTAAAGCATTTTGTAGTCCTCTGGCTGTTTTTGTTCAGATTCAGGTTTGTTTCTTCTCTTTTTTTCTATTTCAGATCCACCCCCTTTTGTTCCTTTCTTACAATGCTGACGGGTAACACCACATTTATTTTCCTGATTTTCTTTTCTTCTTGGAATGCAGTGGATTGAATTTCAATTTTTTTAGCTTTGAATTTCCTTATTGTTTGTCTCTCTTATTTATTTATTAGGATCTGATCTTCTTTGGAAGTCAATTAAAAAAAAAGAATTACGTAAAGGATTGAATTGGATTGCATGTATTTCAAAGTTTTCAACTTTTTTTTTTTAATCTTTTTGGGCGACATTAAATTATTATGACAGTGACTGATCGAATGGGATTAGGAAAGGAAATGCTTAGATTAATTATATCTGGGACGTGATTTAAGTAATTATTGTTCTGCAAACTTGCCAAGTGCATTGGGCTAACCCTGTTTCTCTTTTTTCTTTTTTTTTTTAACCCGGTATCTTAAAGTTCATTGAACCCTGATTTTCTAAGGCATTTTAGAAGCATTAGGCATTAGTTTCAATATATCAATAAACATTGAGTGAGATGTACTTTTTTTTTTTTTCCTATTCTTAATCCTAGAAAAGCAAAAAGGTGCTTTCTTTTGGGGTTTTATTTTAATTTTACCAGCTCTTCACCACCCTCTTCTCTCTTTCTCCATGTTGTTCCTGATGTAGGGATGTCTAATTTGCTTAACTCTTGCTTTTGGGTGGGCTTGTGCTGCTTATGTCAGGTATTGAGATGTACTGAATATAGTTTTTAAAAATGATTTTTAATGTATTTGCCTTTCGTTATCATTTATTTATGGCTTGTCTTTGCATGCTTGAATCGTTTTGTCACCAACATTTTCTTCTTTCTCACAGGAATAGAGAGATCAGACGGATAAAAGATAGTATGAGAGCTGGCAATAGCTTGGCATTTCTTTGTCAAGATATTAATGAACTTGAGCACTCTTATCAGGCCAATCTGCCTAGAGTTTCAGTGGTTATGCCTTTAAAGGGGTTTGGAGAACATAATCTACACAATTGGAGAAGTCAAGTAGGTGCCTTTTCTTTCTTTTTCTTCTTCCCCATGAAAGCCGCTAACCCTTTTCCGTTTTTGCTGCTGTCTTCATCAAATTAGTTAAACAACTGATTTTCCCATTCTTTGTTTGGGTGGAAAAGAGTTGGAGTCAAACGAGTATGCGCTGCGTGTTTCATTGTCTAGTTTTGAAATATTTTCTTCCTTCCATTTTTTTATGGCTCTCTTTGTTTCCTAGATCTGTAGATTCTCAGAAAACAGGATTAGTTTTCTGCTTCGAGCTGATATTTAGACATCTTGATAAAGTCTTTTATGATTTTGTTTGTTAGGGTTTATGTATTCCTGCTTGTTGTAGTTATGCTCTTCCTTTACTTTTGACTGGAAGAAGTTGTGCAATGTTAAGTGAGTCATTGATTATGACTTAGGTATTGTTAAGTGCAGGTAATATCTCTTTATGGAGGTCCTCTAGAATTCCTTTTTGTTGTGGAAAGTACTGAAGACCCTGCTTACCATGCTGTTTCTCGCTTAATATCAGATATCAAGGTATATTTTTGCTTTCACTGGCGTACTTTGTGCTTCAAAACATGGATTCTCCTGTACCAGTACTGAGAGAAATTAAATAGTAATTAGTTGCAAATATATGATTTGACACCCATGTAATTGGTTTTTTAGTTCTCAATTTATTTGTCCATCTTTGAAATTCCATCATTTAATAGAACATCATTAATTATGTCCATTCATAGTAAAATGTGTTCATCTCCATTTCTTTTAACAAAAATCACGAGTTTTGCTCCTAGTCAACAAACATTTTGCTAGTATGAAAATATAAAGTATGGACCAACAGATATACTTCTGCACAGAAACACAATAGGCTCTCATTTTATTGATGTTGTGAAAATTAGTAATGCTGTCACTGCATTTTTGTCTCTTGCATCCTTTAGATACATGTTGATTCTGTGAATTACCTTTTTTCTTGATGTGTAATTATATTTCATGTGAGCAGGATAACATTGATGCTAGAGTTGTGGTAGCCGGCTTATCAACGATTTGTAGTCAGAAAATTCACAACCAGTTGGTATGCAACAAGTTTACCATTAGTTTATTGGTTTCTAGCAATACCTCTTATACTGTTAACTTAACCTCATTTGTGTTCATACTTCGTTTCCTTGTCTTACAATGTGGTGCAATGCAGCATTTGTTTGCTAGGACAAGTCTATATATAAATCCCAATTTTTTTATTAAGTAGGAGTTTATGCTTAGACTAGTTGCCAAAAGGGACTGATGCTGTGTGATGCTTTTGCAAGTTGTATTTTAGAAAACTAGGATTTCAAAAGCTTATATAAAAGTTGGTCCACTTTATGCTTGTTGCATAAATTCTATTTATTGGTCTCCTCTAGAGCCACACATTTGTTTGGAATTTCACCAGTGCATTTTTATTCTGTTGTAAAGATTGGTGTGGAGCAAATGCACAAAGACAGCAAGTATGTGTTGTTTTTGGATGATGATATTAGGCTGCACCCTGGTTCAATTGGGGCCCTCACTGCTGAGATGGAAAAAAATCCTGAGGTATGGGTCTTTGATATGGTCATTTTTGTAGTGAGCTGCATTATTTTCATCTTATAATCCTAAGTTTTTGGTAATTGGAATGCAGATATTTATTCAAACTGGATATCCTCTTGATCTACCTTCTGGGAGCTTAGGAAGTTACTGCATCTATGAATATCACATGGTATAGCACCTTATATGACCTTTCTGTAATTTTGATAATTCATTTTCTGAGCTTTATGACATTAGTGCTTTTAAAATTATTTATTTCATTATGGTATTACTAGCAAAGTTACTGCTTCATTCCAGTCTTTCAGTTCTTAATCACTAAATGATAGTAGATGACTGCAAGCTGGTGAATCGATGAACATATGATACCAGTTACAGCGTCATCTGTCCCAAGCATTTTGTTAGAAAACATGCGATGTTCCCAACTCAGAGATTTGAAAGAAAACAAATGTAACCATGAGACTTAATGAAATTATATACCTTGAACATTTCCAAAAACTTAAACTCCATGTGGCACTTTAATTGCTTATATTTGCATTGCAAAGTATAATGTTTGTATCTTGGGAAAGGTATGATCATATTCTTTGTGGTTGTTTGGGGCAGAGATGTAAGTCCACATGGACTTGAGTTTCTTTCAAGCAAACTACTGGAGTGCGTGCAACTGTGAATTTGTGGGCTGATACTGTTATGACTTTTAATTGCTACCTTGCTTTTGAAATTACCAAAGCTTTGTTCATTTTCACTTAGTTAATTAACTTGTTCACATGTCAAATATTTTCCATCAGCCTTGTTCGATGGGGTTTGCCACCGGTGGAAAAACATTCTTTCTGTGGGGAGGGTGCATGATGGCAAGTAGCTTCTACTACCTTCTAAGATTATGTGCATATGATTGAGATGGTTTTTGATTGCTCTAGATTATTTTTCAGATGCATGCTGATGATTTTAGATATGACTGCTGTGGTGTGGTATCTGGACTTCGAGATGGGGGATATTCTGATGACATGACACTTGCAGCTGTAGCGGGTAATCAACTTTTTATGAAGACAATTTTTTGGACATAGAATCAGCCTCTCTCATTCTTCACTTCACAACTTTATCCTATCATATGGTACCAAATTTTTCATCGCAAACTTTATGATTTTTTCGCAGGTGCTCATAAGAAGCTCATAACATCCCCACCTGTTGCTGTTTTTCCTCACCCCCTCTCCAGTGATCTCAGCTTTTCAAGGTTTGTGATATTCACTAGCTTAGACTTAAATGTGCTATATTTCATTCAATGTTGATTTATTGACTTTGTCTAGGTACTGGAATTACTTGAGGAAGCAAACATTTGTCTTGGAATCATATATGTTTAAGGTTAACTGGATAATGAACCGAGCATTATTTTCTTCTCACTGCTATTTATCATGGGGATTCGTAATGCCATACCTTATGGCCTTGACCCATGTTGCAGCAGCACTGCGAATCTATATCCAAGGATATGCTCGTGAGGAAACTACATTTGTTTCTAATGGTGAGCACATCAACTTTTCCTTTTCTGGTACAGTGTTTATTCAGAAGTAACTTTTTTACCCCTGTTAGTGTGATGTGGGGTGGGGAGTGAGGGGTGTTTATATGGATAAGTTTTGGAATATTTTATTTTACTATATTTTTATATTTATGATAGCCCTATGAGACTAACCGTGGATTATTAAACATTTGATAATGCATTAACAAAGATTAAAAGATGATGTTGGTGTCTGCTTTTCTGTATCATAAGGCAGTGCATCACCATGCACTTAATTCATTATAACATATTATACTAAAATGTTGGAGTAACTGATGTATAAATCCATTACAAATACCCATCATGTCTAGCCCAGATATGACAGTGCCATGGGTTGGGTCTCTAGCTTTTGAATTCAGGGTACTAGACATTTCTGGCACTTTTGCCTGTCTATGGATCCATCAATTAAATTTCCCTCTTTCCGTTCACATGTGGAGTTTGCAATATGCCCAGAAAAAAAAAACATATACTAGGAATAAGAAGTCAGAGCTAGATACCATTATTACATAAGGGCTTTGATGTTGTTCTTACACAATACACGAAAAAATATAAAGTCTTACACCAAGCAAAATGCTTTTCCTCAGGGTTGTTACTAGTCAGCTGCCTAGCTGCATGCACCTTTATTGAACTTTTCTCAATGTGGAACTTGACAAGGATAGAAGTTCAACTATGCAACATACTTTCCCCTGAGGCACCCCGACTCTCTCTTGCTACTTATAACTGGGTCCTAGTAAGTACTTGTTTATTTCACACAAATGCGGTCTTGCTAGACTTTATTGTGGACATTATATTATGGTTCAAACACTTTTATTGCCACCTTTATTGCAAGCTGTAATTATATTTTCATTGAAAACCATTGCATTGAAAATTGTACCAGACAAGTCTATCCACAACTCAAACATAGAAGAAAATCAACTTACATACTGTGCTTGGGCCATTATGATGGCAACTTCTTACTAAGAAAAATGATTTGTCTTTGACAGGTATTTATTGCAATGCTGGTGGATAACTTTTTATATCCAATATCTGCATTCCGTTCCCATTTTTCTCAATCTATCAATTGGTCTGGTGTCCGGTATTACTTGAAGGATGGAAAGATAAACAAGGTACGGCCACAAAGATCTTTTGTGAATTTAGAAAGTGCATCTTTCCCTATTTTAAAAGTAGCTTGTTGTAGCTGCGCATGTTTGAGTAAATCAGATTTTAGATTTTAATTTGAGTTTTAGATACCGGTTCCCTTTTGTATACCAGTGAAATGATCTTTTTAAAGGGCAGGGAGTCCAAAATGAAGATTCCTTCACTTCTCATAGCCCGAGTCATTCATGCTGTTCTTTTTAGATAAAATTATATTTTTATAATTTTTGAAACCTTTTGAATTGCCATGGAAGAACTAAAATAGTCTGTTTTAGTTTTGTTTTTTGTTGTCCTAATGCTTGGGTTAAATTATTAAGATTTATCATGGTTGAAGAAGGTACAGATTGTGCAATGAGGCAAACTGTGTGGTTGGTACTCTCTGAGCAGCAGTTTATGCTCTTTTGCAGATTGAAAGAAGCAAGGATAAGGGCCCTGAATACACAGACTTGGCATGGAAACATTTATCTGGGAAGAAGGCAGCTCCTCCCAAACCATCTTTCCTTGGTGGTTTGCTTAGAAGTTTGGAACAGTGGCAACAACCTAAGAAATTTGATGGCTAGAGATGGGCTTGGCAAACTAAAAATCTTATGAATTCTTCGCCACCTTTTAAGATCTGGTGGGGTAGTGAAGGTTTGGGAAACAAATAGTATTGGTGGATTAAATTGTACTCTTGGATAGGTTGGTTTAGCCCATTGATTGATTGATTTTAGTGTTTTAGGAATTTAGTCTCATTTTTTTTGTTCCTCATTCAATCAAATTTGATGCTTCAGTTCCTCTGATCAGTCTGGGTTGGTTTTGTAATATGCACACAGTTCTTCTGTAATCTATATTTTTTTAAAAATTAAATGTGAGTGCTGCTGCCCCAAGAAGGTATTTGTATTCTCCGCAGTTGACAAATATTCACTAAATTCATGGTCCATGGATGCATGATCTGAGCATTGCTGAAAAAAATTGTGCCCTTTATGCTATTAGATGGGCTTGGCCACATAAAATCTGAGATTGAGGATGGCAAAACCTTTTATAGTGGACATGGTGCAGCCATATAGTGTTGGTCTGTTAGATCTCCATATTTTAGTGTCTTCTCTAGAATGAGTAGAAAGACACATGGAATGCCACAATCGATTGAAAACCTGCTTGACGATTATCATGTTGTTCCTTCTTGTTACGACCTTGCAATTTCTGGTTCGTAAGGCTTGCACCATGAAGCCACAGAGTTTGATAGAGGCCAACAACTGCTTGATGGTCTCTAAAAAAGCACCGATTGTAAAAGTCAGAATGATACAAACCAATGTGACATGAATGGCTAAAATAATGTTTTTGAAGCACACTTCTCTGGATAATTTTAAAACTAAAATCGGCAACAAATGTTACTGCTCAAGATCACCAATGTAGAAGTCACCGATCATGTCAAACACTCGTGTAGCATGTTGCGGCCTGCAAGCACAGAATTAAAAATTGGAATTAATGTCCAAGCACCGCTGCAATGATCTTATATAATTCAGAGTCAAGAACAAGGCTCACAAGGGCAGTCATGTGACAAAGATTCTTTAAATACATGTGCACAGACTCATGGGAAAACATTTATGTTACTACCAGCTCACTTGTAAGTAAGAAAACTAATTCAGCTTGGTAGATACATACCCAAAAAACCCTTCAGTTGAATCATCTCCAGCATGTGCTAGGATGGCATCCCCACCTGGGTGTTCTTCTACATATGAGGTAACATCATACACCTGGAATCATAGAAAACAGGTGAAAGAAAACAAAAAATTACGACAACATTATCACACGCTCCGGGATTCATATGGAGAATTAAGCAATGAACTCAGGCCATACCTTGTCCTTAATAATGATCCAACAATCAGTTCTCTTGTTATGCAGAGAGACTTCAGCTTTACTGAAAGGCTTGGATGCCTAAGAGCATGAAAAAAATTGTTCAAGACAACTGAGAGTTCAATAAAAACACTCCCAACCTAATAAAACAAGCCAAGGACCTGTAACTCACGTAACATTAGTGTCCCCCCTCCCCCCACGAGGTCTCGAGATTGAACCTCTCCTTTGTAACCAAGAAAAAGAAAAGGAACAACAAGATCTGCTTTGAACAAGAACTTATATTTGAACAGACCAAAAGAATAAAATAAAGGCATGTAAGAGAATCACATCTACATTCATAAATTAAAGTACTTTCCACATAATAAAGCTGATCTTTAAAACTTAGGATCTATAATATTAAGTCATAAAAATTAAGCAACTGATATATATAATGCAGAAGCATGCATGCGTTCCCCTTCCCAGCCCATGCTTCCTTTCTCTTGTTTACAATGACAAAAATTTAGGATCTATAATATTAGGCTAGAGACGCACCTTAATTATGTTATCATTCGAATAAGCCTTTTCTGTGTGAGCTGCATTAGGCAAACTTCCAGCAATCAAACAGAGCATATATTAAACTATTGATTAATGCTCAAAGAAGAAAGCAGGAAAGGAAGCAATACCAGATTTACGGTTTCTTGGAATCAAAATAAAAACTCCCAATAAGACCCCAAAAATCAAAGCCACCACAGCTATAACCATATCTCAGGTTCAGCCCCTTCGACTGCTCAAAAAAAGAAGAGAAAAGAAAAGACCAACATTCAATTACAATGCCGTGTTCCATTCATAAGTAACAAATTGAACTCTAATATCAAAGTAACTAATAAGAAAAAAGAAGCATTCATATGCCATTCTCAATGCAAAGATTAGTTTTTTCGTTCTCTCATCTTTAACATGAAAGTTTCAAATGGGCATTTGATTTTTTAGCATTTTGAAAGTGATTTAAACCATTTAAAGAATTTTCCTTTTTCTCTTGTACTCCTTGAAAAACCAAATAGTTGATAGAAAGAATCGGAAAGTGTAGAGATGCTAAAAGCCAAATTAAACAGTTCATCACATTAAGCTTAAAAAGAATAGTAGTAGTTTTGCTCGGTGAGACGACAAGACAACAGGTGAAGTTAAAGAGAGACAGAGAACCTGTAGTAGCAGTGGTGGTGGTAGCAGCGGAAGGTTGGCTTGCTTGGTTATTTCCGATCTCGCCGACGAGTTCCTGTCCCGGAATCTCTACTGTTGTTGAGTAATAATTGGGCAGCGAGTATTTCATTCCTAAGGTACTTGGGTCGGGTATTCCTGAGGTTATAATTCTGGCCCATGATTAGTTATTTTTTTTAATTAATATAAATGTTGTAATCAACTTGTAAATACTTTAATTAATTTTATAAATTTTAAAATTAATCATATATAAGTCTTTAATAACTCTAAAAATATTTAAATAAATAATTATTAAAAAATAAATTCAATAACTAACCAATTAAATTATTTTTTTAATTACTTATAATTAGATTTTTACTACTGATAATGCATTATTTTCTCTCTCTCTCTCTCTTTTTAACTCTGTCAAGTTGGTGTTCATAAGCCAAGTTTAAATTTGGATTTCATTAAGTAAAATTAAAATTAAAATTGAATATTACTCTAATAAAATCTTAATAAACACCATTAAACACAAAATAAGAAAGAATCTTATTTATTAGAAAACTTTATCTTCCTCTCTCGACTTAATGCTGATATTTTCTTTCACAAACTTATAAGCTCTTCATTTCCTATCTAAACTGATTTAGAGATCAAAAAGTCCGAAGAAAACTTGTTTTACAAATATTGTAGTTGTCCAAACTTAACATTGTGGATCTCTTCTCAACAAAAACAATTGGCTTGGCTGCTATTGAGAGTAATATGGTATTTTCATATTTTTTCACAATAAAATAATTAATTTTTTATTTAAAGTAAAAAGTATTAAACTAAAGCCTAGATGTTTAAATTGTTTTTGGCAGCACAATAAAATAATTGAATTACTCTTGAATTTAATTTTTTTTTAATTGTATCTAAGGAATTTTTTATATTTTCATTATCTTTTTATTACTATTTGTTTTATTTTAAATAATTTATAATTTTTTAAATTTCATTCTCTTTTGATTATTTTTAATATGTCAGATTTAATTTTTATTTTTTTATTTCTATTTATTTTGTTTTTAATTTTTTTTTTATTGATTTTTTTCAATTATATCCTTTAACATTTAATTTCATTTAATTTTTATATTAGATTTTGTCGTTATTCTTTTATTTTTATTTTATTTTAGATAAAGGTTTCTTTTTCAATTTCCTTTCTTAATATTTTGTTTGTCGAGATTTTGACTTTATGATTTTTTATGTTTGTCTTGTATAAGAGAATCCTGACAATTGACATGAAGATCTAGATCACGGGTTTTAAAGGTTAGCCTGAGTTGACTTAAATTTTTTTTTAGGTCAATAATTAATATTTTTTTTTCAATTTTATTCTTTGATATTAGATTTATTAGAGATTAGACTTTGTTATTTTTTTTTTTCATTTTTCTTTCTATTAGGATCTTATGTGCTAGGTCATGATTTTGGTTGAGTTAACTTATGTTGACTTGTGTTAATTTAGTTTTGTTCTGTACATCTATTGTTGTTGTTGTTTTTTTTTTTTTTTTTATATGTTATTAAGTTAATTAAATTTATTGAATCTAATCAAGTTAATAACTGAATTCTTAGATTAAGTTAATGACCCAACTCTTAAAGATTTCTTTTATTTCTTTAAAAACAATACTATTAATATATATATATATATATATATAATTTTATTTTTATTTTAGAAAAAGTTGGTCAAATCTAATATGGATCACCGATATAGTGTACATCTATAACAGATAAGTTCAATATGAGTGTGCATGTGATTTGATTGCATGCATTTTTTTTTTTTTTAAGTTTGATCACATTGATAGTAATATGTTCTAAAACAAACGCTGGCAATCTTTTCATCCCATCTATTATTTTTAATAATTTTTATTTCTTAAAATAAAATTAAAAATAACACGAAATAGATAAAAAGGGTTAAACTAAAAATAAATTTTAAAATATATAAATTAAATATATAGATTCTCAAATCACAAAGGTCAATTAATTATTTTATCTAAAGAAAAGAGACTGAAATATAATTAACTTAAATAAGAAATAATCAATCTTTTTTTTTGGTTTTGGAATGAGAATTAAGATTACTCTAGGGATGATATATCTTGACCTGGACTTTGATAAAATATAGAGGTACGTGATAATAATTATTTTTTAAAATATATTTTTATTTAAAAATATATTAAAATATATTTTTAACATAAATAATATCAAAATATCAAAAAGTAATAATTTTAAAAAAATAAAGAATATTTTTAAAATATAAAAATAAACAAGCGCGTAAAAACTTATCTAAACCTCTGATATTATCCCTTCCACCGAAAGGTATAGTTGCAAAAATTTATCAATCAATCAAGAATAAAAGTCACACGAGAAAGAGAGAATCAATTACAGCGCAGCTTTCTTTGTGAAGATACAAAATCTCCTTTTTACCTTTATACTCCTTCCTCTTCCTTCTATCACAAACAGCTCTCACCAGACGAAGAAATCAAAGATCATAGCCTCCAGAGAGTTGCTCGCCTGTCCCGTTTGCTCAGAAAAGCCATCAACCAAAAAATGGGTTGTCTGAGGCCTAAAAGATCCAAAACCACTTCTAACAAGAAAACTAACACACCTGAAGATGCTTTCCTATCACAACAACAAAACCCACCAGGACCCAAAAATCTCAAACATGAACTTCTTTTGCAAATCCCAGCATGCACAGTTCACCTGATGGAAGCAGGAGAAGCTCTGGAAATTGCCAAGGGAGACTTCAGTCTTGTTAGAATCCTTGACGAGAATATTTCTCTTGCCACCATAGTTAAAATTGGTGACGATCTTCAGTGGCCTTTGACAAAAGATGAGCCAGTGGTTAAGTTTGATGTGTTGCATTATTTGTTCTCTTTGCCAATGAAAGATGGCGACCCTTTGAGCTATGGAGTCGCATTCTTGGATGAGTATGGAAGCAGCTTGGGCTTGCTGGACTCTTTTCTTTGTGAGCTCTCATGCTTTTCTGGGGCGGCAGCTTCTTCAGCTAGAAGTACTAGAAATGTTGACTGGAAAGAGTTTGCTCCAAATGTTGAGTATTATAACAATTTTTTGGCCAAGGCTATTGCTGGAGGTACTGGTCAGATTGTCAAGGGGATCTTCAAATGTAGCAATTCTTACACTAACCAGGTTTGCTTTATTACGAATCATTAATCATTGTTTCTTTCTGTTTGTAAATCAGTTAATCAGTGTTATTTATTTGAACTCAATTTATGGTTCGTTGAGTGATAATTGAGTCTTAGACTTCAATAATATAAGAGCTTACCTTGAAACATAAAAAATGTTAGCTTGTATAAGAGAAAAAGAAGTGCCATCATTCATGTTGCTATGGATAGTGATTCTAAAAATGAAGATAGAAAAGCAGGTCCACAAGGGAGGAGAAATGATTTTATCCAGAGCTGCAGAGGAGAAAAATGGTACCATGGCAACAGAAATTAGCAGCAGCAACAGAAGTGCTGGGTCCACAAAGAAGAGCAAAGTCAACAAAAGCATAAAACGGTATCCTAAGATCAGGCCATTTTCCATTACAAATGAGAACATGACAAAACTTTACCCTTCTTTTCAAGGCAAATGTTTGATTATTGCTTTTTACTGTTAATCACATAGTGTGAGAAAGCTGTCCAGGATGACAGAAAAGCTAAGCAAAACTATGCTCGACGGTGTTGGCGTCGCCACCGGGTCAGTAATTACACCTCTGGTTAAATCCCAAGCTGGAAAGGCATTCCTATCTATGGTCCCAGGAGAAGTACTCTTGGCTTCACTTGATGCTGTCAGTAAGTACTGAAGCTAAACTAGTGATCCTATTCTCTTCCTTCAAAAGTGTGATGACGTTTTCTGATTTTCCAAACCACAGATAAGATTATGGATGCAGCTGAAGTTGCTGAAAGACAAGCTTTATCTGCAACCTCAAAGGCTACAACCAGAATGATCAGTGATAGGTAATGACTCTCCAAAGGCTATATGCATGGATGGTTCCACTCGTGTGTGCGTTTCCCATAATTTAGTGATCATGTCACAATTATAATTTGATAAAAAGGTGTAGGGATCCAGCTCCAACCCCAAGTAAAGAAGCATTGTTTAAAGATAAATTTTCAGTTGATTCTCAATCGACATCATAAATACAATTACTCGAAAAAAGTTCACTTCTTTACTAAGTTCATTTTCCCTCCTTTTGGCATTATATTTCTCCATTCATTAATGAGTAAACTTTACCATGTTCATTTTTCCGTGGCTATCTTCATCGCTATTTTGAGCAACAGGTTTGGAGATAGCGCAGGGGAGGCAGCTGAGGATGCGTTTGCAACAGCAGGGCATTGTGTGTGCGCTGCTTGGAATATATTCAAGATACGGAAAGCCATCAATCCAGCAACATCTGTTTCCACAGGAGTGCTTAAGAATGCAGCAAAGAATGCAGCTAGGAATAGAAATAGGAGTTATTAACCTGCGGAGTGTATTTATCTTGTAGAGCTTAATTGACCATTTTGCTCAATTGGTTCAAAGAACTGGTCGCCAGAGCCACAAATTGTTGCCAAGCTTGAATAATATGACAAAATGCTCTGTTTTCTTGCCACTAGTAATCGTATTAATGTTCCGAAATGTGAACGATCTATGCTCTAATGCTACAGAAAGTGTAGATTATCTTTGGGATTTCATCTCCCTAAGAATAAATAAGTTTTGGACAGAAAACTTACATCCCGTTGGGTTATCTTAATTCTTCTGGTTCCTGATGCATGAAAACTCCATTTCAAGCTCTCATTCCTCACCACAAAAGTAGCACAGCCTTTCAACATAGTAGGTGAAGCAAATAACTCTACCTGAAGATAAAATTATTAAACAGGAATCAGGAATAGAATTAAGCTCAAGGAGAATCAATCTCACAGTTTTAACTTATTATATATTGTTTCAAACCTGGGGTATAACGTTGTGTCATTTCATCTGCCTCTCGTCTTTCTTCTTCCTTTCCATTCATAGCAAAATAATTTCTCTTCGGACACAAGGCAAGAGTAGAATTAGAGGAGGCATTTTCCGGCATGGTGGCCCTGAAATCACTTTCTTAACAAAACAGAAGAACCCAGAAACCAAAACTATCAACAAAGAGTTTCGCAGATTCCAGGATGCACAGTTCATCTGATGAATGAAGGAGAAGCTCTAGAGCTTGCCAAGGGCAAATTCAACGATAGCTCGAATCTTGGACAGCTGCTAACATGGTAAAAGTTGGTGACAATCTTCAGTGGCCACTGACAAAAGATGAGCCAGCTGTGAAGCTTGATTCCCTCAACTATTTGTTTTCTTTACCAATGATGGATGGTGGTTCTCTGAGCTATGGAGTGTTTTTTCGGAACAGTGTTTTAACTAATGCCGCAGAGGAAAAAATTGGATTCAAAGCAACTGAAATTAACAGCGATAAAGTTGCTGGGGCCGTACGTTGTCCAATTTGTTTAAGATAATAGTTAATGAACAATTTTAAAGTTAAATTAAAAATGGAGCACATTTATTTATTTTTAGGTTAAAATTTAATTTTTTACCTAAGTTCTTCAATATGAAATATTAATATAATTTAAATAAATTGTATGTGAATAAAATATTAATATAAAAAACTTGACATATTTTGATGAAACTCACAATCTTTTTAAATAATAATAAAAAAAATATCTTTAGTATTATTATAAAAAAAAAATTAAGAAGTTAAAATTAAACTAAAGAGACAATAAAATTTTTAGAAATAAAGGTCATAAAAAACTCAAGTTTGAATAAATTTTTTATCTATAAAAAAATATATTTTACCAATTTAAAATTTAGATTTGAATCTAGTCCATAAAAAATTATTTCTTCTAATTCAATGTTTGAAAGTTAATCAGTTTTTCTTCGAAGTATTTTATGCAAACATGAATAATTTTTTGAACTATAAAACATTAGATTTATGACTAAAATATTCAAGTTTAATTTTATTTAATTTTTTATTATTTTAACTTTTAAAATCAACTATATAAAAAAAGGGTCGAAAGAAAAGCTTTTAGCCATGCTTTGTTTAGATTTTACGCACTTTCTCATCTCAGATTTAAGTGTTTTTTTTTTAAAAAAATAAAAATTTGAGCTTTGACTTTACTTACAAGTATAGAACTTATGTTTATTTTGTTAAGAAATATGTAAATGTGAACTTTACATTAATAAAATTTTAAAAATAAATAATTTATTTTTTACAATAATAGTGTTTAATCAATTTTATTATATTTCAACAAATACTCTTATTTGATTTTGTTTATTCTAATATATTATGCATGTCAGGATGATTAATATTCAGTCGCTTATATTACATTGAATATTTACTTAGTAGGCATGCTGTAACTTTTACATGTTTTAGTCTTTGATTATATGTTTTTCATGATGTATATATTTATAAGCTTATAATATAAACTTGTATGTTCTCTATGTTGGATATCTAATTTGATTATAATGTTTTTATTTTGCTAAACTAAATAATCCTTAATCATCTGTTTAATTAATCCTAACATTTTTGTAGTATACCCGGAACAAGAGCAGAGCCAACCAAAGCTTAAAGCGGTAACTGATCCAGTATAAATATACAAGTGCAGTGGTTTAAGTGATCAACCAAAATTTCCTCTCAAGTGATAAGAAGCTGCTCTTTTGCTGTTGATTGAATAGCTTGAGAAATTTATCCACTGGATATAGAAAATAATATAAATTATATTTTAAAATTTTATTTAATAAATTTAAATTATTGGATAAAAATAATTTTTTAATATGATATCAGAATTTTAATAACTAAACAATCACAAATTCAAATCTCACCATCTTTATTTTTTTAATAAAAAAATAATTCATACATAGAATTTAATACCATAATCTGCATAAACACAATGGGATAACCTTCTAAAGTAGTATCTCCAGCAAACAAAATGAGTTTTTCACTCAGCACATTTTGCTCCATAACCCATGCACAAAGACAGCTTTGGAATAATGTGTGTTTATTTTTTAGGTAGATTTTGTAGTTGTGATTCGAAAAAAATAAAATTTTTTTTAAAAAATAACTAGTTAAGGTTAGTTCGATTTAAATAAGTGTTTGGTAAAAATTATAATTGAAGTTTATGTGCAGCAAAAAATATGTATAAAATGTTTAGTAGTTATGTGATTGTGATTGCTTTTCATAGTATTTTTTAAAAAATTATTTTTGATATCAAAATGATCCAAAACACTAAAAAAAATTATTAATTTGAAAAAAAAATAAAAAATAAAATAAATTTAAATTTCTTCAAAAACGCTTTTAAAAAGCAAAAATAAACAGTGTTTTATGAAATGCAATTAAAATTTTTTATAAAAATTACTTCACAAAAACAGCAAATCAAACTCACTTTTTAGTGAATTCTGCAATACAAAACACAATTTTTACCATTACCAAATATATTTTTTATGTTTTTTCACCGCAAATACAACAATAAGTCAAAACAAACACAGCTGGTGTCTCCTGCCTTTACCATCGGCCTCTTGCTTATTTATTATGTTCATCACTTCTCCTCATAGATAAACTCCCGTGAAGAAAGTTTTTCATCCTCTGCCTCTTGCTCTTTCTCTCTCTCACAAGGCTCTCCACTTTCTTCGGCATTGTCTCCTGCCTTTACCATGGGCTCTTGAAGAGTTGTCTTATTGGGCTTTATGGGCCACTCGGGGTCTCTTTTCACCAGTCTAGCTTTTCTGCAAACAGAACTCTTTTCGGCTCAGCTAGCCTTCTTGGGCTTCCTGCTTTCGTTACATTTGGAATCCATACGCGTGGAGGCAACCCATCCGGCTTCTGTTGATTATACATATTCGGGCCCTCGTAGAAACCCATCATAAAATTAAAAAATCCCTGTATAAAATAAATTAAAACATATTATAAAATTTAATTTATAATCAACTCACTATTAAATAATAAAATTAAAAAATATCATAATTAAAAAAACATAAAAATACAATATAAATCAACCTGTTAAACAATATTTTCAGGTTATGATACCAAATTAATCTAATATAAAGTAAAAATAACAAATCATGAAACCTAATTCTCAATTAACTTAATATTAAATAATAAAATTAAAAAAAATTAAATAAATAAAAAAAGCTTTAGCTAATCGAGTTATTTATCAAACCTACATGTGTGATCCGTATTATTAAAATGAGATAACTTAATAAAAAATAAATTTAATATTCAAAAAAACAAAAAACAAATATTTTTTTAGAACCCATCAAAACACGTGTTTTTTGGGAAAATAGTCGGTGTATTGTTAATAAAATTGATTGGATGCTACAGTTTTCCACATGCGTTGAAAAGATCTTATGGAGTAGAGAAATGAAAGACCACTTCTTATTTATTATTTACTTCTTTGTTGAGAATCAAAGGAGGACCACTTTGAATTTTAAATAAAATTGAAATCTTTGGAGCCATTAGGAGGGAATCGCTAGAAACGCTATTAATTTCTTTGGTTTGAATCACACCCAATTAAAAATTCACACCACACTTCTCTTCTGAGTCTTCTCACATAATAATAAAAATGTGTTGAATATTTTTTAATTAAAAATATATGTAAATAATTATTTTTGTTATATGAACTATCAAAATCATAAATTGAAAAGCATTCCTTGACAGAGAGATGATTGTCTCTGGTAGCACCGCGAATTTGACCATAGCTGGCGCATCATTGCGCGGACAAAAGAGAAGATTTTTTTTTATAAAAAGACATGTTCTCCCATCATCAGGACAGCCAAACAAACCCTTTTCTTTATTCTCTCGGAGTACTCTCCAGCGCGGCACCATTTCTTTCGATCCAGCTCATAATCACAAACGGGTAACCATTGGAGGGTGAAGATTTTCCATCATATACGCCTTGTTTGGTTGTAGGAAATTGATTTGTCATCTCGAAAAAACTTTTTACATTTTCTTAGTATTTATTAGAGACTTCCTAATAGCCGAAGCAATTAAAATGCTCTCTCCTGGCACTGCCACGTATATGAAACCCAGTATGCTTCTACGAGTTATCTTGGTGACTCGGTGATGCAAAATCTGGTCCTGACTAGTTTTTCTCTGGGCCATCTTAAAAATTGATCATTTAAATTTTGAGTAATCCAACGGGTCAACTTGAAGGATTTTATTATTTATTTTTCTTTATATCCTTTTTTTTTTTTTTTTAAATGATGATGTTTGAATTTACTTTTTTTTAATCATATTATTTCATGATAGACTCATTGACTTTGCTGATGTATGAACTAACTGGCAAACCAGCAATTCTAAGGTTGGGTCTACTAACCAATAACTACACTGGTGTTATTACTTAATTATCCTTAAACCTGAAGGCATGTTATATATGTTAGGACTTCACTTTATTATAAAATAATAAATAGAACATCAAAGGTGATAACTGTGAATTTTGAAATCATAACAATGTTTAAGTTTGGATATTTCTTTTTATTGTATATTTTGTTAGATATATATTTTCCTGATATGATATATTTGTGAGTCAACTACATCCAAATAAATAGATAATCCAAATAAATGGATAATCATAATAGCTTTTGACATGTATTTAAGACTTAAGGGATAAGTTCTTATTGATTACTTGTTTAAATATTGTTATAGCTTGTCTAGTTCTTCCGAGGCTAAAACGATGTGGCATATTTTTATATTTTTTACGATTCGGTTGATGATATTGCGGTTGAATTTAATTGATGTTAGGACTATACACCGCAACATCAACTAGATTCTTATCACAATTTTCAATTACGATATTTAATTGATATCGCAGTTCATAAACACTACATTTAATTAAATGATGTTGTACTAGTTGATTTTCAAAGTGTTTTTTAGTATAAAATAATGTATTATATATATATATATTAAAAATTATTTTTGACATCAGTATATCAAAACTATCTAAAAAAAAAAAAAAAAAATTTTAAGCAAAAAAAATTAAAATTTTTAGAAAATTAGTCTCAAATACATTCCCAAATAAACTAAATATCGCAGTTCACAACTAATGTATCTAAAAATATGTCATTTCCCCAAAACATTATGCTAATATGTTAATTCTTTATTTTTCTTATTTTGTATAATAATTACACAACTTGTTCCAATAATTTGTGGCCTGGCCCGCTCAGTTTTAAGTATCTCATTTATGTCACACGTCTATATAGAACCATAGTCAACTGCTACCAACAGCTACTCAGCTAGGTGATAATTTAAGGGAAAAATTCCAGCTAGCTGTGCCTTCTCGCAGGGAAAAAAAAAAAAAAAAAAGGAAAAAAGACAGCGTGGTCTAAAATAGACGTTAATAATTTTCCACGTTTCAAACCAGAGAAGTCTCCTCCTGTCTTCCTTGTAATGTCCATCGGCTGCTATCATTTTTTCTTGGAGGCTCTCTCTATATATATATATATAGGCTTAGCCTCTCAACATTTATCCTCAAGCACTTGTCTCCTGAGGAGAAAATTCTTGCAGGCTTTAATCTCCCCGTATAAACAGTCCTTCCATATACTCAAATTCATTTCCAACTCATTTCTCTAATTAATTTGCACATTTCAGTAATGGGGAACGGTACCTCAGCTACAAAAGTGGCATTACCCATTGATACCCCTTTCAAGCTTCCTTCTCCATTGCCATCTTTACCACAAGGTTAGTTTTCTTCTCTTTTCTCTTCTTCCTTGCAATATCTCATCATGTTTAACTTTGATGTTCTAAGAGAAGATACATCAGAACTAACTGAAACTTATAAAATGCATGAATCATGTACAGGTGAAGGCTTTGGGAATGGAATCATTAATCTAGGGAGTGGATTACAGGTGTGTCAGGTAGTCTCTCTCAACAAGATTTGGGCTACAAATGAAGGTGGACCTGATAACCTTGGAGCTACCTTCTTTGAGCCCTCACAGATGCCGCAAGGCTTCTCTATGCTCGGTTGCTACAGCCAGCCCAACAACAGGATGCTACACGGGTGGGTTCTTGCAGGTAAAGATGAGACCGGTGAATCCTTGACGAAACCAGTGGATTACACTCTTGTTTGGAGCAGTGAATCCTTGCAGATCAAGCAAGAGGGTGGTGGCTACATTTGGCTACCTACTCCTCTCGACGGTTACAAAGCTCTAGGGTGTGTAGTCACCACCTCCCCTGAAAAGCCTTCCCTGGAAAAAGTCCGTTGTGTCCGGTCTGACCTTACCGACGACTGCCAGATTGACAAATGGATATGGGGACAGGGCAAGGAAAGCGATCCAAATGGTTTCAATGTTTTCAGCCTGCGGCCAAGCAACAGAGGAACTCAAGCTATGGGTGTCTCTGTCGGCACATTTGTAGCCCAAAACACTACTAGTGCTTCTGTTTCTCTAGCATGTTTGAAGAATATCGATTCGAATTTATCGTGTATGCCTACTCTGGACCAAGTCCAAGCAATCTTCCAGGCCTACTCTCCTCGGATATATTTCCATCCCGATGAGGAATACCTTCCTTCCTCAACAAGATGGTATTTCACCAACGGAGCATTACTATATAAGAAAGATGAAGAGTCCAAACCTGTCCCAATCGAGTCGACCGGCTCAAACCTTCCTCAAGGTGGTTCCAACGACGGTTCTTACTGGCTGGATCTACCTGTGGAGGAAGCAGCAAGAGAAAGAGTGAAGAGAGGAGATTTACAAGATTGCCAAGTCTATCTACACATAAAGCCAATGCTCGGGGCCACATTTACTGATATCGTTGCGTGGCTTTTCTACCCTTTCAACGGTCCCGGCAGGGCTAAGGTTGAATTGATCACCGTTCCACTAGGAAAGACGGGACAGCATGTTGGTGACTGGGAGCATGTCACGTTGAGGATTAGTAACTTCAATGGACAGCTATGTGGTCTCTATTTGTCGGCCCACAGCGGGGGGACATGGTATGATGCTTCAGAGCTTGAGTTTCAAGACGGAAACAAGGCTGTCGTCTATTCATCGTTAAATGGCCATGCGATGTATGCGAAGCCAGGTCTCGTCTTACAAGGGACTGGGAATATAGGAATCAGGAACGACACAGCCAAGAGTAATAAATTCATAGACGCCGGAGCACGGTTTTCCGTGGTGTCGGCTGAGTATATGGGCTCGAGTGTCGTTGAACCACCGTGGCTCAACTATTTGAGGAAATGGGGTCCCAATATCACTTATGATCTTGCCGGAGAAGCTGGGACGGTGGAGAAACTATTGCCTGAAAAACTCAAATCTGCTTTTGACAAGCTGGTGAAGAGCCTACCGAAAGAAATATTCGGGGAAGAAGGGCCTACCGGTCCCAAATTGAAAAGAAACTGGACCGGAGATGAAGTCTGAATGTAGATCAGATGCTTTAAGTTCTTTTCAACGGGCAGCGAACAAAGGAGAATATTTGTGCTGTTATAAAACCCTATTGATAATTAAGCTTCATTGCTGGATGTATATTTGTTTACAAATAAATTAAATAATTTGGAAATCAAGAAACGGGCCTGCTGTTTCGATCATGCAGAAGATTTGCTTGATATCATGAAACACAGTCAATTAATTTGTTTAGAGGTAGGTGATGATTTTTTTAAAATTACAATATTCAAGTTATAATTCAATGTTCCACTTAAGAACCAGGCCGGAATATCAGAGTTTCCTATGGTTTGCACGTTAGTATTTATTATCTATCTAAATATACCTTGGTTCGCATGCACCCACGTATATTTGATTAGACCTAATCAAAGTTTAATACGTTACTTATTAACCTAATCATGATTCTAGATTATTGCATTTTCAATTGACTTGTTCCGAGAAATATTTTATCAGTTCCGAAAAATAATAAAAAGAAAAAAGAAAATCATTTTAGAAAACATAGAAACGGTTTCGGACAACTACTAGTATCCATGGCTCTACCATGGAAACGCCGGTCATTCTACGGGTTGTTTGAAATTGCAGGTTTTAAAAAACGATTGAATTTTTTTATTTTTATATTATTTTAATGTATTGTTATTATAAATATTTTTTTAAAAATAAACAAAAAATATTATTTTAATATAGTTTTAAATAAAAATTTCTTCATGTTAACCAACAACCCTAATGTGAAAGTGAATCCCAATTCAAATTTGGCAGCTTTGAAAGTGTGCTTGATGCTGTCAAATTCATGGCTCTACCAAATAAATAAATAAATGAGGTGGAGACATGGCTGGCTAAGGATGGCTGACTTCCGGGTTGGCGATGGATTAATTATAGAAAATTAGAAATAATTCATAGAACATGACCCGTGCAAATTGAATTGAGATTATGGCACATATCTTCTAATTAACAATTTGAAATGTTTGCCACACAACTTTTATTTTTTTTGGGCATTAAAAACATGATAAGATGAATAAGTACTCTCCGTGCACCCGCAGAAAAAATGTGGCTATGATACCACACAAATAGCGTGTTTTGCATTGCAAATAAAATTTCATTTGTCTATTTCTTTTTTTAAAAAATAATTTTTCAATTTTTTTGGATTGTTTTTTTTTAAGGCCGAAGCAATTTTCCCTTGTAAAATATTATTCATTATGGCTCAGCCAAATTCAATTTCCATGCCTCACGATTTTATACCTAGCAGCTCACAGCTCCCAAAATATGTTTTACAAGATTAGGTATCAACTACCTTAATATGCTCTGACTTTGAATGCTCTTCTCTCGATGTGGGATGCTATAATCTCCCACCTTAAGAACAAGTCATTCTCAACTCTGATATCATATGTAAAGCCCAGTCTATTTTTCCTTACAGAATATTATCTATTATGACTTGGCTCAACCTAGCTTCCACGCCTCACGGTTCTATTCTTGACAGCTCATAAACTCCAAAACGTGTCCTACAAGATTAGGTACCAACTGCATTAATATGCCATGGTTTTGGACACTCTTTTCTCGACTTGAAATGTTACAATTTTGATATGTTTATTTCTAAAATAAATTTACAAAAAAAAAAAAACATTTTAAAACATAATATTTACTACATTTTCAACAAATTCATATATATATATATATATATATATATTCACGTTGTAATGTTAACTTGACCCTGTCACAATTCAAAACAAGAAAAAGAAAACCCTAATTGTTTTGCAAATTTCAACTCACCTTGTTTTCTTAGGCAGATAGGAAAATGAGTTTACAATGAAGGAAATCACTATCCAAACAACAACAAATTAAGAAATCCTAACCCATTTACAATTCTTTTAACCCATTTGCTTCATCTTGCCTGCTTATATCTATTTTTTTTTCGTTTTCTTTTTCTTTGAAACCCTAAAATTAAGGACTATTTTTAAGTTGATTTGAATGACTGATGGAAGTTAACGTAGGAATTAAAGGATGAAGATAGTCAGATATTTTTATTCATATGTTTTCACATAATATATATTTCAATTACAAATACAAAGCTTAAAATAATGGATAGCAATCCTAAAGATACACTACTTGAACTTGAATCCTAATTGAATCAAATTCTACTTCTGTCCGAAATTAATTTGCAGCTTGTCTATAGGAAGAAGACAACTTGTAAACACTTGTTAAGAAAACAAGAACAAGGAGTTGAAAGCAAACAAACACTTTGACAAGCAATATTTCTATCAAATACCATTTGGAAATACTGTACAAACCGTGTTTTAAAAAAAAAATATTTTATTAATTTTTTTTTGTTTTGAATTATTTTAATGCGCTGATTTTAAAAATAATTTTTTAAAAATAAAAAAAATATTATTTTAATACATTTCAACATAAAAAATATTTTAAAATATAACCACAACTACACACCAATCTTTAAAATTCTCACACCAATCTTTAAAATTTCTCATCGCTGTTCAAGCGTGGTTTCAGTCACAGCCCAGCTGTGGGGGGGATCACAGCGAAGAAAGTAAATTAATTTGATCAAGGCATTTTTTATTTTTGTGGCTGCTATCCTTTCATTGGCTTTGATCCTTGAGCTTTCCTTTAAAGAGAAAATTCGTGTATGCTGCTCTCCTTGTAGCAGCACGTTTGATTTTGTATGAAATTCTGGATCACATGATCAAAAGCCAAACATATCATTCAAACACAAAGATATAGCTATTAGATTTTTTGTTTGCATATAATTAATGAAGTGTTGGTTTGGATTATGAAGAAATGATTGTCATGAAATTTGGTTGTTTAAAATAAATAACTTGAATAAGGTTCACTACTAGAAAATTGACAACTACAATCAAAACCACTGATGAAATTTTTTTATTCGTATATTGCAGTGAATTTTTCCGACATGATTTTTCATCCTTGTATCATTCGGTAAACATAGACAAAACTTTTTCATTAGTATATATCAATGGAATTACAGTGGAAAAATAAGGAATAAAAAAAGTCAAACAATATGATGACATGAAATTTTTACCGATTTGATTAACTCGACGGTAAAATACGTCCTTAAATATGCCGACGGGAAAAATTCCTCACATACCGAAAAAATTACAAACGGTATTACAACGGGATTCAAAAAAGACAAATTGCACGGTAACTTAATATTTTTACCAACAGAATGACCGATAGAGTTACCGACAGAATAATTATATCACTTATTCTGTCAGCAATATTTAATTTATGACCTGCCAATCAACCCTCCTCTCCTCCTCTCATATTTCTCTTTCTTCCTTATAAATTTTTTATGCAACAAACAACCACCCTTACCCCCAATCTCAACACAATTAATCAACCTCCCACAACAAATTTAGCTACCACAATACTTGATTTGTCAGCATCCATGTTCTGATAAAAATTTTATTGAGGATTCTTTATCTTAAGTAAGCAAATTTATTATTATTTTTTATTTGAACACAATTTTAAAATGTTAATTTGTTTTTCATTTTTTGAAGTATATATAATTTGTTTGGGTGTTTACTTGTTTAATAGTTTTTTCACATACAAATTAAATTTATTGTATGGTTTTATGATTTGTATATCTTAGGGTTTATTTTAGATCTTTTTAAAAAATTATATTTGTTTGTAAATTGATGAAACTTATGTTGAATTTTTTTCTTCAGTGTTCTGTGATGAAATAAATAATGGCTTATTTAACAAGTTCGTTTTATATTTTTGTCAATTTCATTGTGGGGTTGTAATTTTCGGTAACTATGTAGAAATTTGAATTTATATAAATAATTGATAATGAATTAAGAGAACTATTAAAATAGATTGAATAAGTTTGAGCTAAACCAATATTTTTGTAAATTTATTTAGTTAACAGTTAATTACTATATGTTGTCATTATTATTTTATATAGGTTTGATATAAATAATGAATTATCGTAATGGATGTATTGATATTCACCCTAAGGGTTGTGGGTGATGAATTATTATAATGAGGTTCAGGGTTTTATTAATTATGCACTATTTAATCTGAGAAATATTAGTAAAAGCGATATTAGATATCAATGCAAGAGGTGTAAGAATAAAAAGTTTCTCGATCCATATATTGTAACGATGCATTTTCTATAAAAAAAAAGTTCATGAAAAAATACTTGTATTGGTATGCACATGGAGAACCATATGTTTCTCACAATACCATGATAGAAAAGATGGTTGGGTTAACTTTTAGTACTAGCATCGTGCATGGAGTTATAGATCATAATAATAATTCTTATAGAAATATAGTTATGGATGTGATGAGAAAGAATCAGGATCATGTTGGTGAATGTCCAATCATAGATGAAAAACCTAATGAAATTGTGACAAGGTTTTTTGATCTTTTAAAATATTTTGATGAATTATTATGGGATGGTTACACAAAACATAATAAATTATCGGTCATTGTACATGGTATAATAGTATTTTTATTGTATTTCAAAGTGAAAAAAACAAAAAAAAACCCTGGGTCAACAACTCATTTTTTTTATTCTAAGGGTAAATAAGTATTTTAACAATTTTAATGTTTTTGAAAAGACTAAAAATCCCCTGAGCAACAACTGAAGAAATTGTTAAATCTAAGGACAAAACTATATTTTTATTGTGAAAAAAAATGATAATATACCCCTAAACAATCTTTTAATGACTAATGGATTAATTATAAAGACCAAAACACCCTCAATACCATTATGTTTTTTTTTATATACTCAAGGGCAAAAATGTAATTTTTTTATAGCAATCTATGTCTTCCGCTACCATGAAAAACCCACATGATTTAAAATTTTTGTTAATGGTTTTGTGTCATTTCACATTATATTTTTCAATATTAATTGATAGATACTTTAATAATCTCTTTATCTTGCGGTTGCTTTTCAAATAATCTTTTGTGTCAAAATACATGTCAATGTTGTTTTTTTATTTTTTAAAAACTATTTTTGATATCAGCATATCAAAATGATTTGAAATTACTAAAAACATATTAATTTAAAGTTAATAAAAAATAAAAAAAAATTAATTTTTTTCAAAATCACTTCTAAAATACAGAAACAAACAGGCTTAAATGTAATATTTGATATTATTGTTTTACTTGCTTAAACCTCTTTGACATTCATTGTTGCAATTATTTTGGGTTCAAGTTAGATTTTTTATGTTGTTTTCACCTCACACAATGCTGTATGCATTTCATCTATTATTGTTAATTTCTGAATTATTTTATTATAATATTTATGATATTATATGTTCTTTTTATAGATATTTTTGCTTGGTTTAATATTTATAAAGTATATTAATTAAGAACAAGTCCACATCAAATATAATTTTAGTTTATTGTAAAAATAGAAAGATAGATGACATCATTTTAATAATACTAATTATATTCATGGACTTGTTTTGGTAAAATCAATATATAAAATTATTATTATTATTAATTCAATAATTAAATAATATTCGTATAATCATAATACATAAAACATATATTAATTTCAATATTAAAAAATACCTTTGTAAATTATTTTTTATTAATTAATATATAAATTAATAAATTGTTAATTTATTGATTATATAATATCTTAATTAATTAATAATTCCTTGTGTTTTAAAAAATATTAATTTTATTAAGGTTTTTGTTTTTTTTAAAAGAAAATTTTGCCTCGTAATTATCAACTCTTCATTCTTCCCTGTCTGATTCTGACACAAAAAAATAGAATCTTTCTCTGCCCGGCGGCCGGGCCTTGTTTAATTCTAAAACCTAAGAATAGACATCAGGCGAAACTGAGTTGAAATGGAGGACTACAGAGACGGGAAACTAAGCATATACAGAGCAGCAAGAAGCATAAAACGCAGAGACAACACAGTCTACAACGCATTACAATCAATCCACGAAGACTCAATATTTGTGGGCGAAATCTCTCAATTATGGCCAGACCTTCCTCTTATAGCCAACCTCCGTTGTGGCCTCTGGTACTCTCCAAAATTCCATTCTACTTGTTACTTCAAATCCACTGATGGTCACACCAACAATTGGTCCTTCAGTACCTCTCGCCTTAATCTCCATGTTGCTCTTCTTTCTGGCAAGTCCTATTAATAACATTTTTCTATGTGGTTTTTTTGTTATTTTTGTAGCTGATACTGAATTTTTGGGTCTTGTTAAATTGGTTAGGACAGAAAGGAGGATGTATTATCGTGGATTCTACTCGCAAAGGGAAGAGGTTTCCTGATAGCATGTCCAAAACAATACCCATTTGGACGTGTGTTTTGAACCGTGCTATTCTTAATTATAGAAATACAATGCTTGATTCTGGTTTGCTGACGAGTAGGGTGAGCCTTTTCTTTGTTGTTTATATGTCTTAATTTAATTCGATCCTCCTTCCGTTTGTTTTTAAATGTTGTCTTGGAGTATATATGGCTCATTGCAAGTTATATTTAAGCGTAAATTTTATTGCTTCTTGATGTCGATATGGATTCCTTTGTGTTGTTGTCTGTCTTCTATCGTGCATTTGTGACCAAATTGCTTGTGACAGGAGGTGGCGGATTATTCTAATTGTGCGGAAGATGTAAAACTAAAAAATCATAATTGGGATTGTTCTTTGCATCTACCACTTTGGGTTCCAGATACAGAGAAAGCGGCAATCGAGGAACGTATAGAAAAATGGACTAACCAGTTGGAAGCAAGTGGAGCTGATATTGCATCTATTTCTTCCTGCTTGAAAAAGCCTCTACGCCCTTTATGGATATCACAGAAGACTGTAATCTGGTTAAATGAAGTACCTGATCATAATCAGTGGGATTTCACTCCTATTATACTTGTTTCTGCTTCTTCTTCAAGTGATGTTTTTCGAAATAAGACTACCTCAGAGTTTAGCTGGAATTATATTCCAGGAGCTGGAGACGATGAAGAAAGTTGGGCAAGGGGTTTGACACCCACCCATTTCTGGAGTCATGTGCATGATCTTATTAGTTCAGGACCTGATCTTTGTAACCAAAAGGTAGCTGATATAGTTGAAAAGGATAGAGTATATCGTGCTCATAGGGGAGAGTATGCTCCTCAAGTTACTGTCAAGAATCTGAAGATGGCTGATGATGTGGCTGATGTTTCTAATGTAGAACTACCATTAGCTTCAAATATGCATAGTGATGATACTACTTTACAGCCATCTAATGATTATTGTACAACATTTTGGATAGGATCAACCAATCTTGTTGTAGGAACAACTAAACATGGTATGCTTTCTATTTCATTTTTTTTTTAATTTGGCATGTTAATATGTTAATATGTTAATTCAACATATTATCCTGTTCAAATAATATTCTATTTGATTTCCAGAAATTTAGGATTCATTATTTTGAAACCGCTATTTTATTACTGTCGTGTCTGTCATGTCTCATTTTTTGAACATAATATTTGAGCAGTAAAGAATGTGCTTTTTTTTTTTTTGAATCTTTTCTCTCTAGTATTTTTTGTAGGGAATGTCTAAATAGTAAGAATAGAAAACATGCCAATTAGGAATTGAACTGTCTTTAACTAGACCTGTTACAGATCAGATTTTGTTGCATTTACTTCAAAACAAAAGGTTTTAGCAAAACCTGTATCTTCTTATGAAGAGCCTGGTTGATCTGTAAGATATCAAAAGAACACAATTTCTTTTAGTTTACTATTTTTTTTCTTTTCTTTTTTTCTTAAATAGCTTAGTGAAATTTAAAAACAGTACATTATCCCCAGTTTAATTTTCATATTTGATATTATGAAAACACATAGAAATCAGATTATCATGAATGCTTAAAATCCTTACATGCCTTTTGATTTGGAATCTTAAATTCCAAAACATGGCTTATTTTCTTATCTATCAAGTAGTTGTTTTATCACACAACTTTTCCGAAGTACAACACAATATTTCTCACATTTGCACCGTATATTATGAGCAAAATTTTCTTTTCAAGGCATTTTGAGTACTGTTTAGCAGTCATTTTTTGGTCCCTTGATTTTTGGAAAGTAGCTTTTTAACTTGAATTATCAATTATTTTCATAAGATGGTTCTGTTCTATATTAATATAGGTCTATAATATTTTTCCTCAATAATCCAAAGAAGCTTATCAACTGTTCATTGCGTCCCATTCTTGGTGGCATACTATGTTGGCATGCTTCTGCTGAATACTATGAACAAGCATTCTGAACACCATTATCTTTTATTTAGTACAAACCCATGTTTCTAGATTACTGGTTTATCAAATTCTTTTTATATGTCCAGTATTTTCTTTGGACTTCCAAGCTCATGAAGTGAGGAAAGACTTCCCTTATTTATATTGTGTCGAGAGAGGGAATTTAAATGGTCATAAATATGGAATCTATTAAACTGATTCTGTATGAATAAGAGTACTGTCACCTGGACAATGTCAATGGCAGAGGGCGTTGCTTGTATTTGACGATGGAGATGGTATTGGAGTAGGTGAGGCTGCTTTAGCAGTGGGCCCAGTGAACGAAGTTGGTGTATGTTTCAGGTGCTAGTCTCTGATATGGGTTGTACTTGTCATCGTGAAGACTTTGGTGGGTTTTGGAGGTGCAGAAGGAGGTGATTTGCATGGTATATGATACTTGGGCATATATTGTTATGGGGAAAGTATATCAAAGTGCCTGCAATATGGTGTAGTTATTGCTATGGCTATGAGAATATGTGAAACACTGTAGTGTTGTAGGCAACATGATTAAGTGGTAGATAATGTCGTTCAAGCCATAATACATGATTATCCATTTTGTTTCTCTTCTTCTTACACTTATTTTTGTGTTTACTTGTTGATGCAGCTGCACTTATGTCTAATGTTGATTGCATATTGAACTGTGATAAAGAACCAGTCTCTATCAATCTTCCAGATTCTGAAGCCCATTTGCATCTTCCTATGGTGGTGTGTAAAAAGAATTGTTTACAAGATTTAACCATTTTCTGGAAGCACTATTCTTTTATAGGAATGTTGTTTCACTTAATATAAGTTTTTTCTTCCAGAGCTCGAAACTGGATAGGTTTTCCTTGTTCAACAATCTTCCAGCTGCGGTGAACTTTGCAAAATTGAACCTTAGAAAAGCACATAGACTTCTAGTTTGTTGCCGTAGTGGTAAGGATCCCTAAATGAGATCTTGCCAGTAATGATTGTTATTGAATATGCTTAGTGATAGATTTGTTGCGGGTTTTTTTTAGCCCAATTTGGTTTTATGTTTTAGCATTTGAAATGATTTTTTTAACATTTGTTCAATACCATTTTGTGTCTTTTGAACTTCAAAAACAGGGAATACAAGCATATGTGATTGTCCTTTTGATGGCTATGTTATGGATTTGCTAGAGAAATGGAATTATTAATATTATTTTTATATATTCTTGTGAAATCACAGAAACTGTTAGATGACTGCTAATATGTCTTCACTTGTTTCCAGGTGAAGATATCAGCGTGTGTATTTGTCTAGCGATTTTGACATCATTATTCGATGATAAAGGTATGATGCTTGCATATTGCATTGAGATTGTGCCATTCCTGGCACTCAAAAAAGAGAAATTATACACCAGAAGAAATTATTTATTTATTTTCTTGTTTTGTTGTTCAAGATATGATAGTGCTTTCCCAGCATATATTTTGTTTGGCCTCTCATTCTCATTTTGTTGGCATCAACCCTACTTCGCTCCTTTGAACATTGCCAAATAATTTAAGAAGTATGTTTTCTTGTAATTCTCATTATCTGATGTTTGGCCCTTGGATCAGGAACTTTTGATGATGGAAGATCTTTCAGCAAAACATGTATTACTAAATTGGAGATGCGGCGTCGTCTTGTATTTATCTGTAAATTTGCAATAACTGCCCGACCATCGAGAGGAAATTTGAAACAGGTTTTTGGTTTTCTTACTGGAGGAAGTGCTGCTTCTTCCTGACCATTACTCTCCACTTTAACATTGTTGAGCTGCTTGCAGGCTGGCATAATCGCATAAGCAATAGCTTGGATACTCCTGGAAAATCCACAGCTGTGCATCTTACAACATTGAGCAAGTCTTTTGCAACTGTTCAAAACCTCTTTGCACTGTAACACTGAGCTAAAACTGTTTTTGTTTCTCTCATGCATCCGTCTGTACAAGATCAAACTTTCTGCTGAACTAGGATTGCACTGTTCTACTTTTTGCTAATCACCATTTCTTTCCGTCGAGCGCTCATGCCTGACCCTACATGACATTATAGAGAAAGTAGTGATTGAAAAGCGTTTCTTGGGTGATAATTTAGTGATCCCCGCAATAACATTGCTAAACATACCCAATTACCACCCTTAATCTACATGCAGTAGCTGTTCCACCGTTCAAATGGATCTCGTCTTCATAGTTCAAATGCTTCTTTTCTTTATACATGGATAGATTAATGGCTTTACAGCAATAAAAGCAAGCTTATAAAGATGCGTGCCACTAAAGTTGATCTCATATATGATAGTGGCTGGCGTCTCCTTAATATTTTTTTGCATGGCCGTAATCAGAAAACACAGCACTAGCGGGGAGGATGACAGGAAAACAAACCAAGAAAGCAGCATGGACCCCATTCTGGGAATGGAGGTGATGATCCTCTATTATTTTAATCTTCTTACCTCACGTTTTTAGCTTTCCATCAATCATCATCTTCGACGCATTGTTGATTTCCTTGAGTTTGTGTGGAAGGGAAAGGAATTGAATTCAAAATAAAACCAGTACGTGACAAAATGTTTGATCTATTTGCCTGATGATGAGATGGTTTTAGGTGAATGTTTGCAGGATTTATTCGTGGAGTTCTTTCCATGCATAAAATAGGGATTTATCTTTTGGTGTGACCACATATAAGAACAAGAAGAAGAAGTAGACGACTAGACGTTGGTGGAGCCAATCCATCATCTTTAAAATACTCTGTTATTTTTCTGTTCCCTTGCACGCTTCTTAGATTAATCTTACATCATAGACAAACTGGTGGATTGGGATTAAAGTTGAGGAAGTCCCACCTGGCATGTCTAAATCCCACTTTGTTACCCTAATCAATCAATCAATCCATCCATGCCTTGGATTACAGTGAAACTTTAATCTCTTTCTTTCTTTCTTTCTTTCTCTTTTTCTTTTTTCTATTCTGCACATTTTCGTGGTAAAACTATAATTCTTAACATAATAATATTAAATATAAAAAAAATATGATTAAAAACAACTTAAGAACAGATACTTACAGTTGGATCAATGAACCTGGAAGTAGATCCCATTTAGATATTTTAATCCAACATATATATATATATATATATATATATATATATTCTGTTATTTATTTATTTATTATTATGCTATCTTGATGTTAATCATTATTCCTTTTTAACAATGATTGTGATATATTCTAGAAGTCAAAAATTGGGAATTTTATTTTGTCTCTTGATATTAGTGTTTTTCAATCATTAAAAGTTTGCTCACAATTGAATAGTAGATTATCAAATATATGCTGACGAAACCTCTACAAAAGAGCAAGTTCCTCCTAGATTGAATTGGGCTAAAACAACTGAAATGATGCAACTAAGGTGTCTAGAGAACTTGCAAGGCTAGCTCTTTTATGCTATTAAAATCGATTCTCATCTCATAAATTAAATATTATTAATGAATTTATAAACAACATTATATTGTCGATTATTCCATCAATTATTTTATCTATATTATTATATGATGTATCTTTTTCAATTTCAATATAATATTATTTATAATTTTATTGGTATATACTAAAGGATTATTTCTATCAATATATTTATATAAAAGCTTTACTGTCGGGTTAATTTTGTCAGCAAAGCTGTTGGTAAAAATTACATTTCATTGTATTTTTTTATATATTTTTTTTATTTTTTTTAGTACAATTCATTTGATATTTACCAAGAAATTCATCAGTAAAACTCACCATAATCTACCTTAAAAAAAAAATTCCATCGCTATCTGCCAAATTTCCATAGAAAAATGTCTATTTCCTTTATATTTTGGATAAGACGAGGGGAATTACAGGAAAACATAAATAGTCAACATAGAAGGAGAAAAGTTATTCTCTTGATTACTATTCTTTCACGTTTCTTCATTTATTTATTTATATATCAGATTTTTTTTATTAATTTAATTTTGATTATTTTTTTTATTTTTTTAAATTCATTTTTTTTTATCTTGATCGTGTGTCGTGTATTAGTCAAAATAACCTGAATTAATTAAGATTTTTTTTTCTAGATTGATTTTTTTTTTTCATTTTTATCTTTTGGGATTTGGTTATTGACTCTTAACATTTATGATTTGTTTGCGTTCTTTTCTATGAGGTTATTATGGCTCGTAAATTAGTCAAGTTAACCCAATTAACTCATGTTTTTTTCTAAAAAAATTAGCTATGGTTTTTTTTGTTTTTTTTAATAGTTTTTTTTTTTTTATCATGATCTCATATCATAAGTCATGGATTACTTAAGTTAACTTATTATTATTATTTTTTTATATATATTTCTATGTTTTAAATTAATTTTTTTTAATTTTACTTTATCATTTAATATTAAACCTTAAACTTTTTAATTTGTTTTGCTTTTTTTTTAAATAAGTTTATCTCGGGCTGCAGATTATTCTAAGTTATCCCACGATATGAATGTTTGTGAATTAGGGTAGGCAGATAATCACAACGAATCATAAATGAACCAAAAACAATTACATTTGGCACATGATTCATGTGCTTGATCATCAGGCAAAAAAAATACTCTTGGGAATTCAATGTATCTGCTTATTTGATTGCAAGAAACAATGTAAAGGTGGTGAGAATGTTGAAATTGCTTTGGCCGCGTTGAATGCTTTTGACCAATTTTGAAAATTGAGTTTAAAAATGCAGTCTGTAGCCTCTGCTCTCTGGTGACGATCAAGAAATGTGGTCAAAATAATGATAGTTTATAACTGTGTTCAAAAGTGTCTTTGTATTGCTAACAGCACATTGTTTCAGGCATGTAATTCTTTATTATTAAGCCCCACTAATTGCCTGGCGTGTTAATAAGCAAGAACTAGTGATTCTTAACCTAATCTACTCAGGTGATCTTCCATAGGGTTAATAAGCAAAAATGGCTGACGAAGAGGGGCGGCAGCGCCGTTAAAGGCGGCTAATTTTTGGGCGGAAAGCTGGGGTAACTTCCATTTATCCACGTTTATTATTTGAACCAGACAAAAAAATGAAGGTGATCCACGTTGTCATTAGGAAAAGCTGCTTTTAAAAAAAACTAAACCCAATTAAGAAGAGTCTAGCTAAGATTAGTGTGCGCATAGGATAGTATTGATTAGTGTAATTATACACGATGTGTAAATTCTTATAGTCTTAGTGCATCTGTGTCTGAGTAAAATAATGTTCTTCCATCAAGTATCCAAATAAAGAACTATTGATTGATAATTGCACGTTTATAAGTATTGATAAACTTATGAAGATTATGTTGGGTTTCATGAAATGTAAACGTGTAGAATTATTTGGGGTTTATACGAAAATTACTTAAAATATTATTATATCTTTAAATGTTAACTTATTTTTTTTGTGTTTAACTATTTATGTATTATATTGTTGTAGAATCATTTAATATACAAAATATAAGAAGCATAACAATTTATTTTTAATCTAAAAATCCTATTATGGCAAAATATCAATTTTTTCCTTAAATAATATACAATTAATGTAGTGGATTACAATTCTAGACCTAGAAAAAATCAAGTATGGACTTGATTAAATAAATTTCTAAAATTATCTTAAAATAATATATATATATATATATATATATTATTTTTTCCTTAATTGCATTCTAGTTCTTAATTTTAAAATTTATTTACAATCAAATCACACTTAATTAATCATTCCATTTTAATTTTTGACCAATGGTTTTTATGTGTATGACCTATTAGGTTTCCTTTTAAGTTGGCTCAAATATAAATCATAATCTTAAATAAAATAAGATTAAATAAATTAAATAATTTAATTTATTATCAATTTAATATCTAATTGATTTATATTTGAAGATCAAATACAATGTCTATATAATTTATCAAATATTAAGAAAGTTATAAGTGTTTTGACTTAACCTTTTAGTAACCAGCTGCTTCTCAGTGTAATTATTATCCCTTCATTAAGAATGTTTTGATTTAGATATTATAGCATGAATTATATCTTATATGTTAAATCATTTTAGTTCTCAACACTATAGTAATTAATTATTTGAATAAAATTTGAAACTCACTCTATCTTGGCCAAGAATTTCATAATCAATACTATTTAAGAATAAATAGAATATTTTTTTTCTTCTAATTCACCAAGAGTAATGAATCCTATCTTGATTATTTAAAAATTTTCATATAGTTTATGTTATACAAAATATTTTCTCGTTTTTTACCCTTAATTAGAACAATATATGGTCAGGATCAAAGCATAACACTCCCTCTATATAATAATTTAATGATCTCAAGTCTAATAATCACTTATACAACTATCACATGAGTCTTTTCATAAACATTGATAGTCTCTTTATATGAAATTCCTATTGCGAGTTAGTTTAGTATACATATCATTTAACAAACACCTGCATATATTAATTTCAGGTATCCATATACCTTGGTTATGAAAGCAGCTGATTTCTTTCGTAAAGAAAGAAACATAATATGCATGGTTCTCAACAACTCTAATTATTAATTAATGTCTAGTCTTAATAGATAATTGACTATGAACATTTAGAAATAATGTTTTGTTGTAATATAAATCTCATAATTATAACAACTTTATAATTTTTTATGCAAAACATTTTTATTCCATAAATTTTATCTTTATTATAGATTTATTAATCATACATTAGATTCATTAATTAAATATAATTGAATATTAAAATAAAAAAAATTCTTATTAATAATAAATATCTTTTACTTGAATAAAATCAATGTTATATATAACCAAACGGAGGACATATTCACTAATACATTAATAATTAATCAAGTGAATTAATGTTAAAAGAAATCATCTTGTAATTTTGAGTTATTATAGATTAATTTACTAATCAACCTGCATACATGTCTATGTTGATAACTTCATCGTCATAATTAGTTTTTATTTAGCTTTTATATCTCATTTTTATTTATCTTCTTTTAACTATAGTATATAAATTAGGCATTGCATCTTTTTTGAAAAAAATATTCTGCAGGATTTTCTTTTCTTCTAATGTTTCCTCTTGAATTTACCTTAAAGTTTCATGTCTCAGGTCTGGGTGGCAAATTCGGCATGCCAAATCCAGACCTTATCAGTAAAATAATTAAATTTGCGCAACTAACTAGTTTTGTATCATGACCAGCTAGTAGGGTGAAAAGGAGAGAGAGAGAAGGAAAACATATTTATATAATAAATACTAGTTTTTTCTTTAAAAAAAAAATCCCTGAAAGAATTTCAATTATTTAAATTCTAGAGTAAAAATTGTACCTTTTCAGTCAAAATTCTCTCTTCTTATTTATGTATGTATTTTTTTTATTGACAAAACCATGATTTGTTTTTTTTTTTTATCAACGACAACATGGTTTTCTAAATAAAAAATTAAAGCAATTGAAATAAGTTTTTATAAAAAATCAAATGCTTTTAATTTAGGATGAATAAACTTTATTTCTTTAGTCAAAACTCCCTTTTTCTTATTAACTTATTTTTTATTTTGTTAAAAATATCTTTTTCTTAGAAGCATTGGGTTTTCAAATAAAAACTTATAATAATTTGTGAACTGATTTTCAACAATAAAGTAAAAAAATAATATATCATTCTTTTTATTCAACTATATAAAAAGATTAAAGAATAATTAATTTCAAGAAAAAAAATGTAAAAAGGTAATGATAAAAATTATGTGCAATATCTTTAAAATATTGTGTCATATTAATTTCAAATAAAACTATCATTATAACCATAAAATCTCTAATTTCATTTTAAAAACATGATATACTTGATTAGTTTTTGAAAAATCATTGTATTTATTTATTTTAAAAAGATTATATATATATATATAAAGAAGTGGAGGTTCCAAGAGGTTAGGTGCTCATGGTTTAGACTATTAGGCTTGTACATCTAGCTCATAAGATAAATAATATGTCATCTACTACAACAAATAATTATTAAAAATTGTTGAAAAATCAGGGTTTAAGGTATTATTTGGATCCAATACCAACAAATTCCAATTCATTTTCACATATAAAAAACTCTAAAAACTTCAATAATTTCATTTACAATCCAGAAAACCTCTTTATTTAATCTAAAACCTAAAAATAAAATTAATTTTAAAAAATCTTTCAAATCATTAATCTATTTTTTCAGTATAATTAGATATCCAAACTACTTCCATTAAATACCCTCTTCAAGATAAACCTATCAACACCAAAATTAGTGTTTTTGGTCATCGAAATATGGTCATCTGAAAACTTTTACCATGCTTCCCTTCTCGGTGATTTTCTCTCTTTGCTCTCAACATCCAGGAATTGAATCGTAAAAGAAATGAAACTTAATGGGTCAACTATAAATGTTGGAAATTACAAAGAGAAAAATGCAAAAAACAGAAATTTATTCAATGTTCCTTAAATAGTTGTCCACAATAGAAATAAGTCTTGCGCTATAGTTTAGTGATTCTATTTTAGTTTATCATAATAATTTCCTCCACCACATCATTGCATGAAAAGAAATCAATTAATGATAATCTTTAAAAAATTATCCATATTTTCTTATTATATGCACTTTTGTCAATTTCTTCTATTGTTTTTTATTTAGATTTTTTTTTCTTACATATCTTGAAAGAATTATGGAATTAAATATAAGAATTAAGGTAACATGAACGATGAACATGATCACTAATTTTGATGAAGAATCAACAGCTGGAGATTTTTATTAGAAAATATAGATAGATGAAGGGTTACGATTCATTGATTTTCTAAGGGTGCGTACAGTACTGATAGGTTTCCATGAAAAAAAGAAGAACAAAAGATGAATAAACTGGGCTGCTACGTACAAATTTCTTTTTGGCGAGAATCAATGATGAAACATGTAAGATGCTTCTCTAACCCACTCATAAGAACAATGAATTCTCAAACTTGGATCCATACGCTGCATATGATACATATGGGGCTAAGAGAATATATATTGTAAGGAATTATTCCACTGCTTATTTGACATATGTGATATTTGGAAGGGAATAATATACTGATTTTCAATAAGAATATGATACTTTGGAAGACGAATTAATTTGAAAAAGTGGAGCAGACGGTCTCAGGTGGAGCCCCAATTATTCTTATCATATAGCAAATTTACGCGTTCTTAGTCTTCTGGTTTCTTTTTCAAGCAGAAATTAAGAGATTTTGTGCATTATTCCTCTTCCTCAACAGCTACATGCTGTTGGTATATATGTGATAGCAAGGTATGGGGTCTTAATTTGGAAATTAATATTCCTATTCTAAAGACTAGAATATATATATATATATATATATATATATATATATATAATTTTAATAACCATAATCACGAGTTTCACTACAAATTTTAAATTTAATTTTTTTTTACTTAAAAGGATATATATACATAATATTTTGAAATCTAACTTAATAATTTAAGTTGTTAGATTAAAATAATACTTTCAATGTCTTATATTTCATGTATTTGCTTATATATATTAACATCAATAATTAGGTTATTTATGCATAAGCCAAATTAAATATGGCCTCAAGCAATCCTATATATCATGTAAGAGATTCTTTTTATAATAAATAAAACGAAGATAATCCACCAACATGAAACCATCCAATTCATTACAAGATGTCATAAATGTCTTCTTTAATACTCATTGATTTTAATTATTTCTCCTATGCTTGGGAGGCTTCAGAGAAGATCTCTTTGTACAGTGCACGGTTGTGACCAAATGTTTGGAGCTCATTGGATGCTAGTTAAAAGAATTACGAGAATAAAGAGAAAAAGAATCGAGAAGAAAGCAGCTGGAACGGAACAGACAGGTCTCATCATATATATATATATATATATATATATATATATATATATATGTTGATTCCAAGTGGCCGGAGATATGAATAAGAGGATCTTGAGAGTCCAACAAAGACAGCTAGCCACATAGTGGTATGACAGAATATGGTCTGATCATGAGCATGCAGGAGAGCCAATTTATGAAATAATTAATCAATTGAAAGAAGAATATGCTTCATCAACTCGACAATCTCATTTTTTTCTTGTCTGCTTATTTAACATATGCTACACTAAAATATATATGCTTGACCTCTGTAATTATGTTCATCACTAATATTATACATTTTTCAGAAGCTAGCCTTTCATTTCAGTCACAGCCATTTCTACTTTCTTAAGATAAATATTAGTTTCTTTAAAGCATTACGAGCCCACATTGTAGACCACTGTTTTTACTGCATTGAAACAGAAACGCTAGCTAGAAAAAGAATGCAACTGTTGACATGAAATTAAGAATATTTGAATAAAAGACTTGCGAGAATATGTTAATTTCTAATGATTCCTTCAACAGGAGCTGCCCTTTGCCTGGACAGATTCCTTTATGGGGTAGATGGAACGGATTCAGATTTTTGTTCTGATGGAGGAAAATATTACAGTAATTGTGTATCTAAATGGTAGATTTTCAGTTCTTGAGTCTCGTATATAAATTAACATTGTTAGTACATTCACTTGCAAGCACAAACCATAATATGTTTGAAATATCCTGGGATAATGATGTATAAATAGATTGTAATATCAAATTAGGTGGACAAGAAGCTGACAGAAAAATAAGGATCCATTTTTAAAATCTCTAGCTATAACTTTGTTACAAATCATATCTTGGATTGAAGAAGATCGACAATAGAGAATAGAGTTTTGTGGAAGGTTGGAGGTTTATGTAGATGATATTTCTTATAATATAACGTTTTCTATAATATATATCATGAGATTTTATTTGATAGTTTAATATTTCCGGTTGATATAATATCAAAATCATGATAATTAAATAATAATGAATTTAAATCTTCTACTTTCACTTTAATTAATTAAAAAATAATAACAGAGTAGGCTTGTGCAAGCTAGAAGAGCTTTTAGGTATCATATCTTAAACAAACAAAGACGACTAAAGCAAGCAAATAGGAATGGAAAAGGAGACATTAACAGGCAGGCCCAATTGGTCAGAGTCATCTTTCTTGAAAACACTCTTTTTATCCTTGTCTTAGCTTGCTTGATCCTACAGAAAGTGACCACTATGAAAAACACTAGAAAGAATGCCTTTCTTTAACCACCCCAATGAAAAAACTTTATGACAATTTTGGGTCCGCTTCATGGAAAATCACCACTCACTTCTTGATCTACTCTTATATTTATATATATATATATATATATATTGATACGAGAGTATCAGTATATGTTTGGGTTGAGGGAGTCAAGTCTCCAATGCACAAAACTTCGCCTTTTCTACCTCTTTCTTGGTGCTAGCTAGGTTGCCAGTACTGCAGCATCCTACAGGATCTTTGCAGGGAGATTATTTTTGCGAGTAAAATGAATTCTCCAAAGAAGAATGAGAGGAGAGGAGAGGAGAGGAAGTCCATAGCCAATATCTTTAGATATGCAGACTGGAATGATATGTTGCTTATGCTGCTGGGTACTGTTGGAGCTATTGGAGATGGCATGTCTACAAATTGCTTGCTGGTGTTTGCCAGCCGCATAATGAATAGCTTGGGTTATGGTCAGACACGACAAGACAATTACAATTTCATGGTTGAGGTCCAAAAGGTCAGTGACTTGCCAGTCAACATTTCCATTCCTCTATCTCTCTGTTGCTAACTAAAACACAGATTTCCTTTTTTGTTTCTGTCAACAGTGCAGTTTAGACTTTGTATACTTGGGATTAGCGGTCATGGTGATGGCTTTTATGGGTAATCTCAACCGCACTAATTTGATCTATACGCATGACTTTGCTTTTCTTTCTCAAGACAATTAATGTCTTGTTTGGAAAAGTGGTGCAAACATAATTCAATCCACTGTGTACCAAAGAACACTCCGGGAACAAAAGGAGGCCGACAGCAAACGTCACTACAAACAATTACAGTAGAACAAGAAATGAAAGCATCTTTTGGAACCCTAGATACTGACGCTACCCCATTAAGAAAAACAAGTGATTGATTAAGATGCTGAAAATTACTTCCTTGACTGTTAATGTTGCACTAAATCAGTTCATTTTATATTCGCAGAGGGTTACTGTTGGAGTAAAACGAGCGAGAGACAGGTTTTGAAGATCCGATACAAGTATTTGGAAGCTATACTTCGACAAGAAGTTGGGTTCTATGATTCACAGGAAGCAACTACTTCAGAGATCATCAACAGCATATCAAAAGATACTTCTCTCGTACAAGAAGTACTAAGTGAAAAGGTAAACTTAAGGTTTCGTCTCTTTATGGACAGAAAACATCTTAAGTTCTATGTATGAGGTAGATTGGCAAATCTGCTCCACCCTTTTCCTTTTGCTTCCCTTACAATCTTCCTTTGATGTACAAATGTTATGAAGGATGAAAGTACTCCAAGATCTCAAATTCTGTATTCATTTTTATTGATATTATTCTCATAGGAGCACTTAATTATTTAACATCATCTCTAATGTTTTTAGGTGCCCATATTTTTGATGCACGCTTCAGTATTCTTCTCAGGACTTGCCTTCGCCACATACTTTTCATGGAGACTGTCTCTAGTAGCCTTCCCAACTCTTCTTCTTCTAATCATCCCTGGAATGATATACGGAAAATACCTTCTCTACTTGTCAAAGAAAGCTCGGACGGAGTATGGCAAAGCAAACTCCATCGTGGAGCGGGCATTAAGCTCCATCAAGACTATTTATTCATTCACTGCGGAGAAGAGAATCATCGATAGGTATTCAGCAATATTGGATAGAACAACAAAATTGGGAATCAAGCAGGGTATAGCCAAAGGTCTTGCTGTTGGGAGTACAGGGCTTTCTTTTGCAATATGGGCTTTCCTTGCTTGGTATGGAAGTCATTTGGTCATGTACAAAGGAGAAAGTGGAGGGAGGATCTATGCTGCTGGCATTTCCTTCATATTGAGTGGACTGTGAGTCGCTTTCTTGCATAATAACTTTAGATTTGTGCATGGTCAGTCTAAATATTGGTGTGTCTAGTGAGGTGCTAACTGCCAAGTGAATCTTCAGTAGATCCTTCTCAAATCATCCCTAATTATCAAATCAAACAAATAATTTCATGAAAAATACTAATAGGTTCATCGTAAGGTTTCAACATGTATATTCCTAGGTAGCCATGATTGAACCTACAATCCCTAGACTGGGAAAAGCTCTCCCCAACTTTAGCAAAATTGTTATGATAGAATTGATCTGAGATTCGATAGCATGTTCCCACAATACACATTTTATATACAATCTGTCCTTGAACTTTATGTTGGATCAAGGATTTCTTATTGTTAATTGGTTACATATATATTAGATGCTAGAAACATGCATGAAGGGGTAGGGATTTAGTGGCAAGGCTTTAATTATGCCTACTTTCTCATTTGAAATCTGTAAAATTGTGTCTTTAGATTTAGCTTTTCCAGCATGTGTAGTTGGACACACTTTCTGAACTCAGTTGATGCATAGAAAATGTAACCACCTTCCAGTTTTATCTCATGAGGACTACGATGAGGCCAAGAATCTCTGGCACTTGTGATTCTTTGAAGCTTCATGGTAGTTTCTAGCTGTCAGTCCTGAAGCTGGACTTGGACCTTTATACTGTGCCCTAAGCTCATCGAGGTTCACAGGCCAACGGATCTGTCCACATTTGTTGAAACCATCCACCAAAATGTTGTTTTCCTTCGTGAAACTGCCTTGCCCTAAACATTATCGAACCATTAGATTGTCTAATTTGAAGGCAAATTATTGCAGAAATAATTTTATTCATACATCTCACAAACTTTCCCCCGTACGCATGAGTTTTCACTTGCAGTACTATTTTTGATGACCTCTACACTCACCTAAACTCTTAAAAGCACCGCATGCGACTAATCTATTAAAGATATAGTCATGTCATTCTTTTATAAAGTGGAGAATTTGTACGTAAAGAATTACCTTTGCTTTTTCTTCTTTTTATAAAGGGAGGAATGAAAAAAGAAATGCTTAGTGTGTGATAGTGTAATGTCATCTACAGAAGTTCAAGTTAGGAAAAACTGGAAAAGAAAAAGAAAAAAAGTCCAAGTACAAGGAAAGAAATTAAGCTTAGGGGGTTACTGTAAATGGATAGTAGGTCACGCTAAGAATGCTAAAACGATCGTCCATCAATCTTAAATATTAGTGGCACTAGATTGAACATTAAGTTGTTAACTAGCTTGTAATAGTAATTATTAATTGCTAGAAGTAAAGGAAATGACTATGAATGTTTTTTGTTTTTCCTTAAGAAAAGGAATGAAATCAAATGTTATGTTAAACATGTGTCTAGTCGTATGCATCAAAATGTTTTTCTTTCGAAGTTCCATGGAAATCACCATATCTACTAGACAGGATAATTAATGAAAACAATCCACTTTCTGAATCATTAATTATTTAGCAATTGAATTGTATGCAGATCCCTTGGAATTGCACTTCCTGATCTGAAGTACTTCACAGAAGCTTCTGTTGCTGCTACACGGATATTCAAAAGGATTGATAGAGTTCCAGAAATCGATAGCGAAGACACGAAAGGACGTGTATTAGACAAAATTCAAGGCAAAATTGTATTCCAGCATGTCAGTTTCACATACCCTTGCCGTCCAGATGCCACTGTTCTCAAAGATTTCAACCTGGAAGTTGAAGCAGGAAAAACAGTAGCTCTTGTCGGAGCAAGTGGGAGTGGAAAGTCCACAGCAATTGCGTTACTCCAGCGATTCTATGATGTTGATAGTGGCATGGTCAAGATTGATGGTGTTGATCTAAGAACATTGAATTTGAAATGGATAAGAGGACAAATGGGTCTCGTTAGTCAAGACCATGCCTTGTTTGGGACTTCAATAAAAGAGAATATCATGTTTGGGAAGCTTGATGCCACCATGGATGAAATCATGGCTGCGGCTATGGCTGCAAATGCTCACAACTTTATAAGGCAGCTTCCAGAGGGGTATGAAACAAAGGTAATAATTTCTAGTCATTTTTCTATGAATCTACCTGAGATCGGTATAGTCATCTTAAAGGATGTCTTTTGCAGTCACTTGTGCAAAACAATTCCATAAGTATATATAGTCATCTTAAAGGCAATGCTTTTGTGTGATAGGTTGGTGAAAGAGGAGCACTCCTATCTGGGGGACAAAAGCAGCGAATCGCCATTGCTAGAGCAATAATCAAGAACCCTGTGATTCTCCTACTTGATGAAGCAACCAGTGCTCTTGACTCTGAATCAGAAACACTGGTCCAACATGCACTTGATCAAGCCTCCATGGGAAGAACTACACTGGTAACTTCTACCATTTTTCCTTATGAATTGTGAAAGAATAATGTATTGGAACCAGAAGAATTCCTTCAAACTTGTTTTTAATTTTCTACCCGCCAAAATCAGATCATCATTTTCCCACTCTAACAATAACAATGAACAATCTTCAGGTTGTTGCACACAAGCTCTCTACAGTTCGAAATGCAGACCTCATTGCAGTCGTTGACAATGGCAGCATCATTGAAATAGGTTCCCACAATGATCTCATCAACATACAAAATGGCCACTATGCCAAACTAGCAAAGTTACAGAGACAATTCAGCTGTGACGAGCAAGAACAAAATCCTGAAATTCGCTTTTCTTCAGTAACTAGTAGTGCTGCTAGGCTAAGTACAGGAAAATCAAGTCCAGCCATCTTTGCTTCACCATTGCCTGTTGATGATAGCCCAAAACCAGTGCACATCCCCGCGCCTTCCTTCTCTCGGCTTCTTTCCTTAAATGCCCCTGAATGGAAGCAAGGCCTGATCGGAAGTATTTCAGCTGTAGCATTTGGTGCTGTGCAGCCTGTCTATGCGTTAACCGTTGGTGGAATGATCGGAGCTTTCTTTGCACCAAACCATGATGAAGTGCGTGACCGAATACGTATATACTCTTTAATATTCTGTTCTCTTTCCTTGTTCTCCATCATTATAAACCTTGTGCAACACTACAATTTTGCATACATGGGTGAGAGGCTAACCAAGAGAATTCGATTGAGAATGCTAGAGAAGATCTTGGGTTTTGAGACAGCTTGGTTTGATGAAGAGGAAAACTCTAGCGGGGCTTTATGTTTAAGATTGAGCACTGAAGCCTCCATGGTTAAAACCCTTATCGCAGACAGAGTTTGTTTATTAGTTCAAACCACTTCTGCAGTTACTATAGCAATGATAATGGGGCTAGTCGTGGCTTGGAAGCTTGCAATTGTTATGATAGCGGTGCAGCCCCTCACAATTCTGTGTTTCTACACGAAGAAAATTTTGCTGTCTAGTATTTCAACAAATTTTGTCAAGGCACAAAATCAAAGTACTCAAATTGCAGTGGAAGCGGTCTATAATCATAGAATTGTGACATCATTTGCGAGCGTGGGAAAGGTACTTCAACTTTTTGACGAGGCTCAGGAGGAACCAAGGAAGGAGGGCAGGAAAAAGTCGTGGCTAGCAGGGATTGGCATGGGATCTGCTCAGTGCCTAACTTTCATGTCATGGGCTCTAGACTTCTGGTTTGGAGGTACTCTGGTGGAAAAGGGAGAGATATCAGCAGGAGATGTGTTCAAGACATTTTTCATTTTAGTGAGCACCGGGAAGGTCATAGCTGAGGCAGGAAGCATGACTTCAGATTTATCCAAAGGTTCAACAGCAGTGGCTTCTGTGTTCAAGATTCTGGACAGACAATCCCTGATTCCAGGTTCTTACCATGTAAGTTACACATTTTGGCTTATATAGATTATTGTAGCACAAGTTTTTTGTTGAATAACACTTTGCGATTTCTGTTAGGCCGGTGATGGAAGTAGTGGAACCAAGTTGGAAAAACTAGGTGGCAAGATAGAGATGAAGAAGATTGATTTTGCATATCCTAGCCGGCCGGAGACCCTAATACTTCGGCAGTTCTGCTTGGAGGTGAAGCCAGGCACCAGCGTTGGCCTGGTGGGGAAAAGTGGATGTGGAAAATCAACCGTGATTGGATTGATTCAACGATTCTACGATGTCGAGAAGGGGTCAGTAAGAGTAGATGGAGTGGACATAAGGGAACTAGACATCCAATGGTTCAGGAAGCGCACTGCTCTTGTTAGTCAAGAACCCGTGTTATATTCAGGAAGCATCCGGGATAACATCATGTTCGGGAAGCTCGACGCGTCCGAGAATGAGGTGGTGGAGGCTGCAAGAGCAGCGAATGCTCATGAGTTTATCTCGTAAGTCTTACTGATCGGTGTTTAATTAGCTCTATCCATGCATGTCTAAACAAATTATGTGATAGTTAACTTCTGAAACTCTGTAATTCTGTGTAGATCACTCAAAGAAGGGTATGAAACTGAGTGCGGTGAAAGAGGAGTGCAGCTGTCGGGAGGGCAAAAGCAAAGAATAGCCATAGCAAGAGCTATACTTCGCAACCCAACCATCCTATTACTAGACGAGGCAACAAGCGCTCTCGATGTGCAATCTGAGCAGGCTGTGCAAGAAGCACTGGACCGAATCATGGTTAGAAGGACGACGATTGTGGTAGCTCATCGGCTAAACACTATAAAGAATCTAGATTCCATTGCCTTCGTCGCCGATGGAAAGGTGGCGGAGCGAGGAACCTACGCTCAACTAAAGAACAAGAGAGGTGCCTTCTTTGACTTGGCTAGTCTTCAGACTTAGATGGACACACTTGTGCATTAATTGGAGCACCTACGTACGGGTGTTTACAAGCATGATAAGGGCTCGGAAGGATACTGGAATGGAATTACTACCGCTTGAAGAACTGTAAAATAAACACGTGCTTCCATACGTAATTAAATTCTCTTATGTTCCTTCCTAAGTTCCTATGATGTTTTAAAAAGTTCTGCATTAGTTGTAGACTTACAATTCAGCATTGATGAGTTGCAAAGCCTAATCGATTGAACAGGAACAAAAAAATCTCTCTAAAAAAAGTGGTTTAAAAATCTGGAATCAATATATATATATATATATATATATTAATTTCACTAACAGAAAATTGATAAATACAAATATAAATATCGATGGATTTTTTTCACGGTATATTGCCATGATATTTACCAATAATTTTTTATTTTTTTTGTATTTATTAGTAAACATCGAGAGAAAAACTCTCTTGGTTTATACTAAGAGTGTGTTTGGTATTGCGGTAGCGGTTATGGTTGTGGTTTAAAAAAAGTTGTTTTATAAAAAGTATTTTTAGTTGAGGTTGGTTTAAAAAAATAGATGTTTGGTTAAAACTGTGGTTGAAATTGAAATCGAAGAAAAAATAGTTTTAATGTGTTTGGTTAAGAATGCTTTTGAAATTGAGGTTATAAAATAATTTTAAAAAATATATATTAATATTGATGGTTTTTAATTTAAATATTATGGATTTAACTATTACTATTACATCATGATATAAATAACACTTTATATAAAAAAAATTACTTTAACAAAAAACTATCTACAATTTCATTACGTACAAAATTCATCCGACAAGAACTATAAAATTAGATAAAATATTATCAAAAATAAAATTAAGATTACAGTATGAGTAAATTTAATTCACCTTAAACTAATTTTTTTAAAAAAAGTTGTTGTTCACGTGAACAGTGCAAGTGAAATTAATTAATTGTACTGGTAAAAAAAAAAATTGTTTAGTGAACAGTGGAGCCATGCTCCACTGTTCACTACAGTAGCATCATTTCACCACGCAGAAAGCAGGCAGGAGCTGCTTCTCATTTTCTCGCGTTTCAAACGCAGTAGCACGTGGGACCCAGTGAATAGTACTCACGTTCATGTGTTACCAAACAGCTTGTAGCTTCAAATCGCAGGAAACGTGGACGCCACCACGTTGCCAAACGGTTTCTAAGAGAATTGCAGTAGAAAAATAATAAATGGAAAAAAAATCAATATATATTTTGACGTGTAACTTTTACAGAAGACATTACTGATGGAATTGACCCAACAATAAAGTACATCTGTAAATATGATGACAGAAAAATTTTCTTGGTATATACTGAGAAAATTGCAAAGGGTATTTCAATGAGATTTAAAAAGGACAAATCATACAATGACATGATATTTTTACCGATAGAATAACCGATGGAGTTACTGATAGAATAATTGTGTTAGTAATGTCATCAGTAATATTTAATTTATGACCTGGTGATCAACCCTCCTCTCACTCTGCCTCATTTCTCCTTCTTTCTTATGCTTTTGTTTTTTTCCTGCAACAAACAGTCACCCCTCAATCTAACACAAGGCAACCTCATACATCAAATTTAGCCACCACAACACTTAATTTGTTAGCATTCATGTTCTGATTCAAATTTTATTGAGGATTTTTCATTTTAAGTAAGCAAATCTATCATTTTAAAAAAAAAAAACTCAATTTCAAAATATTAATTTTTTTGTATATTTTTGTAGCATATGTATAACTTCATAAATAAAGTAATAATTGAATAGTATTTGATAAAAAAATATTTCATTTATTTATTTTAATGCATTATAATTAAAATCGAAGAAAACAAGAGAAAGGAAAAGAGAGAGAGAGAGACGAGAAGAGAAGAGATTAGGTGTTTGGTAGGTGGGCTAATGCACTTAACACATCAAAAGAAGGCAAGGCATTTGGGTTGTAAGGTCGGCCCACACGAATGACTACCTATTTATGTTTTTTACAATTAGTGGATGATAAATTGCCTATCTATTAAAAAAAATTTTAAAAAAAACAAAACTAACAATGCATTGTCTTTAGTTGCAGACGACGCGGTGCACACTTGCCTAGATTTCAAACATAAAAGAAGTGGTGGAAAATCAAGTCGGGTTTTCTTTGTCATAAAAAGACTATTTTTCAATCTATTTTCATCTAAAAATATGTAATAAACACCCTTGCAACTTCAATAAACTAATTTATCAACTCAAAACACCTCTAAAATTAGTCAAATGACCCAAAATCAAACTAAAAATTATTATTTCCAACCCCAATTTACTCTTTTAGGCAAGGCACTTCTGTCGGAATACACTGATTTCAAATTTGATATTTTATTATAGAATCCAGCCAACCAATTTTTTTCTTTTTTCTCTATCATTTTTTAACGACTCTCTCTCAAACTCAGGGATCGAAATGCAAACAAAATAAAATCTTAGACCAAAACATAAAAACTTCAAATGAAAGGCATAAAAATGAAAAATGGGAAGACACTAGTGACCAAAATTAAAAAACTCGCTCCTCATGTACAATAAAAAGAGAGAGAGAGAGAATAAGAGGCAAGTTTTTTGTCCAGTGTCAAATTTGTTCCCCCAAGTCTCAATTTGTTTTAAGCAATAAAATTGAACTTTATTTTACCAAGTCAAGCATTAAATTAATTTCAAGACATTTTCTTGATACTATAAGAACACCATATAAGAATAATTGAAATAAATTATGATGTTTGATTCTAAAAAATATAATGTAAAAAGATCAAAAACAAATTTGGTGATTTAAATAGAAAAAACTACAAGGATAAAAAATGATGCACCAGCAATTCAGGGTGAGCTTAGCTTACTTCGGGATTTTCATTGACCACTTTTCACCAACCATGCGTGGTGGCCACAGGTACAAGTTAGGATTAGAGGGAGCAATTTATATATATATATATATATAATTAATTGTTCAAATAACAAATATACTAAATTGCAAGGTTATTTTTTCATAGTCATAAACACACTTAACTATTCATTACAATATTAAAGTCAAATCTATTGTCTTGGCTAAAAAATTAGTTGTTTATGAACTGAGATGTTTTAATATTTTTCACATGGTGAATTAGTTATTATTAATTTGTTTGAGGGTATTTGTTTATTCAACATTTTAAAGAACAATAAATGAAAATACCCCCAAGAGTAAAAAAAAAATCAATTGTTTCGGATAGAGATATTTAGGTATTTTTATATTTTAGTACACGGTACAATTACACATGTAACCTTAGATTCAAGAAATTTAAATCATTAAGGTCAGCATATTAGGGTCTTTTAGTTCAGCTTTCTCTCTCTCTCTCTTTTTTGTTTATTATTGTTGTGGTTAATGGTAGTTATGTAATTTAACATTAAAATATTTTTTAAATTGAAAAAAGTTGATGGCACCTGGATAGCATGTGCTAAAGCATGGGAGCCTCCATGTATTTGTAGTGGCACGTGCAACAGCTCATGCTAGTAAGAATTGGGCTTTTGCCATATCATTTTAATCCCCATCGTCTCTTCTTTTATAATAGGTGGCGCAATGTAGTTAAAATATGGTTGGTTTATAGCTGGTGACCATGTTTTTCCCTCTGTTTCTCTCTCCTACCTCTAGAAAAGCACTATGATCCTCATTGTTATTGGTATTTCAAATTCAATCTTTTTTGTTTTGATTTTAATATATTTTTTTTTTGTTAAAGTTTTATTTGTTTTCAATTTAACCCTTGGTTTCTAATTTGTATATGTAATATGTTTTGATTCGGTCCTTCTGCTTTTATTTTATTTTTTTATCCTTTTATCAAGGTTTTTATATATTGCTTTCAATTTTATTATTCAAATTAAGTTTATGATTTTTTTTTGTTTTTTAAATGAGAATAATAATGATTTCAATTTGGTCCTTCTTCTTTTGATTTTTCTTATCGTTATCATTGGCTTTTTTGTCAAAGTTTTTGTAGTTTTGAATTCTATCATTCAAATCAACTTAAGGTTTTTATTTTTTTTCCGATAATAATAATAATAATAATAATAATAATGATAATGATAATGATGATGATTGTAATGGTAGTGGTGATAAAAATAGAAATGAATAATAATAATAATAATAATAATAATATTGATGATAATAGTAGTAGTAATAACTGTAATTAAATTAATAATGATGATAGTGGTGGTGGTAGGAATAATAATAACAACTAGCAACAAAAATTGTGATAATAGTTGCAATAATAATAATAATAATAATAATATTAGTAATGGTAGTTTATTATAATGATGATAGTGGTGATAATGATTGTAATTTTAATAATTATTATTATTATATTGTTTACTATTATTATTATTATTATTATTATTATTATTCTTATTGTTGTTGTTGTTGTTGTTGTTGTTGTTGTTGTAATAATAATAATAGTAATAGCAGTCTTAACCGTAGATTTAGCAAAATATCACGAATTAAAAATTATTATACTTTTATCATAAGCAATATTTTATATATTTTTTAAACTTTATTTCAATAAATATATATATTATTATTTAAAAAAAGAAAAAGGGGTTCTGTCCGGCGAGGAAGCAGCACGAGCACCGAGAACAGTTACATATGAGCTCCAGACACGAGGACTTCCAGAGCAGTGATTGAAGATATTTCTTACTGTCACATGCATTGAGAAGGCAATAAATTCTCACAGGTAGATCCAGGTACTTGTCTGACTCGTCTCTTAACTCAGGTCGGTTGCCTGAAAGGAGTTGACCTAAAATCGATATATCTAACCTGGTACGTCAAGTCACTATCCATTTTACTCAGTTAAGATTCAATTTGATACATCAGTTTGAAGGAAGTGATTTAACTCGGTAGGCGAAAATGGGGTCGAGTAATCTCGAATGATTTGCTGCAGTTTTTGAACGTTAGCCCCCGAGGAAAAACAAGAACAATATGGGCGAGGACCTGCAAGAAGCATTCAAATCTGGCCAAATCTCTCTACTGTTCAAGCTTCTTTTTTTTCTTTTTTTTTTATCATGAACTATAGAAATCCATTCTTAAGAATATCAAGATTCCCTGCATGCACCTGGTCTGCTTTACAATTAAAAACCCATTTCAAGCTCACTAATCTGTTCTTTGGAAGTCGGTGGACGGCTGAAAGCTTCCTGTGGGTCACCGTTTCTGACATTATTTTTCATATAAAACATATCTATCATAGGATTAAACACATACCCAACTGGCTTTTACTGTTTTTGCATCCTTGTGTTAACCCTAGCCCTATAGTTGGGTGCCACAATTTGTGGGAGAGTAGCCAATCCTTTCAATGAAGTTGGTGAAGTGGGTTAGCCTTGATCCAAAAGACTTATATGATTGGAATAAATGGAATAAAACAAAACAAGATATAAAGAAGAAAAAATTATATTCGATAATCATATACAAAATGTTTTTATAATTTGCTTGCTTGATCAAGAATGATATAGAAAAGTCTGTTTGAAACAATAAAGGGATATTATTAGTTTTTTAACATTATTTTTTTAACTAAATTAAAATGACAATTTCTCTGCTCATCAAATCAAAATCATGTTAAAAAAAATTTAATCATCCTAACAAAAAAATATAATTGACAATAATTCAATTATGATTTAGTCAATTATTAAATTATTTATCTAAATATATTTAATAATAAAATAAATAATTAAATCAATCATATATTAAATAGAATATGTGTGCCAACACAAATTTAAAATATAATATAGTTTAAAACATAAAATAATAATTTTATCATATATAATATCATTTTTCGTTAAAGTATATCATTTTTTTATATAGCTTTTAGTTTTTAGATATAATACTGAAAATTCAGTTAATTACAATCAATAATTTAGATTTGAATGTCAAGACAAAGATTAAAATTATGAAATATATAAAGGAATATTTGTAAAAAAAAGTCTTAAGTTGATTTTGTCTATGTATCTATTTTTTCTATTCTTATTTTAAGGGATAAAAAAATAGCTAAAAATTATCTTTGAAATCCGGATAAAAACTCATTTATATCTTTGTCTTTAAAATCAAATTAACAAAATACTAGGTTCTCGCTAAACCATTATAACCTTACTTACAAAATATTATTCATTATAATAGTATTATATATATATATTATCAATTCAACCCTTCAACAATAACATAATCTTTGTTTTTTTATTTTTTTTTTCTCTTTTTTTTCTCTCGTATCAGTTTCATGGATTTAGTTTTTTTCTCGATTTCAACCTTCAATACTAGATTTGTTGAAACTTGAAAGTGGTACTTCATATATTTTTATTTAATTTCTATGAATTTATCTCAATCTCATAATCTAGATCACGAGTTTAACAGGTTAATTGAGTTGACTCGGGTTATTTTTTATTTGCTTTTCTTGAAATTATCTCGATCTCATAATCCGGGTCGCTAGCTTGTATGGCAGGTCGACTTAGGCTAACTCTATTTATTTTCTTGGGTAATTTTTTAATTGAATATATTTTTTTTTCAATTTTATCTTTCAATTTTACGTTGTTTTCAAATTGAGTTTCATATTTGTTTTCAATTTTCTTTTTGTAGAATTATTCTGATCTCATAAATTTATTTTTGTCCTCTTGATTTCAACCTTCAATATTGAATTTGTTGGGAATTGAGCTTTATATTTTTTTTAATTTTCTTTTTATAATGTTATGTCGATCTCATGACCAAACTCTCAAGTTTAACAAGTTAGTCTAGGTTGACTTGGATTGTTTTTTTTTTCTTTGTTAATTGATTTTATTTTATTTTATTTTTTGAAATTGGGTTGATTGGAAATTGAACTTCATAATTATTTTTTTAATTTGCTTTCTATAGGATTATCCTGATCTCGTGACCTAGGTTAATTAACTTGGGTAGTTTTTTTGTCCTTTTTTTTATTAAAATTACGTTGGTTGAAAATTGAGTTTTATAAAAAAAAAAATTCAATTTGTTTTCTATAGGGTTATCCCGATCTAGTGACTCAGGTTAACTTGGGTAGTTTTTTTGTCCTTTTTTTTATTAAAATTGGGCTGGTTGAAAATTGAGTTTTTTTTTTTTGCAATTTTATCTTTCAACATGTGGTTGATTAGAAATTGGTCTTCATAATTTATTTTGATTTGTTTTCTATGTAGTTATCATGGTCTCATAACCCATGTCATAAATTTAACATATTAACTCAAGCAATTCAATATGTTGTTATCTCAATATTTCAAAAAATATATATATTATTTAATATATCATTGTATCTATGTTTTTTTTTAAAATACCATTCAATATGTATCATATTGATATTTTATGATTAAAAGAATTTTATTTAAAAATACATCGTCAATACTTTGACAATTTTTTTATATTAAAAAAAATTGATGCAATCCACAACAAAACACGGTTTATTATCCAATGCATTTTCATTTCTCGTCATATCTAATTAACAAAGAAATTGAACGATATTTAACTATGAGCTTAGATTGAATCTGGTTTGCAAACACAAAGAAATTTAAATGGTATTGATAATTTTAAATAATTAAGTGATGCTAATTAATTGCACCAAAAATATTTTCATTTTCCTTTTTCGTTTTGGGCTCATAGCATCCTTCAAGAGAAATAGTCTTTGTTCATACCTCCTAATCAAACTGCAACCCAATAAATAAGTCTATATATAGACGACCTTTTACAGGCCTTCATCAGTTCATTTTTAAAATTTTATTCAATGTTATTTTTCCTTCAACAAAGTCGGTATAGTACATTTAATAATTAATTCTTAAAAAAAAAAGTATTGATAGTAAATTGATGAGTAAAGATATTTAGGTTATATATCTTTATAAAAAAACATATGTCAAACAAAAAATATATAATAAAAACCTAAAGTATATATATATTTTAAACAAATTATAAGCATGTAAATGAATAAGTAAAGAAGAAAATACTTTCAACACTAAAATAATAAAAATATATTGATGTTTATTTTTAAAATTTTATTCAATGTTCAACTGAGAAAACCAGAAAAAAATAACCGAAAAAATCGAACTGTGAAAAAAAACCGATTAAACTTATTAGAATTTTTTTAAAAAACCAACCGGTTCGGTTTGTTTTCGATTTTATAAGCCTGGAATCGAAAAAATCAAACTGAACCCAAACCGGAAAAAAAAACCGAGCTAAACCAGAAAAATTGAGTCAAATCAGAAAAAACCAAGTCAAACTGGTTTGAACCGGTTTTTGTTTTAAAAAATCGAACCGAACCGAACCGAAACCAGCCAGTTTAAACCGGTTTCAATTATAATCACCTTTAAAAATCAAATAAAATAATTACTCCTGAAATTAAATTTTTTTAAAAAAAAAAAGTGGTAACAAGAAAAACCACTTCTATTAGCAGGAAAGATTATCCTACAAATCTCATTGAACAAAACGTTAAAGAAGTACAAAGGCACAGTGTGAAGAATTGAAAGTTATTGATTATGAGGATTTTTCTGCCTGCATCTAACAGAACTTCCAAACAAAGTTTGTCAACGCACTACTACTGCTATGCCAACACAAAAGCTTCTCCTTCGTCCTTCTTTTCTAATGTATCTTTTATTGCTTTTCTACTCTTGTTTTTTCCCTCCTTGTACTCCTCCTTTTATCTCCTTTCTTAGTGTTTTTAATGTTTTTTTATCTCTCTGCCCTTTTTTGCGGCTAAGGTTTCCTGCACTTGCTGCCTTCTTCCCTTTTCTTTTTCTTTTTCTTTTTTTGTGGCCCTGGTATAGCCGTATAGGTATTTGGGAGGCTTTTATAGGCAAAAATGGGAGCCATGAGGGGTCTGTGCTGGCAAGGTCAATACCATTGATCTTCATGGACCTCCCTCCACCGTTGATCACAATGCACGCTTGTCCTTGCATTAGCTGGGGTCTGGTGAAGTTGGGTTTCCAAATATGTTTCGGCTGGTCTGCCATGGGACTTTAGCATGGGTTTGTAGGGGATTTAAAAGGAACACGTAGGCGAGAAAAGGGATAGATCCATAGTTTTAAAAATTGATCTGGCTTCATAGCTTAATCTAGAATCTAATTTATTCAAAATTAAAACTAAATCAGTTATAAAAAAAAAGTAAAAAATTCGGGTGACAAATAGGTTGACCCAATAACATGGTCAAAAATTTAATTACAACCCATTAACTATTTTTTTTTTAACCAAAACATGTACTTGATTAAATTGGATGTGCATGGAGGAAAGAAAGTGAGCATTGTCTTCAAAATGACTATACTATTAAATTGGATGTCTCGATATATATGATATCGTGTCATTTAAGAACATATGATGTTGTTTTTAAAACATTAATTTAAGCCTACACTTTTAGTCTCTTTTCAAATTTAGTTCTTGATCCTTGAAGATTTTCAAATTCTTTCTAAATTGGAGCCTTATTTGGGAAGTCCTTTCAATTTTGTGCTAGCCATTTTTAATTAGGCCTTAAACTTTTATGCATATCATAAAGTGATCTCTGTCCCTTCAAATTATGCAATTTCTTTCAAATTGTCTTTAAATTATCAAAATTATATTTAATTAAGTCTCTGATTGCATTAATTATACCCTTCCAATTCCAACATGTTTTCATTTCAGTCCTTGGACATTTAATTCCTCTATTTTAATTTTTTTTTTTTGTTAAAATGACCTCCATGTTAAGCCCATTGAATCAATTAAGGTCTTCCAAGTCCCTATATTAACTTTCATTTAGGTCCTTAGCGTTTTTATTTGTGCGATTTTACCATAAATATTAATTTTATTTTCAATTAAGCCCTCAATTGATCATATTAGACTTCCAAACTTTGCCGCCTTCTTCATTTTGACATGTGGTCTGCCAATTCTTTTAATTATGACCAATTTCATCCATTTTCTCCAATTTTATTCAATTAAACCCCAAAATGCATGCCCACATGACTTTTTGACTAGTTCCAAATTAAATTCTTATTCGATTGCAACCCAAAACTGTATTTTATGTCATAATATTTTTTTTTTAAATGATTTTTTTTCTCTTAGAAAGTTTTGAAAAATCTTAAAGGGGTAAAAATTGGGTTTGATATGCGTCATCCCGAGTTACATGAGAGTGGTAAGATGAATCATGCAAATCGCAAGTTCACTTATATCAGGCATGACAAAGCAGTATGATATTGAGGTGGTTTTCTATTTCATAACTTTTAGCTCCTATTTTTGTATATGGAGATGATGATGTTCTTATTCTAAACTGCAATATATTTTTAATGCTAGTATTGGTTACTATTTAACCCTCAATTTTAATATTCATATTATCTTCTTTCTCTTTCTCCTAAAATTTGCCATTTTGAAGAAGAAAAATGAAAGGCTTAGAAAATCAAGTAGATTGATGAATTGTGGTGAGGTGAGGTGTTCATTAGGTTTTAATGGAAGATTGGGTACTTAAATATGCATTTTATCTTTTTTTTTTTTTTTATCTAGGTCTATTCTTTTGTCCTATGGCATGAGGTAACATTCATATCATAAAAACAATAAAATTTACACAAAAGTATCACATTAGAGAGGGGGAAAAGGCGAGCAACTCAAGGATAACATTAAAATTTAGGTATTTGAAATAGAAAATCAACAAAAGATTGGGTTATCAAATTTGGAGTTTTCTCTAATTATTATCTTGATTTGAATATTTTGTTGAAGGTTTTTTTTTTATATTATTAATATAGGTGTCCAGGCCAGCTAACCCTCACCTCAACTAATCTTACGGGCTCTGAAGTTAACAACCATATAACCTTCTAGTGACTATCATATTAACAACCACATGGCTCGAACCTAAGATTATAGGGAAAGCAAACCTAGCAAGCCCTGAAATTAACTCTGCTTTTTTTTTTTAACATTGGGATTATCCACCCTACAATTGGTGCATCTATAAAATATTTATTCCCACAAAAATAGATCATAGAGTGATTTGAAAACATATCTTGAGAAATTATAAATCATTTAATGGTAGCATTAACTTCGATTCACTTAACATATGATAGCTAAATGTTAATTATATATTATTGGTTTATCCGAGCTATGAACACGTCCTCTGCTGTTGATGGATCCTAGCAAAAAGTAAACCACACGTTGTAATTAATTTCTCTGGATTATTCTCTTTCTTTTCCTTGTAAAAGTTTCTTCAAATTGGACCACAGACGCCACATTGTTATCTTTTCCTCCATGGCAGCTTCTGTCGAAGTTTCCCTTTCCATGAAATGTCATTTCGAAACTACAAATTCCACGACAAAATCCTCTCTCTCATGGCATCGCCACTGTATCCACCACCCTTTCGAGATGTCTAGCTGACATAAAAGCTTATGAGGCTCTACCTTTGCCTGAGAATGTAAGCCGGCAACTCGCATATTCAATTATTATTTTTTAATAGTTTTAAGTTTTTTAAATATTTTAGTATTAAAAATAAAATTTAAAAAGCAAACTTATCGATGTCTTAAAAATCATCTGTAATAAGTATGAAACTTCTTCTTCTTCTTCTTTTTCTGTAGAACGCTGGAAAAGAAAACGTTTTCCATGGCCGTCTCTCTCCAGTCAAGGACATCAAAGTAGAAACATGGCACTTTTTCTTCCTTTCCCGGAACCACCAGGGCAGAAATTGGTCCCACTTGGATGGCTTTTTTGTCATTTTCAATCATTTTTTGCAGTCTATTTTATTTTCTGTTGAACTTCGTCCACCTTAAGTGTCCAATAAATAAATTATACTATTTCTTTCAAATTGAAAAAAGAAATCCACCAGGGACTCAAGTGCCCAATAAACTATTTGTGGGCCCGTGACGGGACGCGCAGCGCCTCCAGGAGAGGTCATGAGACATTGCAGTTTCCTAGCTATTCACTGATAAAAGGGTTTGAAACGTTGGAGGAGTCGTTTTTTAAAAATGATTTTTGTTTAAAAATATATTTAAATAATATTTTTTTTTATTTTTTAAATTTTAATTTTAATATCAATATGTTAAGATGATTCATAAATATATATATATATATAATTAATTAATTTTAAATAAAAAAATTTAATTTTTTAAAAACACGTATTCAACCATGCTTTCAAATATGCTACAAATATAATTTACTAGAATTCGATATAATAAGTTTAAACATAAATAAAATTCACATAATTCCTTAAATATAATATGTTTCATTTAAAACTTTTTATTCTTTGAATTTCTCATGTTCATCTTTTTATTTTTTCATTGACGAATCTTTTTTAAAAGAATATTTGTCATCATAGTTACAATTATTTTTTAAAATATTTTTTATTTAAAAACACATCAAAATAATATTTTTTATTTTTAACGTCATTGTATCAAAACAATCTAAAAATAAATTTAAAAAAAAATTATATTTTTACAAAAGCGTTTTCTAACAGTAAAAACAAACAAAACATAACAAGATCAACATGAATTAACTCATTTAACTTGTAATCCGAGTTTTAGATCAAATCTGGAATGAGCTTCATTTTGTAATTTTGCTGCTAGATATATATATATATATATATATATATATTTTATTTTTTTATATATAAGCACACAAGATTGAATCGTTTTTGAATTAGATAAAAAAAAATGAGCCATTTAATCTAGGACTAAAAGATTCATAATATATAGTTTTCAATTTCATAACCTAACTTAAAAAATGCCTTACTAATAATATATGGTAGCTAAATAAGAAATAGCAAGATATATCATAAATAAAAATGAAAGTGGACGTTAAACAATCATGAAACGACGAAATGTTGGAATTAAAGAAATAACCTAACCCTGACAGTGTAGGGGAGAGAGAGGGAGTTCATGCTATCAGCAAAAGTTAAAAAAGAAGGAAACGACATCGTTAGCTCTGGATTCCACCCTCGCCTATAAATACCTGGTTCGATGAGAGGAATTCTCGAAACTTGAGGCTATCGAAATCCGCACTCTCTCAAAAAGAAAAAAGAAAAAAGAATGGAGAATATGCCGAAGCAGGATGATACTCCCGCGTCTACGACAATTTCCTTCCTTAATTGCATCGATCTTTCAACCCCTGATGTCCAGCAATCTGTTTCCCTTCTCAAACAGGTAATTTAAAATATAATATCTTTCCTTCTTGTCCAATCAAAGTTGTCATTCGTTTTATTCACTCCTTGATGATTAATTAATCAGTTAGTTAATGTTTAAATATGGTTTTGTTTTGCATAGGCGTGTTTGGATTGTGGATTTTTTTACGTGACAAATCATGGGATAAGCCAAGAATTCATGGAGGAGGTGTTTTCGCAGAGTAAGAAATTTTTTGAATTGCCATTGAGTGAGAAAATGAAGGTTTTAAGGAATGAGAAGCATAGGGGTTATACTCCTGTTCTAGATGAGCTCTTGGATCCTGATAATCAAATTCATGGTTCGTTTCTTTTCCTTTTTAATTCGGAATTGTTACCTTTTCTTTTCTTTTATGTATTTATCAACATAAAATGATTTTTTGTTTGTTTGTTTTTGGATGTATTGTATGGTAGTAGGAGACTATAAGGAGGGGTATTACATTGGAGTTGAAGTCCCTGAAGATGATCCTGAAGCTGACAAACCTTTTTATGGGCCCAATGTCTGGCCTGCAGATGGTATTTCCTTTTTCTTTTTCTTTTTTATCCACGAAAAGATTTTTCTTCTTCGGAAAAGATAAAGTTTGATCTTGCAATTTCTTTTGGTGGTTGATGTCTCAGATATTTTGCCTGGATGGAGGCAGACTATGGAGAAGTTTCATCAACAAGCACTGTAAGCTCTTGCAATCATATATGAAAACGTTAAGGATGTTTTTAAACGATGTGAATCTCAGTTATCTATGCATGACGTGTGATTGAGACCCTACACACGCAAATGATTACATGTCCTGCAAGGACATTTGGCATTAGACACTTGTGTCGCTTCAAAGACTTCATCTTGTTTCTTTTCATTATTTGGTTTCTATTCCATTTGAAATTTTAATTTAGTTTCTAATAAATGCAGAGGGGTGGCTAGAGCAGTAGCTAGGATCATAGCACTTGCGCTTGATCTGGAGGCTGATTTCTTTGATAAGCCAGAAATGCTTGGACATCCAATTGCAGTCATGCGTTTGCTGCACTATGCAGGTTGAACTTTTAAATAATTTAATTAAATGTTATGGAATGTAGCGTAGACCAGTCTCCAATCAAGTACAATTTATATCTTGTTTCATTGTTTGGTCTTCAGGTCAGATTTCCGATCCCTCAAAAGGATTATATGGGGCTGGAGCACATTCTGATTATGGTCTGATTACCCTCTTAGCCACTGATGATATTTATGGCCTCCAAGTATGAACAATTTGTAAATTTTGTATACATAGCATCTTTTTTTTCACAGTTTTATTAGTCATCATAAATCTTTCGATTTTCTTGCAGATATGCAAGGATAAAGATGCTCAACCTCAAGTATGGGAATTTGTAGCACCATTGAAGGGGTGAGCATCTGTAGGACTATTGCAGATTTGTATTCTCTATGTTAGAAATGGATTGATACTTGTCAGACTAGCTGTTCTGGAGCTGTAGTAAATTATGGAATCTATTACATATCCATTTCCATGTCTATTTTTTACCTCCAACTGTGTAAATAATTACATACCGTAATCTTACATGTTTTGAAACGGAAACCTGGTATGTTGAAATTCCAATTTATACGGTAACATCTGCTTTGATTGAAACCATTAGCTCTGCTTCAAAATTATGCTTTATGAAATAATGGCTATTGAATTGTTGATTTGTTCAAGAATATCTAGTAGCAGTATAAACTTAAGCTGTAAGTAGGTAGTAGAGATACAAAAGTCTTCAAGGTCCAGTTTTTTAATAATTTGGAAACAGGTTCTGGGACTCCAGGAACAAATTTTAACAATTAAAAAAAAAGGATGCAATAGTATGGTCAAATTTTTAGAATCTCAAGGAGTGTAGTCAAGTTTTTGGTTCATGAACTTGAACACTTCTACTCCAGCATTCTGTCTGCTACGTGGTGTGCTCAATTTCTAGAATGTTATTTGGGAGAGAATTTATAATAGAACGCAAACTATTCACTACTCATCTGTACTCCTTTTATGCTCTGGTGTTGCAAAAAGTTTAGAATCACAGCAGAATACACATCTGTACCAAAGAAATAGTTGAGGGAACTTTCTACATCCAGGAATATTGACATTCTTTTCTCTTTGGCTAATCTTGAACAGAGCATTTGTAGTGAATCTTGGTGACATGCTGGAGCGCTGGAGCAACTGTATTTTCAAGTAACTTTCGTGCTTTGCATAGTTTCCATTAATTCCATTTTCATCCCGCACTCAAAATGAGACGTAAATGCTTAACTAAAGCTGATCTTTAGCATATTTGCAAAGGGGAATGACATATGATGAATTCCTAAACATTAATTAAGAGGTCTGATTGTCATGAAGATGAAACTACCATAATGGTGCGACAGTTACTTTTTTTCATTATTGATTATTGTCATATTTATTTTTCCATCATTTCTTGAGAATTTACAGTTTTATTTATTTTTACCTTTTTTGCATTTCTTTTTACCCTCTCTCAGCATAATCATGTCCTCTACCTGATATTACACAGGTCCACGTTGCACAGAGTCTTAGGGAATGGTCAGGAGCGTTATTCTGTAAGGATACCTTTTTTTTTATCTTCTTTTACCTTTCAGCCGGATGGCCTCGTGTGCCTTTTAAGTGTCCAAGTTCCCATTATGCAAACTGCAAAGTTTTTTATTTTGTTAGCTTGCAATCTCAAAGTTTCTCATTTCTTTTTCCTGTGGCAGATTGCCTATTTTGTGGAACCCAGTCATGAGTGTCTTGTGGAATGTTTGCCAACCTGCAAGTCAGAAAAAAACCCCCCCATGTAAGTTCAACTCTCAATAATTTCTGTACAGTATCTGAAATAGTTGCAGTTGCAAACTCAGAATCTTGCATCTACAATAATTTGTTATAGATAGCAGATAGCCATCATGTCAACCCCAATGATTTGTGATGTCGATGCGTAAAAAGTGACTTAGGATTGCAGGATACATAATTCATTTAGTTGCTGTAGGCACCAGGATGCTTGCTTTCCGGAGTTGAGCATGATAATTGTTTTCTTCTTGAGGCACATTATATAGATAAATTAGATGTTGAATTTGAATCCCTCCTGCTGTCTCACTTCCATACAGCATAGTTTTGCGTGTAAGAAATCATTTCCATGCAATTGTTTGCTGACGGTTTGTAATGTGATGAGTATAGACTGTAGAAAATTGTTTACAACTTCTGGTCGTATTTCTTTCACCAGGTTTCCTCCTATCAAATGTGAGGCTTACCTTAGCCAACGTTACAAGGACACACATGCTGATCTGAAAGTATACAACAAACATCAAAGTTGAGCTTGCCAGAACTAACATTTCAAATCTACTCCGCCAAGTGATAATTGCCATCAGAGCCCTCCAATCCAGTGACGCTCCGCCGTGCCAAAGGGCGGCTTTCTCGTAGGTGTAATATTGTACCAATATTGATTTATAGCATCCATCGATCATGAAGAATGTACTTCGTTTTCTATAATTAGTTAGTTCTTCATTGTTCACACCCTGATCTTTAACAAGTCTCTAGACCTGAATGGCGAGTTCAGTGTATAATTGAATTAACTGGAGTTTAAAGGATGAAAAACAAAGACAATAAGAATCTGGGATTTTATTAAATTGAAAGAAATCGACTCACAAAGATCCAGGACAAGGAATTTTATGGGCAGATTCAAGGTATCAAACAAATTAGCATTTGAATTTTAAATGGATTTGATTGAAAGCTTAAACAAAGATTTGGGTTGACTGAAAGATTGACTCCAGCTCTGGAGTGCTACTATTTAGCTAGTTTATGGCCAAGAGAAAACGTTATCGTTTAGATTTCCATTTGATGGCTTATCTTCTGTCGTCCCTGTGTTGTTCACTTCCTTTCGTGCAACATCTGCTTCAAAATTCCTTCATTGTCTGCAATCGAATGCCAGGGTTCTGTCAAACTATCCTACACTTGTTACATCCCCTTCCCCTTCAAAAACCCTTGCCCTCAAGGTGAGGGTAGGTATCCTTGAACCATCCTTTTTTCATCTCGAGCTGTTTATTTTTGTATTCTAAAAATTTACAATTAATTTTAATGTAAAATTATAAAAAATTTGGTTGAGAATTTTGTTGGTTTTTTTTTAAACATTAAAATAATTATAATATTTTAAAAATTAAAAATATCCCGGTAGAGAATTAAATTATTCTATATTAATATGAAATTAATAATTTTATTAAAAAAATAAAATTTTAAATATAGTCTCATATAATTTTATTAAAGATAATTGTTTCATTACCAAGTAAAGATTATCTTTCTTCCAACACCTAGTAAGATTATCTCAAAGTCTTGGTGAGCAGTAACTTTTGTATGAAAAATAATTTTTAAAATTTTAAATTTTAATTTCATTGGATAACTATGCTAAGCACTCTGTATTCATAATATCAAAATTTAGTCAAACAAAAAAAAATGAAGAATAAGCAGTCTGGTACTGGTAATGGTAATGCTACGGGTACTGCTACTAAGGAAGTCTCCTTCCTCAATCGCATCGATCTTTCCAGTCCCGATATTCATCAATCTGTTTCTCTTCTCAAACAGGTAATTCAATTTAATAATCTCATGCTTCTCTATTTTTCGAAAGAAATAAAATTTTTAAAAAAAAAAAACAGAGAAAACTGTATACTGTGTGTCTGCTATAGTTAAAATCAATTATGTTTTTCTTTACTAGGCATGTTTGGATTGTGGATTTTTTTACGTGATCAATCATGGGATAAGTGAAGAATTGATGGAGGAGGTATTTGAGCAAAACAAGAAATTTTTCGAGTTGCCATTAAGTGAGAAAATGAAAGTTTTAAGGAACGAGAAGCATAGAGGCTACACTCCTCTTTTTGATGAGCTCCTGGATCCTGATAATCAAGTTCATGGTGGGTTTCTTTTCTAATTTCTGTTTCTTTCTTTTCAATGTTAAAATTGTTTTTTTCTTTTCTTTTTTATGGAATATATTATAAAAAATGCAAGTTTATTTTTTTTTTGGGGTATATTATATGTTGGTAGGAGATTATAAGGAGGGTTATTACATTGGAGTTGAAGTGCCTGAAGATGATCCTAAAGCTGAGAAGCCATTTTATGGGCCCAATGTTTGGCCTTCAGATGGTATTTCTTCTTTTCTCTTTTGTTTCTGATTCAGTAGTTTTTATTCAAGAAACTTGTCTTGTTAGTTCTAGAATGTTAAAGCTTATTTCCTTCTTTTTTCATGGTTGGTTTCTTAGATATTTTGCCTGGTTGGAGGCACACTATGGAGAAGTATTTCCTAGAGGCATTGTAAGCTCTTGCTGACATATTTGGAAATACTATGGATAGTTGTAAATGATGCTAATCTCAATTTATGTGTGCATGATGATGTATGTATGTGAACATGATTGTATGCCATGCATGAATATTTGAGATCAGACAATTTTGTCACCTCAAAAACTTGCTCTTGATTCTTCTCATCATTTTGCTTCTATTTCATTTGGCATTTTATTTCAAGTATCTTATTAATACAGAGAAGTAGCAAGAGCCATTGTAAGGATCATAGCACTTGCACTTGATCTGGAGGCTGATTTCTTTGATAAGCCAGAAATTCTTGGCCAGCCACTTGCGTTATTGCGATTGCTAAAGTATCCAGGTCATACTTTTAAATGATTTATTTAATTAAAGCTCATGGGATGTAGTTAAACCAATCAGGTGTGGTTTATATCTTGTTTCAATTTTTTGTCTCCAGGTCAGATTTCCGATCCCTCAAATGGATTATATGGAGCTGGAGCACATACTGATTATGGTCTCATTACCCTCTTATCTACAGATGATGTTTATGGCCTTCAAGTATGAAAAGTTTGTGATGATATATATACATTTAGCTTCCTTTTTGCACAGCTTAATTAGTTATTGCATTTTTTTAATCTTCTTGCAGATATGCAAGGATAAATATGCTCAGCCACGAGTATGGGAATTCATAGCACCATTGAAAGGGTGAGGCTCTGTAGGACTATGAGAGAATTGGATTCTTTGTAATTAGATTTCCATTTCCATTTCTATAATTTACATCCAACTATGTAAACAACTACATGCCAAAATCTCAGGTCTTTTGACATGGAAGCCTCATATATCTGATTTCAATTTATAGAGTTACATCTGCCTAGATGGAAATCATTAGTGCAACTTTGAAGTAATGCTTAACTATTAAATGGTTATTGAATTGTTGATTTGTCCAAGAATATTCAGTTTTACAACAAATATAAAGTTGCAGCAGGCAGCAATATACAATTGGAAATAATTTGTTGGACTATCTGGAACTAATTTTAAGTAATCTTACCTCTCTACATTGGAAAAAGAAGATGATGCAAATAACATGGTCAAACTTGATATTTAAGCAGTGTGAGCATCATTATCAGTCAAATTATTTGTTCATGACCCTGAACACTTCTACTTTTCTCTGTTACATTGTGCGCTCAGTTTCTGGAATATTATAGTGTGCTCAAATGATTATTATTTAAGCTATTGGTTCATGAAACTGGAACACTTCTATTCCATGTCTCCATCATTTTGCCTGCTCCATTGTGTAATTTCGTATTATTGTTTATGAGCAATGATATAATAGAGTGTAAACTATTCACTACTCTGACATTGCTAATGTGTAAGATTAACAACAGAATACACATTTGTGCCATTAGAAATAGTTGAGGAAACTGTCTTGCTTTGGGAAAATTGACTTACTTTTCACTTTGGTTTATCTTGAACAGAGCATTCATAGTGAATCTTGGTGACATGCTGGAACGCTGGAGCAACTGTCTTTTCAAGTAACTTTCGTGCATGTGATCTACATATTTCACATGAATTACATTTTCCTTCCATTAGAAAATGAGATTTAAATTCTTGACTAAAGGAGATATATACTGTATATTGGCAATTGGGAAGGATATATAGTTAATTCCTTAAAACTAATTACAAGATCTGATTGTCATGAAGATGAAAGTAGCATAATGGTACCATAATGCTTCTTTGCTTGTCATTGTCATATGTTTCCTCTTTCACTTTGCAAAAATTCTCTCCTTTTCTTCTATTTTTTTGTTGTCTTTTTGCCCCCTTTACCATTCCTCTAGGCGTAACTCATGTTCTCTACATAATATTACATAGGTCCACTCTGCACAGAGTTTTAGGGAATGGTCAAGAGCGATATTCTGTAAGTATATATTTTTTCTTGTTATTTTCCTTTGCCTTTCATGTTGATGGCCTGGTGTGCCTTCTAAATCTCAAAGCTCCCATAAGTAAAAAGCTTTTATTTGCCTACTGGCAGTTACACAGTTTTTCATTGACCTTTTGCTTTGGGCAGATTGCTTATTTTGTGGAACCTAGTTTTGACTGTCTTGTCGAATGCTTGCCAACCTGCAAGTCCGAGAAAAATCCACCCAAGTAAGTTGAAACCTCAATTTTTTTCATTTGCATGCTTGAAATCTTTCTGACTGCAGCCTGGACATCTCCATGCATTTCTTTCTTCATGAATTTGTTATAGGCAGCAGATAATTATTATGCTTAACCCTACTGATCTGTGATGTCCTTGTGCGGAAAGTGACTGGGAATTTGGGGGTAAATGAATATATAACCCAATAACTGGTACCTTTGAACAGTTTGTGTTGAAGATTTCTCTTTTGTGTTGCACCTGGTAATAAATTCTTCTATCATTTTATAAGAGTTGTACCGCATCTGTGATATTTGGATTTGAGCATGTTGCTTCTTTAAGTTCTCGAATCACGCTAAATGGATTACATCAGGTGTTGATTTCTAATATAGAAGAGTCTTGCCAATTATAAGAATTCCTTTGCAAATGTTCACCGGCCTTGTGCAATATGAATGGGTGGAGACAGTAGATGATAGGGCGGCTTCCTTTTCTTTCTTTCTTTCTTTTTTTTTGAAAATGAAAGTGTGCATATCAGTTGTTCATTAACTTCAACTTCTCTATGAACCGCTGCATGTATTTCTTTCACCAGGTTTCCTCCAGTCATATATGGGGATTACCTTGGTCAACGCTACAAGGATACTCATATTGATCTGAAAGTGTACACCAAACTGCAGAGTTGAGCTTGCCGGAGAACATTTCAAGCTTGCATTGTACAGTTACTACAGTTAATTGCCATCAGAACTCTCAAATTAAAATGAAGCCCTTGTACACCGCAGGATGTTTTCCTTTTAGTGGTCATGTTGTACATTATTTATAGCATCAACCATAGAGATGAGTTTTCCTAGTTAATTAATCCTAAATGTACATTATATTATGGTGCTCAATAAATGTGTGAACATCAACCAGCAAGCGTTGCCTGCCATGGCTTGATTTGCATTACCAGTCAAGTAGAAAAGTCGTAGCTCCATTTACTAGTTTAACAACAAGGTACTGATATTACAAGCCCAGACAATTTATTTTGCTTATTAGAGCGGTTGCTCTCAAGACAGCACGCAGCTTCACACCAAAAGAAAGCATAAATGCACAAGTACAGTAACACAGACAATTCACCGGTAGTGTCTATAGGCGGGACTGTACATGCAACTCTCTGCGTGCTTCACAAGGTTTTCTGGACGGGGGAGACGTGTGGCCAGGCCTGCAAGATCACAACATTCAAATAAATTCAGAATTCCTACCACAAAAACATAATACAAGAATAGCCACACTTACCAAGTTCATATGCCTTGGCAGCTACGTTAGCAGCAATTTGGACTGAGATTTTTCTGATGTTAGAGAGAGGTGGGTAAATCAGCCCCTTTGCTAAGTACTCCTCTTTAATTTGCCCAGCCAAGGCTTCCGCTGTTATTAGAGACGGAGAACAGATAAAAACATTAGTCTTCTGATGAGGAGACTCGTGATAGTGTGAATCACCAAAGAGTTGAAATCAAGCAACTAATTGTGTTCTAACTACTGTGAAAAAATTTAAATGAAAAATAAGTACTCCTTGAGATATGCTTTGAACTTACCGGCTGCCAGAAGCATATCATCATGAACACGAATTGTGTTCTAACTACTGTGAAAAAATTTAAATGAAAAATAAGTACTCCTTGAGATATGCTTTGAACTTACCGGCTGCCAGAAGCATATCATCATGAACACGAATAGCTCCAGAGATGACCAAACCCAGGCCAAGGCCAGGGAAAATGTAAGCATTATTGGACTGGATGGACAAGAACAGCACAAAATTCAGTCCTTGATGTTCAACTCAAATACTAAATTATTAGACAATTGCATTGTCTAACCTGGCCAGGAACAAAAACTTTTCCCTCGTACTCGACAGGATCAAATGGACTTCCACTAGCAAAAATTGCTTTGCCCTGCAATTCAAGATCAAGCAATGAACATAAGTTTAGAGTTAACCGCACTTGCTTAGATATGTCCTGAAGAAGAAAGATTGTAGATCCCTCAGAGGCTGCTTCCTCAACCCGGTGATGTTGATTTTACCTTAGTCCAAGTGTAGGCTTCTTCAGCTGTACATTCAGATTGTGAGGTTGGGTTGGAGAGAGCCAAAATTAGAGGTTTCTGCAATGCCATTCATAGAAAATGATCAAGTTCTCTCTCTTTTTTTTTTGTTTATATACAATTATCATTCACGAATATACGTGAAAAACGCTTTGGACATATCGAACCTCATTGATAGTAGCCATGGCCTCAATCACTTCCTTAGTAAACGTTTTTCCCACTCCGGATGTTCCGATCAAGACTGTTGGTTTGATTGCCTGAGAAAGTGGGCTAACTGAATGAGGAACCAGCAAATAGTTGAGAGCAGGTAATTGAAAATTGAACAGATTTCCACACCTTGACAACTTCTAGGAGTCCTATAACGGGTTCATGTTCATGAGCCCATGGTTTCTTGAAGTGTTGTAATGACTCCTTGCGAGAACTAACAATCAAACCCTGTCAGAAAAATTATGTGGTGTTAAGAGATGGGGGATGAAAGGTAATCAATTAATTCTAGAGCTTGTTCGTAGCTATAAATTGTTTAGCAAGGTCATAACAAATTCTGCTTCGGTATTACCTTTGAATCTGTCAGCCAAATCTTCTTGCGAGTCTCTTCCAAAGGAGTTTTTGACTGGAAAAAAAAAAGAGGAGAAAAAAAGGGTCAGAAACATGTAAATGAAAAAATACATGGAAGATAAATTGGAGTGATATATGGCGTTACTCCAAATCCCAGTAAAAAGATACGAATCACTAAAGATGACATGATTATTGTAAGAGCAAAACGATACCCGTCTTGACATCTCAAGAGCTATAAGCTCTGCTATACCAGTTCCAGCCTGCAAAATCATAAAGCTACACTTCAAATTAACTGCTCAAACAATACATATATAACTTAACCACTAGATTTTTAAAGCTGGATAGAATTGGATGTGGATGAGCAATAATCTTGTAAGTCCTATCATTACCTGAAAAACTTGAACGAAGAAATCATTAAATAAAAGGGTTGAAAAAAGGAAAAGAAACTCATGTTTTCACACTAAACACTCAAGAATGTCATCACTCATTCCATAGTCTACTTCTCAAAGTCTTTTATAATCGACTAATTCTTTCTTTTCTTTTCTTATCTTTTCTTTTTTTCCCATGCTGCAGAAGGAAAAGAAAGAACAAAATCATATGGCAAAGACAGAATCTCACTTCCCCAGCACCAAGGAACAAGAAAGTGTGATCAGCCAGGGCACCACCTAGCAACTTCAGTGCTGAAATAAGCCCTGCAAGAACAACAGCTGCAGTCCCCTGCAATAGACAGAGAATAACATATTAAAGAAGTAGGGAAACAGTGTCTTAAGTAATGATTCACGATTAGAGAGCCTCGTGCCTGTATATCATCATTGAAGACTAAATGAGTTGTGCCATACTTTGCAAGCAGATCAAAAGCATTGTGGTTAGCAAAATCTTCGAACTGCAAAATTTGGTAAGGAAAAATGTAGATAACATCAGAAGTGAGTTAGGAACATGAAACTTTGGGATCGTATAAGTCAACTATGCATCTGACCTGAATCAGAACTTTCTCCCCATAATTTTGTTTTACAGCAGTCATGAACTCATGGAGAAGTTCAGAGTATTCCTGGAAGTAAGAGAAAACACCAAATTTTATTTGATTGCGAATTATATTTTACATGCCTGACCATAATGAAGGTATTCTCAATTATAAAACCTGGCCAGTTGCCCTCTTTTGTCTCAGTCCAATGTAGAATTCATCCTTCAGCAATTTCTCGTTGTTCGTACCCACATCAATGGTTACTGGCAAACACTATAAAAAGAACACAGGAAATACTCCCATCAGACAAGATATCAAACCATATGATGCGTCTCAATCCATGATCTTATTCTAAAGATAAACAGTTAAGATACTCCATAGCCATTATACACTATTCTACACATACAAACATAGATCTTTAAGGGCATATGAAGCACTTGATGCGAGCAACATCTTAAACCTAATGAAAATCAGTCAAGTAGAGAAGAGACTTAAAATGTTCTGAAAATGCTTACAGCTGAAGGACGAACTCCTCCAAGTGCAGTGTAAAGAGACAACTTCCCAACAGGAATACCCATTCCCTGCAACATTTTCAGCATAATCATACGTATATATTTTATAAACCACAAAGAAAAATGAAACTTTTTTTCCCCTTTCCAGTAAATATCCTTATACCTGACAGCCAAGATCCCCAAGTCCCAAAATTCTTTCACCATCAGTAACAACAATAACTTGAATACTCTTCTGAGGCCAGTTTTTCAGCACATCAAGAACTTTCCCCCTAGAAAACCAACCACTTCCTAAAATGAGCTCATAAATTATAAATATTGGCAGGATTTAAGTAAAAACAAAGGAAAGAAATATCCATACTTCTCTTTTAAACTTATATATAGACCCTGAGGACGCTTGAAAATACTTCCATACTTCTGGCAAGCTTCCCCAACCGTCGGTGTATAAACAACCGGAAGCAATTCCTCAACATGATCGATCAAAAGCTTATAAAACAACCTTTCATTCCTTTCCTGTTAACCCCACAGTAAAAATCATCAATATTATTATTACTATTATTGTAGTAGTAGCATATTTAGAGAAATGTAAAAAATGGACCCACAATAATAAATAAATAAAAATAGATCCCATTTGAGATCATCTATAATAATACCTCAAGTTCCATCATGGCCGTATATTTTTGAATAGGAAGTTGATATTGTCTAATGGTGTTCATCAATTTCTTTTCCTGAAGCTGTTGAGAGATAGTTGCTGGAGGAAGAAGACCACGCAGGTAGTGTGCATCTCTTTCTTTCTCAGTGAAAGCAAGCCCTTTGTTGTGGTGTGGATCCCTCAACAAGGTATATCCACTACAACCCAGTATTATCATTACCAAAACAACAAAAGTTGACGATCAAAATGAAAACTATTACAAAAATCCAAACCTGGCAACGGAGATGGTCCAGGGAGTAACAAGCACGTCCTCAGTAGCACGATCCTCGCCATAAACGTCCTCAACACCACCACCTACAGTGGATTTGGGGTCCATGTCGAGCACCGAAGCTCCCTCTCTCATCTCCTTCAGCGTGCTCTCCATTCTTAGTTGACTTAATCTCTCTCTGCTGATCTTCGAATATCAAACTAAACCGAACCGAAACCTAAACTTGACCTTTCTTTCTTTACAAATCGAAGGGAGAAACAGCAAAATATATAGAGATTAAATAACAAGTTAATTCTGGAGTAGTGGTTTGCTCCGTGTCTGCTCGACAAAAACACAACGTTTAAAAAATACTTATTAGTAGCAGGCAAAGTCAAAGCCCTTGTTGTTCTACACGGCACAATTACTTCGCAGGCATCAAAATTTGGAGGTGAGAAAAGAAAAGAAAAAAATATCCCTTGTTATTTTCAGTTTGTTTGAAAATTTGGTCGGCAGCACTTGTAATTCTTGTTATAATAATCGTTATAAAAGTAATATTATTAGCTGCAGCAGCGCTAATCTAGTATCCTCGTTCATGCACTTAATAATTAATTTATCTTTTAGTCCTTAATTTCATATTTGAATATTTTAAGTTAGCATTTGATGAAATCTACACTAGAAAATACTTCCTAACATGGGTAATTTGATCGGAAGCCAATAGATTATGAATGAGTTCTTAATGATTATGTTATTCCATAGCACTTAAAAAGAGAGAGAATTAAGTATTCTTGCGTGGTGTTTGTTAGTGAGATAGTGATTTTTTTTAAAATTATTTTTTATTTAAAATATATTAAAATAATATTTTTAAATATATCTGAATCAGGAATGATGATATCTTGTCCTGACATGATTGTGTAACTGCACAAATAAACACCACTTTAGGTCCGTGTAAAGTATTTTTTTTTGGAAAGTGAATTCCGGAATTTCGGAAAAGTTAATTATTTTTTGATGTTTTGATAGTGTAATGGAAAATAAGTTGGAAAATACTTTTTAATATTTGATTATTTTATGAAAAATAAACTGAAAAATAATTTATTAATATTTTATTTTTTTCAAGTTTATTAAAATAATGAGAAACAAATCTTACAAATTAAAAAATTGAATGAGAATGAAATTAAAAATATATATATAATTTCATAAATTATCTCAAATAAAATAAATAATGATCAAAATAATAGAGATCAAATCTAAAAAATAAAAAAAAATGAAAGATGAAGAAATTAAAATAATAATAATTAACATTTCATAAATTATTTCAAATAAAATAAGTAACAATTAAAAGAATGATGATCAAATTTGATAGATAAAAAATTTTAATAAAAAAATGATAATAAAAAAGCAAATAACAATTATAAAAAATAAATTTTAAGATATGAAATTGAAAAATAAATATTCAACACAAAATATATATATAGCAATCAAAAGTTTGAGAACCAAATTTGATATAATCAGCAAATCATATGACATTTCTAGATTTTTCACAACTTCCAGAAAGTGTTTGCCGCCCAAATTTTCCAGGAAAACAATTTTCTGGAAACCAAGCCAAATTTTTCTTTGACTGGAAAACGATTTCCAATGACCAACTTTTCTAATGACAAACAAACATAGGAAAGTTTAGAAAGTGATTTTCCAGAAATCACTTTCCGGAAAACAAACATATCCTTAATATATGTTTAGTAATATGGTATAAAGTGTTTTTTGAAAGTAGTTTTCGTTTAAAATACATCAAAATAAAATTGTTTTAGTTTTTTTTTATATTTTTACATCAGTATATCGAAATAGTCGTGAAACATTAAAAAAATCAATTTAATATTTTTTCACATTAAATATATTTTTAAAAAACATTTAAAAATAAAATAGTTACTATACTCTCAATACCTTAAAAAAAAAAAAACAAGTTAATTTTTTCTAAAAACTTTATTTAATTTCAACCAAACAAGCTTGAACAATACGACCTTTGCAAAATTATCTCACAATCACTATCCAAGTTTTAGTAAAAGGAAAAGAAATATGGTTGAACTTTTATAATGATTCGCCCACTAATCACGCACTTCGCTTTCCAAACGCTAGGTTCGGATTTTTAATCAGCACTCAGGGATTTTTCACATGTGATACACACACACACTAAAAACTCTAACTCAAGATATCTATGGCAGCCATTACTTTACCTATTAATCATACATGATATTAAGTCAAACTAACCGAACATTTATATTAATTAAAAAAATTACATATTAATTATTTTATTTTTTATGAATAGAAAAAAAAATATTTTTAAAATGCATTTTTTAAATTTTAAAATAATATTTTTAATATTTTTAATTTTTTAAATTGATATATCAAACCTAATAAAAAACATAAAAAATATTAAATTAATATTTTTCAAAAAGTGTCACTGCAATGATGGAAGAGCGTCATAAGAATCCGTTGAAAAAAGGGAACAACAAAGGAGGGGGAGGGACAGATTTGTCCGTGTTCGGCGGTGGAGGAGGAGGTGATCGATGAGGAAGGATTCCTTTTTGTCCATTTTCCTGTCCACGAAATGGATAAAACGTTTATTTCTAATTTTTTTAATTTAATTAAATAATAGCTGGGTTGAAGGAAAGGACCCGCCACGTGGGGTTCTGTCTGTTAATTATTTGGGGGTAATGTGCACATCCATCCCCCCTGTCACGATCAAACTTTGGCAGGATAAACAAACTGATAACGGGTTTATTTTTCTGTTAAAAAGTTTTTTTTTATTTTTTTAAAATTAATTTTTTTATAATTTTATATTATTTTAAAATATTGATATTCAAAATAAATTAAATTTTTTAATATATATTTAAATAAACATTATTTTAAAAAACAATTATTAACACAATTAAAGCACTATTAGGTTGTAAGGTGCCCTGGTCCACTGTGCGTGAATATGTCGATATCAACAGTGTTCTTTGCCTCCTTTGGCTTAGGAATATTGAAAGGATATACTTCACTTCCCTCCCACTAATAATTCATTTCGCTTGTCACTTTCTGCTATTTAGACAAAATCTATTCGAGGATGAATGTGCTCTCCTATGCTTCTTTTAAAAAAGATAATTGAACTGGTGAGTTTTAAATTTATTTTTAATATTATTAATTCAAGTTTTATAAATATCAGGATTATTATAAACTTATATAATTATTAATTTTAAGGTATATAAAATTAATTGAGATACGCGTAAGTTAATCTAGACACCAATATTAATAATAAAAAAAAATCAGCTCAAAAAATGATTGACCACACACACCTAGATGATCATTTTCGGTTCAGTTCGGTTTTTTTTAAAAAAATAACCAAACCAAATTTTAAAAAAAAAACAAAAACAAAAACTTGTTCAAACTGACCAGTTTCAGTTCTTTTTTAGGACAACAACTGGTTTAGCTTGATTTTTTCAGTTTGCCTCGATTTTTTCAATTTGGCTTGGTTTTTTCCAAGTTTTTTCAGTTTGGGTTCGGTTTGGTTTTTTTGGTTTTAGGCTAATAAAACTGAACCAAACTGATCTGTTTTTTCAAAATTTTAATCAGTTTTTTTTTACGATTCGGTTTTTTTTATTATTTTTTTTCTTGTTTTCTTGGTTTTTCAATTTTTTTGCTCACTTCAAACGCACAAATAAATCAAAATAATATTTAAAGTGGGAGACTACAACAAAATATCTAATCATAAATCATATATATTAACCTAAAAATAATATCATTATATTCAGAGCGGGACACTTCAACAAAATATCTAATCATAATACAATTATAAATAGAGACTCCGTGTGTGGATGTCCTTCCTTAAAATATATCTATCTATGGTACGTCACTAGCTACCAAATTCTAATAAAAGTGAAGCGCGGTGGTGGTTTATCTGGGGAGGCTCCATTATGGTAATGTGTCTTTATAGAAGTCTTTTGTAATTAAAATCTACTAAAATATTTTTTTTTTTATATTAATACATTAAAATTATTAAAAGATATCTAAAAATAAATTGATTTTACGTTTTTTATGTTAAAATTAATTTGAAAAGTGGGTTAAATCGCAAAAAGAAAAATCACAATTACAATTACATAATTTTGAGATTTTATATTAATAAATTAAAATGCAATCCATTTTTTTAACACTATTATATTCTAACTTCAGCTTTCACATAGCCAAACTATCTTCAACCGAATCATGAAACTTAACCAAGTTATCCACAATTAAATTGGTACAATTATAGTAAATTATTTTTCTTTCACCTTATTTTAATACTTGAATATTAAATGATACTACGGGGAATAAAAATAATCAACTATAATAAACATTCAAGGATAAAAATAATTAATATATATACTAAAAAAAATTGGGGTTTTTTCTTAGGTAATTCACATTGAAACACCTAAAATTTGCTTTTCATTTTCAAACTGTCTTTTCTTGCAATTAGATCCTTCTATAGCCTAACTAGATAGAATTAGGGTTGAGATTATAGGGAAAAAAATACCAAATTAAAAGATAAAAGACTAAAAAATAAAACATGGAGAAAAGGCAGGACTCACACCAAAATCATGAGGATTTTTATTTTGATCAAAAGTTCATTTTGTTTATTTGTTAGTGTCTAAATTTAAAAAAGGAGAAAGAAAGTCATAAAAAAATAATGAAAGAGATAGAAAATTTGTTGTCAAGATTCTAACAATTAAAATAATCAAGTTTGGTGTCTACAGGTTCAATTTGATAAAGAGAGTTCGATGGTGATAAACATGCTAAAAAAAGATCATTCTATTTTATTTTTTGTTATCTAGTTGATTTTAGTTTGTTTGGATGTTTTGGGGATTACTAGATTGTTTAAAAAGATTTTAGTGGTATTTATTAGGTGTTTATGAATTGAAAAATAGATTTTCAAACCAAAAAACCTACCCTAATTTTCAAGCACTACAATAATGGTCAAATTTTGGGTTGGGTAGCAACTTATAATACATTGTTTGCCCTTGTTAACTATTTCATTTTTTTCTAAAAAATAAAAGGCAAATAACCATCTCTGACACCCATCATAAAAGATAAAAATAAATAAATATTTCAAGCTTATGCTTTTGTAAGGCATTGCTTGTCAAGCCACCTAATATTTGCTTTAGCCTTTTTTTAGTTATTTTTTAATCTTTTAACATCAGGTTTTTATTGAATTATTTTATAAGTTTTTCTTTTTAAGTTTTATCTTTACTATTTGAGTGATTTTGGATATATTTTTGTTTTTATCATATAATTAAATAAAAAAAATATTATTGAACAAGTTAAAATTCATAATCCAGATCACGTGTTTGACAAGTTAATTTAAATTGACTTAAATCAATTCAATACATTATCTTCTTATTGTTTTTTTTTAAAAAAAGATGTCATTTTTTTAGTGATCATCCAGGTTGTTTTTGAACATATATGTCTAGTCTTTATTTATTTATTTTATCATTTACTTCTCTTTCTCTCTCTTTTTTTTTTCATCTTCAGACATATCAAGTCAACAACATTACATCAAGATAACTTTTACATGGTTTAATTTAAAATCCGAACAAAGCAGGAATTCAAGTCGGTAATTTTTAAATTTAACTTGTCGGATTAGATTTAATGACAATATTAAAAAAAATCCTCATAACTTAGACATTTTTTTTACATCGAATTTTTTTTTTAATCCACGGCATAATGCGGGAAATAACCTAGTCAGTATTAAACATTTAGATATAGACAGTGGCAATGTTATTTATATAAAACAAAACAAAACAAGATGATAGTATATTTATTACAATTCTTCCTCGTTAAAGATATTGTTCAATAATAGATAATGCATGAGCTGAAAAGTGAAAAATGGTGTTTACTAAAACATTTCAACGCCTGCACACATGGACGGATCCGGCATGTGTGCAATTTGGGCACATGCCCACAATGCTAAAATAAAATAAAAAATATCATGTTGAAATTAGTAATGGAGTTTTGATAGGTAGAAAAATTATAAAAAAATTTAAAATAGATGTGTTTTTAGAATGATGAAATAATTATGATGAATTATAATAAAAATTATAAATAAAATTTGAGAAAGAACTATGCAAAAAAGTGTTGGTTTAGACCTTAGTTAAAAATCGATAATATTATCATGAAATGGTAGTGGTTTTGTAAATAAATAAAAAGATAAAATAAATAAAAATTAGAATAAAAAAAATCATCTCAAGGACTTAGTAAAATAACTGATATAATTCTAGCAATGAAAAATAAATATATTTTGAAATAAAAAAAAATAGTCTCAAGAACTTAAAAAAATAATTGATATGATTCTAGCAATGATTGAATAATAAGAAAATTTAAATTTTAACGTAAAATCATATACTAACTAGTTTTATGATATTTAACATAACTCTCAATTTGCCTGTTGAATTTGGTTGAAACTTTATGAGGAGCCTTTGAACACATTACCCTATCATGATTTAAAATTTTAGGGTAATTTAAGTTTGGAAAGGCCATGCATGTATATTAACAGTCGAACAAAAAATAACATGTAGGCTCATTAATGATATTTTCATAAATAAGCTAGGAAAACTAGAAATTCAGCTTCTTCTTCCCTTTAAAATGTCAGCCAGTGCTGAAAAAATAGAAGAGAAAAAAATTAAGAGCTTCCTCACTAATATCCTGGAGAGTAACTAAGATTTAAGACAAGATGGATGAGGGAGAGAGTATTCAACATATCCAACTCAAAAATTAAAGGGAAAATCAAGTGGAAAAAAAAAAGGAGTAGAGAGAGAAAACTCATTATATTAAAAGTAGAAAAAAAAAGGAGCAAAAAACTTTGATTGGTTAACATTCAAAGTTCATATCATTATTATGCAAGATGTTATAAACTCGATTGTATAAGTTTAAGTAAAGATTAACAAAGTTTATGCAAAATCATTAAATTTTGAATTAGGGTTCTTAAATGTTAAATTAGAAAAAAGTAAAATTGTGAAAATGTGGTGTTTCTTGGATAGAATAAGATGTAAATAACTTTAAATAAAGCATAACCGAAGAAGAAAAATTAGGTGTTTATGATTAAGTAAAGCCAAAAATTTAGACCGTGAGAAATTAATGAAATAAATAATTTATGGTTATATGTTGGTTGATTGAAATAAATAATTTATGGTTAGTTATAAGGATGATTGGTTGAATGATTATTTGGTTACTTATATTAAAAAAAGAGATATTTAAAAGTGTTGTTAATAAGAAGATTCTATAACGTTTTTAACATATAAAGTTTTACAAGGAGCGTATGTTAATTATAAGATAAAAATAAAATTTTATGGAGTATCTTTTTATAATATATGTAAATTTTTAAACTTTATATTTAAAAATTATAATTTTTAAATTATAATTAATTTAGTTAAATACTTATATTAATTTGCCCCTACTAAAATTGGATCCTGGATCCATGTCCGCCTATACATGGAATTTTTTTTAATAGTATAGTTAGTAAAAACAATTTGTAAATTAATGTATTTAAAAAAAAATAACACAATTCATCTAGTTGCTATACTTCTAATAGTGTATCCAATACGTGATATTTAATTTGCTGCGCTACACAACCATAGATTTGAAACCGGCTCCGCTCAGCGGGTCGACTCAGGACCCAGCCGATCTGTGACTGAAACCAAGTTGAGTTAAAAAAAAATTAAGGAAGAAAAAATTTAGTGTGACCCGATGAGTTGACCCGACAAGATTTAATTACAACTTTTTAATTTTTGTTTTTTTAATATCATTTTAATTTTTTCTAAAAAAAAATTAATCCCATCAAAACCTGGAATTCATGTTCTGAACCGGACGGCCACCGGACTGAAATTTTAAAATTTCGGTAGGTTGCGTTATTAGCTGCGCTACTTGCGGTATTCTCAATAGCACAATCAGCTGGACTATGATATTTCTCTGACTATTTCTTAGTTTACTAGTGTGAAAGTTATTTTTGGTTGCTATGTTATTTTCAAATGAGTACTAAAAATATCTCAAATGTTGCGATAAGAATAAAGTAGCTTTTGAATATTTTTTGTATTTTAAGGGTTGCGTGACTGGGAAATATTTTAATGTTTTCTTAGATTTTACACTCGTTAGAGTGTAATCAATTAAAATCTTTATTGCGTTACTAGAATGTACGATAACCGTGGGATTTATTTTTTTAAATAAATACAATTGTACTCCTTTATAATTTTTTTCTCACGTCTAATTTTTTATATAAAAAAAACTAGTGAAACTCGTATATTTCTCTTCTATGTGTTTTTTTAATTTTTTTTTTTTTGAATTCGAGGAAACCTTACTCTTCGAAAAGCACACTTTGTAGATCCAGGTAAGTAAGTAAAACCTCGGCTGTCCCATATTCTTACGAGAGGTATATGTCCTGACTCGAACTCGAGACCTGCTGTGCAGATCTCAAACCTTTTACCACCACGCTACACCTCTTAAGAAGTATGTGTTTTTTAAACATTTTTATGAAAAACTACTTTATTGACTTTCCAATTTTTGGCAACTTTAAGTAAAGTTGATCAAGAAGAAAAAACATTTCCGGTAAAAAAAAAAAAAAGCTTTAAAAAGAAAAAAATATTTTTTTATTTTCAATATAAAACACTTTTTAAAACTAAAAAAATAAAATATCCTATTATTTATTGATTATATCAAATTTAATACAAAATTTTTTTATTTCTACATATTTTGTTTTGAATTATTTTTTTTAATTCATCCTTTAAAATTTAACTTAATTTTATTTTTTATATCAATTTTTATTTTTATTTTTTTTATGGTCATTTGTTTTTCTCTTATACTTTTCTTGATTGGGATTTTTTTTATCTGTCAAATTTAATTCTTATTCTTTTAATTATTATTTGTTTTATTTCAAATAATTTATGAAATTAAAAATATTTTCATTTTTAACCTTCTTTAATTTTTTTTATTTATCAGATTGGGTCCTTGTTGTTTTGATAAACTTGAAAAAAAAAATATTAATAATTTATTTTTTAGTTGATTTTTCATATCATGATTGAACATCAAAAATTATTTTTTTACTTAATTTTCATAACATTTAAAAATATAAAAAATAATTCTCTTTACATTCCATTTAATGAACTTTTCAAAAGAAAACAATTGTCATATAAACAGCTGGGACAAAGAATGATTTGTCTTCATATCAAAGATAACGAAGACCATTCAAATCTAATGATAAATGTGTATTTAGTAAGGTGGTGCATGGTGTTGTTCTCTTACAAAAATGTTTTTAAATTAAAATTTTATTTTTGTATTTTTATATATTTTACATTTTTAATATTAATATATTAAAATCTCAAAAACATACATCTAAAAATACTTCTCAGAATAAGTTGAATTATATTATAAAAGGGATAATCAAAGGGAAAGAAAACTTTTGACCTTGCCATATTATCTCTATGTTCTGCACACCCCTTGCGAGTATATTCATAGTAATAGTTATTTTTTAAAGTATTTTTTATTTAAAAGTATATTAAAATAATATATTTTTTAATTTTTTAAAATTTGGTTTTAATATCAGCAAATAAAAAAAAATAAAAAAAATAAAAAAAATTAAAACAATTAATTCTAAATAATTTTTTTAAAAATTATTTAATAAACAATATTTTAGCCATAATCCAAACACACTCTACATCAATATCATAGCCACAACCCACCACTTAAAAGTTCAATCATTATTTTGGAAAATGTTTAGTCAATCATAATGTGGCCATGACAGCTGACAGCCAAATAGAAATATTGCCAGGCCATGTCTATGTGCTGTGGACAATAATTTTGTCACGAGTTATCAACTCACATCAAGGAGCACAAAGATGAATGCCGATGTGGAGCTTAGAAGCATCTGAACCTAAGAGAAAAGCAAGGAAACAGAAGAAGGGATAAAATTGAAGGAGAAAGCATCATCATGTCTTTGGCAGGTTTTATTCTTATAGACCATTGGAGGGTCACACGTGTGTGGTGTTATGATGATTGTTTTTTTTAAAAAAAATCTTTTAAATAATAGAAAAAGAATAATAAATTCTTATTTTTTATAAATAAAAAAGAAATGAAATTGCCACATGATATTTTAATTACCAAAAACCTTAATTGGTCTCAAGAGTCTAAATAAAAAGACTGATTGTGTATATAAATGATGTATTACTCCTAGTACATTTATCTAAGATAAAATATATTATTTGTTTATCTAATAAAAACTAATGTATTATTGTGTTTTTTAACTATTAGCTTATCTAAAACCCAAAATTATATAATTAAATTAAACAGAGCTTTAAGCCTTGTAGGGCTCAGCCCATGACATCAACTATTACAGCCCAAAAGAAACAAGGTTGGTTGCTGCTCACGATGGCCTTCGACAGCTGGGAGGCTACTAAAGTCTGCTGTAGGGAGGAATTGCTATTTGCCAAGTCGGTTTACAGCAGAGGTGAGCAATTTCAGTTTGATGTAGTTTCGGATCAAAATATATAATTAAATTAAAATTATTTTTTTTCAAGTTTTTGAACTGAACTGAATTGAAATTAAAGCATGAAATGTCTATTTGCCAAATTATATTTGTTCTTCACACTGTAGTCATTGATTATTTAAATAATATTTGAAACTCTTTTCAAATAATATTTCTCCTTACATAAGAATTTACAATCAATACTATTTGAAAACAAATAAAATATTTTTTCTAATTCACTTATAATAGTCAATATTCTCTTGATTACTCAAATACTTTCATATAATTCATATTATACCAAACATATACTTTGTTTTTTACCCTTGATTAAGACAACATGTAGCAAGATCAAAACATAATATTTTTTATATAAGATAACTTAGTGATCTCAAGTCTAATGATTATTTACACAACCATTATGTGAGCCTTTTCATAGACAAATGTAATCTCTTCACATAGAATTTTCATGCAAGTCAGTTCAATATATATATCATCTGACAATCACCTACGTATTAGTTCTAAGTATTGCTCATACCTCAACTTATAAGAATAATTGTTTTCTTTTATAAAAAATAATAATAATATGTATCAGTATCAGTATCAACAACTTTAATTAATATTTAGTTTTAATAGAGCATTGATCATGAATATTTAAGAACAATGTTTTGATGCAATATAAATTCTATAATTATAACAACTTTATAATTTTCTAAAATAAAAACAAGCTCCTCAATGGACTTAAGGGAAAACATGGTTAAATAAGTGACAAAGTTCCACAAAAAAACAACAAAAAAAAATGAAGCTCTTGAAATGTTTTAGTAAAAAAATAAAGTTGAAAATCAATTTAACAAAAAAATAATGCAATAAAAAAATAAAAAAGGAGAATATAAGGCTCTTTTAGTGAATTTTATTCTCAAAATGATATTATACACTAATCTAATATTTCTTATTCACCCAACAAAATGAAATTATTGAAAGTAAAAACCAAACTCTAAAACAAATGATGAATTTTATGTTGATAAGTTCAAGAGCGTCTTAAAACTTGTGAGAGTAGGCAATTTTAACCTCCAATTATATATTTAACAAAGTGCTTTACAAGAAGTTAGAAAATATATCATATGAGTTTTGAAAAGAAAAGAGACATTTTTACAAATATCTTAAAATGTAATAGCATCCTGTCAAAGTCGTATTACTTGATCCTAAAAATATTAAAATAAGACTTAAAATAATTGATTGTGTATTTATTAGACATGCATACAATATTACACAAATCAATTATTGATTATTTTCATTAGATATAATAATAGATGTAAAAATAATGTTTTTAAATTCTAACCTTAATAAAAAGGCCTAAGTGGCTATTTGGTAATGTGGTTGCGGATGAGGTTCAACTGCATCTACAAATATCAGTGTTTGGTAAAGCAAAAAAAAGTGATTGTGCTTGGTAGGACCCATCAATTTTGGTTGCCCAGCCGTATGATTGGAGAAGTAGCATTTTGCTGCTTCTCGTGGGTATTTTTAAGGAACAATGGAGCCATGCTCCATTGTCGCATTGTTCACTAAAGTGAATAGTTTTTTTTTTTTTTTTTTTTTGAAAAACCAGTGAGAAAAGTTTAGTTTATTTTTTTCCCCCTGAAAAACTAGTGCAGTTAATCGTGAACAATATTTTTTTTTTGTTTTTTTAAAAAATTAGTTTAAGGTGAATTAAATTTACTCGTACTGTAATCTTAATTTTATTCCTGATAATATTTTACCTAATTTTATTGCACGCTCAAAAAATCATGAAAACTGTAGTTCTTGTCGAATGACTTTTGTACGTAATGAAATTGTAATTTTTTTTTAAAAAATTTTGTTTTACTCAAAAAACTAGTATTTAATATTAGTTAATAACACTACATAAATTAGAAAAAATATTGCATGATGACGTAGCATTTGTGGAATTTGATCGCAATTCCAATAATAAAGATATCACAATCTTTATTATTTAATAACACTACATAAATTAAAAAATTCAGTTTTTGTTGTTGCACGCTTAAAAAACCATGAAAAATATAGTTCTTATTAGATAGATTTCGTATGTGATGACATTGCACATAGTTTAATGGAATAATAAAAAAATATTTGATATCAATATTATTTATTTCATGATGTTATAACAGTAGTTAAATCTACAATATTTAAATTAAAAATCATTAATATATATATATATATATATATATATATATTTTAATTATTTTAAAACTTCAATTTGAAAAGTATTTTTTTAACCAAATACATTAAACTATTTTTTGTTCAACCTGAATTTCAACCACAGTTTTAACTAAACATATATTTTTCCAAACCAACCTCAACTAAAAGTACTTTTTATAAAATAACTTTTTTAAAACCACAACAACAACAACAACCTTAATACCAAACACACCCAATAGATTAACTTGAGGGGTTTGTTGGTAAAAGAAAGAAAATAAAGTTTTAAAACTTGTCAAATTATCATATGGTTCGAAATAAACTCTTAAATAATGGTATAAAAAATTTAACAAGGTTATACTGTCAAATGAGTTTAAAATCAATGAGATTGATAAATGTATTTATATGAAAAATATGGAGAAATGCTATGTTATTGTATGTAAATATGGATGACTTGTTAATATTGGACAACAACTAATACATAATCAATGATATCAAGAAAATATTAACTAATATTTTTTATATGAAAGACTTTGATATTACAAATGTCACTCTAGAAATTATAATTTCTTAGATATTTGATGGTCTGATATTATCTTAATCTTATTACATTAAGAAAAATCTTGACTAATTTTTTAAAGATGATAAGTGTGTATTTATTAAGAAATAAAAGTGAAGGAATACTCAAATAGAAATATTCTTGAATTATTGTAAGCACATACTCAGTTAGCAAGCTAAGTAGATTTATCATTAATCAAGGTTTGCATAATTGATTTCAATGATTTGATTTTCTAATGATTTTAATGTTGCTAAATGGTCGTTACTGTCCTGCAAACTTAAGAGATTAGAATCCGATCTCCGTTGACCATCTTTATTTTGAATCAGGTTTTTGACATGGCTTCTAATCAAAATTTAAAGATGCAAGCACACTCAGTGAGGATATAAATTAAGATCAAAAGTTTCAAAATGAAACTGTGGAGCTTGCGGCTCTATGATTTTCGATGTGAAACCCATGCGAGCCTCAGTTGGCACCAAAACACCAAACGGGTCATGAAATTTATTCTCACCGAAAATGGAACATCTGTCTCAAATTTGCTCACAATCAGAAACTAAGTTGGGGTATGTTTTTGACAAATCCAAAATGAAAACTGCTGGTCCATTCTGAGAATGGTTGCAAATTTTCAGTTGCCTATAATAAATGAAAGAATATTAAATCCAAGAAGCATAGTATGGATTCAACAACATGGTGGCTCTCACTGAATATTATGACAGCAGTTCCCACAAGGCACACTGGTCACGGAGATAATGATTTATCTATATTTGCTGCACATTTGAAATTGTGGCTTCATCTAGACTAATTTGCTATTCTAACCTATACCCTGTTTTCCAAGATCAATAATTACCTAAAATGCACGGTGGATGGTGAGGTCGGCGAGCAAGGCACACCTTTGCAGAAATGAAAATGCAGGCATATTAGACAACTTCATGGCATTGACCTTTGATCTGGAACAGCTACCCAATTATGGTAAGGTATGGTTAGCGAGACCCATAGATTCAGCAACTTCTCTAGCAGAAAAACTATCTGCTTGTTCCTGCATATTGGGAAATAAAATTTTACTGAATAGAAACCGATGCTTAGCATGTCCAAAGCACACCTAGTTTACAGCTAGAAACAAGTATCTTGCATTGAATGTCTCAATAACATAAACAACTGATCACACGAACAAGTTTCCATACCTGAAGGCGATGCAATAAATACATCAAGAAAAGATGGACAAATACCTGCAAATGATTTTAATGGCCATCAAAAAACTTAGATGCTTCTACATAACATGTATTTTAATTAAACATTTTAAGCATAAAATAACTCCTTACCAAATAGAAAAGCAAAATAAGTCTAGCAGTTGGATAACGCCATAAAAATCTAGTGACTCTGGCAGCCCCTGAATCCAATATTTTTGCTGCCTTTTGCAACTGCATGATGCAGGTTGAAGCATATGCAATCAAACAAAGAGAGGTACTGCAAGTAGGTTACTACAGGTGAAAAATTTACCTGTATACTTGCCCCAACCATGTGACGGTGATACAAGGGAAGTGGCCTGCAATTATTACTTTGTAAGAAAAAAGAACTTCGTAAAGCATCAGAGAATTAAACAATAGCACATATATCTAGTTTAAAGAGTACGAGGGACAAATGAGTTCTGATATTTTGTCTTCCATGCTCAATTGATCAATTGTTTATAGGCATTCCAATCAGAACTACAGCACATGAACTTCATAAAGCATCAGAGGGAGCACTAATAGAGGAATCAAGAAAATGAAAGCTGAGGCAGGATTAGAAAAACAAGGGAATATGAAAAGAACAGAAGATTTAAATCAACACTCCAGCATTCAATGAATCACTAATTCCATCATAGATGCTTTACTTCTTTCAAAATGACTAATATATAATTCAAAATCTCTGAACTCAATTTATTTATATTTTTTTTATCATATCTTCCACCCTGATCCATTAAAACAGTTCAGAAGCTGATTCCTAGAAAATAATATATACAAGTAATCGTTCTCTCATATTATGCTGCTATGAGACATATGACATGTCCAGACTAGTCTTGAAATCTAATTTTTAGCGAGTGAAGAATCATTCTTCATAAGAATTTTCCTTTTAAGTTGTATTTGGTCCTGCCATGCATAAGAGCAAAAGCAAAGGATTGGTTTTTACTGATTGTGAAATAAGCAGTGGGACTGAGATAAAATGCCTTTTCTTTTCTTTATTTAGAGAAGAAAACTGCTATCAAAACACCTATATTCTTAAATACTGGGCCAGAAGCTACTTTGCCTTTAAACAGAGTAGGGCCAAACAGACCCTTCAATGCAAGACCATCAATCAAGGAGTTCACTTTTGTTTTATAGTGAATTATATGGCGAGATAGTTCTGAAAATTATAGAAAGGTGAGATCAGCAGGACCTGAACATTTGAAAGTTCGTATAGGCTACTTTCTACTTTCATTTTATCTGATAAAACCATTTAGCTTATTCATATTTGACCTGCTATACTGCACTCCACAACATAAAGCACTAGCATCATTGAGTAAACTTTTGACTAGCATCCAACAAATGACCAAATATTGTTATTTAACATGCACATTTTTTTCTTTTTTCCCCTGAGGGCATAGTTTCCATATTAAATCAATCAATAATGTGCATCAACTATATTTGTCCATTTAGACTTTTAACCATCTTCCTCAATATCTAACTGAGCTGCAGTAAAAAAGATTCAGTGAAGTATTTAGATGATCATTTGTCAAAAATAACCGAGCTCCTATATTTGTAAAATGGAGCTTGGTCTACCAAAGAAAAGTTCAGTTAAATTCTTAGTTCATAAAAACTAGGTAATGAGACATTTCTAAATGTGCCCAATAAAATGCCAAAAGGATTAGGAGAAGCATGCAAAATGTCTATTCAATAAAAAAAACAAATAGCGTACTCTAGTTCCTTCATTTCATTGTCTTCTTCCCAAGATGACGATGTCCGGCGAGAAACTCTACTTCTTTCTGCCTCAACCTGTTCAATGTGCAAAACAAAGATGGAGCTGTCAGCTAAATGAAAAGGGAGTTAAGAGTGTGAATAATTGCAATTAATCAGCCAGCACTAAGTACATAATGACACGCCTGTGCTTCTTGAAGACGTTTTACTTCCTTCTCCAACTGAAACTCTGCAGCTGCTTTTTCACTAGCCATGGCTTCTAACTGAGTTTGCTTGTAGTACTGAATCATAAACAGATACAGACATAAAAAGCCACGACATAAATCTAAAATAGTAGTAAAATTGAGTAAAAGGATAGATTATGTGGCATCTGCATTACCAATAGGTCAGTTAGATCACGGTAGCGCTTCTCTAGCTCCACATGTTCCTGTGAAATGTGCTATATAAGGTGATGCTTGAGTAAAAGCCACACTGAAAAGTTATCATACCATGCATTTCTTTAACAAAATGCACACACAAAATCAACTTGGTTTTCCATGACTGATGATGCAAACCAATTCAAGGCATGGGATAATTTTGTGCCATAATAAACTAATCATCTGTCACACGTGGGTAAAGTGAAAAACTTGACACCATATCAGCAGTAAAATCTTCTTCAGACAGAGAAACATTTCCACTTCATAAAACTCCTTCAGATCATTAGCATAGGATACCTGACGTGAATAGTGCTCAGCATCCCTCTTCATGGCAGCCATTTCAACTCTCATTTTCTGCGCTTCAGTCTGCAGTCAAACAAATGGTTAAATCATAGCAAACACTGCTTAAATTACCATGCAAGTTTTCAACATAGTATTTTGTACAATAATAAGACAAACTTCTTCATCAAAATCTCTTGAGATCAGTATATGATCTTGATGGCAATTTTGTCTTAAATTGGAGACTTCAATAGCAACATTCACAGCAAAAATCAAAGAAATCTTGCCTCTGTATAAGAAAGCTTGCTCTCAGCATCTCTCTGACCTTGCCGTGCACGTTCCACCTCTTCCTGCCACGCCTGCATCTTAACAGTTGAAAATTCAGTCATCAAAAAGACCTGGTACACTAACAATCACTGCTGTGCTATAATTTGTTCTCTTCAAGTAAGCAGAAGGATATGAAATGCTTTATATTTAGAACAGACAACTCCTACAGGTACACTCTCTAACCATAGAAGTTTATAGTGCATAAAAATTATGCAAGTCAAGGATCAGTGCTATCAGTAGATTCTGGTTAAATGGAACTAACAATAACTAATCATATAAAATCTCAACAACCTTTCACTATTCCAGAGTAAATAAAAGAATTATCTGTAGCAATAAAAGCAAGAACCCTCATAAATAATGATGTTATTGTCAGATATAAAGAAAAAAGAAACCATGATGTTATTAAGCTAGCATTTCGTGCAAAGTAGTACTGCAAACAGCATAAAAATGCAAACAAAAAAAAGAAGATAGAACTTGACATGAGAGGGATGTTCATAACTGAAAAAGAAAATTCTATAAAATCTCATGATAGGTAAATAGTTTTACCCCTATAATAAGAATAACAAAAACTGCATCTTTCTTACATAGCATAGCACATTAGTGTGAATGATAAAATGATAGTTAAATAGTTCAACAGATTATTATTTTAGGTATTTCATTTTTTTTAACTAAATTATTTTAACTATCCAAAACAAGATTTCATTACAAGTATGCCTACCATGCAATGCATAAAGTATACCTCAAACAAATGAGTTAAAAAATGAGATGTACAGCCTTGTGATGGTACCTGAATCATTTGATTTGCCTCTTCTGGGGACTTCTTTTGTCCACGGCGAGCACGAGCTTCCATATCTTGCAGCTCTTGATTAAGAGTTGCACATTCAACCTGAAGTGCAAGTATTAGTGACTTTGAACTGCATTTTGAGCATAAACAGGAAAAGAAAATCAAATTCACCAAAAAGAAAGTTGGCATTGTTTTGAGTACCTCAAGTAGTGCCACCTTTTGCTCAAGTTCAGCTGCCTTCGTTGTCCTCTCATCTGCAATTCTCTAAAAGGGAAGAAATAATGACATTCAATCAAAATAATTGATATTAATGTGAAAAAATAGATGCCCACCAGTTTCATCATAAAAACATTTAAAACACTAAGATCTTGAATTCCTAGGCTAGGCAATACTCATACTTATGGTGTTCGTTGTTTTATTTTTTGACTGAGTAAAAGAAACCATTGTATTATCATTACAGACATCTCGAACCAACAACGGAAAAAGAAAGGCACAAATTCATGAACATTGTACTATATTCAACTGCAATATACCACCAGCATGTCTTGAATGTAATGAGTTCTATGTTATATAATATTTTAAAGAAGAACAGATTACTTTTTTAGTAAATAACATGAAGGGCATACCCTTACATTACCTGCATCTTAGCAAGGGCAGTGGATGTCTCAACTGCTCTATGTTCCAATTCCACTTCCCTTTCCATAGCTGCCTGTTTTACCAAACAGAGGTTATCAAAGTGCAAGCAACAGGGGGGAGACATGACTGTTTAAATGGTTGAATTAGTCACAGTACAAACCATTTTTGTAGCATTATGTGCTGTACGTTCTTCTTCTGCCCTCCGTTCAGCCGAAGCCAGCTCCTCTCGCAAAGCCTAATAAAGCAGTATACCAATGATCTAGAATCTCATGATAAAATAACACTGCAAGGATATAATAAGAACTAGAAATAACAAATGACAGAAACAAGGATAGCTAACCAGTTTACCTGCATCATCCTTGTCTCTGTCAGTTCCCTGTTTCTCATAATAGACTCCATGTTTGCCTGTAACATTATTATTGTAACTCGTGTAAATAAAATGTGTATGAAACAATAGTTCATGCACAATGCTGAGATATCAGTAGCAAGTTGCACCATGTAGTGAAAAGGGCATCATGTTGTCTTGGTAATAGGTCTTCTTTGGTCATCAGGAAATAGAAATCTAAAAAGAAAATGATGAGTAGTAGTTGTTGTTGTTGTTGCATTTTCATTACCATTGAAGGGGGATGGTGAAGTATAGAGGCTGGGGATGCAAATGAGAGAGGTGTTCTCAGGTTGGATTGGATCATGTCCCTGTACATTGAAATAAGTGACCCCTTACCAGTCCCAAAACAAGTAGGGTGGGGCTGGGTCAAGTTTGTTTAATGTTGAAAGGATTGGACAAATTATACAGCTTCTGCATACAGGGTTGGTTGGGTGGTTGAACAGTTTGAAAAAAGAGAACAAGCCAAAAATTCAAAAAATGAGAAGAATTATAAAACAGTGTTGCTCTTGTTAAACAAAAGTTCAATTATCTGAGAATGTTATAATTCTAAACTAGCTGCATAACGTCACCGCCTCCTAAACACATGAGCAGACTGTCTCAAGTAAGCAGGTTAGGCACATAGGCCAAGTTGATGAACAACCGCATGAAGTACTAATCTTATCACTATGACAGCTACTATATAATATAGAGAACCAAGTGATAAAGGAAACAACACAAGAGAGATTATCTTTGCAAACTTCAATTTATTTGAATAATCATACATATCCTGAATGTCAAGCAAATGAGCTTCATATAGCCACAAAAGATCCAACCAAAAATAAAAGAATATTAAAAATAACTAAAGTTAACCAATCTTCATATAGTATATAGATAATTAACTCAATTTCCTTTGAGTTCTCCTTAATATTGCAAGTCATTCAATTCATCCAGAAACTTCATTCTCTTTACTAAGATTAAATCCTAGAACTTCCATTTTGTCAAATCACAACTCAATTCAGTGCACTTCCAGGGAAGACAACAAATGTCCTGCATCAACCTAGCAAAGTAATTAAAGTTCCAAAACCAGAACAAGCTAACAAGTAATTTGGTTCCTACCAACAAAAGCACAACATCATATAACTTTCGCACAAAACTAGATACATAAAGAAATGTTTTGTTCTTCTTTTTTTTCCCGCATTTAGACTAAAACTTAACATTACACTGCAAAAAGCTTTGATAGGATATTATTATCAAGCCCCCAGTGATAACAAATTTTAGAAAAACAATCAAGTTGGAATGCACAATGAGAGACGGATATGATTCATGTTCCTATAATCTCAATTAGTGTACTTTCCCAATCCATGCACAATCCCATGGTTCCTTCAGGCTTCAAATCACTTATATTTTGTTCGGAATCTATGATTGAATAAAAGTCATCATATGCTCAGTGCATGGAATAGCTCCAATACTTGAGAAGGCACTACAGAAAGATATGAAAAATTCTTCCTTTGACAGGTATATTTTAAAAGAGTGCATGCCATTCAAATAAAGGGGACAAATGAAAGAATCAAGAACACATATGAGACTTGAAAAAATCTATATGACCAAAGGACTCAGAATCCAAATTTTAGGAAGAAGAGGGTTGATAGTTTTGGTGGAGAAAGTCACTTAAACAGATAGAGCCTTTCTATGCATGTGCACTTTATCTGAAATGTAAAGTGTACGTAACCTGCATTGAAGCCAGATTTCCTTCAGATAAAGCAAGCTGTTTCTTGCTTGTCTCCATAGAACTGACAAGTGCCTCGATTTCAGAGTTCTTCACTGCCAAAGCTTCAGCCATATTTGACTCTATCCTAGCTACTTCGTTTTTAGATATTGACAAATCCTTCTGTAGCTGCTTTATGTGACCCTCGTATGATTTGGTCAGCTCTCTCTGTCAAGGCAGCATCTTAAATTTAAACAAGCCTCTTTTGATAGCATGTCATATACATTTACGTGTGCCTATGAAACTTCAGTAAATAAAATTGGAATGTCATTTCACCTCGGCAGTGAGAAGTTCTTCCAGCTGAGCATTTTCAGTTTTAAATTCTTGAAGGCGGCTTTGAAGTCCAGCACACGCCTGAATTTTTATAAAGAAAGGTTACACACACAGCATCATATAGGAAATGATTGATAGGAAACTATATAGGAGGAAGAATGGCAGTTTTCCTGCTTGTACACATGATACAGTAAACCAGCTCCTGCTATTCTTCTGAAAAAGGTTCCTTAAACAATCTTATTGCAGGAAAGTGCATGATCTACTAGAATACCTTAAAATTGTTTTATGGATACAGACTGTTCCATGCAAAAATGCTGCAACCAATACTAGATAATGGATTTGACCACTGAATCTTATCCGAAGTCTACTTTGGCAATGATAAAGAAGGGAAATCATAGCTGAAGCTTACCCGAGCTAACCTCGCTTCTTTTGACTGACCAGAGGAAACTGCAGTCTTCAGCAGTCCTTGAGCCTGTAGACCAACTAAAGGGACTAATCAGTAAAACTTTAGATGACAGACACATGAGAAAACCCAAAACTCCAGGATGCTTCAATTACACCAATTTCTTCCCTATGTTAAACAATTTACCTCATCGAGTTGGTCTTGCACTGTCATAGGAGAAGTGTCAGCTTTGTTCTCCAGTTGCTTCTTTTCATTGACAAGAGGTTCGACTTCAAGGTCGGCACCTTTCAATGAGCTTTCCTTACGCACAGGAGAGCTGGTAAGTGTTGATTGCGATTTCTCTTGATCAGTCTTTACAGGAACATCAGCCTCCCCTGACTTGATATTTTGACCATCATCAATAGGATGGTCTTCTTTGACAACCTGCGTCTCTTTCACAGGTAATGGTGGGGGATGCTCTACAGGAACATCTGAATCCTTTTCATTGAGAAGCTCGCCATTAGAAGTTGATGTTGCAGAGTCCACACCAGCAACAGTAACATCCCTTCCAGCATCCTGTAGGTTCTCAGTGCTTGTTTGGGCTATGGTCTTGCTAGGAAGGGTCTCTTCATTTTCCACAGAAAGCATAGCCCTATCATTATCAGATGCGATGTCTAGTTGTGGCATTTGTATACAAGCTAGCTCCTGTGAAGCATTACTTGCTTGGGGAGATTCTTTGTTTGAGAGATTCTTTCCACCCTGCAAACAGCTGACATGTATGTTAAATCATCTGACAACATTGTCTGACATGAAAATATTCCATTCAAAATAACCATCCAAGTACTATCTTGAGTCTAGAGGTACACTGGAAAATACCTCCATCCTTGACTCCATCTTCTTCGGTTTGGATCCTTGCCCATTAGAAGCTTAAAATTTCAACAACAAAAAAAGGTACAGACATCATAAAAAAGTTAGATTTACATACCTAGGTTTATTACAACACCAATATCTTTTCCAAAGACTAAGGCCTAGCATGTCAGTAGTTTAAGTTGGATTTCTAACTCCTATGTTTGCTCTCTGCCTTAGAATCCAAGCTGGAGAGAATAATTTTATAAAGCTTTACTAGAATTGATTTTAAAAGTAATTCTCACATTTAGCTTCCATTTTTGCTCATTGTGAAGAAACATTCTGCAAAAATGCCAAGTTGTCATGGCAAGATATATATAATTTTGGATAAAGGAAGAAATTTTATTGAGAAAGAACAATAAGGAGCACAAGAAATGCATGATGATGCATTCTGCAAATTAAGCCAAAACTAACTGTAACAATTGTACATGGAATATCAGTTTAGGAAAGCCCTTGGGATGCTCAAGATACCAAACACAACAAGGAAGCCAGCAAAATCACTCTATGCAAAAAGTAATTGATTAGATAATAATTATGTTAAAATTTTAAGCTTTCGGATTCCCTCCCTAATCCTTAAATACCGGGTCACTAATAATATCTGCACGAGTTTGTGAGAAAGCTCATGATTGCATTATCTACGTCAAAAGAAACAAATGATCTCGTATATCTAAAGAAAACATATCATAAATGCACTAGGAGAATGTTTTATATATTGCAAGAAAGAAACTTTTTTTTATCAACAGAACTAAAACAAAAGCATCTATCTTCAAACTACATTGCCTCAAAGTCCAGTTAACCACATCAGAACTAAGAACGTAAGAGATGAACAGAGAATACAAGATCTATACCTGGTGGTTGAAGATCAGAAGACTCATCCGACAATTCAGTCGCAACCAGTTTTGCTTTTCGATCCATATTTTCGAACAAATCTAACCACAACAATAACACACTTAAAACATTTCTCAAATCAAAGTATAACACAAATGCAACATAAGCAACGGAGGTATTTTAGTACAAACGCTAGAAACCAATTTATTTACTAATTTTCAAAACAAATCCCAAAACGCCCAACATCCTAAATTACTTGGAATTTCTATCACAAGAGTTCTTTAAAATTAACAATTTGATTGAAACTAACCTTAATGTAAATTGGTGGCTAAAATCATGAGATTTCTAGGGTTTATTGCTCTATATAATCTCAACAGGAAAAAAAAAACAAAAAACAAAGAAGAGGATACACTTTTTTATTTGTTTCAATAATTAACAAACGAACCACATTATTGAAATACCAAAAAGAATGAGAGAGATCCATACCTTCTGCGACTTTGAGCCACGACGCCATTTTTCAGAATCTCCGATCAGTTAGATCAAAGCCCTAAGTTCTCTGATTCTAAGCACAAATGAGCGTTTTCTTGTTTGAAACGGAAAGATTAGGTTGATCGCTGAAAGATCGAGAACCAAGAGAAAATGTGTTTGTCAAGTTAGTTAGTTAGTTAAAGCCTGACTCATCGTCTGTGTAGTGTGTCACCTCGCCTGTAGGTTGCACCGTTGAAGTAGAATGTAAGAAAATGAGGTATGTTTTGGTGTGGTTGGGTCTCTGGGAATATAAAAGTTTCCCAGATCAGATGAGTGGCTGGACTATTTTAGTATTTTTGCACTGGGTGCTGTTAGTCAATCGGTGAAGTAGGCTTGGGCCCAGTTGACTAGCATGATTGTTTGGATTGGAAACCCAAGTCTAGCATGGCCCATGTAAGATGATCCAAAGGAAATTAAGTGAACAAGAACTACATACATTATTATTAGACAAAACAGTACATTATTATCATTATTATTAGACAAAACAGTACATTATTATCATTATTATTAGACAAAACAGTACATTATTATCATTATTATTAGACAAAACAGTGTGGCCGAAATATTGGGTACATATATACTATTCACCCTTTTATATTTTAGTGTGAATTTACTATTCAGAATTTTTTTTATTTTAGTATTTAACCTTTGTTTTTCGACAACTATATTTTTTTCAAACCAAATTAAAAGATAATTAAATTAAATTTATTGATTACAAATAAAATTTAAAATATTATGTACATATATACCATTCACCCTTTTACATTTTAGTGTGGATTTACTATTCATAATTTTTTTATTTTAATCCTCAAACTCAGTTTTTGTGCAATTATATCTTTTTCAGGCTAAATTAAGGGACAATTAAATCAAATTTGTTGACTATAGACAAAATTTAAAGACAGGGGACCAAAATGAAAAGGATATCACAAATAAATAATCGTTTCAAAGTTATCGCAAAAGGTTTACTTTAACTTTATAAATTATATATGTGTGGTCTAATAATAGTTTTGCAATTCAATTTTGATACAAAAATTTATTTTTGTTATTTTTTAATCCCTAATTTAAGAGATGAGAGATAGACATAAAGTTGGATTTCAGTAATATAAATAGAAAATTAGCGTTGATATCAATTTTAGCCACCAAAATAATCAAATATTGGTGTCAAAAGCTTCCATTTGATGGGGGATTCTAATTGAATGTTTTTTCCAGCTTGAAATTGCCTAAAACCTAGATCTAAACTTGAGAAGATTTTTTATTTTGAGGAGATATTTTTTTCTTTTGATTTTATTCAATTAATTTTATATGTTTTTCTATTTCTAATATTATTTGATTAAATAAAAAATTTATATTAATAAACAGAGTCATTGAACACAATCAAGTAAATGACTCGTGTTATGATATCAAATATTTTAATTTATATTTGCCTCTTGATTTTTCTAGATATATATATTTAGTTATTGTTAATGATTTTTTCAATGACACATAAGGTTCTCAGTTTGTTTAACTAAGTGCGTGTATTCTACATTTCATTTTTTATACAATTTTTCCTTCTTTTGAAAATAGTAATTGGGAGGTTCTACAGTCCTTATGATATATAATGGGTTTCTTCCATTACATTACTTTAATTAAAAAATATATAGTCAGTTGGATTTGGATCTTGCCTTCTTATAAAAGTTACAAAATACACAATTGATAGGTAAGAATGTGGTTGGAAATATGGTTGTGGTTGCTTTTCAAAATGTTTTTTTATTTAGAAATGCATCAAAATGATGTGTTTTTATTTTTAAAAAATTATTTTTTAGATCAACACATCAAAACGATTAGAAAATATTGAACAAAAATTAATTTTTAGCGCAAAAAAATGTTTTGAATTTTCTGAATGGTTTCCAAACGCTCACTAAGACTATTGCCCCATATTCATCTAGCAATCACAAATGGTTCTATTACTAGATTGGTTGAGTTGTGTTTAATGAGTTTGTTTATTTAAATCAATTTGTAACAGAAATCAACACATACATAAAATTTATTAAATAAAATAAAAGGAAAAAAAATATTATGCAAGGCTACACATATTATAAAAAAAAATATTTTTAATTTTTAAAAATAAATTTAATCTATATAAAATGTAAGAAAAATTATTAATGAATCATACCAACATCCTTAAAAATTAAATAAAATATAATTAAAACACTATCATCATTTTTAAAAATATTAAATAATTAAAAACAATCGCAGAGAAAAAATATTAATTAAAACACAAACTAAAAAATTATGTAAAAAAAGATATTAATTAAAAAATCAAAATAAAAAAAAGAAAGAAAAAAACAAATGAGGCCACGCTTTGTTAGGCCTAATAAGTTAGGTCAAGCACCTAGCCCATCAAGAAATGGCTAGCACATGGACCTGCAAGGTCAAGCCCATGCATGCGAGCCTTTTATTATATTTTTTAAAAAGTTAATGGGGATAGACAACATGTCTTTTACCTCAATTTCTTTTGAAAAAAATAGACAATGTGTCATCTGAAATTCAAGATTCCGGCCACTGTGGTGGCCAAGAAAACATGGTTTTTATTTTTTTTTATCTAAAAAACTATTTTCTACCCATTTTGACTTAAAACACCTAGAAAACAACATACGAACCTTGTTAAACCAATCCATAGCTTAAAAAATACACAAAAAAACACTCAAAACTTGATATCAAAAATCTTTTTGAACTCATATCTAGTTTTTTAGACACTTTTCAAGGTAAAAAAAAGTACTTAATTCAAACTCTTCTCATCATATAAAACTATTAGACATGAAAATCAACCATTTTAGTAGTCTGAATCGACGCCAATAACAATTTTCTCTCTCTACATTGGAATTTAACGAAACCCTATATCTCTTCCCGCCAAAAAAGGATTAAAAATGAGGGAAATAAAGTTTGTTGTCAAAATTCAATTTTTTAAAATTAAAGGGACCACTTAATCTAAGAGCCAAAGAATATGGGGGATGAAAATGAACTTTTAAGATAAATTTCAAAGTTGTCATATATTTCACCTGTGTTTTTCACTCCAACTCTCTATCTTTCAATTCAACCCTCCTTTCTAAGAAAAATATGCAATTGAGTGCTAATTTGGTTTCAAAAAAGCTAAATCATGCAAAATAAAAGTTTAAGGATCAAATTAATTTTTTTAAAATAATACTACCTAAATTGACAATGATTTGTGCAATAGTAAATAATAATTATGCTATAATAAAAGAAGGATCTCTTTTAGTATATGTTAATTTCATTTTTCTTCGAGGACAAATTATTAATATTATAGTTATAAAACCTTGGTCGACTCTTAACTCTTGACCTAGTTTAAGGTTTTGATTACAGGCCGGGTAAGTTAACTTACATTGACTTTGATTAAATCTAAAACAACATGATTTTAATATTTATTTTTTAAAAAATTAAAATGATGTTGTTATTAAAAAATTATGTTAAGAAAAAAGTAAAATAGCATTTCACCCGAGTAATAATTAGATTAATTAATTTTTTAACTTTCATTTGATTCTAAATGAAACTTCATCTACGCCAAGTTACAGACCAGCAGGTCAGTGAGTCAATCCATTAACACTTATTAATACATGAATTCCATTGATCATCCCTCAAGCCACAAAGAGGTAACTGGGTTTCCAAGTAAAACAGTACTCCCAATCAATTGCAAGGGGACCATACCAAATTATGATACATTTTTTTTTCTTATGAACTTAATTAAAAAAAAAAAAAAACTTTCAGAAATTGCATTCACCACCGCATTGCTGATGATCCAACAAGAAGGTTAATAAAAATTTCTCATATCGTAATATATTGTATTCAACAGTCCAATCAATTGTGCTTATAAACCGCAATATTACATGCTTAGAAATTTCTTGAGCAACTAATAACTAGTGCTAGGTTATGTATATACTACACGATTGATGTCTTCTTCTTCTTCTTCTTCTTCTTCCTTTTAATGAAATTTTCATTTACAGTAAAGATTAACAAGCCATCAAAGCTAATGTCTTACGTGGGAGATGGGAGGACAACCAGCACAAATCACAATGGATCCAGAATTTAGGTCTGCACCAGTACGTTTTAGACAATCATCTCTGCTGTCGAAAGAAAAAGAAAAGGATAGGGTCCCTGTGTTTAGCTGATATTGGCCTGCTAGTGAGCTCGAAAGGACAAAAACCTTTGGATCGGCTCCACTTCACAGCGACGCTGCTTTTCCGGTGGAGATCATAGATATGCGCAAGAGCCACTGCAATAGTTTGAAAGATGAAGGCCCACGCACCGGAAATTAAGCCTCTCTCTCGGCTATCCCTTAAAGTATAACACCGGGGACAGACCGGAAAGCTTCTCGCATCGGATTTCAGCTAAAGTAAAGGGCTAGATTTTGTTCCTGGATCATCTCTCTTTTTCTTGTTTTCGTCTTTGAACTTGGTAGTTAAAGTAAATGATAAAACCAAAAAAAAAAAAGTGTTAGTTAAAGCAAGATACCCTACAGACATAAATTATGGAATTCCTTTAACCAGCAGGAACAGCAGATAATGCTTGCAGCTGAATATTGGTATGAACATTAGACATGGGACATGCAAAGTCTTATCAATTGTAACCAAAAGAAAAAAAAAAATTGTCATGGATTAAACAGTTCAAACATTTTGGGCACATTCACACGGCATTAGTAGCAATCCAACTGAATTTACTATGCTTATGAGTGGCATGTGTGTCCGGATTTCTTTTATATCTTGGTATTTTTGTATTGTGGTGTAAACTATTTTTTATTTGAAAATATATTAAAATAATTTTTTAAAAGTTTTTTTTAAAATTAAAATCATGAAAAACAATAAAAATACATTATTTTGATATTTTTTTATATATAAAAAAATTCTTTTAAAAAATATCTAAGAACATCACCCACTCTCTCAAACACACCTATATAAAGTCACACCCATATAAAAGTGATATGCAAGTTTGATTATGACAAATTACATCAATTTATTTGGAAACTATTCAAATCATATGGTTGTTTGGTTTTTTTGAAGAATAATCAAGTCCATTAATAGACTTGAAAAGTCCTCTTTTAAGTGTTTGGGAGAGAATTTCCTCTCATCATATAGACCATTTTAATTCATCAACTACTCTTGTTTGTGTCATGTTCTCCCATTGTCTCATCTTTGTCCAAAAAAAAATATATATAAATTTCTCCTCTCATCTTGAAGACCTAAAAAATTAAGCTGCAATAAAATATATTTTTAAAAGAATTCAAGGGTTTAAATTGCAATAAACTTCTTAATATATTATGAAATTATAAATATCACTAAAAAAACTAAAAAAAATATTCTTAACGCATAAAGAGTTTCGAACACGAAAAGGATGATTGTAATATTTCTTAAATATAGAGAGTTTTTATCATAATTTTAAACTTGAAGATGCTCTGTTTAATATGAGTTTGTGTTAAAGGATCATCTTATAATGAGTTTAAAGTTGATTATTATGAAAAGTTAGAAAAGATGATTGAGCCACGATATTGTAACGAGCTTAATAAAGTATTTTTATTCAAATGTTATTGGTATGATATCACTAATAAAGAAATCATAATAAATCCCCACAATGAAAGAGTCAAAATTAATACAAAGGTTAAACTTTGCAACATCAATGATGTCTTTACTTTTGTCAAGCAATGCCAACAAGTTTATTACACATACACTTTTTTCTTTAGAAGTGATCATTCTAAGGTTGATTGACTATCCATAGTGAAAACCAAACTTAGAAAGGAGGCTGACAATATTGTTGTTATAAGGGTGTGGGAGAATCATAGCGTCATTAGGTAAGATTGAATTCAAAATTTTATATATTTTTTAAAATGTTCAAATTTTATTTTTCATTATTTTAACTGATAATTATTTCTACCATATAGCTTATGTGATTTCTAGTATGAGACGTAAAAATTCAAAGAAATATGCAAAAGAAAACAGTCTTCCAAGTTGGGAAGATATGGTCGTATGAAGGGATTTCAAACTTCCGCATACTCGGAGGTTATCTGGGAAGCTTATATCTAGCTCATGATATTTGAGCATTTCATGTGGCGGTTATAATTTGGTGCAAAGAATCAAAACAAAAGGATTCATGGTTTAATTACCACGCACATTGGAAGATCTATTTCGTTCGTTTTGCATGCGAAGTGGATGATAAGATTCTGTTTTATTACATATATTTTTTTAAGAAAAAAATGTTTTATATAAAAAATATTTAAATAATAGTAGTTTTTTTTTATAGGCTACGGTTCTTGGACGCGATCTAAGATCGATGGAGCTTTTTGTTGAAACTTACATGCAAAATGATAATCGTCGTAAAGGGGTGTAATAGCCCGTGAATAATAGAGCTCTAAAGTTCATGGTAAGTTGAATTTCAATAATTGTTTTCTTAAGTTATTTTTTTTAATCTGCTGAATTTTTTAGGAAACATATAACACTCGAATAAATGAGAGATATAAGGACAATCATTTGACCCATCTAGAACTTAAACTGAATTTGTAATTGGAGGTAAGATTGTTTGGTGGACCCGATAGAAATGGAATTGATGATATCTCAAACTACGATTGAGGATATGCGGACGGGCCGTGGTATATCGACCGTTGGTTCCTCACAATCAGGTTCGAGCTCCCAATCTTCGGCTATCCATATAATTGTATAAGAATAAGTTAAAGATCAAATGATCCAGCTTATTGATGAGATGACCCAACTTAGATCCGAGACGGCCGACCTTAGATGATTGTATGAGGAGCCAACATAATATGCCATATTCACCGATAGAATTACCGACAAAATAATGTTGATAATTTTTTTTTGTTTGGCGTGTTTTTTTTTTGTTTATAAATCCATCAATGATGATATTACTAATGAAATAACTGATAAAAAAACCATTGACGATATATTTTTCGATAACCAGTTACTGTTAATAATTCTACCAGTAAAATTTTTCCTAATAAAATCAATATTTAAATATTAATGAAACAATCCGTTGATATTATGTAATATTGTGGTTGTGATAGTTGGACTAAAAATCATTCAATTAATCTTCTTTTATAAAAACATGCTTAGAAAAGGCATTATTACAAAAGTTTTTTTTTTCTCTTTTAAAAATGTCTTCTTTTAGCATCCAATCCTATACTTACAGAGAGAGAAATATCAGGAATATTTAATTAGAAATTTCACATTAAATTAATCTCTCTCGATACAGGAAATTCTCCACCAAATAAAAATTTAAATCTCCAGATTAAAAATGTCCCAAGAATTAAACTACAAGACCAAATCTTATTCAAATCTCAAAAACATTATGGCATCGTTCATGTTTTCTAAAAAATTAAATTATTTTGTATTTTAAATCGTTTTGATGTGCTGATCTTAAAAATAATTTTAAAAAAAATAAAAAATATATTATTTTAATATATTTCAGCACAAAGAAATACTTTAAAAAACAATCAAAATTATATTTTAATAGAAAATGAAAATCCATGAGCAAATGTTGAATAATTCAAGATGCCAGCAAACTTAATAACTAGGTGAACAGCGACATAGATCCTACACAAGCTGGAGTCCAGCGCAGAGAAAAATTGATGGCTAAATAGTTTCGTACATTTGTGAGGAAATTAAAAAGAAAAAAATTGTAAAAAACTTGTGCTCCCTCGGGCATGGAAGGTGACCCTCAACTACATGAATAAAACAGAACCACGAGCTCCACACTGTCCGAGCATCGAAAATGAACACAGATACAAAAGCCCTAAAAGGCCAATTAATAAATCGAAAGCACTCACTCACCAACCGCGAAAGCAAATACATTAAAAATTCTATACTCTGTCCTGATGTAGCACCTCACCATGAAAAGGAGGGAAATTAATCATGGAGTTCCTTTTTCTTTATTATCTCATGGCCTGTAAAAGACTTAGGATAAAACCTCAGCTACTTCGCTGTTGATATGAATAGTACTGAAGAAGCTACTTTTTTTTTTTTTTTTTTGTTATTCTGTCTTCTAGTTTTGTTTTTGTTTTTGATCAAAATTTCATATATTATTATTCATTGGTTTGAATTTGTTTTTATAATTTATTTTGATTGTTTTTTTATGAAATTATGTAATAAATAAATATCTTCATATTTGATTGATGCTTAGTTTAAGCGTGTTTATTTTTATTGTTATATTATTTAGTAAATAAATAGTTAAAAAAAATATATTTAAACTCAGTATTTTTATTTTTATTTTAATTTTAAACTAAGTAAAAAGACGGATCTAAGGGATTTTAAAATTAACTTGATCGAATTTATTATTGAGTTTAGTAATAATATAAAATAACATTTTGTGTTTCTTCACGTTCAATTTCTTTTTTATCCGATTGTAGCGTAGTGTAGCTAGTGAACTAGTTTTCTCCTAAAGTATATCATTGACAATTAAGATTATTTGAGACAATACAGAAGAAATAAAATAGATAAACAGAAGCAGAGAAATTCATAAGAGAAAGGCAATATAGTAAAAAATACAACTAAGATGAGAACCAAAATTTTGATTAATTATTGCTGGAAAATATTTTTCATGAGAGTACAAGTACTGTCAAGCCTTCATCCAATCCCATCTCAATTAAGTAATCCCAGATGCTATTATTTTGTCACACAAGAAAATCAATGTACTGATCACACGTTCCATAGCTGTAAAGATCGACGGAGAATGATCGTGAGATTCTCTTATGATGTGTGACAAATTGAAGAACTGAAGAACAAGTATGTGAAGGAGGAGGACATGCACTACCGCTTTCCTATGGAACATGCAACCTTAACAGGAAATCAAGAAAGAGCCATGAAAACATTATCAACAAAGAGCACACTGTTATCTGCCCCACATGCCATTGTACGGTGATTCAAGGGCGGCGGCGGCGGCAGTTTTTTGCAGCTTCAAGTCCTTGTAGAACTTCTTGATAAATTCCTCAGCTGCCTTGTCCACCTGACTGTCTCCTTCATCTTTTAGCGGGAAAGGCGAGTCGGTTATTCTCAACTGCCTCACCATCGGACTCTTTCCAAATCCTGGCAGCGACGATGGTGATGCTTCAACGGCGCTGGCAACCTCAGGATTGTTTAACATTTCGAGCATCTTTTGCACAGCAGCAACTGTGGTGACATCGTCATACTTGTAAGACTTGGCAAAAAGGTTGAGTTGGTGCTTGCGTTTGTGGGTGTAGAAAGGGTTGAAATTAGCCGGGCTGTTGCTGCAGCTAAACTCGTATTCTCGCGGGGAGATGAAGGAAAGTGCGTCGTTGGAGCGGCAGCTGAAAGAAGAGTGGTGGTAGTTGTGGAACATGAGGTTGCATATGGCTTTTTCTGCTAGTTTATTACCTCGCTTTAGCATCAAATGGAGATCAACCATTATTCTGCTCTTTGATATGCTTTTTCTTACCATGTAGAATATAACTCGTACTATGTGCCATAATTTCTTGCCCACTTCCGGTGTGCTTGCTGGCTCCATCTCCATGTGAATGTAGAGAGTGACGATCGAGATTTGTCTTTTCTTTTTTCTTTGTTTTTTTCTGAAGAGAGGGAGGGGGAGAGAGAGGGGGAGAGTGATGATTAGAGAGAGAGTGGATTCTGGTTCGTCTATGAGGAAGGAATGAGAGGTATTTAAAGGGCTAGAAATTACTATTTAATTAAGGTTAAAACTTAAAACTACGCTTGGAGCAAAATAGCATGCACTAGTCCACTCCACCACCATACAATAAAGCGAAATGATGGGGCAAAAAGCAATAAAATAGCCAATAAAAGTTGCCCTTTAAAGTTTAACCCATTTATATTGCGTTTTAAAGGGTTGTTGGGCAAATTTAAATTTTTTTTATTTTATATTTTAAAATAATTTTGATATATTAATATTAAAAATTATTTTAAAAAAAAAATTCTTTTAACATATTTTCAATTAAAAATAATCATTGCATTACTTTTAACACTGGGTTTACAGTTCATGCGCGGCAAAGACACGTGGCAAGGAAGGATAATACATGATTGGGTCCAAAATTACATTTAGTTTAATATATTTGTCTCTTATAACACCCGTCACCCGGAGGTCTCCTTCGAGATTGCTAGACGGCCCCTCCCATAGAACCAAATTACACAAGCACGCCACAAGAGCTGATGATCGGAGATACGTCGACCGGGCTCACCGGAGATCATTATAACTGGGGTGGTATTTCTCAACCATGGCTCCATATTACAGTCCCTGTTCATTAATTAAATCGCCAACGGATCACTGATAATATTTTCTCTCATGCCAATGTTAAATGTTGTGTTTTTTATTTTTCAAAAATCTAAAAATCAAAATATAATTAGGTTAAAACGTTTAAAACAAACATCCTTGATTTTTTCCCCTATATTTTCTAATAATTTGTGCGAGAGGCATTAAAATATGATTAATGAGACTGAGAAAGTATAGGATATAATGACAAACCCGCAGCTACAACCACCACAAGACTACAAGACTAACCAGTACTATAGGCTCAAAATTATATGTGAAAGTTAGGGTTAGAGCTCACCAAATATCATTGGATTGGTCAAGTTTGGCTGTTGACTTTGTTGCTGATTTAATACAACTTGTTGGAGCTTTTTTAAGCTTTATTTATTCTTCTTAACTTAAATAATACTTTCTCGTTTCGAAATGATAATGTTATCATTTTATTACTATAAGATCTAAGTGATGGATGTATTATGGATGTATACATTTGTATATACGGATGGTCTACTTGAATCTAATGATGTATACTTTAATCTTGATACTGTCAACAGAAGAGATAAAAAAGGGAAGAACAGCGAGCATCTACGGGGTCCTCTTGTGGAGTCAACATGAGCCCACACGATGGAACTTGACCAGCAAGCGCGGCTCACTCTACCATTATGCGAGTGGGTGATGGGTCTGTGTTCCACGGAGACGAGCCAGCCTGACAAGGTTGACAGGAATGAAATAATAGCACCTACTCGGGACACGTGGCACTCAAGATGAGGTCCAAATGAATCCCTTGCCGTGTACGGCTGGGTGAGCCTTTGTGTGAGCCCATCTTGGCCATTGATTGATTGAAAAAGGACGATCAGGGATCCTTCTTAACACAGAGCAAAGGCAAGCCCGTTGCCACATTCAACGAGTTAAAATAAATGGTAAATTACGTAGGACCTCCAGTCTTAGCTCCTTTACTATATATAACTTTGGGCGTGCCATTTCAATCGTCACCACACGTCATATCCCTTCATCCACTTCTATGCCTACATGCGGTAACGAATAAATATTTAGTGAGATTTTAAGGTTATTTGATAATATAGTTATGATTATTTTTTAAAATATTTTTTATTTAAAAATATATTAAAATAATATATATTTTTTAAAAAATTGATATCAATGCATTAAAATATAAAAATATAAAAATAAATTTAATTTAAAATAAAAAAATACAAAAATATTTTTAAAATATAAAAACAAACAAAATTAAATTTATATTATACCAAAAATCATGGGTGAATGTGGAGTTGATAAAGTGAATAAAAATCAAGAGGGATGTTTGTGGTTTTCAATTCCACTCTCTCTAATCATTAATAATGATAGCTATAAATTATAAGATATGTATAAATCTTGTTTTACAAGATTTATTTGGAGTGTAAGGATATAGTTTGGTGTATTTAAATTAATTTGGAATAGCCTAAATATATGTATGAAAAAAATATTTTACCAAAGGATTACATGTGACCATGTGAAATGAATGTGTGTGCGGGCTTTTTCTTAAGAGTTTAATTTGTTAAACAAGTTTGAAGATGTATTATTAAGGTGCCGGTATCCAAGGAGTAAATGTTCATGAACATTCAAAGGGTCTCTTAATTTATTATGTATTATCATGGAGACAAGTGAATGCTAATTATTATCTATTTAAAACCTCTTACTTTAAGCTTCACTTTACTAAATTAAAATACAATTAATTGACTAGAGTATAAATGCTTGTTGTAAAGGCCAGACAATATAATAAATTAACATTTTGGAGAGTTAATGAAGATATATTGGAAGTTAATTTTTTTAATCACTGTTCATCCCTAGAAGGTATTTGGTAACACGGTGTAAATCGTGTTTTATTAAAATTAAAAAAAAAATTAAATTTTTTTTTATATTTTAAATTGTTTTGATGTACTAATCTTAAAAATAATTTTTTAAAAATAAAAAATATATATTATTTTAATATATTTCAACACAAAAAATATTTTAAAAAATAATCACAACTATATTTTCAAATATACTAATTATAATTAGCATGAGAATTTCAGTTCATTGACAATATTTAAAGATTAGCTTTATTATAAAATGGAAGGAGACCGACCTAAATCAATAAAAGACGACAAGATATTTAGCTCATGTTACAATCAATGTAGGAAACTAGCATATGTCAAGTTAACATCCGAATCGGCGAGAAGTCTTCCTAATCAAGTTATAAATTATAGCAAGAGACAGTTCCCATTAAAAAAAAAAACTTTCATGTGAATTATGAGTAAATACATGAAATGGGAATATACTAAAATGATATGTAAGATTTTTTTTTTTTTTTGTAAATACATAGCTAGATAGTGTGCTTAAAGCTTATTTGGAAAAAAAAATATATATACATATTGATATGAACAGCCATGCATGTCTTTAGTACGGGGAATATGAGCTTTTATAAGCAGAACAGTAGCAAATCATCTTCTGTATTCATACCAAAACAGTGCAGGAACTCATAAGTTCGTGACAATGTTCTAACTTCATTAATACAGGAACGGACATGGCGAGTGCTGGTGCTTTGAAACTTGAAGGTCTAGCGGTGCAAATGAACATGCATCCATCTCTTTTCTCACCTTCTCCTTCAGCTCCTTATTTATGACAATGATAGCGGAAGCCACCCTGTTTGTCGGGCCAATTGATGTCCGCAAACAAGGACCCAGAAAAAAATGAAAAGAAAAAGAAAAACTGTGTGGTGTCAATTGCTTCTAGAAGAGTAGAAGTTCCTTCCTCTCGGCTAAATCAAGTTGCGCACCATTTTTTTTCTTCTGAAATGGTGTGTTAAAGATGCTTTTTGAGGGGCCATTTAAGCCTAAAAAGCAAAGGAAAATTTGCATGCAAGTGCTGTCATTTAGGAGTCCCTAGGCCGGAGGGATCCAGCGCCACCTGTCAAGATTAGGGTTGTTATAATTGCTGTACTGTTATGGGTCGATTTGATTGACAAATATAAATTTGGCCGCGTATGATTTTGATCGATGTAATTCAGAGAAATCTCTAAGGTTCAAATCAATGAGATCTTCAATAATTCTCCCAGTTTATGTAAATTAAGAGGAAAAAAATACTGGATAATCTTGGAAAATAAGTTTGGAGGGAGGTAACTTGATAAGCAGTTAATGGAGGCAGCCAACCTAAAAGAACATTGTCGATCAACAATCTTGACTGATACAGAGAGGAAGTTGCCACTCTTTCCTCGAGGTCCATTAATTCCACAAGTAACATTTCACGTTATTATAATGTTTTCCCAAAAATAAGAAACCAAGAGTTGCTTAATGAAGAAGAAATATAGAGGACGGTAAGGAGGTCGCAAAATGAAGAAGGTGAGGCAATATATTAATGGTCCAGCCCTAGCTTGGTCAAAATCTCTCTGCAAATCCTGTAGCTGTTCTTGCTGGTGTGCTGCTTTAGCTACCAGATGCACCAAAAGCAAGCAGAAAAGAAATCCATTTGCGCAGATATCAAGGTTGAATCTTAAATTTTAACTATCCAAACCATTCGCTTTTTCATGCTTTATCTTTCAAGTATTTTCAAGCTCAAATATCTTTAAAAAATCATATTCTCAAATTCCTTTCAAGTTAATAAAATTGATAGCAAATTAAATTATAAGATAAGTTCATATATATATATATATATGAATGCTTAATGGAGTAACTTTTATCAGTCAAGACAATAAACATTGTGAAAAAGGAGTTAAATAGCATATATTTGAATCCATTTTTTGCAAGTAAAGGGAGAGCTGGTGAGGCCCCATCAGCATCAATGGAGCACTGTAAGTTAACTTCTTTTGATAAATCATATGGAGTGCGCACTTTTTAGGGTTTGCTTTAACGAAGTTTGTCTCGTTGCAGCATGGAACTATTTTTCTGGGGCCATGTTTAAACAGACGGAGGAGGATCCTAGATAGGTGACAAGAGGTAACGGAGGACTGTATCACAGCCTCAGCACACATCCCATCTTAATTCTTCTGTTGGTATATTAATTAAGAGCAGTTTTTAATTACGTGAGATCGTTGCCAGTTAATTTTTCTTCTTTTCGAGGAGTTAGAAGAAACATCTAGAACTTAATTTATGATTTGATCAGCCAACTACTTCACAATCTAGCTAACTGTATAATCAAAACAAAAATTGATGAATTAGATTAAAATAGATCACAATCTAATTAATTATCATCCTTTAAGGGGCAGTAAAGCAACATGTGAAATAAGTTAACGAACGTTACCAGTTGAATTTATCTTTTTTTTAGAGTAGTTTAAAGTAATATTAATTGCTTGGTCTATTATTTTTTAAAAAACTTATATTTTTTAATTTTATTATTCAATATTTATATCATTATGATTAGGCACTATTTTTTTTTCTTTTTAAATTAAGTTATATTTTTACTTGTTATTTTGGTTTTTTTTATATATGTCAAGTTGACAGAATCACATTAACCATTAAGGGTATAACTTAATTAATCAGGCCCTAAATTTATTCTCTAGAGATCATCAATTCAAGTTTCACAAACCTTAGAGTTACTTAAAACTTACATGATCGTTAACTTCAGGATTCGTGAGATTAGTCGAGGTACACATAAATTGATCTGAACATCTATATTAATAATAAAAAAATCTTTTCTACCAAAAAACATATTATCAATATCTAAACGTATAATTGTTTTGCGTATAGAAAAATTTGATCGATCCACAGAATAATACAAGTCAAAAATCTAGTGAAGACTAAATAGGAAAATCTCATGTAAAACTTTTCAAGTTCACCTAGTTTCTCAACCAAATCAACCACATCTATACCACCAACATCAATCATGTTCGATATTTATAATATTGATCGTGCCACTTGTCAGTCTATCAAATTTTATTAGACAATTCATAAACACGTTATTTTCTTAAAATTATTTTGTGTATCAATATTAACACAAACAATAATGTAAACACAAATAAGTTATTAACACAGTAAAAATAAATGAGAAAGCATATCATTTACTAAATTCCCCAACTTTTTCTTTTTCTTTTTATTTTTTTTAACAAAAAACAGGATTGTATAAACGAAACTAATATAATGATAATGAAAGACTTACATGATTATTAATTTTAAAACTTATAAAATTAATTAAATTACAGATAAATTAATCCAGATATCCACGTAAAAAAACAAATCTTGAAATCACAAATTTTCTTGAGATTTTTTGGAGCAGAAGGAACCACTAATTCGTGTATCCTCCCACCTACCTGATGACTTTCCACGAGTCATTATTAAGATAGATACTTGAGGCCTAAATCATTGGTGGTCCGACAGAAGACATTTACTTGAAAGCTGTAGTTGTTCTTTCCATTTTCTTTGGGTTTATACTTTAGCCTTCTCAGTGTCGTCGAACAACTTGTAAATTGTATATTAGGACCACTTTTCAGCTCTCCAGCCTGTTTGTTATTGTATTTTAAATGAAAATATAAGATTAAAATTAATTTTTAAAAAATATTATTTTAATATATTATTAAATTAAAAATACTTTTAAAAAAATAATCAATATTACATTCTCAAACATCATATATTAATTTAATTTTAATTTCATGGTGGGCACTAACGCTTAAATGGCTTTTATAATTTCCATCCGGCGTAAAGCTAGTTGCTCGAAATATCATCTATCCGGCACACATAATTGAGCCAGTCTGTCTTATCTCAATGTTTAGAAATCTAGCGGCCATTGATCAATGTATATATACTTTAGAGCTGAAGAAAGATAACCCTATCATAGTTTTTTTTTTCTTTTGATAAATTGTATAATTATTCCCTGAATTATCCACCATTTTGATTTGGTTGGCATCCTTTGTATATTTTTCGTTTGGTTTTAATACCTGAATTTATGGTGTGTTTAGATTATTATTATTATTATTATTATATCATTGAACTCTATATATGGAAACACTTAATTAACCTAACAGACCACTAAAATACACTAACGGAAAATTGAACATTTTTCATGAAGAATTCTGTTGGAAATTCTCATGGATTTTATCCAAAAAAAAAAAGAAAAGAACTCTCAATAGAAGAATCCATCAAAAAAGATAAGAGAGGGAAACAAATTGATTGAGTATAGTAAAATCAATCATAGTAGAAGAAGATTCTAGACTTGACTGAACATGGAATTTGAAGAAGAAGTCGACAATTGAACAAGTGACTAGGAGCATGATCGACCGAGGAAAAACAATCCTATGTTAGGACAAATGAAGAAAATATAAAGGGAACAGCGCGCGATCTTTTCCTGAAACTAAGATAAAAAAAATAAAATTCAAATGAGCAAAAGGATACACCTTCATCTTCATGGATCGTAAACAAAACAAACACTTTCCTACATAGTTTATACTAGTTTGTGCTCCCGAGATACGATTTTAAATTAATTTTTAACGCAAAAAAACTATTATCATTTCGTAAAATTTTTCAATATTATAAAATTAATCAATTGAGAAATAGAAGGATTATGTATGCACATAATAAAATAAATTATTGAATATATAAATTAATAAATCATAAAAAAATTATTCATGTTAATTAAAGATAAAAGTGGAAATTTAATCTTCCTTCTAAGAAGTAAATAATACATGCTCATGCATGCATATTTTACCTCGTTTTTTTCTTTTTTTATATGCTTTTTTTTTTAATTTATCATGGTGGTTAATTTTTATTTCTAAGTACATATATTTTCATTCTTATCAATGTAATATCTATCTAAAATTTAATAAAAAAATATTAAGAATAAAAGTATTATAAAATTATAAAAACAGTCTAAAAGATTAATTATTATTTTTATTTTTATGTTTATGTTACGAGAGATAAGAGAGAGAGTTATCTGTTTGTAGGGGTAGAAAGAAAAAAAAACTTTGACATTAATTATGGCAACACAATCAAATTTTGATATCAATAAATTTTATTTGATGAGAAAAGTTTCTTTAGGTGTTTTTTCACCTTCAAACTGTGTGAATTAAAACTAGATCTAATCTAGAAAAGAGTTTTGATTTTGGGTTTTAATGTGGTTCTTTAATGCTATTTATGAGTTTATTAAGGTGTTCTGTTGTGACGTTGGGTTAAAGCAGTGTTTATGGTATTTTCTAGATATTTTGGGTAAAAAAATAAGTTAAAAATTAGGTTTCTAAACAAAAAATCAGTCATCCCTATTTTTCAAGATATTTAACTAAACAAATGCTATTCTTGATTTATTTAGTTAAATGTATGCATATGTAATTTTGTTTTTTTTTTAAATCCAACCATATGCAAAACATGATCAAATAGCTAATGCAATAGAAAACATGTGTAAACCATTGCAAAGTCCAACATCAAGACCAACGATGCTCCATCTCAAAATGCAGCTACATTATTATTACAGTAACGTATGCCCCACGAATTCGGACATAAAACCCAACCAAACAAGCAAGAGCAAACACAAAGCAACAGGCTACAAGGCAGAGACGGTATGGTCCCATGTAGTTGAATCCTCAGCAATGTGAATTTCCGATTTCAAAATACGATTCGATATTCAAGTTTCAGTTTTCTTTTTAATGCTCACAAATAAAGGCTAGAAATGTAGATCAAATCCATTGTTAAGATTTATACTTTTTACTTGTGAATAATTGAGTGTAGTTCGATCTGTACTGGATACAACTTCGAGTTAATTCCAAGAACATGGTTGCAGAAATGAGTGGAATTATGAAGTGGAGCCAATAAAAGGGGTGGAACGTAAAGGATTTGGATTTTTTTATCAGCTCAAGTTTGCAAGGGATGGCAAGGAGAATCAGAAGTTCAACAAATATTGACAAGAAAGAGGACACAAATTTTATTTCTTAAATAAAATACTTCACCATTTGAACTTCTTTCTGCTTGTAACCACATTTCTCGTAAAATGCTTTGTTCTCAAGACTGCAATCAAGAATCACCTTATAGCACCCCATTGAATGAGCATGATCTGTAAGAAACTCAATAATTTTCTTTCCTAATTGCATCCCTCGGGCGGCAGAATCAACCACAACATCTTCGATATGTCCAACTTTACCACAATTCCTCAAGAACTTCTTTTCAATAAAAACACTCCCAGTTGCAATAATCTTCCCAGAACGATCATCTTCGATCACACAAATAAGATGGTCATCACCATATGAGCTGATCTCTTGAAAACGCTCTTCAAACTCCTTATCCGAAACAGAATCACAAATGGTTAATTGTTGCAATAGTTCTATGAAACCTTTGCTTTTATCTAATATCTCTAGTTTCCGGACTCCAAACTTGTGCTCAGCATCCATTGAGCTGTGGTGCAACTCTAGTTCAATGATGAAAACATTAAACCAGCTGAAACTAAAGAGCATGAGAAAATCAAAACTCCCAGATTATACAGACTAATTAGAGATGAAAAAGAAACAAAGTCCCGTTTCTTTATTTATACCCTATCTTTTAAGTTTCTAAATTCCAAAAATTTATAGAAAACTTAGTATCCTCTTTCATATGACTAGAATATCATGACTTTCTAATCACATGCATAGCATAATCTAGCACCCCGAACTACAGCACTAAGAAAAAATGCCATAACTACAACATTTAGTTTATAATTGCTGGTTTACAGAAGTTCAAGTTTATAAGATCTAGGCGATCATCATCCTTAAAGCTCAAGTGAAAAGTCATCATAATAACAACATTGGAGAAATTCATAGCTTTAAGAAAAAAAATTAAAAGAAAAACTCAAATTAGAACGATGCTATTTGATTATACTTTGGAGGATGATTTTTTCACAAACAGGATAATAACATCACAAAAAAAAAAAAAAAAAACCTAAGACAGCTATTATGGTATTTTACTTCTCCGCGAGTGCAATGCAATATCAATTCAACTGTCCCAAAAGTTACACTTTCTGACAAGTGCTTCCACAAATCAGTCTTTCAATTAGTTTCCCTTCCTGTTTAAGCACTGCATATAAAAAACTATTTCCTTTTAGCCTAATTCTTATAGAAGAAAGAACATCAAGTTTTTTACTGTTATTACCTTGAATTCCCAAAAAAAACCTTGTTACTTCCAGTCAACAGCTAATAAACAAGCAATGGTGACCTAAGATTCTGATTCCCCGGTAAGACTTGGTACGGATCTACGTAATGCAATTCCATTCTACTTTGTTAGGTTAAATTCGTGTTGAATGAAATCTTCAATTTCTGAATTACACTTACATTATTAAACAGATTTGATACAGCCAAGACTCTTTCTTTCTAAAAAAAGACACCTACCTACTCACCCACGAGATTAAACATGATGCAAGCTAAATATACCGGAAAAGAGAAGGAGATCAGAGAAATAATAAAAAGGCGGAAAAATCAAAGGATCTGTTGAAGATTGGCTTACAGTTGAAGCTTGTGTTGGCGCAGCCCAGGTGTTTGATGCAAATGGTTGAGATAGAGAGTTGCAAACTTGCAGATAATAAAAAGTTTACTGTATTTAACATTTAGGCTGGGCTGGGACGATCAGGATTCCTTGATTTCAAAGTCAGGCCCGCTTATCCAAACCTCTTTTTTTCTTAATTACTAAATACTTTTATGTATTGGTTTGTTAATTATTATTATTTTCATTAATTTCTATATGACTGTGAACACTAGGTATGATTTTAATAAAAATAATTTCTTTTAATTTTATAAAATAAAATAAAATAATTTTTAGGTCTAAGAAAAAAGTATTCAAATGATTACAAACTTTATCTTATTACTTTGATGTAAATTGGAGGGTAGTGTCAAGTTAGCGTGGCAAGCAAACATGGACTCATCCTGAATTTCAAGGATTTTGAAATTTTTTAGATTAATGTGGATATCTAGATTAGTTTATATATATCTTGACTAATCTCATAGATTCTAAAGTTGACAACAATGTAAGCTTCTGGTAGCCTTGAAGCTTATAGAATTCAAACTGGTAATTTTTTAAAAGTAAATTTAAAACTTGATAAGTTGAGTTATACTCTTTAAAATTATGATTCTGAATTTACATTTTACATGTGAGTAAAGAAGTGATGCACCAAGATTTAGATTAAAACAGTTATAATGTTCAGTAAAGGATGGATTTAACATTGCTCTACACGTGTCAAAAGGAATTTTTAGGTATTCCCGGTTTTATGTGTGGAGCAAGAAAAAATATACATGCTAGCATCATCTAGTAATTTTTTCACATCATTGCAATTTAAAGTCAATTTTTCCAAATTACCCAGTATGATTTTCTCCAGTGTTATTTGAAGTGATTTTGCTTTTGAATTGTTTTGATAGGTTAATATTAAAAATAAATTATAAAAATATAAAAATAATAAAATATATTATTTTAATGTATTTTCAAGAAATTTTTTTTTTTAAAAAAACAACCATCACCATAAACTCAAACACTTTTTTATAAAAACGAGAAACAGATCTATTTATTTGATCATGAGGAGCACATTATGAGATCACTGTCTGGTTCAGCCCTCGAAAACTTCCCTTGGCTATCCTCCAACTCCATCATTAAGTTGTAGCCAAACTGCAAGCAGGGATTTTAGCTAGCAGTGGCTGCTTCATGATCATGGACAAACCTCTTATTGGATAATATTGGATAAAACCACATAGGTCCGCCCCATCATTCCAAGGTTCCAAGCCCTGCAGTTCGATAATTGGGTTGCTATGGTTTTAGCCGGGTCTTGGCTTCAATGTTGTGCTGGTGGTGGCTTTGTTGGGAGCTGAGAGTCAAAATGTGTGGTACTTGGAGCAAGACTGTAATGGAGGTGTTTGCATGCTTGAGGTTTCCGAAGCCCGAGGAGGCAACGGTACTGGAACAAGTTGAAGCACATGTCGAGGGACTAAAAAGATGCTCTGTTTTTCTGATATCTACAAAAACTCCATTCCAACAAAGATATTTTGGACTGATTGTGAGAGGTGTATAACAAAGAGTTATGGGGACACCCAAAATTTCATTTCAATTTGAACAATCCAATTACTATGACTAACAAGAGCTTCAACCGAACTCCAACACAATTGTGTGGTTGGAAAGATCTGTATAGGCTGCTTCACGTCAAACCACAAGGTTCACCAAAAGTGTTCTACTAAAGAGTTATTCAGGCATTCTATCTGAACTTGACTTCTATAACCTCAAAGGCAAAGAGAACATTACTGTTGGGAATATGCAAGATCATCTGCTACTATGGGAGGAACAAATCTGCAACCTTGAAGAGTCTGCTCAAATATATGACCAACTTTGAGCAACTTAGCCTGCATTTACAGTAACATGAACAAGTAATCAACAACTTTCTTGCTCAACATTTGAAATAAAACCAACCATTCACGACAAAAGATAGCAGTGGCTTGATGTAGCTCTCCTTAAACAAGCATTTGCCATTTCTCTACGTGCTTCATAGCAAAATGCCACGACCATCTCACACATTCATCAAGCTAAACTAGTCTATAATCATATGTTTACTTCTGGAGAGTGATGACTAGAGTCTTAAGGGTTACAGAAAAAAAGCCTGACCAATGCACAACATGAACAAATGGTGTTTCGAGCATGCTTCAAGGAAAGGATTAGTGAAAGCAAAGCACAAATGATTGAATAACAGCACTAACATGAACCAATTAGGGAGAGCAATATCAGTCTGACCTAACAGATACCCAACCCAATCCACTTGGAAAAAACCCAGATTTCACCTAACTGGAGGGGCACAGGACAGAGCAGGTTTTTGCAGCCCTGACCCACATCTAAATAATATTTATTTCGTATATATTGTTAATTTATTAGTTTGTTGCTTAACTTTTTACATTACAATTATCTTGGCAACATGGCACGACAATTAAATTAACGTTAAAAAAACCACCATCATCATAAAATGAGTACTATAAGCTGCCTCTTATATTTCATCTAACCATGAATAACATGATATATTGTCTTTCATTGTTTTTTCCAATAATAAATTACTTAATCTTCTTCATATCAACTATTTACAACCCAAATCCAACACGGATTAGATTGAAACCTGACCAGAATCAGACCTGCTTTAGTGCTAGGGATGGGTAGGCAAAAACCTGGCTCAACTGAAGCTGATCCTACTTCCAAAACCAAAGGTACAACCACCTAAGAAAAAATACAGATGTAACTATCCCAAATTTGGTCCTCGCCCAGAGCTAATACCTCCTTGGAATCCCCCCCCCCAATTGCTCCTTATTCTTATATCTTCCTATACTACATAACCATCCATTTCTCTTAGTTAAGTTTTTCAAAGGAAAAAAAGGTGAACTTCATATCTCTACTTTGTAAAAAATACAAGTTTTCAATACCTCATCAAATGCCGCACCAATCATTTGAAGACCAACAGGAAGTCCTACAGGCCCCCCTTCAACAAATCCACAAGGCAAAACCAATGCAGGTAGCCCTGCCAAGTTAACATTGACCTGCAAGCGAGGATAATGTGAGAAACAAACATAAGTGTAATCTTGGCTGCAGGAAGTAAATGGTATGACTGTAAAGAACCAATGAAAGAAAAAATTCTGGGGCATTAAAAAAAAAAAAAAAAACAGATGCATTCAGAAGGCAGGATATGTCATAACAATTCTAAGGCTTCAAACTATTTTAACCAAAATAAACCATAACTCAAATTTTCAGAAATCTATAAAGCACAGTTTCTGGAAAAGTTGTGAATCTGTGTTGAATGACGAGGATTTCAACTTTTGTCTTATAGCAGCACTATTAGTCTATTATTTACCTCTTTTTGTGTTTACATGGTAAAAAAATGGTAGAGAAACATAAGACTTGCCATATAAACACTGTCCAACATTTTTTTACTTCACTGAAGTTTAGTTCTCAAAACAATATATCACTCTCATAGTGAAGATGCATTTCTGGTGAACAAACAAGAGAAAATTAGCTAAATCAACTAGTAGAAATTTTTCCAACATTTGCATGGTTCGTCTTATAGCAAAACAAACAGGAATAAAGCTATGAAATATTGGTTCGAGCCATTCTACAAGTCCATCATGGTCCTCTACCCTTTGAAGTAAAAACATGATCGGTGAACATTCTGTAGCCACATGAAATTATTCCAATAATGATTACTTTAGGGGCTGAATTTCAACTAATACAATATTTATACCATATTTGCAATTCTGGAATTATATACTAACCAAGGTCCAATTTGTAACCATGGAGTATGGACAATTGGAGAAACATATTCAACAAAGGACTGAAATGCTATACCCAAAGGAGCCAAACGTTCAATGAGGTTAAGGCAAGATCTATGACTACTACCTGGAACCGTGAGAAGTAATGTGAAATGTGGCATGATAGGTTTGAAATAGGGCTCCTTAGGGCCAATCAAAGCTGGCCCTAACCATTTCTGGGGAAATTTGTGAGTGTAACCATGTGACACTCTGGACATGTGGCACCTGCATAGCCATTGGTGTATTTGACACCTGGTAACAGCCATGTTGTCACACCTCTTGCCTATAAATATCCCTTGTTTATGTCATTTGAGGGATTGATGAACATTTTTGGGCTTCATAGCTTCTCTCTCTAAGTTCTCTCTCTAAGAACATCTCTGGTAATTGCTTCGAGAGCACTCTTTTCCTCTCTCTCTAAGTTCCTCGCCGTCTCTCTCTAGATTGTTTATTATATATAGTTAAACATTTCCTTTAAAAGAATATCCAGATCAAGAACATCTCTGGTAATTGCTTTGAGAGCACTCTCTTCCTAACTACTGAAACTATCCTTGGAGTAATGATATAATCACCTCCCATAAACTCACTTATGCTGGGATTGCATGTTCCTCCCAAGGCCTCTATCAATTGCATTTCCTACTTAAGGTGTTATTTATATACAAAACATCCTTGCTATCCATTCATCTGCTAAGGTGCTGCTTCACAGTTTCCAACCCATGTTCACTTCAAAACAATACCCAAATTCCACATATAAAGATCCAACACCATATATCTTCTGATGCCATTTTAGTACTTAAAGGTCAAGTACCGACCCAAATCTCTTTAATCATTATCATTCTCCCAAACAACAAAAGTATACCAATTGTTAACTCTAGAACTGCAGCCTGCACAAACCATGCCTTTTAATTTTTAACCTAAAGCATTATCTCCCTCCATCTCCCCCCCCCCCTCTCTCGCCCACCATTTCAAAACAGGAAAGAGGGACAGGGGAATGACATCAACAGGCAAGTTAAACATAAAGCAGCAGAGAAATGCTCACAGTCATAATGTCGCCTGCATACATTGCCAAAGGATCGTTTTTCTTTTCACCTGTAAATATTGAGAGCAATTATGTCATTACCTATTAAATTGAATCATTATCAAAGCAAAGGTATGAATAACATGTCCACCAAAGCCAAAAAGATGTAGGCACCATACCAATTTTATATGCAGCAGATGGCGCCACAGGAGAAATTAGGATGTCATTACCATCTAATGCATCCTTGAAGCTTTTCCGAATTAAGGTCCTCACCTAAAACACTATTATAATCATGAATTTCTTCTTGAAGACCTAAAGTTCTTAAAATAACTGGGTTTAATAGGAATTTTTTATGTCAGAATTCAGATTCTCTAAAAATCATGAAACTGTAACCATTAAGAACACGAATTTGAGTATCCATCTTCAAACAGTAAAGTTTAGATACTCTAATTAAAGGAAATATTTACCTGTTGGGCACGCTTGTAGTATGCGTCATAATAACCAGCTGAGAGCGCATATGTTCCCATCAAGATTCTCATTTGGACCTGAAAATATGCAATAAATACTACTTCAAGGGTCTTGGCTGTGCATGGCTAATCTGTACTTTCAGTTGAAGTGATAATAGCCATAAGCAGTCTATTATAATGGGAGCTGGTGATAATACCTTGCAACATCTCAAATAATATTTGACTATACCATTTTATTTTACAAAGAGAAAAGAACAGAACTTCTTTACAATGACTGCAGAATGATACATACCTCAGGACCAAATCCTTTTGCTCGGGAATCTTTATAAAGAGCATTTAACTCTTCAGCAAAAACTTGGTTCCCATACCTACATGCCAATGTAGAAGAATGATTTCTTGTCTATATATCTAGACAATATAAGTATGCAAGAAGAGGCAAAAACTGGAACAATTTCTTCTATTTTTTAAAAATTTTATGGGGTGCTAAATATTATAAGCAGCTATAAAACAGCACCTCAGTGCAAAAGTTTGAAATAAACCAAGATAACTTGTTTATAGCCCAACTGTGGTCTTATTTTATACTACATTGTACAGGCAGAGAAATGGAATATGACTCAAACATATGAAACAAACTCCACAATGCAAAATCTGTAAACACTCACTTATTTCAAATGTTTACCATGTCATCTTCTGTCTAAACTGGAAGTGCTGAATTACATAGAACCATACAACATATATAGTTCTGTTGAAAGCAACAAAAATATTGAATGAGAACTAATTGCCAGAGAATCACCTGACACCATCATAACATGATAAGTTGGAAGATGATTCTGATGAAGCAAGAATATAATAGGCTGGTAAACCAAGGGAGAAAGATGGCAATGAGACCTGTAAATCAATTCACCAAATATGAAACAAAAAGTATCAGCCAAATCTGTTAACCAAAAAACACATGTCTGCTGAGTAAAGGTTATAAGTTAGACCTCCGTCACAGTACATCCTAGTTCTTCAAGATGTGAAGCGGCACCACTAATTGCAGATTTTACTCCATTGTCCACACCATCTTCAAGAGTTTCACTGATAAGACCAACCTTCAACCCCTTCAATGGTTTTGATTCCACAAGATTTATAGAAGTAAATTGCGACGAAAAATCAGGAACCTCCTGAAAAGTGAAACTATTATGGTAAGGAACAGTCTTTTTCTTTTTTGAAACAAAGAATAAAGAAGAATACAAGAAGAAGAATAACACATCCTTCAAAAAGAGAATACAAGAAAGAAGATAAAACTAAACAGGGCTTTGAAACCCTATAGAATAATAAACCAGAAAATATAGGAAATCAATCCAAAATGCTTAATTGGAGTTGGGGTCCCTCCCAATTGTTGAAGACTTTTGTTGAAGCTCTAGCTGGACTGTATGGGTTTCAGAAATATGATGTTTTTCTAAATTCAATTGCTTCAGGATAGCTACTAACATTACTTCTTTTTTTTTTTTAGATGAGTTATTAGCATTCCAGGAGAATAGAAGAGCTTATTTTACATTAAATCAGACCATAAAGGAAGATATGAAAAAGATCACCTTGCAGCATATTGGTGGAGTGTGACTATTCTGACCACAAAATCAAACTATTTTATCGTAGATCCAAACTGAAAGATATGCATATTCAAATTCAACGAAAAAGCTCTGAGCAGAAACACAACACCACCATGGCCATTGCAATCCAGGAGAACTCAATTTCATGTTGGTTCATTTAGCAACAAGTACAGAATGCATGTTGCATTGATCAACATGCTTGCTTATACGAGTGATGGTGACACTTTCAGCTACAGGTAACTACATTAACTCTAACAGTCCCGTCAATGACCAGAAAAGTCCACGTTTCCCTTAATGCATGAAAATTTCAGTTACTTCCTCTTACGCAAGCATCAGAATCTGAATTTTTGCCAGCTAGTAAATATATGAGATAATCACAGTTTCTCAAAGCAAGAAATCAAAGAGAATTGATTGACCTTAGTGGATAAAATAGAAGAATTCTTACTCGGTTACTACTAGTGGCATCAAATCTATCATGTCCAGAAATTACGTGAAGGAGGATGCCAGTATCAGCAACTGAAGTACCAAAGCATCCGATAACATCAAGTGATGATGCATACGCCATGAGCCCAAATCTGGAGACACGCCCATATGTTGGCTTCAATCCAACAACACCACAAAATGATGCTGGCTGCCTTACACTTCCACCAGTATCACTACCAAGTGACACCATACATTGCCGAGCAGAAACAGCTGCAGCCGATCCGCCTGACGATCCACCAGGCACCCGAGACAAGTCCCATGGATTAGCAGTCACCTGTTAGAAAATGAACAGCAGAAACTGCCAATGCCTGTCAAGTGTTTGTTTGTTTGATTGTTCCCAGTAGTCAAAAAATAAGAAGAAAGAAGAAGACCTGGAAAGAAGAAGCTTCAGTGGTACTTCCCATGCCAAACTCATCCAAATTAGTCTTTCCAATCAAAATCCCATCTTTCTCCTTCACTCTCCTAACCGCTGTTGCATCGAACGGAGCCTTGTAGTTCTCCAGGATGCGGGAGCCACCTGTTGAAGGCATGTCAGCAGTACAGATATTGTCCTTGACCCCAACAAGGACCCCAGCAAGGGGGCCGACATCCTCTCCCTTTTCAATCTTGCGGTCGATTAGCTGGGCATCTCTTAAAAGGGTCTCGGAGATGTGGAGGAAGGAGTGGAGGTGGGGCTCGGTGAGGGAGAGGCGGGAAATGTAGGACTCAGCTAGTTGGGTGGCAGTGGTTTGGCGAGAGAGGAGGGCGCGGCGGAGGGTGAGGATTTGAGATGAAGGCGGGGAGGATTGGTCATGTGAAGCTGAAGCAGACGCAACGGTGAAGAAAGAGCGGAGGGGTTTAAGGTGAAGAGGGATTCGAGAAAGGGAGCGAGGGGGCTGCTGCAGTGTGGATAGCATTTCTTTCTTTGATTTCCTGTGAGGGAGAATGATCGGGTCTAATCTAATCTATGGATGAAAATCATAAAATGGTAGGAATCAGCCTTGTAACTTCAGTTTTGTTGCATGAGATGAGATGAGCTGAGACGAAGAGGCTTATCCAGTTTCGAAATAGTGAGTGACGAGAGAAAGGATTATGGACATGGCCTTTACAACCCTTTTTTTTTTTTTTTTATGTATTTGAGACCTCGCTTCTCGTGTCTTTGCCAAATTAAGTCATGATGCCCATTGAAATCAGAGTTGTGGACATTACCAAAAAGAAGAGAGTTCAAATGACATAGATGGGCCAAGAGAATAAAATTGATCTATAAAAAAAAATACAAATGAATAATACAACCATTTCATCTTGACATATGATTATACAACTATTGGTACAAGTATGGCAGTTTCTAGGGCCTTTGTCACCTCAAGTCTTCTGTCAGCATGTTAATCACCTTCAAAACTGAGGTCACTTCTGCAAGAGCTGCCACCTGAAAGAGCCGCCGCAGGCCAAATAAACACCCCGGGATCAAGCTCTTGTATGTTATTCATCGAAAGCACGAGCAGCCCATCCTCCTTGGGGCCAGCAGCTCTAAGCTGCACAATTTGCGTTGTGTTCCCTTCTGCCTATGCGTCTCCAATGTTGAAGGACCTACAAGCTGTCTTCTAATTCATCTGGTACATGCAGCTTCTCAATGGCAGCCTGTCAGATATTAAGAAATAAGATGTCAACAGAATGTAACTCCACCCTAACGAAGAAAAAACAAAGGAGGTAAAGTCCATAAATTCAGTTGAAGATTCAAGTTATGGTTTTGACTGAGACCATGAAAAAAAGCTAGATTCCACCGTTCAGGTGAATTAGGCATTGAGTCCAGTTAAAATCAATCTGTGGAAAAACAAAAGCGTTTCCTCTCTGAAGTTCAAGCTCTGACCAATGCTATTGCTTGTTGAGTATACATGGTAAATTTCATAATCCATTTTTCTCAGCAAATAAATTTGCTTTCACATTTAATTCCCAATGTTAGAAAGCAAGAGATTGTGAAATAAATCAATCACCTTTATTGTAGCCACGTCGGTTGCTGATGGTTTCAAATCCAAAGCAAGACCAAAGTGAAGCATTGCCTTCTCATGCATGTTACGCCTCTTATAAATTCTACCCATCAAAGCATAAACACTGCTTTCACGTGGAGCATACTCTTTCAGTTCCTCTAGGACTTCTAAAGCCTCATCAAAGCTTTCCAAGCTCACAAGTATATTAGCCTTTTGATACATGGGAAGAGGGTTCTTCTTATCAGCTAAAATTGCCCTCTCCATCATCTCCAAAGCTTCCTCATTTCTCTGTTTTTAAAAAAAAAATCAAAAAGGGGGGAAATGAGAAGAAAGCCATAGGACATTATCAATTTTGGAATCCAAAATTTAACAATCAATTTGCATATGGTGCAACCTTTAAGGCATGTAAAGCAGTCCCAAGATAAGACATTATCACCGAAGAACATGGATTTATTTGGAAAGCCATTCGGAAGTGATGCTCAGAAAACTCGTTTTTCTCTTGCCGAAGATAGACCATCCCAAGCCCATGCCAGGAATTGTAATGTCTAGCATCTATCCTTAGGGCACTCTGGTAACTCTTAATTCCATTCTCAAAATCCTCCAAGGCAACATATCTGCAGGTAACAAAGTAATTGCAAGAAAATTATATGAAACTTGAATCCAACATTTAATATGGAACACTATCATTTGAAAATACAAATATGTCAGTTATCAAGAGAAAAGAAAAGGAAAAAAAAAGGAGGAACCAAGGGACCTACTCATGACCGCACAAGGTGTGTGCATATGCAAATCTTGAATCAAGCTGTACAGCTCGCTGAAAATTTTTCAAGGCAGTTTCATGGTCTTTCTGCAGACTATAGCAATTTCCAATAGCACACCTGCATGCCCATTTAACCTGAATGAGTGACAAATGAGGATGATGATGATGATGATGATGATGATAAGAACAGGTAATGATGAATACAGCAGCAGAAAAGTAAATTAAGCACGCTTGATGTTTTAACAAACTGAAATCACCCAGCCTTGTGCTATGCCCAAACTTGTTCAGGTAATGATGAATACAGCTGCAGAAAAGTAAATTAAGCACGCTTGATGTTTTAACAAACTGAAATCACCCAACCTTGTGCTATGCCCAAAATTGTTTCAAGCACATTCAAAGAAGGATCATAATGTCTCTATAACAGACAACATCACCTGTCAACCATCCTAAAAGCAACCACTGAAATGAGCAGATCACCTAGTTAGGCAAAGATGACATGAAATTGTGAATGAATACAAAAGGACCCTTCCCTCATAAACATCCACAAAGCTACAAAAAAGGTATCCAGATTTCAAGATATCAGCTTCATTATGGTACAATTTTAGTAAAGATTCAACAAAGCATTCCTGCATCTGAAGGTATACGCTTTACTCTTTGAGGCCCACAAGGACGAGAGAAAAACAAAGGCCAAAAAATAATGAGCAGCGTAGACAACTTTACTGCTGTTTCATGAAGAAAAATATGTATAACAGCTCAGAGGAGAAATTTAAGGTGATAACCACCATGTAACAAGTGAAAGCTAGATTGTGAACAGGTAAATGAAAAACAAAAGGCAATGAAAGCACTATATGTTAAAAGGTATAACAGCACTACCAAGATTGAGGAGCTAAACGATCAGTTGATATCAGTTCTTGAGCCAGGTAACTTAACTTCATGTCTTCCTTCAAATGCTGCAACAAATGCAAGAATAAAACTTCATCTAATGTAAGAAATAGATATACTAGAAATGCATAAGTGCAAGCATCAAGCATTACAATTGGAATATAATGACTAGTTTCTAGGAATAAAACCCTATAGTATCCTGATTTCCAACGGCAGAGAGCAGAAGTCAAGTATCCTTTTACATTTTAGGAGCATGGACTATAAGCTAAGCAGAAAGAAGCATGGAATGTGTTACCAGAACCTCCTATATAGATAGACTCACATAAAGAACCGTAGAATATACATCCAGTCCTTCTAAACTGTAAGGTGATGCTCGCCGGGCAAGACTGAAGGCTCTATCGGCTTCCAAATAATCCACTAATTCAACATATGCTTTTCCAACCTGCATTCAAAATACAAGCATGTCCAATAATGCATAGCATGCAGATGGTATAAAATCAGAGCAAACAGTCATTTTGAGAGAAGCACAGATGAGAATGCAAAAAACAAAAAGAAGCATGGGATCCACAATGGATACATTCCAGTTCTAAACAAACCAAAACTAATGGGAGGGAAAAATAAAGTGGAATCTCTTTAAAAACGCAAAGTTAATAAAATTGACTGCTTCTAACCTTGAGCCAGTATTAAAAAAAATTATCACTGATATCATCAAAAACTGATGATGGCAGAGTTTCAAAAGCTAAGTTTTAAACAGTTCCGGAATGCATATAATTAGATTACAGACATGAAAACTCAAGAAGGAAATTTGTTATGAAAATTTTATTTCCATGACAGTTTTTACATTTCAACTCAAAATAGCATGCACTCAGTTCTGAAATTTCAATAACTATCAATAATTAATTAAGTAAATATGCAATGGTATCTAATATATTCATCATCAATCTCATCACTAGTTTTCTGTGTATCTATCAGTGAGACAAGTGCATCCTAAGCAGCGAGAAAAGAAATCAAGAAGAAAACAAGGTGTTTCATATTCAACTACCGATTTTTACCTGGCAAAGCACCCAGCCTGTATTATAATGCTTGTGTGGTAGTTTCATGTAGACATCCAGTGCATCCTGTACTACCAAGAAGCTAGATGGTGAAAAACATTCCTGAAAATATTAGTAACTTTGATCTTTTAGCAAACACCAGTTAATACCTGACATCTGTACATGCAAGAAAGTCTATAACCTTCCCCAAGAGTTCTCAAGAGGCCTAATATTTCTAAAGCACCACTTAAGATACATGAAGGGCTCACGATAACTCCACCAACGGGCATGGTTGCTACTTCTGTTTCAAGAGATCTAGAATCCCCAGTGAGTGATGGACTACAATTTGATGATGTATTATTTGCACGTGAATCATCAAAAGCCTCATTCCGTATCCCTTAATAAGATTAAAATCAAAATTTTCAAGCAACTGGTTAGATAGTCAATAAGCAGACAGAAGACCAAAAGAATGCGTACTGCAGAACAATAAAAAATAGCGACAAAAAGAAGATAACTTGATATTTCAACTTAAGTCCACTGCACTAACACAAGCAACATTTCAGCCAACTCCAATGTTAATACGGATGTACATGTCTACAAATTAGTCAAACAAAAGAAGAACAGTCACCTTCATCATAATTTTCATTGACCCATGACTGTCCCTTGCGAACTGTCACTGAACGTATTGCCAAAGAACTTAACTTGGAACCCCCAAGATATTTAGGAGAGTTGTTAGTTCCATTCCCTGCAACCAGTGTAGAACTAGTATTTTGGTTGGATCCTGCTTCTGCAGCAAGCCTTGTACTTCGCCGAGGGCCAGAATCAGAAAATAACCTCCCAGAAATCTGAAAAGAAATGAGGGGCATTGATGTTGTGGAAACTACTGAACGATTAATTAAACAAAGAAAAGATGGACAGAGCAATAGCAGGTTTGACCAAGGCATGTTGACAAAGTCATACAAGATATAAAAACCTTAATAAAAGTTAATGTCAATATAACATGCCCAAACAACTAGCAGAATGGAAAGGAAGCCTTCAATACACAGATGAAAATCAATCATGCATGCCCCATGGTGTAATCAAGATGAAAATACTTGAAGATGTGTCAACAAGGTCAATTAACAAACTAAAATTCCAGAAAACAATTAAGTTAGTGAACAGGAAGGTTAAAAAATCCCCCACAAGAAATGCTTACAGGATAAGCTAAGTCTGGACCATGAAGACAAGGGACGACAGAATATCACGGCACAGATAAACTGAATTGGTTAAAGCACATGGAAAAACAGAAACAAAAGATCTCAAAGGTGCTATATTCAGCTCCAAATATAGAAATTTGCATTATGAAATGTCTCCTCATACAAGGAAAACAAACCCACAGATCTTCCTTATTTCAAGTGCAGTATAATAAGTGCTTCACAACTGAGACCTGAAATACTAGATCATTTCTTTTAAAAAAAAGGCATAGAGTTTCGAAGTTTAGCTTGAAAGAGATACTGGAGACACAAAATTAAGAAAAGAAAGGCTGTATTAGAGCTCTTAACCTTTCGCAATTTCCCTTCATCAACAAACTTTCTTCGAGGGGCCTGCATAATAGAATTCACAGTTGACCTTGCACTGTTATCAAAACCAGGCATGCTAGGATTGGAACCATTTGGCTGCATGTTTCTACACAGTGGTGGTGGGGCAACACTCGACAACTGCAAAATATAGTCTCATGAGCAAAAAAATACAAAACGATGAAACATGCTATGGAAAAGAACACCAAATTTAAGTAAACAATGTTTGGAAGTAAACTATATACTAACCTTACTGTGAGTGCAATATTTCATATTGTATTTAAAAAAAAAATTAATTGGTGAAAGCAGTGTAACTTAAAAATAAAAAATGAAAGAAAGAAAGAAATACTAATAGTGTTGGTTTTTAGAGTTATAAACTACTATTATTAATTACATTCTATCCGTGTAATATATTCTATAGTTCATAAGGGAAGAGATAGTAGCATATTTGCAGGGTCACCAGTATGAGTAACAATGAATACAGCAGAAAGAAGTCAGATGAAGCAGAAAGGTGTGTGATGAAGTTACTACATGGAAGAACATGTGAACATGAAATGAAAGAATAGGCGCATGTTTCTATACATAGACGTAAGAGCACATCAAAGTATTTTGACCAGCATAGTAAAGAAAGAGCAAGAACTGACAGGAATAAGATAAAAGTTAGTGAGCAGAGAACTTTACTTTGCGAGAAAATATTATTTCGAGATAAAGATCAAAAGTCTAGGGAACAAAATTTAACAAAGAAATCAAAGGAATAGGATGAAAAAATGTACAACTGCAGTTCAAGTCACAGAATAAACCATGCTTGGTAAGCAGAAAAATGAGGATCAAATTCAAAGATTGAACATTTGAGGAGATAAAACAAAAATGACCCTTCAATAGGAAAAATTAGCAAGACATGGTACCAAGATTGAACCTAAGATCTACCCCACCCTTACCATCTGCGTAACAACCCAAGAGCAATAAAGAAGAACAAGCTACGTGTCATTCTCAGAAACTCTACAAAACAAATGTTGGAACAGAGGACAGATTAATTAAAGAATCAATTCTGCTTCACATGCCCTAAACACAAAGGCTAGCTTCCAATTAGGTGGAGAAAACATGAATCCATAGAGAGTAAACACAGAATTCAAAATATGACAGACCCTCAAATTGGTGAGGCAAATGAAGAATAGCAAGATAGAAGACGTGGTACATTCCTAAAATTAAACAGTAACCATAATTGAGCATATCTTTGAGTGCATAAAACAAAGAGGAGTAGATAAGACCAAGTAAGTCGAATCAATAAAGAAAATCACATAATGTTACCCAGAAATCTGATTGACAATAGGTAGAAAGTTTGCCCCAAACAAAAAAAATACAAAATCAGAAGTTAGTCATTATTTCAAACAAAAAAAGAAGAATTTACTAGTGTTAGAATTTGAGGTATCGAGCTAGACTTTTTGTATGCTCGTAGCTAGGCATAATTTACATCATCATACCTGTGTAACCATTGGTGAAGGAGTGTTATAAAATGACAGGTTTGGAAGGCCACCATTTGAATGCTGACTAGCAGATCCTCCTAACATAGTGGCTCCATGATAATTTCCAGGAATATCTCTTAGGTTATTCCCTTGTGGGTGTTTTGACTGCCTTGGACTTCCATCTTCCAAGCCAAAGTTTCGAGTAGAAACTAAATTACGATCCTCATTGGATATGCCCAAGTTCTGGGATGCTGATGCATGATTCATGTGCTGCTTTTGAATACAAAGAGCAGCTGCTTCATCAAAAACTGCAGCTGCTTCTTCAGCAGCACCTAAAACATTGATAAAAAAAGGCCCATATACCATCAGGGAAAAAATATAATGCTCAAGTAGATGACCATCTTTTGATTTGAACCAGAGGCTGGTGGGCCAGAATTGCCAATGACACAGATTTGCACAGATGTTCAATGGCCATACCTAATATACAAAGCTCCTCATAGGCAGCCCAGAATAAAGGATCTATAGATAAAGCTTGCTTAAAGTGATGGATGGCACTTTTCCTTCTATCAGTATACCTGAATCCAAATGAACTTAAAAGAATAAGATATTGATATATTAAACCAGGATGTAAAAGGAGAATAGAATAAATATCGCCAAACAAAATTTAATAATTATGCAGGTTCAGAAATTCAAATATGAAACTAAAACCAGGATACTTCTTTATAGTAAGGTGTTATAAACAACTAAGGAGAATGCTTTTAGAATATCAAGAAGCTTTGCATGATACATGTGCAGTTCTACAGCCTTTTGAAAGGGAAATTAATATTTTAAAATCATTTCATAAAAAACTTTATGATTTAAATCAATGGCTTTATAAAATTTTATGAAATTAAGAATTTCAGATTTTCAAAGAATCAATGGAAAAATTAAATTGAGGGCATCATTCCCTCTTCTGTTAGCACTTTGCAGAGCACACAGACAGTAGAAAGAATCTAGAAAGTCAAGAAAAAGAACAGTTTTATGTCAATTATTCTTCCTTTCTTGCTATTTTACAGTAATAAATGAGAATATAGGCTTGTACTTGAAACAAAAGTTTAAGGATCTTTTCATAAACTATTCTCTTAATTCTAACAAGGAAAACAGCCAAAGTTTGTCTGTAACTTGCATTTTACACATAACTAAAGCAAAAGACAACAAAGTTCTTGTGATAGTTAATCATTAAATATTTGGGAAAGAGGTAAGCAACCTGTAGATAAGCCCAAGAAGGTAATGCCCAGGTGCACCATTTGGAACCTGATAGGGGAGAAACAACATGAGCAAATCATCAATGCCAAGTAATGTGAGTCAAAAAGCACACAACTACACCCAGCATTCAACAATGATGAATTTTTGGACTTCAATCTCATATCTACTACGGCAGAAAATGCTGATAAAAACAGCCTGTTTTGTGGATGAAAGGTACTTTCGAAAAGGCAAACATTTTTTAGTTAAGAGTTTCAATAGGCACCTCTAAACCAGGCTCATTAGTAGGACATAATGCAGCTTCAGCTTCATTTAGAAGATCCATTTCAAAGCATGATATCGCAAACAAGTAGCGGGATTGAGCCATTTGTGTTCCTACAGATAATAACGAAAAGAAAAAAGCTGAAAGATACATGAATACACAATGCTTTTAATGGATCAATGGGAGAGGGGAAAAAAATCCACGACAAGAAAGAAAACAATGACTAAATAAATTAAGATCATCCTAAGTTAGCAACTATCTGAAAGCTGAAAACACGAAGAAGCATACTACCTTTTAGAATATGATACGCAGAGTATGCTTGATTATTTTGCAGATAACATCCTGCTAACAATTGCAAATTTGTCTGCATTAACAAATGCAATCATTTTGAAGTCAGGTAAAATTTAGTTCAACAGAAAGAAAAATAAATAAACATATAACATTTGTATCAAAATAGATTATGAAGACAGAGGAACTGGATGAGTGAGAAAGCATATCCTCAAAATCTGAGGAAACATTGTCAAAATGAACATGCAACTAGTTAATATATTTCGTAAACCAAGACTCCAGGTTTCATCTAGGTATCTTCGTAGTTTGATTCTATAGCAGCAGTGAAGCAAGCAGTGAGTAAACAAATCCAATAAAAATCCTCTTTCGATTAGCCCAAAATTCCATAACTTAAAGGTATCAAAACCTTGGCCCTTTTTCAGATAAATTCTACAAATTTAGTTATTTTAAAATGTCACATTCACATAACACATCAGAATTTCGCACGTTTTTGTCCCAGTGTTTCCCAGAAAAAAAAAATAGGAAAAACTAAAGCCACGTGGAGCTCCAATCAGTCCCGAATCGCCATAAAATTATCAAAAAGAAAAAGAAAAATAACCGATCTTGCCAGTAAATAGTAAGACCCCTAACTGTTCTTGAGAAACCAATAAAAATTACAGACACTGTGTTTGCAACCTGTAAAAGATTATCACTTCAATTTTCTTGCGGTTTCTCGGGGACCAAACAAAATGGGTCGAAGTTAAAAAAAAAAATCGGAGCTTTTTGGGATACCTCGGAAGGGAACTCGGCGCAGAGCCGTTCGCACATGAATATGGCGTTTCGATGCATGAAATGCCGAAGACTGTGGTTTACACAGTCTACTAGTATCGCTTCCATCTCTTCTTCTTCTTCGATTGAAAGAGAGAGAAAAGAGAAAAAAAAAAAAGAGGGGTTTTCTGGTTTTTGGGGGTTTCTTGAGGTTCAAAATGGGATGGCACGTGTTAGCTTTTATTTCAAATAATGCCTCACGTACGAGAGATTGTCCATTATAATTCATAGTTGATGCTCTCTGTCTGGCTTAGTCGTCTATTTTATCACCCCCTCTTGTTTTGATATTTCTAAACTGATAGCTAAGATTAATAACTTGTTTTTTTAAAAAATTATTTTTTTATTTAATTATATAATAATAAATATAAATAATTAAAAATTAATACCAAAATTTTATTAGATTGTGATAACCTTGTACAAAAATAAAATAAAACAAATTATAAAATTTAATTCTTAATTATCATAATATCAAATGATAAAATAAAAAAAATAATTTTGTTAAAAAAAATTAAATCCATCAAACTCGCAAATAGATGCATAGATTTTATAAAATTTAATAACATTATTTTTTTCTATAAATAATCTTTTTAAACTATGTGATAGAAAATAATTGATAATCACAGATTTAAGTTCAACAAAGTATCTTGTGAATAATATCTTGCAAAATAATGTTATGATATTTTTTTCAATACCACGATAAATATTTAAAAAATAAATTAAAATAAATTATTAACTCAAAATCTTTATATACACTTAATATATATTAAAATGAATAATAATAAAGATTTAATTACCTAAGAAAAAAAATCAAATTGCAAAACAATTACAATAAATCAACAGTGCTCATAGTTGTGGGGAATAGTGGATTCCCCACATCCCATTGAAAGTGTTTGTTTTTATGATACTATTGTGTTTTTTATAAAATATTTTTTTTAAAATTATTTTTTATGTATATTTTTAAATTATTTTGATATTAATATTAAAAAAATTAAAAAACAATTATTTAAATATATTTTTTAATAAAAAAATTATTATAATAAACATATGCTACTATACTATCAAATAATACTATGGTATGATGTAATTTTAAACGGAGTTAACGGAGGGCAAACAAAGGGCAAACAAGCTTAAATTCTACTCTTGTAAAATTTAACTCTTTTTAACTCCTTACCCAACATGATCTTATGATGAAAGATGTAGAGAGCATTTGAAAATATAGGTCAATCCGTGTTTTTATAAAATTTAATTTTTTTTATTTTTTGATTAAAAAATAATTATTTTTTATATGTTTTGGATCGTTTTAATGCGTTGATATTAAAAATAATTTTTTAAAAATATATATTATTTTAATACATTTTAGTATGAAAAATACTTTAAAAAATAATCATATCCATATTCCCAAATAAACATGTAATAAATTGATGAAAAGCAATTACCGTTTCATTCAAAATATAAGCACAGATCATTTTTAAACTCCCTAATTGTATTGATTTTAATAACCACGTTTAATAACCACGTTGCAGAATTTCTCTCGAAAGATATACTTATAAACAACAATTGTAGTTGAAGCAGAAATCATTTGGCATCTCATTAATCTTTATAGCAAAAAATGACAAGAAATATCATCTTCAAACAATCAAGAAGCATTAGAGTAGCACAAATTATTTTGCCATTTCTTTTGTGTGCTTGCATTGGGAACGCGGCCCAAATGTTGCTTGCAAAAATTTGGAATTTAATTTTTTTTATATATAATTATTTTAATATGTTAATATTAAAAATAAATTACTTTAATATATAGAAAAAAATACTTTAAAAAATAATCTGATTGTTTTTTATACAAGACCTGTGTGCTATTATTTGCTTTTTCAAGATTTTTTTTTTGTTCTCGAATATGCCATCAACACCCTTGATTTATAGCAATGAAGAGGGTGTTTATAAAAATGATATTAGTTGGGATATATAGTAATAAAGACCTGTTTGTTTTTCTGTTTTAAAAGTGTTTTTGAAAAAATTTGAAATTTTTTTTATTAACTTTAAATTAATATATTTTTAGTGTTTTCAAATCATTTTGATTTACTTATGTCAAAAATAATTTTTAAAAAATAAAAAAATATCATTGGCATACATTTTGACATAAAAAGTTATTTGAAAAGCAACCACAACTACACTACCAAACAAACTCTTCTCGCTTGTTGCCATCAATATATGATAACAATTGCGGTTAAAAGTGTTTTTCACTTCGAAATATATTAAAATAATATTTTTTAATTTTTTAAAAATCATTTTTAATATTAACATATTAAAAAAATCTAAAATCATATAAAAAAATTTAAATTTTTTTAAAACATAGTTTCAAGTTTCAACTAATTCCCAATCCCACCAAAAGTAGAAATGGATCATTGTCAAGCCCACTACTCTTTGCCACCATCAAACCCATGATTTTCATCGCCACTATTGTGAAATGCACCATCTCTCCCATTATAAAAGCCACTCCCACAGCACCCTCCATCATTAAAGACACCACTTTTGCCACCTTCAAACCACCACCACCCTTCATAAACTATCTTCAAATCCACCATTGCCGAATATTATGATATTAACTTTAGATACCAAATTCATCTCCCACTGAATTTATTTATATCTCATAAAAAGAAATTAAGTTCTTTAGGTAATTCGAAAGAAAGATGGAGAGATATAGATTTTAGAAAAATGAATGGAGAGATGAAATATAAAAAATAAGTAGAAAAATTAGAGTTGAGTTTCCAATTTCTGGAAAGTAATTCAATGGCACCTTTTTTTATTTTTTGATAAGATGATTCTTTTTTGTTGTTTTTTTTTCATTTTATTTTTTGAAATTAATTTTCAAATTTGAGAGATTTTATTTTTTTAGTTTTAAAACATGTGTCAAATCAAAAGAGTTAACAATATATTTGATGTTATTCCCAACCACTAATAAAAGAACACAGCAAAGACAAAAAAAAATAACAATAACACAAGGATATATGTTTTTTTTATGTATTGTTTAATGATTTTGATATATTAATGATAAAAAAAAATTAAAAATATATATTATTTTAATATATTTTCAATTAAAAAATAAATTTATAAAATTACATTATACTACACTATTAAACACACATACAGCACACCCTCTCAAAACTCCTATCAACATATACAACCATTATCATTGCAACTTCTGTCGAAAACAATGTGTGGTTTTCTATTTTAAACCATGCATCTAACTATTATAACATCATAATAATATAATTGTATTTAAAATAAATAAATAAAAAAAAGCTAAAAGAGATTAGAATATCTTTATCCATACACTCAAAATTTATTGTAAAATTCATATGGTGAAATAACCATTTTGTCCTCCATAGTAAAAACTATGTAATTTGTTCACAGGAGCAAAATCATCTTTTTATAGGATCCATTTGTTATTACTAGATTTAATGTTTAAAATGTTATTAAAAGTTGAATTTGCTTATCTTTTAAAGAAGGGGCATTTTTAGTTTTCTATCCTTATAATTACTAAGGTATTTTTGAAAGCAAAAATAAACAACTTAGGTCAATGGATTTTTTGGTATTTTTCTTATGATTTTTTCGTTAATATCATGTGGGATAAGAACACTTAAATCCTTCGATAAATTAAATTAAAAAAAAAAGTTGCTAAAATGTGCAGCACACATGTCAGCACGTGAGAGGCACTCGTGTCTTTTAGGAGGCATCATACGTCAGCACGTGGGAAGTATATGTACCCTTTGGGAGGCACGTAAAGGCCTAAAATAGCTGACCATAATCTTTGCCGACTTTTCACATGAAGGCACATCTAATGAGAGCGGCTCGTGTAAGGCATTTCGTGGTTGTTTGGTGGCGGTTAGAGTTTTTTCTACCTCTCCTTTTCTTTATCTTCCCCTACAAAAATATGTCAACCTAGCCAAAATTAAAGATTGTCCTGCACTTTTTTTTATTTCAATTGTGGCCCTCGTTTTTTTATTATTCTTTATTCATCTTGAATTTTTTTTATTAATTTTTATTTTTTCAATCTCATCCCTTAGCATTTTGTTCTATTTGATATTTGTATCAAACTTAGTCCTCATTCTTTTGATTGTTGTTTTTTTTAAAAATTTATTTTTCAATTTCATCCCTTATCTTTTGATTTGATTTAATTTTTATGATAAATTTGGCCCACATTCCTTTATTTTTTTAACTTGGTTTTTTTTTTCTTCAATTTCATCATTCAATATTTGACTTGTCTAGGATTGAGATTCTTTAATTTTTTTGGTGCAGTGATCTCGGTTTGATGACCTAGGACAATTACAGAATTTTAACTTGTATCAATATCAATTTTTTTATGTCTTTTTTTTTCACCAATTTTATTTTTCGATTTCATCATTCAACATTAGGTTTATCGAAAATTAATCTTCTTTATTGTTTTTTTTCTTTCTATGACGATAACCTGGCCTCGCGGTCCACGTCACACATTTGTTGTGCTAACTTGGATTGGCTCGAGGCTTTTACATCATTTAATTTAATTTTCATATCAAATTTATTTCTTATCATTTTAGTTGTTTTTTTATCTTTCTTTTTTAATTTTTTTTTATCTTTTTTGATTTTCAGCCTTTAGTGTTGGATTATTAATGATTGAACTTCTTTATTTTTTTTAATGCGATCATCCATGTCTCATAACCTAGGTCACGAGTATGAGATGTTAGCAATGGTTAACATCATTTTTCTGTTTTAATCATTTTTTAAAACCTATTTTCTTTTTTGATTTCAGCTTTCGATGTTGAGTTTATTAAATATTGAGTTTTTTTTCTACATGTTTTCTATGAGGGAATCCCAACTCCACAATCCTAGTTGTATGTTTGTCATGCTAACTCGGATTAAGTCTAGGTTTTTTTTTTTTTTTTTCATATTTCAATTGCCTTTCGTCTTCGCCTTTAGCATTAAGATCTATAAATAAATTCATGACATTTTATTTTTCTTTAAAACATGTTGGCATCGCTTTAACATTGTTTTTTTAGGTTATGAAAGAAATTAATTCGGCCTGCAGTGAAGCAAGGGCCACCTATCTAGTTCTTACCACATAGTTACTTAGGATATGTTGAAATTTTGTTTTCAACTTCATCCATAAGCATTTGATTTTAATTTTTTATATTAAATTTGATTCCATTCTTTTTATTGTTTATGTTTTGTTTTTTATTGCAATTTTTTTCCAATTTAATCCCTTGATATCTTCTTAGTTTAGGATTTTTCTTTGTAGTTTTTTCATCTTCTATAGAGTTAATCTCAACCTCATTGTCAAGGTCACAGTTTTCGAAAGTTAACATGAGTTAATTTTGATATGTTTTAGATCATTTTATAAAATTGATTAATTTTCAGTTTCATTCTTTAATATTTTTTTTTTAAATTGGTATTCGTGCTTTTCATTTTGCTATCCTTTTACATTGGGTTATCCCAATTTAAGGTTAGCTCAAAAATTTTCTTTTTTTTTTTAATTATCTTTTTTGTTTCATCACTAAGCATTTTTTTATTGACAATTTTGCTTCGTTGTTTTTTGAGTTTGCCTTCTATGCGGTCAGTCATGATCTCATGATCATGATCATGAGTTTCAAAGGTTTACACAGGTTAATTTTGGTTTTTTTTTTAGGTTATTTTAAATTTTATTTTTTTAATTTTATCCTTTAACATATAATTTTTTGAGAATTAATTTTCGTGTTTTTTTCTTTTATTTTCCTCTCCATGGGTCTATTCTAATCATGTGCCCCATGATTTTCATGTTAGCAGGATAACCCAAATTAACCCAAATCTTTGTTTTTTCATTGTTTATTATTATTTTTTTCATTTTGGTCATTCAATAGTAGGTTATTTGATAGTTTGGTGCAACATCCTGTTGCAATATCAAATATTTTAATCTTAATTATCTCTCGATTAAATATTAATATATTTAATTAAATCCATGTATAAATATTTTAAACTATAATTATTAATTTTTATATCAAAAAGCATATTCAAAAAAATTATCTGATCTATCTGCAGCAAAGATCAAGTCTGGTTATACCATATTTTGAGTTAGGATGAAATATAATTATAAAATATTAATATATATTTTGAGTGAAAAAACAACAGTACTACGTCTTACAAAATTTCTAACATACGAAGATCTCAAGGCAGCAGGAAAACATTCATCATCTCTATTAATATTAGTAGAGATGATATATTTAGTAGTTTAAGATGATAAATTTATCACTCTGGTTTGAGAGCAAAAACACTTTTTTTCTTTTTTCTTTTTTATAATTATACTTTTACACCCTAAAAAGCTGGGGTAAAGTTTGATGTTAAGTAAAATTGCATAAAACTACTGTATTCTCTCTTTGGATTCATTCATCCACTAGTTTGATGTTAGCACTCAATATGCTGCGTTGGTTCTTTAGATAACTTCCCCAGAATGACACTGAATTTTTTTCTTTGTTATACCTTTGGGTCCCTAGCCAAATGATGAGGCACGGCATTTCACAAAATGAACAGACTTCCACAATTCATTTCCCATTATGAGTTTCGTTGTCTATGAAGAAGAGTTCTTCCTACATTCCCAAAAATAAGCAAAACTTTTACAAATACATAAAACTAACAGAAGATTAAGGGCATGTTTGATTGCAGGAAAGTGAATTCCTGGAATTCACTTTCCTTGTTTTCCTATGTTTGTTTACAATTTGGAAAAGTAGTCAATGGAATTTAAATTCCAGTCAAACTTAAAAAACAACGTTATTAAAGGAAAGTGTTTTCCTTCTGTTAAAGAAAGGAAAACACTTTCCTTTTTTTCTCTCCGTTTATTTGCTCAAATACTACAGTTTCTCTTTCTTTTTTATTTCATCAAAATAAATTGGAAGCTGAGCAGGAACAAGAGCATTTTTTTTCTCCGTTCATTTTCCTCTGTTTTTTCTGTATGTTTTTATCTTGTTCTTCTTCGTAGATCTGTAAATATTATACAGAACAATTTTCCTCTTCATCAATTCTCATCACATACCACAATGAAAACTAACCAAAAATTAATCAAGCAACCCACAAAAAACACATTTTTTCTTCATCAATCGCAGAGAGACAAAACCGGTAGGGGGGGAGATTACTGTGACAGAGAGGCAAAACAGAAAATTAATCAAGCAACCCATAAAAACCATATTTTTTCTTCATCAATCACAGAGAGACAAAACTGGTGGGGGGGGGGGGAGATTACTGTGACAGAGAGGCAAAACAGAAAATTAATCAAGCAACCCACAAAAACCACATTTTTTCTTCATCAATAACAGAGAGACAAAACCGGTGGGGGGGAGATTACTGTGATAGAGAGGCAAAACAGGGGGGCGCCATTTTTGTGACAGAGAGATGCCAAAACGGGGGGCGGGGGGGGGGGGATGAGAGACCGAGAGGGTGAAGGGAAATGATAACAGAGGAATTGGGGCAACCGAGAGAGGGGAATGAGAGGAGAGGTGCCTCTGCTGCCCAATGCGCGTTCGATATCCCTTTCATTTCTCTTTTTGCCTTTTCTCCACCGAGACTCCATCTTCAAAAATTATATACAAAAATATATGTTAGAATATAATATTGATGTAAAGTGAAGATTAAATCATTCATGCACTTTCGACTAAAATTTTCTTTTGCTTTTTTTATGATGTCCCAGTGAGATGATCTCTTATGCTCTTTTATGTGAATTGAAATTAGATTAGATGCTTATAATTGGTTCATCTCATTTTTATTTTTATTTTATTTCATTTTTATTTTATTTTATATTAAATATTTTATATATATTAGATAAACTTGAAAAAAAAAATTATTAATAAATTATTTTTCATTTCGTTTTCCATAACATAACCAAACACCGGAAAGTGTTTTCCAGTTCATTTTCCATAACACTACCAAACATCGGAAAATACTTTCCCGGAATTCACTTTCCAGGAATTCACTTTCCCCGGAATTCACTTTCCTAAAGGAAACAACTTTCCTGCAAACAAACGGAGCCTAAATGGGAAACAACAGTATAGTCACTTTAAATGTGATGTTGGAGGAGAAAACTAAAGAGCTTACATAAAGAACCATGGAGAAAAAAAAAGGTAAATAAGCTTGCCTGAGAAATCAAAACAAACAACAAAATACGACTCCTTTGAAAATTTCTGGTATTTGTGATAATATGATACCAGAGTAATGCCTAAATTTGCATCCGTGATGTCCTTGCAAAAGCAGTTATCTTTCCTGAAATAAAAATTTGTAGCATAATGGCACCTGCAATTCAAATTCATGATAACTTGTTAAAAGCAATGCCCAATGAGTGCAGCTAAAAATAGAAATGCTATGTGATCAAAGAAGATTTCACCTTGTAGAGAGAGCTGTCCAACCAAGAAAAACTCAGGACTCAGCAAACTTCTAAGCAAACACACTGGAGTCAATTTGCTGAATATTTGGAAAAATCTGTCTCAAAAAGGCAGAGTAGCTTGTAGACTTTGCCTGCAATAGAAGAAGCAAAACTATACGTGAAAAAGCTCCACAATAACAAAGGAAACAGCAAGGAGGGAAAAGAAGATACCCAAGCAAAACCCAAAGATGAACCGTGGCTTTCCCTTTCCTTCAAGTAAGCAAACAGCCCCGATCCCAAAAAAAGATAATCCAAACAAGTTTTTGGCAAGTGGAAGCCAAGACTAATATGATATTTATCATAAGTTGTGCTATGCACAACGATTGTCAATTTGCGTGCAAACTTTTCATCAGAGTTTCTTGAAATTAATGTCTTTTAAGAGAAATGAGTGGACAAATCAAGAAAATACAACAAAATCAGTTATCATGCACTTCAGGCTCCAGAGGTTTAACAAATATCCAGTTACAGTATCAATTATGTGCATGCACAGAAGAATATTATCGCTCTTAAGAAAAGCAGTTCATGCCAATTATTCACGGTCCTGTCTGGAAACAAAGCTACAAAGAGGATTCAATTTCAGTGTTTTCTTTTCTTTTCTTTTTATGGCTCCAGAACTTGTAACACATAAATTCATGGATACAATTTGACTGAAGAGACATGATTGTGGCACCTCATTGATCTTAAAATGTCTTTACGAGGAATAGGTTCAAATATAAGAAAGATAAACAATGATAAAATTTTCTATCAAATGAACATGCTAAATAAAATTGTCTGTGTGAATAGCGAAGCACTACTTACTGATAAAACTTCAATATGATCATAGAATGGTGATAAATAATGTTGACATATTCTAATTACTTAAAAAAGTATCAACATTTTTATTTCTCAAACATGTCCATGGTCGTGGAACAATAAAACCTGTGAGCACACAGCAATTAGCGCTCCTAGAGAGATTTCAAAGAAATATATATTAACAATGATCAACCAGCATATCAAGAATCCATATGATTGACATGTTATAGTATATCAGAAAAAAAGGTTTAAATTTTCCATAAAAAATATCCAGGGAAAGAGATGCCCACTATCACTAAAATTTTTATCATGTGAGTTCTCTATCTTCACAAGTACAAGCCTTTCTTGCAACAACTACTTGAAACTTATTGCAAAGAGTCAAGGATCTGGAGAGAAAAAAAGTGGGATAAAAGTGTCAGAAGTCTAACAACATGCTTTTAAGGTGACGTGGGAAGTCTAGCTGATCCCAGAAAAGGTGAAAGCGTGAGAGGAGAACCACTGATACAAAGCTACGAATGAGGGGGCAGACCTATGATTCTGGATATACCTTTGAGAGCAAGAAAGGTCCGAATCTAATGCTTTCTCTATTTACTTGTGACCACCAGTAAAACTAGACAAAAAGCAAGATAGAAATATCTCTACGCAATCAATCATCAGCAATGTCATCCAATCAGCTATAGATTAGAATGCAGGCCGTGGGTCCTGAAAACGTTAGGTTTTCCAAGTTAAAGAATATCTTACACATGGATTGTTTTCAAGGTAGATAGTTGTTAGTTTCTCTCTTGAACTGACGACTGCCTCAGAAACACCTTCAAGTGATTCTATTTGGTTGTCATTGAGCCACAGATCCTCTAACCTGTAAGCATGGCGTGAGTCAAGCAGTGAAATGAGCCGGATAAGAGACAACATAATCCTGAGCAAGGAAGACTACACATACTGGGTAAGGTTCTGAATATCATTCACTGCAGTTAGCTTGTTAGATGATACATCGAGTACACAGAGGTTGACCAAGGTTGACAAGCCTTCCATTTTGGCAATACCATTATGGCTCAAGTACAGTTCTTCTAAAGCAACACATTCCTAAAATAACGACAAAATGGAAAGAAATAATAAAAAGGGGACCACATTTAGACAGCAATTTCAATGTGACAGAATACCATGAGTTTTATATGTGTGCGCACCGGCGTGTGCATATAAAGAAGAATGCCATGAGTTTGTCTCGCTATTAAAAATGCAATTTCTATAAGTACCTCAAACCCTTTCATAGAAGTTAAACGGTTGCTTTGCAAGCTAAGCTTCTTGATGCATTTCAGCCCACATAGATTAACTACTTTGATACGGTTTCTTCCCAGCCACAGCTCCTGTAAATTTGTAAAATTTTGCATGTTCTCCATCACCTGCAAACAACCAAAGTAAGCAGCTCAAGATTAAGAACATCCCACGCTCCAGAAACTACTAAAAACATAACATCCACAATCTTCCCATTACATATCTAAAAGTTTTCCTTTCACATCGACACATTGTGTATCATAAACCCAAAAATTCTTAAACTTGGATAAATTATAATATTGTTCAAAAGAAAAGGAGAACTAACCCGTAATCTGTTGGAACCAAGTTCGAGAATTTGCAACTGATAAAGGTGATCAATCTCCTCTATCTTAGTAACTTCGTTTTTAGATACATAAAGTTCCTTGAGGGTATTTGAGACTTTAGACAATCCATGCAATGAAGTAATTTCATTGAAAGAAACATCAAAAACCAAAAGATTCTTGAATATGCCGCTATCCGGTATTTTCTTTAGCTTATTATCCCTTAACACCAGCTCCTGCGAATACATAATAACAATTAAAAAAATAATGATTAAAACATAATAATCACTCAGTTATCTTGAACTAACCTTTTTTATTTTATAATAATTAGAGAGCCAAAAATAGATAAATAAAATTGAAAAAATGAGTTGCCTGGAGAGCGGATAACGAGTCCCAGCGAGAGAAAGGCTCAACAGCAGCATCTTCGATGAGGTTTTGACGGAGAGAGAGCTTTTTCAGGTTCGAGAGATGAGCGATTCTAGGGTCCAAGCTCGATAGCCGATTAGCGGTCAGGTCTAACTCGGTGAGACTCGAAGATAAATCCACTGAGCTGAGATCATGAAGCTGAAAGCTGGTTAGGTCCAGGATGGTGCTTGCTGGATCGATTTCGACCGTTTGATCGTCCGCCTCCGGGTTTGAGCTGTTTGGTGATTGAACGCCGTCCATTTGTTTCGGATGCTTTCTTGGTTGGAGCTCTGAAAAGAATCCCACTCTTTCTTTTCTTGTTTCAGTTCTTTTTTTTAGTGGGTGGGTAATGCAAGTTTTTTTATATGAAATAAATATGCAAGTTTTTTTATATGAAATAAATAATAAAAATGTTAATTATAAATTAAAAAATCTATATATTTAATTAAATAAATTAAAAATTATATATATTAATAAAAAAAAATTAAAGTGTTTATTCCTCACTACATATCAGATATTTTTTCTAATAAAAATAAATTAATATATATATATATATATTTTTATTATTAACATGTTTTTTTTACAGCAAATAAAAAATATAATTATAAATAAAAAAGTTAATATTTACATATAATAAAATATAATAAAAGCTACATAAACATGTAACATCTCAAGCATATTTTTAATGTAATAGAAAAATAAAATAATAATGCAGTTGCTATATTGAAATACTATTTTGTTAGTATTTATATAATAATTTTTCATAAAAAATATAAAAAGAAAAAAACAAATTACAAAAGTATAATGATAAGAATAAAAAAAATGGTATAAATAGGTTAAGTGGAGTAATAAATATTCTAAGCATAAGAAATAAGAAATAATATTTTTTTCAAAAATAAAATGTAAGGAAAAATAAAAAATATTAAAAAAATAAAAAAGGAAAATATATTATAAATAGGCCAGGTAAAAATAATAAAAATATCAAATATAAAAAAACTTGTTTAAAAAAAAAAACAATAAAAAATTACAGATTTGTCGGTAAACAAATAAAGAAAATTTCAATTGTGCTTCTTCCATTGTAAAAGATTATTTTCTTTTAATATATATATATATATAATTTTTTTTATTTTTTTAAGATATGGATAAATTCGGCGGTGTTATAACCAAACCGAACAACGAATCATCAAAGAGCGAGATTATGGATTCGCTGGTTCAACTAGAGATTCACCCGGTTCAATACAATATCTGTGTTCTTTAGCGCATATTGTCTTATAAAAAAAAAAATGAAAAGGCACTTGAAATTAAATGCTGAACTTTAAACATCTAATCTCTGAAAAAAGTAGAAGGTACACATTTATGATTTTCATTCAAATTTAATTTTGTATTTTTCATTTAATAATAGAAAAAATTTTATTTTGAGTGGAGCAGTAATGTGTCGCCTGTGATCTCTTTTTTCTTTTTTTTTTTGTCTTTTCACTCTCCTCCTAAATTTGCTTTAATAATTTCAAAATTTTAGAGTTGTACTTTATATTTCAATATTTATTCTTGGTTTTTTTGTTAAATTTTAATTTATCTTTAATTTTATCATTAAATCCATAATTATAATTTGTTATTTTTTAAAATTTGATCGTTATTCTTTTGATCTTAATTTTTTGTTTTGGTTCCTTTTATGAATTTTTTTTTTCAATTTTCCCCTTCAATTCAAAATTCTAAGTTGATTCGGATAATCCGCTACTGCATAAAAAATATTATCAAATATTTTTTTTTTAATGTGCATGACATCGAGATTATGACGAATTAAATTTATATGACAATATAAAAGCTCCTAAAAAAAGCTCTTCTTCACCCAATTATATTTAACATAAATTTCAAAAATTTTATCATTATGTGAGGAACTTTCAATATATCCCTAAATAAACTTAGATACTTTCTATAACATTTCCAAACCAAATCGATGAGGTAAATGAGGGAGCCTTTCAATTACTCATTTAAAAATCTTATTTGATTGGCATCTATATAGGTGATTCATATGCAGGAATCATCGATGACAAAAAAAAAATTCCCTTTATGTTTTAATTTAAAGGCCTTGCTATGCTCCATACAATAAAAAAAAGATAGCCTGTCATGAGTATTCAAACTCGATAACATGCCATATGTTGAAATATCATTAATAATTCACATTAAAGTTGGCTTTAATTGAACATTTTCCTTCCTATATACACCATAGGTTTTAACACCAATGGACCACAGCGTATTCAACTCATAAAACAAAAGTCTTATGAAAACATCTAGCTTTTTCCCTATATTTTTTTGGCCTATGAATCATCATTACCAAAACACATGAATGCTCTAGTCATGCACTTCCAATTAAGCCAATTATAAACAATCACAATTATTAGCCAACAAGAATATACATTTGAAAACATGTCAAATGAACTACACCTATAAATGCATAATCCTAACTGAATATTTCTCGGATCTAATGCAAGGTTTAAGTGGACACGATTAAACTCCTTGCATACCTCCTTATAAAATTGGTGCACTATATCCCCATCATCTAACTTATGAAAACGATGTCATGTTATATCTTTAGTATGATGTGAAGACATGGATAGTCTCTAGAGTTTTGGTGTCAAGAAAAAGCATTGGAACTGGTTCTTCACATTGTTAGAACATTTAATAATGTGATTTTTAGGTTTGTATCGTGAACTTTTACAAAAATCACAATTTATTTTCATTACATCTACCCTATATTATAAAATACAATAATTAAGACACATCATATTTCTCATAACCAAGTCCAAGTGGTTGCATAAATTCTTAGCATCATAAAAAGTTGATACCAAATTTTTATTATTAGAGATGTAATTTTTTTTATAAAATCAATAAATTTATTGAAGATAACTCCTCTCACATTTAAAGTTAACTTCATATTAAGCAATTATATACAAGCAAACAATTTGGATCGTTTGTAACACTTATCCCACAAAGGCTCCTATATAGCTTTCATCAATTTATAAAAATTAGTTGCCTCCGAATTTGAAAATTCATATGCTACCATAAGATTAGAAACCTATCATTAGAGTATTTATCACCAATCCTCGTTGCATCAAGAACCAAATTCCTATATGGATTTTTCAGTGAAACATCATTAACAACACGACTAATCCCAATCGATGAAGGTTCGGCCAACATTGATTTTATGATATAAAGCTCTCCGTTTACAATCCCATTTTCATAACAAAGTAAAAATAATACATCTATAAAATATAAAATTGATAAATCTTGTAACATTCATAATGTATTCAGGATGAAAACGAACATCTATGAGACAATAATACATCCACGATAAATCATCCATGTTAATCTAATTAACATGATAACACCAACAAACATTTTAGAATATTATTTAATTTAATATTTTTCTTTATCTAAAATTAAGATGTTATATAATAAATCATCAAAACAATTTCGTCACATATTTTTTTAAAAAGTTATTACACACTTATATTAACCCGTTCTGGCTATCACCTTGTCAATTGCTGTTGATTAATCAACACTCTGACAGTTCAATCCCAGCTAAAAAAATGAATAATCAAGCTCAGGGGCTTGTAGTTTAGCATCAACCAAAATCAAGCTTCAAGTTAAAACATTACAGCAGCGGAAAACAGAAAAGCCAGGGGTGGAGGGTGGCGCGACAAACCATTTGTTCATACTACACAAGTTTGTCATAAATAACACTTTTAAAGCAGGATACCTAACGCCCTCTCTCAAATCCAATACGAGTTCTACCAGAGCCTCCATCATGGCCATCTCGCATTGAAGATCCTGCACTAGCTCTCATTGTGCCACCAGTACCAACTTTGTCTGTCGGTTTCTTGCCCTTCTTTACTTCAGTCAAGAACTGATCCAGACCAAATGGATCAGCTTCTTCTTCATCCTTCTCAAACTCAACTGGCCTGTCACGTGGACCCGTCCTCTGTGAAGTACCAGCAAATTCCTTGTCAGGTTTGAATCGTTCTGTCTTCACTATCTTATCTAATTGCTCATCTGAGCCTCCATACATTTCAGAATCAACATCTTTCTTCGGCCGATATAGAGTTGAAAGTGTGGGCTGAGCCGTGAAAAGGCCTTTATCATACACACTGTATTGATCATCAGCAGCAAAACCAGAATCCATTCCTTTCTCTTGGTTGAACAACCTTTGATCATATGCAACTTCTCCCCCTTTTCCAGCTCCAGTAGAGGCCATACCAAGAGCAACCTTCTCGCTGATGTCACGATCTCTATCTCTAGTGATCTTGCTCTTCTTACCCATTGCAGCATCTTTTGCTTCCAATCTTCTTTCTCTCTCCCTTTCTCGACGGCGCTCCTCTCGAATTTTCTCACGCCGCAGCCTCTCTTCCCTCTCCTCCCTTGTCTCCTTTGGGGCATCCCTCTCCCTGTCCTTCACATGCTCATAATCCCCTCTCATGTCAACATCATCCATTGCACCCCTCTCTGATGGGACTGGAGCAGACGGTGGGGGTGCAGCACCAGTTCTCTCAGAACGAGCTTTCTGAGCTAATGCCCGCAACTCCTGCTCTTTCCTTTCCTTCTCCTTCATCATCATCTCCTTTTGAACCTTGGATCTCATAGCAACGGCTTCTCTAGCCTTTTGCTCAGCAACATAAAGGGCTTCTGACAGCTTAGCAAAATTATCATTAATTTGAACATCCTGCAAACCTCTTCCATCAGCAGCCAGACGCTTATCAAGAGGAATCGTGTAGCCCTTAGGGTTCTTCCAGTTTGAGATACAAGGTGGGATTTTCCAATCCTGCTGATCCTTCACAGTCACAGGTCGAGGTGGCGAGTGCATAACTGGCACAGGTGGTGATCCCGATGCCTTTGGAACCCTCTTATGCTTGAACTTAGGTGGCTCAAGCGGGTCCACCGGCATCTCCACCATTCTAATAATCCTCTCTTTTGCACCCGAGTTAAACGCTGCCGACTGCTGCGAAGGCTTGTACTTTATATACTTGGAATCCGAAGACTGTTTGGGCACATTCTTCGGCTGCGCTGCACTCAATCTGACATTCACAATCTTTTCAAGCGCAGCTTTAGTTTCCAGCGTAGTGTCCTCGATCTCTTTCTGCAATTCCTCATCCCCATCCCCATCCTCATCTTCCTCTTCCTCACTCCTCAAAATCTTCGGAATCAAATCCTTATGCTGAGAATACACAATCTTCTTAGTATTCTCATTCTGTCTCACAATAGCGTCATACGCAACATTCCCATGAGCATCAACAGTCAAAGCCAAAATCTTGGACCCAGGTTTCGCAGACTTATTCCTACCCATATCAAGAGGGTACTGCGCAACATGAATCTCTGGAAACGCACCCCCATCTCCAAAATCTTCAACTTTCCTGGGAACAAAACCCTTCCGCTGCAAGTAAAGAGGTACAGGTTTATAATTGATCCCACCACCACCAGCAGATTGTTCAACCTCAGATGAACTAAACCTCTGCTTGAACCACGGATCATTTGAATGATCATAATAAGTTGCGCTGGTTGATTTCACCGGAGGCAGTAATTCCTTTAAAGCCGCCATGATATTGGAACTGTAGATTTAAACCCTAACCCTAAATCGAAAAAGAAAAGAGGATTTGGGGATTCGACAACAAAGTTTCTGCGATCTGGACGAGAGACAGAGAGGCGGCTGGTGATAAAAACACCTCTGATAAATGATGTCTGACGGGGAAATATCAGAAATCTAATGGGTCGTTGTTGTTGGGCTGGGCGGTACTATATTTCTCGGGTCAAGGCTCCAGAATAATGAGGACTCGGATTCTGAAAGCCGGCTAATCAATAAAAACCACGTGGAAGAACACGTAGCTCGTGACCAATCAGAATGGCTAACCAATAAGGACTTACCACTTATTTATTACGAGGACAAAAATGTCAATTGAATGAACAGATTGGACTTGTATTTGTAATTTAAGAATTTTGTAGAGGGACGATTTCGTAGTAGGCTCAAAGTAGCTGCTCGGTTGGAGTTTGTTTGGTAATTATTTTTTATTTGAAAATATATTTTAATAATATATTTTTATTATTAAAAAATATTTTAATTTTAATATGTTATAACGATGTGAAAATAAAAATAAAAAAATTTGAAAAAAAAAAATTGTTTTTTAAAACATTTTTAAAACGTAAAAAAAAAACCCTTCTTACTCGAGTCTTTCCTCACTCACTACCCTGCTCCTCTCAAAGTCGTCTTCTACTGGACGACCTACAAAACCAAAAAACCCTCTGTTACGAAGACACACGGATATTATCAATGGCGGACGGAGAGAGCTCGAAAGAGGCAACTGCAAGAACGCTGCGGAACGCGTTTGGCAATGTGCTCTCTTTCTTCATCCTCCTCTTGATTGGAGTTTTCGCCTTCTCGATCCGCCTTTTCTCTGTCAGTTCACTCTCTCCCTAAAAACCTCTCTCTAGATCTGATCTTTGTAATTGCCTTCTCTTTTTATGATTTCTGTTTATTATGTGTTTTAGCCGTTTCGTTGCTGCGTAAATGGGGATATAATAAAATAAAATTGATTGTTATTGTTTTAAATTTTAAAATTGGAATTGTTTTGAATGGATGCAAATTCTCTGTCTTTTCCATTTGATTTATGAGAAAGCAGATGAAAAGCGAAGGAAAAAAAATAAGAGTTTTTTGTTTGCCTTAATTTTTTTTTTCCTGGAACTAAACTGAGAAGGTTGACTTGGCTTAGGCAGGTAAATGTTTGTGATTTTTAAGCATCCGAATCTGTTACTATTGGAATCATGGCTGATTCGTGTGTTTTGTTAGTAGTTGCATTTTTGTAAACTTGTGGATTGATTTTCAGGTAATAAAGTATGAGAGTGTTATTCACGAATTCGATCCTTATTTCAATTACAGAGTTACTCAGGTTTGATTTCTTTCATAAGTATAATGCTTAATGTTCTTTCTTTACACACACACACACACGAATATGTATAGAGAATGAGAAATTTAATTTTTGTTGGTTTCAGTTTTTGACAAAGAATGGGATTTATGACTTTTGGAATTGGTTTGATGATCGAACCTGGTAAGCGCAGATAATTCTCATGGTGAAAAGTTGTTGTTGGTTAGCTGTTCGTTTTGCTAGGTTCTTATATGAGAACTTAAATTGATTGTTTTTTGTATATTTCATTAAGGTATCCTCTCGGCCGTGTGATTGGTGGAACTGTTTACCCTGGGTTGACCTTGACAGCAGGCACACTATATTGGTGAGTACCTCGTAGGTAACCATAAGAAACGTATTCATTAGTTTCTGGCATAAATTTGCCAAGTTAGTTTTCTGTGCTTGTTGCTGGATGCAGTTTCCTTGAATTGTAAACATTTGAAATGTCATGTATTACCGAGTCCTATATATTCTAATTTTTTTGAGTCATTACTATGTGGTTTCAGGTTATTGAATTCTTTGAACATTCCATTGTCTGTCGAGACTGTTTGTGTATTCACTGCACCAATTTTCTCTGCATTTGCCTCATGGGCAACTTACCTTTTGACCAAGGTTTATATTGTGACCCAATTCACGTCTCTTCTTATGTACATTGGAGTTCGTTTTGCTGATGACATTAAATTGTCTTGTTTTTCAATAGGAAGTTAAGGGTACTGGTGCTGGACTGACAGCAGCTGTTCTTTTGGCCATGGTAAATTATATAACGGATATTCATAACTTATGTGTTTCCTTGTAATTGTATTTATTTTTTTGAACAGCAGCAATAAGGCATTACTTGTTAATACAAGTTCTTCATCACAATGTTAAAAAAACTATCTCCCCTAGTTTCTAATATTCTGTATGTCTTTCAATTGAACAGTGTTCTTTTGTCTTTTTTGGTAGTATTCTGGTTAGTAGATGAATGAAGATTACTGTGAAATGGATGTAATTATTCATTATTTGGATGATGCAATGTTTGACAAATTTGAAAGAACAATGTTCAAACTCTGGACATATATTTCAAAATCTGTGTAGTTGGGGTGGCCTTCTTTATGAAATATTCTATTTGTAAGACTTCTGTACTATGTTGTTGTCCTTCAGAATGTTTAAACATGTGAAACTCAAAATCTTATCTGCTAGATTATTTGCTCTTGTTCACAGGTTCCATCATATATATCTCGATCTGTGGCTGGTAGCTATGACAATGAAGCTGTGGCCATATTTGCTCTTATCTTCACTTTCTATCTTTATATAAAGGTTAGAACTTTAATGTCAATTAGAGAAAGGAAAATTCCACCTTATTCTTCTTCTCAAAACTGTTATTTTAAGGAACAATGATATCTAATGTACTGGTTAATAGATTTACTTCATTAACGTGTTTCCCATACATTGCTTGTTGGTTCTGTGTTTTTTTGCTTTTCACATTTCATTTGTTTCTGATATAGATTTTATATCATGTGCAGACATTGAATACAGGATCCCTCTTTTATGCTACTTTAAATGCCTTGGCATACTTTTACATGGTAGGCTTTGTGATAATGTTTTTTGGCATCTTATTATTCCTTGTGATATTTATGTTCATTGTTATATTATTGTCTTTCAGGTCTGCTCATGGGGAGGGTACACCTTTATTATTAATCTAATTCCAATGCATGTGCTATTGTGCATTGTGACTGGTCGCTTTTCTTCCCGACTGTACATTGCATATGCTCCTCTTGTAAGTACCTACAATGCTCATTAAGTTTGTATCACAGTGAAGGGAAAAATAAAAAAATTAATATTTTATCACCATAATTGAAGATTGCAAGCTAATATTGCTCGTCTTTGGACAAGACAAGGAACTGTTTGCATTTTTTTTCTGTGATCGTTAATGAAGAATACTTATGATGGAGTTAAGACTCAAGGGTGCATATTAGGATACATATGGGTGAGAGTAGATGTTGGCTGTCAGCCTCACCTTGCTTTTTGGTGTTTACATACTCTTGATAACTAATCTGAACCTATTCATTAGCAATGATTAAATGATAACTATTTTAACTTACATATATCACTGTAATGCAATGACATATTTTATTGATTTCCTCTTCCCATGCAACTTGGGGTGTGCTTTTGTGGGGGCACGTTTCAATACTCGTCTCTTGTTTTACTCATAGGGCACTATGTATGTGAAATTATCTCATCTCTTTTGAAGCGCATTGTTAACACATGCAATTTGCTTTTGCTTTACGGTATTAGTTACAAGCCATGGGCTTAGAGACAATAATTAAGTAGTGTTTGGTTATTGTCTCGAGATAGAAGAGATGTAGACAATGGAGATAGAGGGGACCTGCACCTTCATTTTGAAAGGACATAAATTCACTTCAAAATTGTCCCAGTGACAAATTTATTTTATATCTCTGTCTTTGTCCCTCCAACCAAACCCGTTTATGTCCCTTCTTTCCTAGGACACTAACCAAACATAACCCTAAAAAACAAACCTTTTCTTTTTATGTTTGGTACCTGTCAATGGGTGAGCAGTTTTTCTTTTTTCCACTTGTTTTTCTTATTTTGACGTATTAGCTACAAGTCATGGGCTTGGGAACAATATTCAAAGAATGCATCTTTGTTTTCGATGTCTATTATCTATCAACGGATGACTAGTTTAACTGATGCATTTTTGTAAAGAAATTTTCCTTGGTTAGACATTGAAGACTTGCAATGGTCATCTCTACACAAATGAAATTTCTTGGTTTTAATTGAAATGGACATTTCAATGCAGGTGGTTTTAGGAACGCTTTTAGCAGCTTTGGTGCCTGTTGTTGGTTTTAATGCAGTTATGACATCAGAACATTTTGCTTCATTTTTGGTGAGTTGTTTTGACACATAATCCATTCAGACACAATGTTTTTTTAAAGTTCATGAATTTGGTTATTTGTTCATCTTGAAGGGGGAAAGCAGCCATTATACTTGCCTTAGAAATGTTATCTATTGTGAAAAATGAAAAAATGTTGCAGGCAATAATCTTTCTGGATGGCTGTGCCATGCTGTCTCTTTCAAGTTAGAGATCAAGTGGGTTCTGTTACTTTTCTGTGTGAGACTACTATATAATAGTGCAAGATTTTATTATATGCTATTGGTATGGAGAGGTCTAGCATGCTTTTAGGGTTTTATCAGTAAGAACAGGAAATAAATAAGATTGAGTCATTTTTATGGATGAGCAATAGAGCCCGTATTGATGCCTACTTTAGATTTCCAGAAAGGTCCTTATACATGAGCAATAGGGCAGTTGTATATGTGTTTCTTTCTTGATTCATTGTCTTGGTACTAATTTTACTTCTCCAGGTTTTCATTATCATCCATGTGGTGGCTCTTGTGTACCATGTCAAAGGGAATCTCTCTCCAAGAATGTTTAAAGTGGCTGTTACGCTTGTTGTATCTGTGGGCCTGTGAGCTTCCCTCATCATCGTTTTTAATTGAATGCAGGAATAATTACACTAGTAGTGCAAAAACTTTACAACTTTTCTCATTCAAGTGCATAGACTTTAATTTTTTTTGGTTTGAGCACTCCCAACTCTTTGAAAACTTCTGATTAAGTACTTTTGTCTATCTAATGTCCATTGTTCTGCAATTTGATGATGTGTCCTTTGACCTCAGCCCATCTTGGTTTATTTCAATCAAATACATATACTTTAATCCTCTTCATTTTGGTGCATAAACTTTTTTGATTGTGCCATTTATGTACTTTCGTCAATTTCTCATTTTCTGATATGTTTTTTTTTTCCTCGGTAAAAGTAGCCTCCAAATTGATATTATGTTTAATGAATGAAATATTTTGAATTTAAATAGATCCTTTTAAGAAGAACAGACTTTTGATTGATGGTAAGCTATCTAAGTTCTACACTAAGGTTAAAAACTATTTTATGATTAATCAGAAGTAATAAATAAATTATTAATACAATTTAAAATATTTATCATTTTAATAAAAAAAATGGAAAATCATATGATTGAAAAATAAATAGGAAAAATTAATAGATTTTTTGTAGCAGTATTCGATCGGAAAGTTGGTGTACCAAAATGAAGAAGAATATAGTTCATGGATGTCTGGATATATATTGAATCAATATTTCCTAATATTGTATGTGTTATGATTGAACATGAGACTAATTTCCATACTTCAATATCGTGTATTCAACAGGGTAGTGTGCTGTGCTATGATAGCTGTTCTAATAGCACTGGTAGCTTCTAGCCCAACAAAGGGATGGAGCGGACGAAGTTTGAGCTTGCTTGATCCGTAAGTATCTAGTTTTGTAATTCATATAAGCCTTTACTGTAGTACCTCTGAATCGATGCAATCCTATGGAATCTAAAGGTTTTATTCAAAGATAGAACTTGGGTTGGTGCAATCTGATCTGAACATACCTGAACTTTTAGGTTCGAGTTCTTTGGTCCTTTAGTGGGCTTCATGTAGCCTGTTTCAAATGAACAGACCTCCATATCTCCCCCTGTCATCCTCTTCCTGTGACAAATAAGCAATCCCTCTGACATACTATCTCAGTTGTATTTATTAATTAGTCCATGTTCATGCCCTTACATGAAGACATTTATTCAGCTGTTTGTTTTAGTGACTGATATTCCCAAAAGTTTTTTGTGACACTCATTCTGACCCATTTTTATTTCCATTGCATTATGACAGAACTTATGCAAGCAAGTATATACCAATCATTGCTAGTGTCAGTGAACATCAACCCCCTACTTGGCCATCTTACTTCATGGACATTAATGTTTTGGCTTTCTTGGTTCCAGCTGGGATTATTGTAAGTTACATGTTTTAAATGCAACTTAGCTTTTTTTTAACCTATCACTTCACAGATGTGTCTCATTGTGGTCTTTCTTTTTGGCAGGCGTGCTTTTTGCCTTTATCAGATGCAAGCTCCTTTGTTGTGCTTTATATTGTAACATCTGTATATTTTTCTGGTGTCATGGTGAGAAGAATCTTGGGACAATTAATTTCTTGGATTTTCTTTTTGCCTCTGCTCATTAGTTCCCGTGCTCATTGTGTTTTCCTCATACCATAGGTGCGTCTTATGCTCGTGCTTGCTCCAGCAGCATGCATCATGTCTGGGATCGCCCTTTCTGAAGCTTTTAATGTCTTAACACGATCAATCAAGTTTCAGCTACCTGGATCATCAGGGACTTCCCAGGTTGATTTAAGCATGCTTGCTTTCCTCTACTGTTGGCTTATGCGTTCTCAATTATTTGTGACGTCAACTTCCTGACTAAGGTTTTGTTGATTCTTTCGATGATGAAGTCAAGGGATACCAGTCTGAATACCGATGGAGAACAAAATGACATAGCCAAGACTGAGAAAATGGATGAGACGGTAAAAGAACGACCATCGAAAAAGAACAGGAAGAAAGAAAAAGAGCCTGTGGAGAAGGCCTCTATAAGGTCCCGGATTGAAAGGAGACTTCTTGTTTTACCTTTGGAGTCATCTGTCATTGCTATTATCTTGCTCGTGTTGCTTGGCGCTTTCTATGTGGTACATAGACTCTCCTTTTCTTTTTCCCTATATTGTGAGATTTCACATGCTTGCTCATGTTTTGGTATTTTCTATGCCACTTCTCCATTTATGTTGTGCATTGTAGTTTTTTTTCCCCCTACATCCTTCTGACCATAACAGTTGCTGTTTGGGATGAGCAACCGATATGGTTATAAACACATGATTTCCTCTTATACAAACCCATAGAGAGGAAGACAAAGGTCTGATGTAGCTGAATAAACTGTCTGCAGTAGCCTTTCAACCATTTCTTGCAGGCTCTTAAAACTGAACTGGCAGCCATGGTTGAAATGTTGATACAAATGAAAAAAAATAAATCACATTTAGCATGTCACACAGGTATAGGATTTTGTTAGTTAATTTGGAGCTTAGTAATGTAAATGCTGCCTTGAGAAATTCCATTGGCTATAGCAAAATAAAGTTGCTTAGAATGAACTCACTTCACCATAAACTACTTAATACTTTCATGGTGAAGAAGGTTAGTGCTTGGAAGGTGGAAGCTGCACTTAATGTTCATGCTTAGCTTGCAACCACTAGCTTACTAGCACCTTGGAAAAAAGTTCACAAGTAGGAAGGTGGAAACTTGTGATGTAAGTAATTATTTTGTAATCCTTTCTGGATGGAGGACGATGTTTTTTGAATTAATTAGAAGTTGTATTTTGGAAACAACTTAGACAAAGTGGAAGCTAATGCTCAAAATAATGAACTGAATCCTCTCTCCAACCCTGTTCTCGTTCCTCTTCAAGTGACAGTCTGAGGTTTTGATCTGATTATATGAACTAAGCATAATGACATTCCATAGGAATTTGCAACTCAAAGGTTATGCCTGTAATTATCATTTTGTTTTATCTGGTGGAGACAAATTTGTTTCCTCTTATTATTACCCATTATTGCTTAAATTTCGAAGGATTATATCTGATTACAACTTACCTTCATCTTTGTAGGTTCATTGTGTCTGGGCAGCAGCTGAAGCTTATTCGGCACCTTCTATTGTTTTAACAACTTATTCACGAGATGGTGGTCTTCATGTTTTTGATGATTTCAGAGAGGCTTATGCATGGCTAAGCCACAATACTGAGGTGGATGATAAAGTAAGTTTTTACCATGCTACTATCTTCTTGTGCCCATTTGATGATCAGGATTCTGCAACATGTTTAATAATCATGCTCCAAGTTTATGGTAAGCGGTAGGGCATCTAAAAGCTTCCTAGCATTATGTTTTTGTTTTATATCAAAATTTTGAAATATTTTATTTGAAATCCCTGGAAATCATATTTATGGGCTTGTCAGAGAAACTACTGGATAACCTCAATAAATTACCACTCAATAAATTAATAACTTTGATAAAATAATATTTTTGTTCAGTCTTGACTTAAATTTGAAGTGTAAATAATATCTGCATTAAATAAGAAATTTCCATGGTCCCAAGGGTATTAGTTTATAGAGGCTTAACTGTGTTAAGTGGATAGACTGACTATTTATATTCTCCAGGTCTTATAAAATGATAGCAGTCTATTAGAAATCAGGCTTGAGGTATCCTCGTTATAGTAATGTTATAATCTATGACCTCTAGTCAACTGGAAAGGTAAAACCAAAGCTCTATGTACAGTGGTATTGGCTTTATGTGCCAAACCCACCTCTAGAAGTTTAACCATGAAAGGCTCAAACAGATTACAGAATTTGGCGATCAGTATTGTGTTAATGTTTGGATTGAGCAAGTAGATCTATCATGCCTTTATTTAGAAAACATAAAAACGTAAAAAGGAAAATGAGTATAATTTGCTTGACAATTAAACTGGTGCATAAATCTCATTGAGATGATACCATAATAAGCTTGAAAATGAATATACAACAGCATGTCATAGTGCTGCTGCTTGGTGGAAGAAGCTTTGTCTGTGATATATTGGCTCAATATCCCCTTAATTAGTTGCATTTGTACTTGTACTTTTGTAGCATGAAATGTTATTTAACAGTTTGTAGCCTATTTAGGAGCTGTTTCCTTTTGTTTACTTTTAACCTCCTAATTTGGTTGCTTTCATCAAATGAAAGATGAATTGACTTTTAATTTATGCAGGTTGCATCATGGTGGGACTATGGTTATCAAACAACTGCGATGGCTAACCGCACTGTTATTGTTGACAATAACACCTGGAATAACACCCACATTGCAACCGTTGGTACTGCTATGTCTTCTCCTGAGAAGGCAGCCTGGGAAATCTTTAACTCCTTGGATGTAAAATATGTTCTAGTTGTCTTTGGAGGTTTGTTTCCTTCCTTCTTTACATGCTTAGATCTGTACGTGTCCAGACCAGTCTTCACTTGAAATAAATATATTGTTCTGATGGATCGCTTAACTGATCAGGTCTTGTTGGCTACCCCAGTGATGACATTAATAAGTTCCTGTGGATGGTTCGTATAGGAGGGGGGGTGTTCCCTCATATCAAAGAACCTGATTATTTAGTGAGTACATATACCAGTTGCATATGACTGACATTCTGTTCCTTTGGATTCTTCCTAGTAGTAAAATGTTACTTGTTTAATAAATAATAGATATTTGTGCATCATGGTTAAAACTGGTAGATGCTTAATCTTATTGACTTTTCTTTCCTTTCCTTCTGTCCAAAGAGAGATGGTCAATACCGGATCGATTCTCAGGCCACTCCAACGATGCTAAATTGTCTCATGTACAAGCTTTCATATTACAGGTCTGATTTTGCTCTCACCCTACCTATTTAAATGTGAAGTATATATTTGTTTCTGAAGTTAAGACATTTATTTGTGTTTTGTTACAGGTTTGTGGAAACTGATGGTAAAGCCTTTGACAGAGTTAGGCAGACAGAAATTGGGAAGAAGTACTTCAAACTTACCCATTTTGAGGAGGTACAGTTATATTGATTTGCAAATGATAGAAATGTGGACAGCTTAGGCAACCATTAGGCAGGCCTCCTAAAACTGGAGTGAAATAATGCATGCGAACAACGCAATTTCCTATGCTGTGCGGCTACCTAAGTGATGAGGGTGTATCACTAAGGCTATGCATGGGAAAATGCTGAAGTTATTTTAGGGATAATGACTAGTAGTAGATGATGACAAGTATTCCTTTAAAACTTTGTCTGTTTTTCTTGATCAGAATTTGGGTTCTTGTCAATTTAGGTATTCACAACTCACCATTGGATGGTTCGCATTTACAAATTGAAACCTCCAAAGAACAGGATTCGAGGGAAGACCAAAAAATCGAAACTGGTGAGCATGAAGGATTGATGTTTGCAAGTACGTGTCTTGAGATTGAAACCTAGGTTCCTACTCTAACTGCGTTTTACTTGTTCTCATTGCAGAAAGCAAGCTCAACTTCTAGCTCAAAAAGAAGCGGAACAGGGAAGAGAAACCCATGGCACTAGTGAAATAAATTATAGGCTAATGTGCTCATATGTCTGTAATTCATATAAATTATAATCAAGAAGCTTTTGAGAGGGATCTTGCAGGCATATTTGATCATTACCCCAGTAAAAAGCAAACCAGTAGAAGGATTTTGCAGTCTCCACGTATGATCTTGTATTGGTCTCAACATCATGATGTCTTTACACAGGACTAATCAATTTTGGATTAATACCGTTAGATCTTTACTGAGCATGTTGATGCTATATGATGAATGGCATCTCTCGTATACGTGAGATAATTCATTTACCAGTTTTCTTTATCATCCAAACTTTCCAGCTTGCGGGTTTTTTATTTATTTTTTATTTTTTATAATATGCGTGGTTGGCTTAGTGCAGCCCGAGATGGAGAACCGGATATATTAGGTATTGATGAGGCCAATTCTTCTGCTTATATCCTCCAACCAAGCCACACGGCTGTGGAGGTCTCGGTCAAGACTTCTCTTTCGTTCTGGTAATACTCTTTATATCTTACCTGAGATTTAATTGCCATTCCCTTCGTCCACTTGACCATCAGCACTAGACTGCAACCAACCCTGAAGGTTCAGGCGTCTAGCTGAACCTTTGGTCTTCTACAGTGGATTGAATCTCTGCATTTATGAAGTTGAACTTCCCTTCTCAACTCTCCTACTCGAGTCATTACAGATGCCATCTGGAAATGAAAACCACTGTTTACCATCTGCCTGCATCTCCTTTCTGACGAAGAGAAACTTCATTTACAGTAGCAAATCAGAAAAGCATCCAGCATATAATCCACCAAGAAACACAAACTTAGCAATCGTATTCCTTAGTGTGAAAGCTTAGGTTCCATGCTAAAGGATTAACTCAATTTTCTGAAACTTAAAACTACATGATAGAAGTTCTCAATATACAAGCTCAACAGCTTCTCCCAAATTCTCACAATAAATTCTCAATCCTTTGATATCCATTTGCCTATAATCATTTCCCATTTCCTTAACCATGGTATGTGAGGTTCTAATGTAGTTTAAAATACTTTTCATTTAAAAATATATTAAAATAATATATGTATTTTTTTATTTTTTAAAAAATTATTTTTAAAGTTAACACATACGATTTGAAAAAATATACATAGAAAATAATGGTTAACAAAAAATAATATTAAAATTTATAGAAACACAGTGTTTACATCACGATTCCAAAAAAAAACGCTCCAAAAGGCTCTAGTCGCTTAAGCTCTTGACGCCCAATAGAACCTCCAATGATACCTTGGAGAGCCCAAAATGTTTTTCCACTTCCTGTGTTCTAAGATAAATGGGGGAATAAAGAGAGGAAAAAAGAAAACGAAGGCGGAATTAATGTTTCTGATTATACAATAGTTGTCATCGTGGAGGCTTATAAATTGCTAGGTTGTTAGTTCTCCATGCAAAGGCGTAGGTCCGTAGTCCTGTGAAGTTCTCTGTAACTTACTGGTGAAGTGTACAAACTGAAAGAATCAAACCGATAAATACAAGGATTTTATTCTAAAGCAGTGGGCACAGCCCCTCTTGACAAAAGCTCCTGTCAAAACCATGTTGTCGGAGCTTTTGGTGTCTGGTTGACATAAATACCGATGAAGCTACAATAATCATCGCGCGGCAGATTTTTTGCCGAAGAATTGCACCATCTTGTCATCCCACTATTCTAAGGCTGTTATAGTTTCTTAGGCAGGTTGTAAGCCTTCTTAAGGAACTTCGCAGCTGTCTCATCACTCCGATAGCACAAAACTCGCAAGACTGTGTTTGGTTCAGTAGAATTCCACTGACCTGAAGTTGGAGGCATTGGCAATCTGGATTTTGCAGAAGAGCCGTGGCTGTCGAATGACAGACTTCTGAATTGCTCAACAAGGCTCACAGAATCTATATGAAACAAGGAGAGTACATCTTTAACTGTGGTTGAATACTTATCAATTAAATCTGTTGGCAAACCATCTCCGTTGGACCAGAACATATCTGTGAGAAATTTGAAATCTTCCTCGATTATCTCAGAATCTTGAAGAGTGAAAGCGCGAGCAGGGCCTCCAGCAAGCAACACCATCAGGAATCCATCAAAAGAAGCTTTCATAACGTCTGTGATGACACGTGTTCTCACTCTGTCATGTACTGTAGATGAAATAATTTCCAAATATTGCTCAAGCTCCTGAAGGAAAGGCTCAATCCTAGAAGATGAAACTTCTCCAACATAAAGGCCATCCCACAGAACATGACTCAGCTCATGAAAGACAACCTTGTATGCTGTTGCCTCACAGAGAAGCTGGATGCATTCAACAAAAGCAGATCTTGACAGCTCAAACTTTTTCCCTGTTCCCTCAGCAAAATGATTTGCATTGGTAGTGTTGGAATTCCTAAGCTGGATAACAGTCCTCTTCTCCAAAACCTCCAACTGTGCGCGAATATACTGCAAAGTATTAATACGTACACATAGCTGTGGTATCCCATGGGAGCTATCGCCATTCACAGTCCCAACCTGACATTTCCTCCTCTGGGTTATTTGTGACTTCTCCTTCTTAAATACACGAAATTTTGATCCTGTTGTACATCTAGTTAATGCAGGCATAGTAGGAATGAAAGTATCTCGTGTCCCTGCACATATTATAGAAAAGAAACTTTCAGTTATTTTGGGGTTTACATATAAAAATCAATGCATGTTTGCAGGTTATGCATTGCATACCACAGCCAGATTTTGCCTTCAATATGTAATTCTGCAAACATCTGTCAAGGCCAGTGACCAAATCAGGAAGCAAGACTGCATGCATAGGTATTGGCAACAAGAAGAATGCCTCCAAAGTTTCATCTACACTGCGTAGAACTTCAACAGCAGAAGGAGCAAACCGCTCTTTATTTGCCCGTGGATTCCATACCTGCATCATAAAGGTGGCAGGTCGTTTTGTGGATAATGCAAAAGGGATAACTACCGCATCTTCTAATCAGAAAACATAAATTAATTTCTCTGCTAGTTTCCATGTATTACATACCTCTTGTTGTAGATTTCTATCAACCCACTCACTCAATCTGTCAACTCTCGTCTTTATCCATGACTTCACAAGGTTGGCAATTACAACTTCTGCCTCATAAGGAGGCATCTCTTGGATTATTGACTTCCCACCATCATCACTGTCTACTGCATCTTCAACTGCGATCTGCACAATATCTTTCTCCAATTTGTCAGCAGCCCTCAGCACCTCAATAGCATCAGGTGTCAATTCACTGATACTCGAAATGAATTTCCTCAGCTCATTCCAATAGCAAGAATGAAGCGTGGCTACAGCTACGCCTGCTGCAAGGGGGTGCCATCTCTTCAGTATGGGACTAAAAATTGCCTTCTCATTAAAAGCCAGTCCACTGATTTCTTGTGCAAGAATAGAGAGGCGAGGGAGATTTTTCCCGTGACTAGATAACTGTTTACTAGCCTTAACTTTCTCCATTTTCTGTTCTAACAAGATCAAAACAGACTGTAAGTCACCAAATTTGAGACATATATTAACTGAAAAGGTATAAATGAAATAGAAAATGTCTGTTAAATCGAGAATGAGCAAGGAAGGCATCATGAATTATTGCATACATGAAAAAAAAAAACCTATGATGGATGCATGTCTTGCAGAAGTTGTTTTAAATAAGAAGCTTCTTTTGAGTATACATGAAATATTCATGATGATTTAACTTCTTTTTATCAGAAAGGTAAAGTCCTAAAGTGGATACCAAAAACACTTGAGATAAATATTTACTGGTAAAGCTTGTGGGAAGTTCTTCCATCTTATCAAAGTCCATTGTCAGATTGAATATTCATTTAGCAGATTCTATCATCACAGAGAGGGAAATCATGCTTGAATGAACTTGCCTGAGCAAAAGCAGAGCGCAGTGATGATCTGATGAAAGTGTCAATCCTATCATGAGCAACATTGACTTCTTTCCTTTTCCTACGATTCTCATGAGAGATATCTTCTTCCAGTATTTTTGCTGCTATAACTGCCAAAGAAACAATGCTTTGCATTGATTCAGTATTGTCACTATGGAAACTATCATGGTAAGCAAGAAGCCTTTTCTCTGCCCAACCCAATATTGAACTCAATGTCGAACTCAAAATCTTGGAATACTCTGGATCCTTGCTTGCCTTTGCATCCTTTTCGACTTCCATCAACAGATTATTGGCAGCAAACAACAGGTCATCCTCAACTTGGCCAGTCGCAACATAATGGTAAAATAAAACCCACAGGAAACAGAGATTGTGCAACATTTGGTTCATTCCAAGGATTCCCCAAGTCTTCTTTATGAGTTCTAAAACCTCATCAAGCTCTTCAATAACAATCGATTCATCATTAACATCAAAGCAAGCATCTAAGAGCAATTGGTAGAGTCTCAGATTCAACGGAAACCCATCTGCCCAGTGACAAGTTTCAGAAACAGACCCATCAAATGATCTACAAGCAAGAGACATAACAGCACTGCGGAGAACTTGCATCGATTCACTGTTCTTTCTGGAATCAATTGGTTTATCTAATGCCCCACGAATAATCTGGTGGAGGCGCTGTGGAGCAGCGTCTGCCTTGTTCAGTGGCAGGTGAGGATGCAAAAGCAGCCCCGCTTCTAGAAGCTTCAAATTTCTCCTCTTCCATGCTTCGTATTCTTTCTGATTAGGAAAATCTGCAGGCTTGAGCTGCTGCAATAGTTCAAGTGGCAGAACCATCGACTCTACACGCCTTCCAAGCTGATACAGTGCACAAGAAACAGAAGGTTTAATAATTGCTTCACACTGAACTAGAAAATCTAACCGAGCAGAAAACCACAGCTTAAAAACCAGAAATTTCACCAGCATTCACACGAATTAAATTATGGCATTATCCAAGTGGATCCTTTCTTTTATTTTCGATTAAACTGTCTACTCTTAACTGATGATTTCTGCAACCTTTGGCAATAAAGAACAAAATACTTATTGATTTTCCATTTTTCCTGTTATTTATGCAAGCAGACAGAGCTAAAATGTATCCAGAAATTCATAAAATTATTTAATTTACTAATCATCTCCCTTGCAGCTGAAATCACCACAAAAAAAAAAACCATAATTAATCACAAAAGACTCCATTTGTCAGCTTATAACATGGTACATAAAAAAAAAAACTGTTTTAGATTCTCCCAAGAGAAGATAAAAGATTCCATCAAACAAAGCTTAAATCAAACAATTTCAATTTTTTTTTTAAATGTTGAATTTCATTTAGAATCACCAATCAAGGTCAAACTCTCACTAATTACTCTATTAAAAATTCATAACAAGTTATCTATCTTTATTTTTAGAAAAAAAAAAGAATCAAATTTCCATTCCTCTCAATTTTCCGAGTAACCAAACATACCTGACCAGCAGCAATCCTCAAAATAGCTCGCCTAGTTCTTGAATCAGTCTGCTCCGTGACCCTCATTTGAACCCTAACCAATTCCCCAACCGTCGCTCTCCCTTGATTCCCCACCGATTCACCACCACCAAGTCTCCTTTTAGTCGAACCAGACCTCATCCCCAACGACTTTTTCACCTTACTCGCCGCTGAAGACGTGAGCGACCTCTGCAAAGACGGGGGCGGGGAGGGAGCAGCAGCAGCCGAAACCTTATATTGAGAACTAGTCCTGTCGGACTGAGGAATATAAGTCAACGGCCTAGTTCCAGATGTCCGGCATGCTCCGATAAGGATCTCGTAAGCAGTATGTCGGAGGTCCGAATCCGACAATTCAGAATCAAAATGCCCAAAAGGAGAATCAAAGTCTTGAATAGGGTAAGAAAGAGGCATGGCTCTTGTTTTCGTGGCAGCACAAAACTCTGCTTGTTTGCTTCTCTTTAATAATAATAACAGTAACAGTAATAAATATGGTTTAGAGTGTTGATGAAGTTGAGGGCAAAAAAAAGAAAAAGGTAAAAGAAGAATCTAAAGGTGGTGGAGGGGCTAACTGACCTCTCAACTTTCAACAAGTGCCCTCTTCTTCTGATTCTCCCTTGCTTTGCTTGCCTTTAAAGGATGTAATGATGTTGTAAATATCACCAAGAGGGAGGAGGGGGCAGAGCCGGAGAATCTCACTTTGTAGTTTTTGGCAGGGACACGCGACTGTGCTTCGGAAGGGACAGCAAATGGTACTTCTTTTTAACACTTGTTGCTCATGGATCGAGTTAGATTGACTGAACTGTATTTACAGGCTTCTTCTAGTCAGAGTAGATCGTGATCCATGTTTAGTGGCTTTTCGTACGAGGTTATCAAACTTGGAGTTAATTATTGCAAAAATAAATCTTATGAGTGTAAAGATTAGTTTTTTTAAGGATGTTTATTGGTTCAGGGTTTGGTTTTTAGTATGTTTAATCCCAACACCCTTCGAGATATGCTGAGCGGTAGTTATTTTTTGTTTGATTTGATTTTTATATATAAAAATAATTAAATTAAATTTTTTAAAATATAAAAATTAAAATTAAAATCAAAATCAAACCAAAATCGTTTTTAATAGATTGATTTTGATTTAGGTCAATTAAATTATTATTATTTTTACAACCGAACATGTCAACAACCCTAACTCAACAAGTATTTGACGAATTCTTGTACACCCGAACATATAACCCTGTGGTCGAACTTGATTTGTTGGCCATAAGAACAAAGAGACAAAGTGTAGACGCCCTAGTCATCACGATCCTAATAGAAAAGGAGACAAGGTGGAGGTTAAGTCCATACTGGTCCAAACCCTTGACGTAGAGTTACATAACCTCAAAAAACTAGCAAGCCATGTTCTTCTAAGATTTATTTTCATAAAAATAAACCTAAGTAGTTATAACTGACCCAGAAAACATATGCAAAACTGACCCCAACTTTCATCCTTAGTTTTAAGGATATATTTGTGAAATTTGTAACTCGAAACAAATTTTGTAGAAGATAAACTCTAAAAAATAACAAAGTAAAATTTTTAATCATAAAATAATAAGAGTTGATATTAAAAAAAAACAGTAAAAAAATTAAAAATAAAACAAATAGTAATAAAAAAAAGACCAAATTTAACATAAAAATAAATCAAAATTAAATGTTAAGAGATGAAATTAAAAATAAAATTTAATAAGGAAAGGATAAAAAAGAAAGGGATGGTATTGAAAAACAATCAATTAGAAAAAAGATAAAGATAAAAATAAATAGTAATTAAAAGAATAAGAATTAAATTTAATATAAAAATTATATGAAACCAAATTATGAGGGATGAAATTGAAGAAAAAAAATTAATTTATAAAATATAAAAAAACAAAATAAATAGTAATCAAAAGAATAAAAACCAAATTGTATATAAAAAAATAAATGAAAGGAAACTTTTGTATTTTATCACGGAGAAGTGAGATAAAAAGAAGAGGAGAAGAAAAAAGTTCTTCAGAGTCACACCGTCGGTTTGCCGCCGACATGTGCCTTGCTAGAGGTAAGATCTCGATGCATCAATCTTAACCGTGCCATAGAAGGTATTGTTTGATCGCTGGAGGAGCTTGAAAGCATTGTCTGAAAGATATCAGCTCCTCACATTCGTTGATGTATGCATTGCACGTAAAAATCACTTTTTTAAAAAATATATATTTTATATATATTAAAATACCTAGTTGCCCCTGAGTCTATTTGATAATTACAAAAAAGCCATAATAAAATTACTAAAACACCCCCAAACACTACTTTAAAAAAATAATTTTTTAAGGGCAGTCAAGTATTTATACCATGCCAAAAAAAAGAAGAAGCCATTTGCCCCTATTTAATTTTATTATTTATTTTAAAAGTAAATTCATAATTTCACCGTACAACAAAATAGTGTATAAACATATTTATTTCATTCAATTTGGTAATGTTAATCAAACATCATAAAAAAGCTATTCTACCCTTTAATTTATGCTTTATTAGCTTATATTTTGGAGGGAAAAAACATATTACATGTAACAATCTTATTTTATTATAATGTTTTACTGATGGCTGCTGGTTTTTTTTAATAATTCGGTGATGCCAATTCAATCTCTTGACAAGACTATCTAGTTCCCTAAGTTTAATTCATTGGCTTGTGTTGTTGTGAACAAAAACATCATTATTTTATAGCAATTAACAACGGAATGATTCTTAATTGCTCCACCTTGTTTGATTGATGCCAATTAGTTGTTTATATTTACACACACACTTGTGCTCGTTATTTATGTAATAATAATATAATTCAAAATTGTTAGGTAGTGGACGACCACGAGCGTTGACATTTGGCTCCAATTCCAAATGTTATCCACTAAATAATTAGCAGAAGACGTTGTCTCTTTTTCTAGCATAAGCAGATAGGCATCAACAGAAGAGCGAGTTAGAAATAATAAAATGTCAAACACAAGCTTATCAGCATGTGTGAATTCTCTCAATTTCTCGCCAAGGCAAAGTGTGTGCGGACTGTTCAGGTTCCAAATCTAGCCATGACAGATTTGACTTTATAGATAAAATATATCAGTAATGTCACACTCAATATTATAATAATAAAAATTTCAAGAAAGGTAGCTCAATTGTTCAAGTTCTGAATTTGTTTTTTATAGCTTAGCAGTTATAATTTTACAAATTTCATGGTTACTGAAAGCTTCTATGATTGTTAACTTGAGAACTCGTGAGATTAGTTAATATGCGCGCAAACTAGCTTGAATATCCATATTAATTAAAAAAAAATTAGTAGTAACTACTTGCTATTATGGAGAATAAACTTGCTAGAAAGTCCCACTTTAAGTTAGCGGTTTTTACCATGTACATGAAAGTTTTAGTCCTATTTGATAATGCATTTTGAAAGTTGGCTAAAATTTGAATTATTTGTTTTAATATATTAATGTTAATTTTTTTTTTAAAATATATATTATTTTGATATATTTCCGAATAAAAATCACTTTTTTAAAAAATCCCTACTATACTTTTTAGTGATGGTTTTATTCCAATCCCTTTAACTTTTCACTAGCTTTAGCAACTGATTTCAATGTGTTTAGAAAAAAAAAGAAGAAAAAGAAATAATGTATCAAATTATCCTTATATAATAATGGCATTCTTCTTCTATTTTCTTCTACAGACTTTTAGTTATTTTTTTATATATAAAAATACCTTTAAAAACAACCAAAAAAAAACCATGAAAGTGAAAATTAATTTTTAGAAACTTAAGAAGTCCAAAATATAGATGAAATTGAACAAACAAATAAATAAATTGAATATCCTAAAAAAAAAAAAATTAAAACTAACAACATCACAAAATAATTGAATAACATATAAAAAAACATTGAAAACTAATTAAAAAAAAGCGAAAACCCCATATTTTGCAAAACTTGTTTCATTGTTGTAGGTATAAGGTTGAAAATTGAATTTCCATACTTTCATTATTTATACCCAATCTTAACATTAAAAATTTTGCACACGTGATAAATTGTTCATGAGAAATTTATCTTTTTTTAATCAAAGAATTCAAGATATATAAAATGTTAAAAACAATCTCTGATGATAATCATCCATTATATTGTTCAAACAAAAAATGTTATTTTGGTTGGACCAAATGTCACAACCATTGATCTTTATGTTAAATATTCATGTTTTTATATATTTTGATGATAATAATAAAATGAAAAATGAACTAATTAAAGTAAAATATAATAATAAAAATCACTTTAAAAAACCTTTGAGAATTAAGTAAAAATTCTTGATATTAGTGATGTAATTTCACCAAGAATTTTTTTTTGAAGATGGTATATTATCAAGTGAGAAAAATATTGAAGAGAGCATACCTTCAAATATGAAAATTTTTGGTGTGAATTCATAAAGTAGTGAAAAAATCTTGAAGAAAATATCTTCAAGTGATGTAAAACTCTTAGTCATTATTTATCAAGTGATTATTATACTCTTGAACTTGAACTAGTGAAGGAATACAATACTCAAGTACGAGTTGGTACTTGAAGTGTGGATGTAAGCTTCCTGAACCATATTAAAACGAGTTTGTAAATTATCTTTCCTTATCCCTTTACTTTATGTATTTTAATTATATTGTTTATTATTATGTTTATTTGAAGTGATTTGCAATTTTTGTTAATATTAATGATATACTTAATTCACCACCTTTTAGATGTTATAATTGCCTTAATTCTTGAACAACAACAACACTCGGTATAAATTTATTATGTGGTGATAGGATGTTGTGATACACTGATATCCCTTATTCGATCTTATTCGATTTAAGCTGGATTGTGATGAAATTGAGAAAAAACCTCATTAAAAAATTGGACTTTTCATGGATTATGATTTTGGGCCTAGGCTTGAAACTTAGGTGGGCTTAGTTGTTGGGCTTGATCAACCGTGAAAGTTTACTCGAAAATAATAAGTTTTTTATAGGATGAAGGCTCTCCAATATTTAAGTCAATAAGTATATTGATAGAAAAAATGTATAGAGTGAATTGTTGTTGTAATACCCTGTACGTTTTAATGCAATTTGAACATTTCCAATAATTATGTAAATGAAAAATGAGGTAAATGTTTTATACACACATCATAGGGATTTATACTTGTTTACACATTATTCTTCTGCTTATACAAAAATCTACATAATAAAAGGTTAAATAAATAAAAGGACTGATATCTAAGTATAAGGTGCTACTTAAACATATACATAAAAAGATTCACAAGAGGTAACATATACAATAAACATACATGATAAAACCTTTTTCTCATACAAACAACTATATCTATATATATTCCTACAATATCTTTAATGATCAAGGAAAAAATTCACTATACAATGTATATAATAACTTTTCTTATTTTATTCCAGTGATACTCTTTTTCCTTCCCAAATATATGATACACCCATATTCTCAAAGTCTTCATGCTTTTTATCAAGGTATCTTTTAGTGGAGCCTTTAAAATCTTATCCAATAAAAAGAAAATTGTGGTGCCAACCCTAAATTTGTATATATAAGGAATTTATCATAAAAAATATACAAAAATTATTTATGTAGACAATGAGTCGACATCGTGTCTTGAGTTTTCAAGACTAAAAAAAAATGAGTGCTAAGAGTTGAGAATATTTTATGGTACTAGGTATGATCATTTGGGTTTGGGCCAAGTAATATAGGTATTGTTGTTTGAGCCAATATCTAAACAACATCATAGCAACAAAGATTATTGTTTGGGCTTTTACCGGCGAGGTTCTAGGTCAACCCAGCATACCAAATTGGGTTTAAGAACACAGGTGAGTATAACATCAAGTAGGACCGCACCCTAATTTTAGAACATTTTAGAACTGGAGCTGCCCATCTAGCGTCCATGTAGTAGCTAGGCACGTAGAATATGACCCACGTAACAGAAGAAACAGAAATTCAAATTCGAAGCTCCACCGGAAAGTATGAATTCCAAACTCAAGCTTCGCCAAGCGATAGACACACTGTACACTAACGGACCAGCAAGTCATGAATGCTACACTCGCCTTGCTCTCGAATGCTTTCGAGCCAGTGATGTTGATCAAGCCAAGAGATTGAAATCCCACATGGACCTTCATTTGTTTAAACCCAATGACACTTTCATTCACAATCGTCTTCTCAACTTGTACGCAAAATCAGGAGAAATCTCTCATGCTCGGAAACTGTTTGATGAAATGACCCAGAGAGATAATTTCTCGTGGAATGCCATGCTTTCTTTGTATGCGAAATCCGGGTTAGTCGAGGATTTAAAGGTTATCTTTGACAACATTCCTTCTCGTGACTCAGTATCGTATAATACGGTGATTTCAGGTTTTTCAGGAAATGGGCGTGCAGGCCAGGCACTGGGTGTTTTTTTGAGGATGCAGAAGGAAGGGCATAAGCCCACAGAGTATACCCATGTCAGTGTTTTAAATGCGTGTACGCAATTGTTGGATTTAAGAAGAGGAAAGCAGATTCATGGAAGGATTATTATTTGTAATTTAGGTGGCAATGTGTTTGTTTGTAATGCTTTAACTGATTTGTATGCGAGGTGCGGGGAGATTGATCAGGCAAGGAAGTTGTTTGATAGAATGGTGATTAGGAATGTGGTAACATGGAATTTGATGATTTCTGGGTACTTGAAAAACAGGCAGCCTGAGAAATGCATTGATTTGTTTCATGAAATGCAGGTGTCAAATTTGAAGCCCGATCAAGTTACAGTTTCAAGTGTTCTTGGTGCATATATTCAAGGTGGGTATATTGATGAAGCAAGGAAGGTGTTTGGTGAGGTTAGAGAGAAGGATGAAGTTTGTTGGACAATAATGATTGTGGGTTGTGCACAAAATGGAAAGGAAGAGGATGCGTTGCTGTTGTTTAGTGAGATGTTGTTAGAGAATGCCAGGCCAGATGGTTATACTATCTCGAGTGTGGTTAGCTCGTGTGCCAAACTAGCTTCTTTGTATCATGGTCAGGTTGTTCATGGAAAAGCAGTTCTTATGGGAGTTAATGATGATTTGCTTGTGTCTAGCGCTCTTGTTGATATGTACTGCAAATGTGGAGTCACTAGGGATGCTTGGACTATATTCAGTACGATGCAAACTCGGAATGTGGTTTCTTGGAATTCCATGATTGGGGGTTATGCATTAAATGGACAGGATTTGGAGGCCTTGTCCCTTTATGAGAATATGTTGGAAGAAAATTTGAAACCAGATAGTGTAACGTTTGTGGGTGTTCTATCTGCTTGTGTCCATGCTGGTTTGGTTGAAGAAGGGAAGGGATATTTTTCTTCAATGAATGATCAACATGGGTTAGAACCTACTCCGGATCATTATGCATGCATGGTCAATCTCTTTGGACGTTCAGGGCACATGGATAAAGCAGTTGACTTGATTAGTACTATGTCGCAGGAACCAAATTCCCTAATTTGGACTACGGTTTTATCAGTTTGTGTAATGAAGGGTGACATTAAACATGGGGAGATGGCGGCTAGGTGCCTAATTGAATTGAATCCATTCAATGCGGTGCCTTACATCATGTTGTCTAACATGTATGCTGCTCGTGGAAGATGGAAAGATGTTGCTTCTATTAGATCTCTAATGAAGTCCAAGCATGTTAAAAAGTTTTCTGCTTACAGTTGGATTGAGATTGACAATGAAGTCCATAAGTTTGTAGCAGATGATCGAAGTCATCCAGATGCAAAAATAATTCATGTGCAACTTAACAGATTGATAAGGAAACTGAAGGAAGCAGGCTTTAGTCCTAATACAAACTTGGTTCTACATGATTTTGGGGAGGATGAAAAACTTGAATCCATCAATTACCACAGTGAAAAACTTGCTCTTGCATATGGGTTAATCAAAAAGCCTTATGGAGTAACACCTATAAGGATTATAAAGAACATTCGCACTTGTGCAGACTGCCATATGTTTATGAAATTTGTATCTAACATCGCCAGAAGACCTGTCATCTTGAGAGATTCAAACAGATTCCATCATTTTGTCGAGGGGAAATGCTCCTGCAAGGACTACTGGTAATGTAGTCTTGTAATGGATGAAATGACCTGAATGTTAATTCTTCTAAGATTGCCAGTGGAGATCAAGGGAAGAATAGGATATATGAGAGCTTTCTTCCTCAAAGTGTTATGGAGTGAAAACTGAAAAGCCTCTAGGACGCTGAAGGCAGAAGAGGGTTTTTGATGGATTCTTGTGCTGTGACAGGGACAACGCTTTTACTCAGGGATACAGTAAGAAAGCTGATGGAACAAGGCTCAATGTACTAATCGATGGTAAGGAATGTGAAGAGCTGAAAGTGGGATTTTACAGTAGCAATTTTTATGTAAGGAGCTGAATAATTCTGAACGTGATTGTGTCCATACAATCACCACCAATCACAAATACGAGATGCTACTCGCATGGTGAGGTGATACAAGCCTACACGACTGAGTATTGATCAGTGAGAGGTCATTTTTCACTCCTGCAGTAACTAAGGTCTACAGCAACATTTTCTCTGGAATACGTCCAGCTATTGTTCCGCAATGTAGATGTCTTCGGGCCTCTGGAGCTAGCTAGGTAATCTTCCTGATTGATGGCCTCTCTACGCATTATAATGATGATCCTCAGGGCTAATGCTAATGAAAAGTGTTTCTTAACCATATTCCGTTTAGGTATTTTGCTTATGAAATGTGGTTAACATGAAAACCCCACTAATTCCTGGGCTTATGCATGCATATACACTGCAGTGTCATTTTCATATCAGATTGTGTCGAGTGTAGAATTTTATTTTCAGCTGCGCAGCAATCTGCATGCCTAGGTTCATGACTCAGTGGGCTTGCTCAAAATAAAATTGCCCCCTCAATATCAAACTCATGGACCTCTTATTAACATGACCATATGAGCTTACACCCTCTAACAACCTACTGAAGTAGAACCCAAAACTCAGAAGCGTCCATAGCTGTTGTGTCTTCGTTTTGGACCCCATGGTATTCATCACCAGAAGGTGGTTGCGTTTGTCACAGTGTCTTCATTTCCCGCTTCAAGCATGGACCTCTTATTAATTGCATATTAGTGTTTTGAACATCATACATTGTGTTAATGAACAAGATGAATGGAGCTATAACGGTAGCTAATAAATTCACTTTCCAAAGTTTGGTGCATCTTTTCAATGCACTGGTATCTCACCGAAAAAGAGAAGACAGAATTCTATAGAGTAGAGGGTAGAGTCTACAAATTCATTAATCTCAACAGAAATAAGCTTATAGATACTAAACTTTTAAGTAGATGATTATATTTTTTTTGCGTGTGTTATTTCCTCCAAAAATCCAGTTTCCTAAGTGGACCACTTCCTTGCTCCAAATTCTGCTAGTTTAGGACTTTTGATTTTGCGTGAGCTGACTCCAAAGAGGACAATTTATTTTGCCAATTTCGTCTACATTCCAAGCCATTCTACCATCAGAACAGAATCAACTGCTAAACTTTGACAAAACCAAATATTTTGGCGTTTGGATTGCTATTAGTTCATTCCAGCTACATAGAAATCTTTGGAGTTAGGCATTGACGACACCTAAAGGGACCCAAAATCATAAATATCGCTCTTAGGTATTAGCTAGCATACACTCATTTACATCAACACCTGTCTTTTTATTTGTGGATGCGTCTACCTCATACTGGGAACGGCAAACCTCTGATTGGAGGATGAACAGGAGGAGAAAACATAAATTAAAGATATGGTATCTGTACCTCTTCTTTAAAATAGAAAAAAAAAAAAAAAAACGGAGAAAAAACAAATAAGGTAGCCATTCTCTAGAGTTATCTCGAGAAGACAAGGCATGGAAGACCGCCCATGTGTATTTGGTGTCGATGGGATCCAAGTGACAGTAATTGTTGATCTGTCACACGTCTAGTTTCCCTTGAACACGGGCTAGACTCACACGGATGCTTTTTCTTTCTTGTCTACCTTAAGACAGTAACCCTAGGCTTTTACTTTGGATTGTGATGGAAGTTGCCGAATGAAATGCACTTTGCCTCTATTATTGGCCCTATCGATGGTCTGCCTAATTATTAACGTCTCCAAAAATTTATCTCTACTTTTTTTTAAAAAAAGTTTTAAGCGCTTTACACACACACGCACTGAAAACTAGAAAATTCAACGAAAAGCATATTTTTCATCTTTGATTTTTTTAGTGTACTTTTTATATTATCAATTAAAAGTTAGAATGCAATATTTTAGGATTTAACCAGTAAAAAGTAACTATCTTGTAACTAAACAAGATGGAGACACCTAGCTATTTATCAATTATTATAATTTCAAAGGAGCATTATTCATACCGTGCATGAAATAATTAAGTTTCATAAAATATTAAACAATTATTTTCAAATCAATCAACAATCCTTTAAATGTTACTCCAATCTAGAAACAAATATTGTTTACTATAGTACTAATAAGGAAACCAAGAGGTTTAATGAAAATCATGCAAATTGATCAGGATAAAACTAGTGTCAACTCTTCTAGTTATAGGCCAAATGGACATGTTGACATGTTGATATCTAAGACTTGAGAGAAATTATTAGATTGCTTTGAAAGTAAGAGAAATAAATAAATTAATTAAAAGCTTGTGAATATAAACATATAAATAAAACAGTAAAGATAAATAAATGTAGGAATTGCAAAATAAAATAAAGAAAGAAAGTATGTTATATAAAAGCTAAAGCATAAAACTATAAATAACTAACGAAGTAAAAATTGTGAGAAGATAAATTATTGAAAAGCTTGAAAATATTTGTTTTGAAATTGTGTATCGAGGGATGCTGAAGAATTACAAAGAGGTGTCTCTTTTAATTTAGGAATGATTATTTTTTGTTCGGTTTGGTTTTTATATAAAAAAAGTAATCGAACCAATTTTTTTTTAAAAAAAACCAAAATCGAACCGAAACTGGTTTCGGTTCGGCTTGGTTTTTTAGGACAAAAACTGGTTCAAACTAATTCGGCTCGGTTTTTTCCGATTGTGGTTAGTTTTTTTTTTATTTGGGTTCGGTTTGGTTTGGTTTTTTTGGTTTTAGACTTATAAAATCAAAACCGAACCGAACATGTCAGTTTTTTTAAAATTTTAATCGGTTTTTCACGGTTCGGTTTTTTTTGTTATTCTTTTCCGAGTTTCTTAATTAAATTAATTTTTTGATTTTTTTGCTCACCCCTACTTCAACCCTAATTAGGAAAAATAACCAACCTAGTGTCAACCCTAAACAAGAAAATCATTCATTAGGACATTAACTATTAATCCATCTTATACAAAGAAATAAGTAACCCAACACTTGAAAAACTCTACTTTCTGTTAAAGTTAAAAAGAAAATTCCAACATGTCTCCACCTACTCATTTAATCTATGAAGGCTTATGGTGTGTGATTTATAATTTTTGTTCATCTTGGTTACTTGTTCTCTAAGCAATTCTCAAAATTTTGTTCATCTTAGCCCATGATTTATAAATGTTTTATCTCTAATATCAACCTCTAGTTCTATTCCAATCGGGCCATAAATCTTCCTATCAAGAAAACCATTACCATATTTCAACAAGACAATAGCATGGGTGTGTCTTTTTGTTTATGTTTTATATGAACAATATCTTCTATGTTGATTTATTTTGAAAATAAAGTAATATTTATCAAAATGCCAAGAAATTAATTACTATAGAAGTCATAATTCATACCTAATTTTTAATGCCTTCTCACTTATCAACTATTTATCTTTACTTTCTATATTCATCTCTCAATTTATTTATTTAAAAGAATTTCTATAAAATGGTAGGCCAATCTTTACCCTCTAAAGTATCCTCAAAATAACATCTTGAAAATATGATGAACCTTGAGCTCAATACTTACTTTGATATTTTAATAATTTATTACTCTTATTTACCCATGTCCACATTGAAATGCTTTGGTGCATAATAGATCATTCATTTCACTTCAAACTATAAAAAATAATTGACAATTATTTGTGTCATAATCATCCATTTTACATTACAATCATTAGGCTTACTTGACCAAGATACACAACCATGTTTGATCTTGATTATGGTAAAAAGATATTAACATCCAATTCAAACCTTTCCTCTTTTTTTTTTTTTTTTTATTAATATAAGTGTCCAGGTTTATTTGCGAATACCTCGACTAATCCTACGAACCTTAAAATTAACGACCATGCAAGCCTCCAGTGTTTATCATATTAGCAACCACATAGCTCGAACTTAAAACCATAAGAAAAACAAACTTCTTGATCCCAAACTCTTACCACTAGACCACTTAACAGATGATTTAAACCTTTCCTCTTTATTTTACCTTTTCAGCAGATATCGATTGACCAAACTAATGATCAATTGTCAACAAGTCCAAACAACGAACTACAAGCCCCAAAACAGAGAGATTAAAACAATTATTTTTGTCAAAATTTACCATCTTTACTCTAAAATTAAGATCAAGGTGCAGATAAAGCTTGTCCTCATAGAGAACCAATTATAGTTACAAAGTCTACTTGATAAGCATGGTTTTTAGACCCGGGCCGATCCAAGGCTCAGGTTTTGATCGGGTCACCAAGTCGCTCGAATCAATTTTATTTTTAAAAAATCAAAACGACGTCATTTTAGTAAAAAAAAAAAAAATTCAACGGGTTGCAATCAAGTTTTTGATCAAGTCTTGCCTAGTCAACCGGGTCACACTAAGTTTTTATTCCTCTGTTTTTTCTTCAACCCGACCTAATTCCAGCCTCAGGTCGGCCGGGTCCCGGGTTGACCCGCCTGGTTAGGCCGGGTTTTAAAACTATATTGAGAAGTACAAAAATACAATAATGGTCACTAAGCTTTTTACAAACAATCACTTATGCCCTCTTTATGTTTTCGTGTATCCCTCAAATTCTTTATTATCAATGATGACATAAGTGTAAGGATAATACCTTCTTAAATACTATCGATTGATGGATCGGTTATATTTGTCAGCTAGTTTGATATGTTGACAAGAAACTATTTATTAGTTCACGCAGTAATAAATTATGAAGATTTATTATGAAGCACTATATAAGTTCATGTTGCCATACTAATATTCATGACTAAGAGAAAACATTAGCTTAGTTTGAAAGTATGGGTAATAAATAAATTAAAAGTATGTAAATATAATATATAAATAAAAAAAGATAAATAAAATAGAAAGCCATTCATAGGACATTAATTAACTCTTAGTTCATATTATACAAGATAAAAAGTAGTTGTATGCTAGAAAAACTCCACTGCTGCTCCAATGTGTATATCGATCTCTAGACTTATTCCAATGGTGCTATAAATTTTCTTATCAAGAAACTCATTATCGCATTTTAACAGGACAATAATATGTCCTTGTCTTTTTTTAAAAAAAAATACTAACACTTTATTTTATGATTCCAGAAATTATTCAATATCAACTATTCTATTTGGGCATATATCAAGTTAAATTAACCCTTTTGGCAACTTTGAAAGTGGTTATCAAGATTATACTCAATACGGTATAGCCGATCAGAAAAGAAAAAAAAAACAGTGCAATAAATTTTTATTTATTTTTTCTATCCTCTAATGTTTTTCCCATCTTGGGCTCAAAATTCCATGATTGTATAGGCTTGTTTGTTTCTACATTTTAAAAGCGTTTTTGAAAAAAGTTGAATTTTATTTTATTTTTTTATTACCTACAAATTAATATGTTTTTAGTGTTTTCAAATCATTTTGATGCGCTGATGTCAAAAATGATTTTTTAAAAATAAAAAAAACATAATTAGCATGCATTTTGACATGAAAAGTTATTTGAAAAACAACAACAACTACACTGTCAAACAAGCTCACAAGTATTGTGTTTAGCAACCCTCACCCAAGATAAAAGCAAAAAAAAAAAATATGCCAACTCATGTTAACTCATGACTCGAGTCATTTTATCAGAAAACATTTTAGAAAAACCTCAAAATTCAATTCTCAACAAATTAAATATTGAAAGATAAAATAATAAAAAATCAACCATATAAAAGGAGTCAAAAGAAAAGAAAAAAAAAACAATTAGTAAAAGCTAAAAAAAGGTGTGCGCCCATCAAGCTTAACCCATCAAACCCATGAGTCAGGTCATGAGATCAGGTTAATCCTATAGAAAGAAAAACAAACAAACCATAAAGCCCATTTTAAAATAACTCAACGTCGAGTAATTGGATTGAAAAAGAAATAAGTATTTTAAAAAATGATGTGAACCTGTGATTCAAGCACCAAAACGAAAAAAGCACGAAATTCAAATTTTAATAAATCAAATGTTAAAGGATGAAATTGAAAAAAAAAACAAAACAAATCAATCACCAATAAAAGGGTTCAAAAGAAAAAAAAACAATTAAAAATAAGGATGAAATTTGAAAAAAAAAAAACAAATTAAAGGATGGATAATTTTGGATTTAAAGGCTAAATTGAAAAGAAAAATCAATTTCATAAAAGAATTAAAGAAGAAACCACCAAGAGAATAAGGACTAAATCTAAAAATCATATACAAATTAAAATTTTTGATTAAATGATGAAATTGAAAACAATTAAAAGTTTATAAAACAAAATAAGAAAAAAAGAAAAACACTTAGAAAGAGTCAAAGAGAAAAAATTACAAAATCAAAATAATGAGGATTGATACTTAAATATACCCAATTAAAGGGGATTGTCCTAAAATTTTAAATGTCTGACGCAAATCTCGAGAGAGAAGAGAGAAAAGAAGAAGTAGATTGGTTCAACGACAATCTCTCCATCAAAATCCAACATATATTGTTTGGGGAGGAAGAGGACACACTGAGAAATCCAATTACACGACGGGAGCAAATTCTTAACCACAGTGTGACAGTGTACGCACCATTGAAGCATCGTAGTGTCTGCAACCCGCCTAACTTTTTTTTTAATTATTGTAAAAGATTAATTTACCCATCAACCAACCTTATTATAACAAAAAAAAAACCCTACTTGAAAATACAAAAATTCCCTCAAAGGAAGCTTAAATTAATTGTGAAACTAAGGTTATTTAAGTAAATTCATTGTGCTAAAAAATATAAAATCTAAAAAAAAAAAACCATCAAAACTAATTATATGATTTTTTTGCTTTTAAGAGTAGTGAATATATTTTACTTTATGAAAAAGAGAAAAAGATCCTCGTACCCCAAACAAACAAAAATGACAAATGAATCACATAAAAAAAATCATTTTACTCTTAATTTAAGTATAGATCTTAGCAGATTTGATAAGTTTAAAAATATCAATTTACCATTACAATCCAGAATAAACTCTCTCTAGTACCGCAATAAATTTTCAAATATATATCCTTACAACATGAAGGAACATAAAAATCAAACTTGTATAATTTACATTTACACGAACGAGCATCCAAAATCAAATTATATGTAGCAACCTCGAGAAAGAACATAATTTCCCTTTTGAAGTCAGGCAGGCTCCACCTTAAGATTTCATGTTTCACAATATACATTGCACACTATCACCTTCCTCTTCTCCATTGCCACCAACAAAAACTCGACAAAGCCGCAACGCGTCTCCCACCACCAGCTAGCCACGAAGGAAACCGGAAAAAAGAAAAAGGAGGGTGCAATCTTCTGCGCACGTGTGGTTTATGTGATGCTATGCATGTGCTTGCAGGAAAACCCACCGCAATCTAAAGAGAAAAGTTGTCCACGGCCTGTACTCGGCAGCCGGCACCTTTGTTGGGCGCCATGGTTTGACCAGAAAAAAAACTCGAAAATAACTATAGATTAAATAATATTATTTATTTATTTATTTATTAAAAGTAGAATAATATTTTTAGTTTAAAATATATATATATATATAACTTTTTATTTTTAAGTTAACTTGAACACTTTATAATAAACAGATTAATAAAAATTTCAATCTTCTTTTCTTTTATGTTTATATTTTTTTTGTGTTAATTCAAATTAATTTAACACTGTATTATTAAATCGTTGAGTTAATCAATAGGTAATTGAGTTAATTTAGATTAATTATTTTTTAAAAAATTAAAATAAACCTATCTAAATCAAGTATTTTTATTTAATTTAAAACTTGAATAAGATAAATTTTTAGTAAAAATCTTTCGTGTTAGTGAAACCAAATCTAACAACTATGCTTTACAAGCGAGGGCATGCATGTGGAGGAGGCCATTGCATGGGTCGCACCGTCCTTTACAGAGCCACCCTGTTTATTCCACCATCTTTGACATGATGACCTGATGGTTCACGCACCTTAAATATTTGTTCCTCATCTTGAATGCATTTTATAATGCATAGAAAGTAATAATAAACATATAATAAATACATTATAATATGTATAATATAGCATGATTTCTTTTATGTGCACATATAATTGAGGTCGGCACGTTGCTATAGGTGCAATTTTATTTGGACCTACACAGGTCTGTTCCGTATCTTCAAAGATGTTAATTTTAGTGCCAAATTGAAGAAGGAATATTGATTGGGGTCCATAATATTCCATAGACATCCTTGGTTGGTTGGTGGCATTGTGCTATCGAAATTTCCACGTGAAATACACCTTTCTTTGTTTTTCATTAATGGAATAATTTGTACTTGGAAATGAGGAAACACTTGTTCCTTATTTATTGAAAAATAAATATATTATTTGTGTGATCATAAACACCTCAATATAGTCTTTCTACTATTTGTTTTTTTATTTTATTTATGTAATACCAACATTGTACATAAAACTAAACAGAGCTAGGAGAGGCTAACAGAGGCTCGAGCTCCTGAAAAAAAAAAAAAAAAACCTTGACTCCTTAAATAATTTAAAATTTTAGGGCTAAAACTAAGTAAGATTTAAATATTTTCCTAAACATGGCCCTTTAAGATATTCTCACATTACACTCTTTCATCAAGGTTAAAAAACTGACATTTGTCATGTATTCATATCATACATTTTTTTTGTTGATTTATATTTTGGTCCCTAAAATTTCTACAAAATTTTACTTTGGTCCATTTAAGAGGAGTTATTAATTTATAAGAATTGTAATAAAATATTTAGGAGTAACTCATTGTGTGAATCTTCTCATTTTCTTTTTAGTTAGAGGTATATCAATTGAGATTAGATCTTTTTAAAATGATTTTAAAATTACATTCCTCGTATCGGATTATTATATCCAGAAAATTTAATAAATTATTATATTCAAAAGATGAAAGTAGAATGATCAAGATTTACGTAGTTTTCATTTATACGAGAATAGAAGCCCTCATTTGACAATAAAGCCAAAACAAAGGGCGGTTAAAATTTAATTTTTTTATATTTTATAATTATTTTAATACGATGATGTTAAAAATAAATCTTAAATTATATAAAAAATATTATTTTAATATATTTTTAAATAAAAAAATAAAAGATAACTATTAGTACATGTAAAGTCAACAGTAGAATTCTTCAACTGGCACGTGATATATAGAAAAGTAGTGGAAGTACTGTACCATGAGGAAGACCTTTTTTCAGAACAAACACATGGTACAAACGTAATTCCAAGGAAAACAACATCAATAACAACAGCAGCATCAGCAGCTCCAGCTAGCACTTTTGAAAGCAGTAGAAAGGCTTGGAAAAACAGAGAGCAATCTGATCCACACAATGACGACCACACCATGCAATTATCTGATTGAAGAAACTTTATTACACGAGTCGGCACTCGACAAACAGAATCTTTCATGAGGTATTTTAAAAATAAAATTAAATCTTATTTTATTTTTGTATTAATTTCAAATTAATATATTTTTAATATTTTCAAATTATTTTAATATATTAATATCAAAAATAATTTTTTTTAAAAAAAAAATCATTAACATATATTTTAACATAAAAAATTATTTAAAAAATAACTCCAACCATAATAATAAATAAGATTGTAATCTCTTAAAGGTCCACATCATTTCATTTCTCCTGAGCTAAGACATTCATATATAGAGACAAAAGCTGTGTTCTAAACATCGAATGAAAAGCATTCCTCGTCGATTAGCCAACGACAGAAGCATAAAGCTAAACATAGTGTACTGATTTCTTTCTTTCTTTTTTCCTATGATGAATAGCGTGTTGCCGGTACCTTTTTTAAAAAAGTATTTTTTTGTTTAGAAATAATTCAATAAAAATATTAATTTAAAATAAAGATTTTATATTTTATTAAAAAAAACATTTTTAAAATATAAAAATAAATACGCTATAAATACACACACACCAAAGATTATTGACAGGCATAGATATTATTTATTTTTTCACAAAACATGTAAGTGAAAAAATCAACATAAATTTTATCAATATACAAATAAATACCAAATGGGTTTTTATACAAACCACTTTTAATAAATTAGATCTCTAACAAATATCTATAAATTATTCTAAGTATAATCATACTAAGAAATTAGAATCCCCATTATCATCATATGATAAAGATTTAGTGCATCAACAAACTTATGATAAGGGACATTTAATATGTTCTTCACGGTATATGAGATGTATCTCATATGACATATCATATAGATCACTACATAGACTTTTATCAAATAATAGAGTACATAATATAATTAAAATAAACTTAAAAGATAAACAAAAAAGTCTTAGTAATTTTATCAAGTAATTATATCATATTTACACCCAAAAACTACTATATATTAGCTCATAGATCATAAAACTTGCACATAACAATACAAAAGATTTAAAGTTATTTTATTTTGGATATTATACTTTTCCATTTTAAGGTTTTAATTTTTTTTCAATCTTTCTAATTCAATATTATTTTTACAAATTTAAAAAAAAATTATAATTTTTTATTTTTCTTCAATATAAAAATTATTAAGAAATCAATAAATTTATATTTATATTTTATATTATGAACTAAAAATAATGCATATGATATTACTTGAATTTCTTAATTCGAATAAAAGATTTGATCTCATCAAATTATTTTAAATATTTTTATTTGATCAGATTTCAAAAGTTGAGGGACTAAAAATTTATTCTTTTACTTTGGGTAAGTTGGAGGGGATATCGACACTATTAAAACTTCAAAACGCAAGGAAATAAAATAGATTCTCCTCAAATCTCATAGGATAAATTGAAATTTACCCTGGTTGATAGATTAAGTTTCTAGTATATTAATATTCATGTTTTTATTTAAAATCAATATCTATATTATATTTATTGATTATCAAGTTAAAAATATAAAATCTTATTCTCAATTTATCGGTTTTGAATATTCATTCAAATTTTTATTACATCAATATTATTTATTATTTAATATCAAATAAAGTGAGTGTGTGCTTGCTTTTGGTCAAGTTTTGATCAAGATTGTTAATACACACACCTAATGGACAACAATTTTAAATGTTAATAGTCAATCTTAGACAATAAACATTCAAAGAAATTCATTCATTAGGATTGATTTTGATGAATATCCATTGAATTTAGATTAAATCATCCTCTTAAAAGTTAAAACATTATATCTAATTTATATTTAATGCTAACAATTGCAGTAGCTAATTAATTACAAATATAAATTTTGGTTCAAAATAGACACATAGAATTTTCTATTTGAATATTTTGATTGACCAATTGATGTAGCATATATAATTACATCCTTTTCGTTTTCCATTAGTTTCAGATAATCTGTTTAATTATTTAATTATTCAACTTTCAAAATTATTTAATTATATAATCGCAAAAAGTTAAATTCAAAATCGACAGAAAAAAGGGGTCAAAATTAGTGAAATGGCTTAAGGTCTACTCCAAAGGCATTTGATTTCCGAATAAAAAATAACTGATTGACAGCCGCAAACCTTGAAAAATGAAAGAGGAAACTAACCGAAAAGTCTTTTTGATTCCCGCTTTCTGGCTTTGGGCCATAGACAAAGGAATTCCAACATGGTAAAACATTAATAAAATAATAGAGTATAAAAAATATTTAGGAAAAATAGAATAGTTTTGAAAGTTGCGTAAGTGTCATAATTGACTTTCTTAGATTATAAAATTATCTGACAATTTAATTAAAAAAAATACAAAGGACATTAAAACTTTGATGACAATATCATCTATATTGTTAGAAAAATTTCAAATAAACAAGTTCAAAAATATTAAAATCATCATCGGTAATCGAAGGGTGTCACACGAGTGGCCCAAGATAAGTGAGCCCCAGCAGTTTTGGACGACTCATGTAGTCTACTCCATTCCTTGTTCGTAATATTTTTTGGTGTCGTTAAATTTATCTTATCGAAATCTTTTTAATAATATCAAATGTGTCATCATCAAAATTTCAGTATGCCTTTGATGTCATTTTTTTTTCTTTATTTGTTTTTTCTATCTTCTCTCTCCTTGTAATTTATGAAGAGATAGGAGAGAGGGAAAAATAAAATAAAATAAAATAAAATAAATTAGAGGCGCATCAAAGTTTCGATGATGACACTGTCAATACTGTTGAAAAGATATCAACAAGATGAATTTAACGACAATAAAAAATGTCACAAACATTGAATGGAGGGGATCACATGAACTGTCCAAAAATATTTGGGCTCACTCGTTTTTGGGTCACTTGTGTAGTTCACGTCGATCATCATTGATGATCTTTCTTGGTATAATTAAATTTATCTATCTCATTAAGATATTTTTAAAAGTAATACTAGTAAGTTTGGGTGAGTTTACAATTTTTTTTTTTTTGGTATGTTCGCATCATTTTTTTAATTGAATACTGTGTCCAATACTTTTATAATCTAACTCTAAATATTTTTTATACTTTATTATTTTATCAAAAAAAGATTTTCTAGGATGGAATCCCAGAGAACTCCTAGTATATATTGCGAAGAAGCGTTGACTCTGGTAACTGGCGGTTCAACTGCACGTGCAGTGGTCTGAGTATACCAGCAGCTCTGTTCACTGGTCAGTGTTTCCAGTGACATCACCGGCTTTGCTGGATCTAGCGACCACCACAGTCTCACACTTCTCCATGTTTAATAACTTCACGGGTCATCGTGGAATCCGTTTTTAATAAAAACATCATTGTGATTTTAAATTGAATAATTTTGTTCCTAGAGTTTATCATTCAGATACCATAAGTCGCATCATGGTCAACTTAAGTTCTTGTTAATTTTTACTCTAAAAAACATAGAAGAATATGTGATAGATTTTTTCTTAGTTTCAATTTCAGAAAAAAAGAAAAATTGATTGAAAATTCGAAAAAGAATTAAAATAATATAAAATAAATTATGAACTCAATTTTCTGTTTCTTTCATATATATATATATATATATATATATCTTGATTTGGAAAATATTTTCTCATTTTTTATTTACATTTAAATCTTTATTACTTTATTTTACAAAGCCAAAAATGATTAAAAAGTTGCTGTTAATGTTTTATTCACTTATGCTGTGTTTGCTAATATTCTATGCATTCATCAAAACTTCTACGACATATTAAATTAAAAATCCATGCCTATATAAATAATAAACATTTACTCCATTAAATACATTTCATCGATAAATACATAATTTCCCCCTTCATTATTATTGCACTATCTGTAGATTTACATGATCCAAATAATCACTATAATATTTGTTAATTAGTTTGTAACAAAAAAAAAATTAATCTTTTTCTTAAGTTTTAAATTAAAATAGAAACTTTTGCTAGTGTTAATTTAGCCATGTCATTGGAATCTTCTTAGCATTCTTTTCTTGTTGGGGACGAAGTTTGGCAAGGAAGGTGATATAGTTAGTTGCTAGCATAGTTTCCCACTGATATTTCCTCTCCACTCACTTTGAAATTTGCATTGTCTATTCTAACTTTTAGACTTGCTCTTTTTAATTATTGATATTTTAATTTTGATCATTCAATAATTAATTGGGTAAAGATTGAACTTCATAGTTTTTCAGGTTTGGTGTTTTTAGTATAATGATCCAGGTTATGGATTTGAAAAGTTGACGCGAATTGCATATTTTGTTTTAAAAAAACTTATTTTATTTTACAATTTCATCAGTCAATATTGTTTTTTTTTCTTTGTTTTTTTTTTCTATCAAGTTATCCCATTCTCATACAATATGTTATGTATTTTTTTTTAATTTAATCCTTATTCTTTTGATTTTGCTTTTGCTTTTGTTTTGCTTAACCCTTTAAGCAATTTTTATTTGTCTTCAATTTTTTCATTCAATCCAAATTAATGGCATATTTTTTTTTCTTCAATTTGATCCTTATTTTTTTTTATTTATAATTTTTTTATTTGCTCTTTTATAAAATTTTTATTTGTCTTCAATTTCATTCTTCAATCTAAATTAATAGTATATTATTTTTTTTTCAATTTAATCCTAACTCTTTTTATTTATAATTTTTTTCTTTGTTCTTTTGTAAAATTTTTATTTATCTCCAATTCTAAATTTGTGATTTTTTTTTTAATTTGGTCCTTAATCTTTTGATTGTTTTTTTTTCCTTTTGTTAAATTGATTCTTCTTTTCATTTTCACCATTCAATCAAAACTTTGTAGTTATGCTCTAATTTGTTTTTTTATCCTCATTCTTTTAATTGTTATTTTTTTGTTTTGGATCCTTTTATATAATTAATTATTGTTTTATAATTTCATCCCTCACATTTGATTAGTTAGGGATTGGACTTCGTAGTTTTTCAAGGTATGGTGCTTCTAGCCTAATAACTCAAGTTAAGAGTTTAAAAAGTTGACAATGGTTGACATCTTTTTTTTTTAATATAACTTTTTTTTTTGACTTTATCATTATATATATATATATATAAAAGAGGCCTTTTGATTTCCTTTTTTTTTTTTTTTATTGGGATATTTCAATCTCATAACCTGGTTTGCGGGTTTGGGGGGTTAAATCGAGTATGATTTCTTCTTATTGCTCGTGTTATAAGTTTGTCATGCTAATCTGGTTTGACTTGAGTCAGGTTTTTTTCTATCTTTTTTTTGTCTAATTTTATTCTTTTATTTTTAATTAGTTAAGAATTGAGCTATATTATTTTTACTCTTTTTGAAAAAATATTTTTTTTTCAACTTATTGTGATTGCTTTTTTCTTTTCTAAAGCGGTCAATTTACTATCATTGTTTATTTTTTATCTTCTAATTAAAATACAATCAAATTATTTAACCTAATTGAATTTATAATCTAAATTACATATTTTTTTTTCTTAAATGTGCTTTATGTATTATGAAAAAAATAATAATCCAGTCTCCAAGTAGCACGAGTCCACCTCTAAGTACTTATCTAAAAGTCAAATGAGCTTTGTAGCTCAATTAATTACTTCTAACATGCTCCTTGTTTCGAAGAAAATCGACCAATAAATGCAATACCACGAAAATATTCTTACAACTGTCGTTTCTTCCCTAAAATCCATTAATGCAATACGAAAACTGTTCCTGTTATCGTCTTTTTCTCTAGAAAATAAATTATATGCACTGTTTTGATGCTGGAGGGGAAGGAAGAAGTAACTGTCCGGACAGACGTCATAAAAATACAATTTCGCAGCGAGTTACACCATGCTTGCTGTTAGCATTATCACATGCATATGATTCTACGCTAGCGGCATCGAAGCATCGAGAAAATGGTAAGAAACGTACAGAAATTTGATTTACTATTCGATTACCAATTATTGTGAGCCTTTTGTTGGTCATAGCCCAAGATGATTAGGCATGTTTGATACTGTGTTTCAAAAATAATTTTGAAAAGATTTTTTTTTATATTTTAAATTAATATGTTTTAAATTATTTTGATGTGTTTATCTTAAAAATAATTTTAAAAAAATAATATTATTAATATATTTTTCTAAATAAAAAATACTTTAAAAAATAACCACAACCACACTTCAACTACGCAAATATAAGCTGTGCCTTAAAGGATCAACCATAGCCCTCTCTAGAAGGATATGGTGCCGAGGCCGCTGGGGTCTGAACATTATAATCATATCCCAACAACCTTTGATCCGAAAGCTGTATATCATGACAACTCACCTTATTGATGAATTCAGGGTGTTAAAAATATCTACTTTTTTTTAGTGAACATGTATATCTGTGTGTGTGTTGGGAAGTTAATTTGAATTAATCGAAATTAATTCCTAGCAATTAATTAATCTTATCAGATTCACTGAATCTAAATAGCTAAGAAATCATATGTTGGGAGTAATTTATTATATAAGTGAATAATTATATAATTAACTCAGACTCAAGCACATGTGTTTTTGCACAAAATTCACACTACTTGGGTCCTTCCAAAACTTCGATGTCATAAGAACCCGAATTTTAATATTATATATGCTACTAAACATGCTTATAATCTCTTAATGTGGTGTGGTATGTGTCTTTTAGTTCAGTTTGGGATTATTCATGTATAATTACTTTTAGATATATTAATATTTTATATTAAAAAAATATACATTAAAGAGCATTTGCAATAAAATATTAATTATAAATGTGAATGGACTCAGTTTTTAATTTTACTTTAAATATATCAATTACCCATGTTATTACCGATTTTCCCAACAAAGGATGTTACCTTTTTTAATCACAAAAAGAAAATAAGCGAGTTTTGTTTTAGTATTTCGTTTGCCGACCGAGTTTGTTACATGTGAGTGAACTCGATTACCCTCTTATAGAAGGCTTGCAAATTTATGAGCTCAATCAAATTATGCGTTAAAAAGATAGAGGGTATATACATGTTTCTTTGTTTCTGGATTTTAAAAATATTTTAAAAAAGATTTAATTTTTTTAAATTTTTTTATTAATTTTTAATTAATATATTTTTTATATTTTCAAATCATTTTGATATGTTGATGTCAAAAATAATTAAAAAAAAATAAAAAAAAATACTATTGATATATATATTTTAATACAAAAAAATTATTTAAAAAATAGCCATAAGTACACAACCAAACAAATTATTCTTTGAGGCAATTTCTTAGTTTTCAAACAGGACATTACTATTCTGTTGGTGCTGATATGTCTTTATTAGGCTAATATTATATTTTTATTCTAAAGTAAAGAGGTATTATTAAATAATTAATATTCTCATGTTAATCAAGACTTAATTCTTCCTCCAAATAATATTATTAAAGACTCATTATTTAAATCTGTTTAATGTACTTAAGAAAAATTAATAATTTTTCTGAAATGCTAACCAAAGAGAACATATTTTTTTTCCCAGTACTTATACTATTGGGCTAATAAGATGCAAATCAGATATATACATGTGTATGTATATTCTTTGAAGAAATCTGGCAGAGTTTCATTTAAATTTTCAATGCTAAGTTATCAATTCAATAATTTTTACAACTCACAGAAAACAAATTCAACATCGTCTCACCATCCGAGACTTCTTTATTTATATTAAACCCAATAATAAGAACAATTTATTCTTTTTCTTCAATATTCACTCAAATAAATAAAGTATTGTGCTATTCGAGAAATAATATGAATAATAAGACAATTAAATTAGTTACAACATAAGTCAAGTTCATTTTAAGTAAGAGTAAATCTAAAAAGAAATACAACATAATTATAGACATGCTTTTAAAAAAATTACTTTAGATATATTATTCATATTTAATTTAGATATATACATGCTTTTGGATACAAAATTACTTTACAAAGCAAAATATTCATTTCTTTTCGTTCACATCATTTGACTAAACAAACAAAAACAAAATACAAATACATGATCTACTACTCAACATAATAATGCGAGGTACTCGAAAATTTATTTAATACCAAATACAATCAACTTTATACACAATAGTTAATTACTATTATCTCTTCCATATATTTAATTACCACATAAATTACTAAATGCTTAATTTTTTATTTTATCCTTAACCTTACAAATCAATACAATTAGCATAATTTAAGGACATACCAATGTCCTCTCTAGCCCAAACCCAAACCGGGCATTTGTTACTTTACCCAATTAACTGGTTTTTTTAATTGCTCATTAACTAGGATACTAATCTTATTAACTAGGGAATTAATTTCTTTGATTTCCCATTAACTAGGGCACTAGACCAATTAATTAGAGTAATTAGTTTCTCCGATTGTTTAACATTTTTCAAATAAAATAAAGATGCAATTAAGGAAAATTTGTTATTATAATTTAAATAATATTTTAGTTTTAAGATACTGAGAATCTATATAATGTCTGAGCATGTTAAATGGCTCCCTGCTAATGAGTAGATTATGTGACCTCTTTTATTCTTGTCTCAATCTTTTCTTTTAACAAAGCTTACATCTCTCTCACACACTAATCATTCAAGTCAACATATTTTACGCAATTTTCTATATTCCAACTCAAAATCTCAATCATATCTCTCATCAATTCTTCTCCTTTTATCATTCCAAGTTCATTAAATATTTAATCACAGCCAAATAAATTTATTAAATGCATTTCAACCCACCATAAATACATCAATACATATTAATTACACACAATTACACAAGCATTAACTAAATCTCCATGTTCCTTTTTTTTTTGGGTAAAAAATGGTTGGCTTAGCTCTCTCTAAACCACCCAATTTATTTCTTCAATAATTCATTATTTTACATTATCTACAACCTATTTCTTTACAATTCCATCAAACCATATCCATTTCACAATTTCCCCAATTTTTTTTTCTTAAGAATCTTAATTCAAAAATGACGGTGAAGAAGGTGTTGGTGGTAATATTAAAAAAGACGATAATGGTAAAGGAAGTGTTGATGAGGTGTTTATTATGGTGGTGTGGAAGAAGAGGTGGTGGAGGAGAAGGTGGTGGTGCTAGTGGTGAGATAGATATGGTGATTGAAATAATTGAATAATGTTGTAAGTGAATTATTGTTGGTAAAATATTTTACGAAACTTCATAAGTTGAAAATATTTTTCAAGAAATAAACTAAGTTTAAAAGATGATTGTAAAATATTACGGGAAACAAACACAAAAATCTTTTAGAAAAATATTTTTCAAAAACAAAGACGAGGATATTTAAAAAATATTTTCTTGTAAAATATTTTACACAAAATAAATTCATGAATTGTATTAAAAAATAATTATTATTATTATGAGTAGTTCAGGTATTATTGTTAATATTTTTTTTCTTGTTGGGTGTTATCATTAATCCTTCCTCTCTTTTACAATCTAATTTTTGTTTAACTGTTAAACCTTAATGATTTAATTATTATATAAAACTTGCTAATTAAATGATTAAATTGTTAAATTTAATTTGATAACGAAATCAATATCAAATTTAATACCATATAAGAACATCAAAGAATTCCAATCATTCGACAGTTCTGAAAGATAGATGATGAGTGAAGAAAATAACTAAAAATATCCTATATCCTATATCATATTGATAAGTATAAGATTTAATAATCATGTACCATAACGCTCAAGTCTTTTAAATGAAATAAAAAAATTCAACAATCAGATTTAATATATATAATTTGAATACATATTATTGTAGGTGTAATTAGTATTTGATTGCGAGATTAACTAATTCAAGTGAAAGGAATATCGAGTAGTGCTCAAAGAGAAGCCCACTTCAGCTCTGAAAAGGTCAGAAATTAATTATTAGGAATTCATGTTTTTTGTGACCCTTTTTTTTTATTTGGCTGATATTATAATAAAACTAAATTATGTAAGAAAAATATTATAATATTTTTTTATAAAATATTATGGATTGCTACAACTTATTATTTTTATTTTTAAAATTTTTAATAACTAATATAATTTTTTTTTTCATAAAATATTTGTTCCATTATATTTTTAATTTATATTATTTATCTAGTATTTATTTATAATTATAATACTATTAAATATATATATATTTTTATAAATCCACGGCAGGACGTACTATTTCGAGAAAGGGGCAACTCAGGAAAGCAGATAGATGCCAAACGCTTAAGTTGTAATTTTCGAGTAAATTCTATTTACAATTAAGGGTCGACTTTCTAATTAAAGGTGCACGTGTGAGTGATTAAATTTCTAGATGACAGACCCTTTTTTTTTTCCTACTTAATCTCAGAAATAAAAATAAAAATAAAAATTATTGCTTGATTCAAGGTATCCCAATTTCCAACCACATAAATAGTATTATGTAGGAATAAAAATATTTTTTTATATATTAAAGTATCTAAATAAGAATACAAATGATGTAAGCACAGAAACGGGGTCCCTCGGTTTTCTATGTTCCACATCCTTACAGCTGTGCAATGGGTCATCATTGTTTGACTTTCATTTCTAAGAAAAAATTAATTTTTTTTTATAATATATATTTTTTTATTAATATGAATATTCGGTAAGTTACATGTAATTTAATTAATTTTATAAATTTTAAAATTAATGATTATATAAATCTTTAATGGTTCTGAAATTTATAAAATTCAAACTAATAATTTTTAAAAATTAAATTTAAAATCAGACCAATTAAATTATATCTATTAATTAATGCTATAATATAATTTTTTAAACGAGAAGGTGCTGGAGGAAGCCAGTGGGTTATGGGAAATCCAACATTGCAATCCTAATGTTAAGTTTAGGGTTTTTGTGTTTGTTCTATAGAACTACTGTCTACCAAACCCTAGGTCAGTTTCCGCATAATCCTGGGTCGGAATTGAGAAAGAAACAAAAGTCATTAACCCCATCAAGAATTTGCGAGCTAGATTTTGAGCATGTGGGGATGCTTTACTTATGTTAATAAGTACAAGAATTGATGTGGGGTTTTGTTTTTTATTCATTCCGATAAAAAAGTTATACAATAGTAAAAGGAACGGAAGATAAATGAGAATTCAACCGTCCAACATTTTTTATTCCAAGTCTTTTCTTTTCTGGTTAAAATTTTAGTACTCCAAAAAAAATAATATTTTAACCTTATTTTCACCTCAAAAATATAAATATAGTAGTACCATTTATAAACCTATTGCTAAGTCAAAAACAATCTCTAATCATTCTAAAAATAAAAATTAAATGAATAAAACAACAAACACTTTACAAACCATGATCTTCCTTTTCAATCTAGTTAAAGAACATCGATATTTCAATTGAATTTTTTTTGAAAAGACAAAATCATTAACACCAAAATTAATATCTTTGATGTTGAAACATGATTATTTGAACACTTTCTCTCTTTTCAATATTATTTAGTGATTTTTCCTCTTCTCTCTCAACATCCAGGAATTGAGACGTAAGAAGAAATACATTTAAAACCGAGCAGTAAAATGCCAAAACAACAAAATTAAAACTTGAGAGACCAAAGTAGAGTTTTTCAAGCCAAAATTAATATGGGATATATTTTGTTTTTTTCATTAAGTTTGATATATATGCAAGGAGTATACAGAACGATATGCAAAGATTTCAACACAGAAAGCCATGCTAGTATAAGTTAAAAGGATGCGATTGCACTATCAGTGCAATGAATAATGGATCTAGGGCTAGAGAAACAATCCACGGTGCACAATCCTCCCCATAATAGTGTAATGAACTGTGGGTGTGGAGAAATAGGACACAACACGTTAGCTCTTTTTCCATGTCCTCTTGTGAGTGTACTGTAATATTTATAACTATACCGTGCGTGGGCGTGTTTTCACTCAATAAAACATGTATTATATATATTGCCCGGAGCTTTCAACAAGCTTTCCAGAAATGGTTTGACAGGCCAACCAGATCTCTCTCCGGAAATGGCTCAACAAAAATGATGTCATGGTAGTTTGAAATGAAGATGGCAGCTCCTTTTTGCACAAGAAGCAAAAAGAAATGGTTCAGTTCCATAATTCATCAACATTTGGAACTGAAAAAGAAACACAGTTCACCGACCAGATGAAACGATAACTGCTCAATTATTGGCGATTGTTACGTCTTGTCCAAAGCTATATCTACTTCCTGTTCCATTACCCCTTCTTGTAAGGAATCCCTCTGATTCTTGCCCAGGATTATTGCCAACGGTTCCAGCTCAATTTGAAGTTGAATTTATTTAGTAACGGTTATTTTCAAGTTGTTTTTTTCTTGAAAATATATTAAAATAATAGTTTTTTTATCTTTAAGAAACAAGAGAAAACAAACGGTTTGTTAAGACATTAGAGCCCAACTTAATTATCAACTCCATATACATAAATAGACAGAGTTCAACGATTATGAATTTGGAAATTGTCTTCGGTAGATTCGAGCCTGAGTTTATTTATATATGTCGTGGAAGAGGGGCTGCCTCTGCCTTTATTTCCCAAGGCTCCAAATACTTTTCGATAAATAAATAAAAAAAGTTCATAGAATGTCTTGATTTTCCATAGAAAATGTCCGTAAACAAATCACATGTATAGTGCTGTGATTATTTAATTTTTTTTCGCAAACCTTTAAGGTCAGAAACAGTGCTCGTTATCAGAACATAAATGGAGACCTACCACACAGTGACTAATGAAATACTAACAACCGCGACGACTCTTGAGATTCTATTATTGGAGACGATTTCCATTTATGCATAGTCTGACGTCGAGCTGAAACCCACAATTTCTCATTAAATTAAATAAACCTACGTGGATAAAATAATTGATGAAAATTGAATATAACAAAACATACACGCAGAGAATTTTAAGCGTAAATAATCCACGTAACAAGGACACCATGACCCATACAAATATGGTGGGTGGAAGGCAATTGTCACAGGAATCCCATCTAACAAACAATAGAATAGACTTGTGTTATCAAGTGGAAAAAAAAAATCTAATTGGTTCAGAAAATTATTTTCTTTGATTCTTTTTCTTGGGGTAAGAAGCATGTGTAGCTGGAGAATTTATTTGTGTATTTTTTTAGCCTATAGTGTATATAACCTGTCACATCTAGTACCAATAATACAATATGCCATGGCCAAATTGGGAAAACTAAAGTTTAGTGTGGGTCAATATTAATACTGAGCCAAGTGACCTATTCCTCCGTTCCTCACACACCGATCACTGATGTTCATGATGTCCAAAAGAATAAGAGAAGGAAAAAAAAAGGACACATTATATTATATTATATTATATTGTCATACTACACTACAAAACTTGGGAATGTGAGGTTGTGAACAGTTTTTAATTCAACCATCAGAAATAATATATTAAATTCTCATCTTAATTGAATATCAAAACACAAAAAAAAAAAAAACATTTTCTTCGCTCTCTTTCACTTTTAGCTAAAAACTCTCTCTCTTTTCTTTTTCTTTTATATATATTGGCTCACAATAAAGATAAACTAAAGCTAAGTTTTTAAACCTGGTCACTTATATTAACTAAAAGCCTTTACCCATTTTTTTTCTTGATTTATATGAGAGAAAAAAAAAACCCAACATAAATTAATTATGAAACCTACATTCTCTTTTTACTTGTTTATTCTTTATGTGATGAAAATTGTCGTACTTACAGAGAGGTTGAAAAAAAATCGCATTCTCCTTATTAAAAAAAAATCATTTTTTAGAAATAAAATCATTAACATGAAATTTCTAAAATCAAATTCATTTAAGGATTTGTTTTTATTTATTTATTTTTTGCCAAATTGTAGCTATTGCATTTCCTAACTTGATACATGCATTCATTACTATTTAAAATTTTATTATTGTTGTGCTTTGATGAAGAAACTCCCCCCCCCCCAAAATAAATATAAATATTTAGCATTTTCTTTTTCAAACACGAGTTTCAAAGCTATTTGCACCAAATTAAATGTTTGAGGATGAAATCAATAAATTTAATTTTAAAAAAAATTCCTTTTAAAGAAAAGCTAAATTTAACAAAGACTAGAAAAGAAAAATTGAGACAACCCTTGTTATTTTAAAAAGAAAAATAAATCTCATAGAAAGTGAATAAAAAGAATGTTAGGGGATGAAATTGCAAAAAAAAAAAAAACTTAAAAAAAAATATCAAGCAAGCCTAATTGAATCTTGTAAACCCGGTTTAAACTCTTAAACTTGCAATCTATTAAATTCTCAACCCAGAATCTCAACACCTAAAGAATCAAATGTTGGAGGATGAAGTTAATTAATTTAATTTTAAAACATAATCATTTTAAAAAAGCTAAATTTAACAAAAAAAAAACCGAGGTAACTTGTGTTATCCTAAAAACAATTAAAAAATCATATAGAAAGTGAATAAGAAAATAAAAAAAATATTGGAGGATGAAAAAAGAAGAAGATAGAAAATCAGCGAAGCCCATTGTAACTTCTTAAATTAAGGTTAATTTCTTAAACTTGTTGCCCTTTAAATTTTAAACTCACACTCAACTAAAAAACTAAACATCCGACCAATTAAATATTGTAGAATAAAATAATAAAAAAAACCAATCTAAAAAAATTATTACAAGGTAAAAAAAAAAGAAGCAATGATAATAAAAAAAAAATTAGATTTGATAGGAAAAAAAACATAAAAAGATGAAATTGTAAAACAAAATTTTTTAAAAATCATCTAAAATAAAACAAGTAATAATTAAAAAATGTGAATTAAATAAAAAAATTATTTGAGATGAAATTGAAAAAATTCTTAATTTTATAAATTGTTGTAAATAAAAAAGTTGTAATGAAGAGATTAGAAATAAAATTTTAAAGATAATAATTTTCAGGGGTTAATTTGATTTTTTTAAAGATTAGCATATATATATATATATATATATATATAAAAGACTACATACGCCAAACGAGGAACAATTAAGCCACACACGACTTGTACTTGGATTGAACGGTGAGACGTTTCGGCGCACGCGCTGTCATAACCCAGCTGACATTGTTCAGGCGCTTCCCATTTTTTTTTTTTTTTTGCCTATTTATGAAATTCCTTTTGGAGAAACCTCCAAAACAAAGCTAAATAGTTTTGGCGTGGAAAATGAAGAACGAAAACTGAGTTCTTTTTAGGTTTTTGTCTTTTAGCTCTTTGTTATAATTAGGTTCAAAAAGTATGGCCACCAAGACAGAGAAAGAGACTTTAACAGTCTATATTTCGGTGTTTAACATGCAAATGGAAGCAGTTTTGACCACTCAACGCAGCTAGCTGCAAATTTCAGGACTGAAGGGACTTGTATCGGTATCATCCACAGATGACAGATAACAACGCAAGCAAGTGAGGATTCTCAGTGACACACTCATCCCTGTTGAAGTGGGAACAATCAGCTGTTCGTAGTTTATTAGTATTTTAAATCACAAAAAACAGAGTTCCTCCATTATTGAAACAAAACACAAGTCCAAGGAGTAACACGTCGTTAAATTAATTTGAACACAACCTAACTTGATTAGCAAAGATAAGTATTTTGGCTGGGCGGAGCTGCGGGAGGGCGTTCATCACAATATCGAACTCTCCAAAAAGAAAAAGAGGAAAAAAGGAGGGGTAATTTCACTAGTGTACACTAATTAATGCTCCCACAATGAAGTCTCGAAAGCTCCAGTAGTCGTAATCACATTACTTTCTGGAATTATTGACAAATACTGATCGCTAAAATACCCAGTACCCACAGCGCCGTAGTCTTCACAATACCAGGACTGGTTCATATTGTACGGCCACGAGTCTCCAAACAAAACAAACTCAGGAAATTCCTCGAGATTTGTTTCCAGACTCGGAAGCTCAACTATCTCGCTCAGTTCTTCAGGAGTTGCCACGTCACTTGGTGATGATGTCACCTCTGCTGTTGACGATGAGGACGGGGAGGAGGAGGACTGTGTCGCTAGCGAGGATGATGACCGGTTATTATTACTCGCCGTAGAGTCGTTGCTGTTACTGTTATTTTCATCTTCGCAGACTTTGGTGGGAGCCGAAGGGACAATGTTGAAGTCCATAGAAGCGGCTCTTGCGGCGGCAGCTTGGACATCACGTGGAGAGTTAGAAGCGGGTCGCGGCAGAGACCCGGCAAGTTCGGGGAAATTGAGGATGGCCGAGTCGCCTTTAATGCTCAAGGCTGCCACGTCATGCGCTCGTGCTGCCATCTCTGGGGTGGAAAAGGTGCCTAGCCAGATCCGATTCTTCTTTCTGGGCTCCCGGATCTCCGACACCCATTTTCCCCATGTCCGCATTCGGACCCCCCTGAATACCGGGTGCTTTCTGCTGCTGCTGCTGCTGGTGGTGCTTTCTCTCGGCCTCTTTGGTTTTCTTGGGTTTTCTTCCGGGTCGGGTTTAGACACCGGGTTTGGTGATAATCCTGATGAAGATGGGGAAGACAGGGCTTGCAAGGAGGAGGAGTAAATGCTTGAGGATTCTGTCTCGGAGTTGGAGTTTGATACCGGCGAAACAGTCATGTTTTCGGTGATCAAGTCACTCAATGTGCTTGTGGTTTTCTTTTGTTAAGAACAAGCTCTTAAGCACCTAACTAGCAGGGAGTGATTTTTTATGTTGAGAAGGAAATGCACGACGAAAGGTTGGTTTCTCTTTATATAGAGGAAGGATGGTGTTGTTACTGTTGTAGAGGAGAGAGAGTGATGCCGTGTACAGTATATAGAAAAAAAAATTAAGGTTTTTTATACTCTAAAATTATATATACAAAAAACAATCCTCAATTTATTCTAAATGTTAAAACTTTTTAACTACTTTAAAATATAACATGCAATTCATTTAAAATAGATAACGAATAACAATAAATTAAATAAAGTTTTAATTTTGAAAGGCGTAACTTAATTGATTATATTTTAAATTTATTTTTTAAAAGTCATCAGTTTGACTGTTATAAATTTCAGGATCACTGAAAACTTAAATTAATTGTTAACATCAAGGTCTTAGATGATTAGTCGAAATATATATAAACTGAAAGATTAGTTGAAATATACATAAACTAGTCTGGATATCCATGGTAAAAAAAAAAGAGAGTAAATAGTATAAAAATAACTAAAAAAACATGAAAATACCAAGAATAATAAAGAAAATTCTAAAATAAAAAAGTTTCGAATCCAATTTAGGTATAAAGACAAACTCAGCAAGCATTAACTTACCAGATTTACTAAAAACTAGATCTATATAACATGTTCTTAAAATCTCATTCTATTCAAGAATCAAGTTAAAAACCATGCTAGCTTCTCTTCATATCAGCCGTTACACTTTCGGCATAAAATAGAAATAGGAAGAATCCGAGGGCCTGGAAGAGAAAAGGAAGGGGTACGGGACAGGTTCACAAACAGCGAGGGGTAACGTGGAGAGGTTACAAGGCGAGGGACCCCCACAAACTGACATTGTCTCTTATATCTAATGTCTTGTCCTAAACCAGAAAGCGGTAACATCGCCTCAGGTGAGCTTGGACCGCAGGTTGGTAAGAACAGCGCAGGTTTATCGTTGTTAAATCCATCTATTTAAATACAAAATCAGTATCTGGCAGCTACACGATACGAGAGGACTTATTTTACTCCTAATCCTAACATATGTGGTTGTGACTCAGTTTTATATATATATATGACAGTCCACCTTTTTCATACATTTAAATTTCTATTTCTATTTTTTATATAAATAAAAGAATGTTTTCTTTATTTTTTCCTTATCTCCAACGCATGGAAAGTCTTAAGGAAGGGATAGAGGAGGATGGGAATGGGAGAGGGGCGGTGGTGGAGGGGGAGGAGGCGACCCCTAGAGGGTGTGGCAAGGAGAGGGATCGCAACGGACAGCTGGCATAGCCGTTCTGTGGAACTAAGGATCTTCCGTTATAAAAATGGGGCTATCTAGGCTCCACTGTAGTTAATACAATTGCCTTTTATTTCACCTATAATCGTAATTATTACTGCTGCTGCTGCTGCTGCTGCTGCTGCTGTGTTTCTTCTACGGAGCAACATGTAAATGCTGACTGGTGTTTGAGAACCTTACAACCGCTTTCCTTTCCTGCGTATGCGTATTAATTTGTGCCGGTTCAGGCTCTCCTTGGCTTTGTCCCACCCAATATAAATAGATCTTCGAAATACAATATATATATATATATATATATATATATATATATATATATATATATATATGTCTTTAAAAGACTAAGAATTATAAAATATTAATTAGTTTCAAAGATAGAAGAGTTGATTATATTTTTTTTTAAATAAAAATAAAAATTACTGTATTATTTCTTAAAAAAAATTACCTTAGTTATATGTTTCTTTTAAATTTATTTCACGCATGACATTAGCTTCCCGAATTATTTTTGTGTTTATTCACAAGTTATTTATTATTAATGGAGGTTCATCTACTTGAAGTCTTGCCCGAATAAGAAATTTTGCTTCTTAATGATTTTTTGGCTTCTCTTATTTATTTATATTTCTTGACCTTTTTTTATTTTTTTTATTTACAAAATTTAAGTTAAGAAGAATACTAGGCTCAATCTACGTTGGTCGCTACTCTAATAAGACTCGTTGACTTATTATTGATCTCGTTTTTTCTTAAAAGCATCATATTAGATCTACAACGGTCCTTAAAACAAAAAGACATATCGATCTAACCGTTAAAATCCAAGTTTAGTGAAGACATTATGTTAACTTGATGAAAACTTGTCAACTCATTATTGAACTCATTTTAAGGTTATAAACTACGTGTTAAGCCTACATTGATCCCTAAAAACTAGGAAACACGTTGACCTAACTATTAAAAAACTCGCATGATGTAATTTGTTCACTTCCTCATTTTAACAGTAAATCGCTTAGATTGATATGTATTGATCTCGTTTGATGTAATTTGTTCGGACTAGCATACAACTTGACATCATGAGTTCATAACTTTTAAACTTACTATATATATAACATGCAAGACAATGATGGTTTACAAAAAACTAAAACGTTTCTCACTTTTTTTTTCTTTTTAAATTATGGTCATCAAAAGATATGTTGTCTCTTTCTATTTAGATGATATGTTCTGGATCATGATCGCTAACTTAAGCATTTTTTTTAGTAGATCTATCACTCCACTCCTTAATATGGTGGAATGAGATGTCAAATGTTTAAATAAACACCAAGTTATCAATATGCAATTCAATTTTCATTAAAGAAATGCAATATATACATTTAGAAGGGAGATTTTTTTATAAAACCATGCAAGTTTGCTATAAAGTTATCTTAATAAGGCTTATTTATTGTGTGATTGAGAGGATTTATTAGTAGTTTTTGAGAATAAGCCAGAAAAATAGATGTGATAAAAGAAACAAGAACAAGGTACATACAAAGAGATATTCAGATAAAATTTTCAATTCTATTATTTTAGATGAATTTATGCATAAGACTTCTTTACAACATCAAATTTTACAGGTCTGGGGAGATTACATCCATCCATATTAGGCAAAATGAGTGCTCCGAATGAAAAAAAAAACTTTCTTGACCATATAATGGCCTTTATTGTTGGGTGATCATTTGTTTGTCTTCTTTTAGTGTTAGTATTTGAAGAGTTTCAAGCACCAAGTCACATTCTTTTAATTCTATAAGACGAGTTTTCTTATCATATGTTTTAATTGTCCTATTTTGATATAAAAGACTATGATTAAAGAACATTAACCTTTTCTCACAAATTATATTTAGTTGCTCATAATATAACTTGGCTCATTCTTAGTCTTTTAACTCTATTTCCATCAACACTCTCAAAGAAGTGATTTTGATTTATATTGGCATCACGACTTCCATTCCATAAACTAGTTAATATATATTTGTACTTATAGATGCTTTATTGTCATGCAATAAGCATAAAAGGGTATATGAAGCATTTCATGCTAGTCTATATAAGTAACGACCATCTTCTATATAATTTTCTTGAAACTCTTATTAGTTGCTTCTAAAACACCATTTATTATTGCCCTGTATAAAAAAGAGTTTAAATGGTTAATCTTCCACCTTTTATAGAGTTCAACCATAATCTTTTCATTGAAGTTTTAAGCATCATTTGTTATCAACATTTCTAGTGAATCATGCTGACATATTAGGTATTACTTAATAAATCATCAAAATATTTTTTGAGTTATATAAGTATAATAAAATGCTTCTAACCATTTGGTAAAGTTATTGATCACTACTAAAATAAAGCAATGTTTATTTGCTTGCCTTAATATTAATTGGATTGATAACATCTAGTCTTCATATAGAAAATGGCTAGGGAGATAAGAGTGGTACACTTGACATTTATAACACTTCCTAATATATTCAATATTATTATTTTCCGTAGTCACCCAAAAGTACCATGATTACTATATTTGTTTGGTCATCAAATGCCTATTAGCATATGTGTAACCTAAATTCCTTTGTGGACTTTTTGTATAGCTTTCTTAGCTTTTGTTAAGTTTTGACATTATAATAGAGTACCATTAAAAGCTCTTTTATATAGGATTTTTCCATCTAAGTATAACCCATTGACATTATTTTTATAGGTTTCCTATCTATTTTGGAGGCCCCTAATGACTATTTTGGCATTTGATAGACTATTTAACATTATAATACCATAGCCTTTCATCCACTTCCCTTATAAATAAGAAACAATCAACTTCTAATTTCAATTCAAATAGGTTATGCTTTGATCCCACAGTCGATTTTAGCCATGAAAATTAAAATTGCTAGAGCATCTGCAAACCGATTCTTATTTTGACTTAGGTGTGTGAATTCGATCTTGTCGAACTCACCTGCCAGCTTGGTGAGGTATTCCTAATAAGGCTTTAATTTATAATTTGTTGTCTTCCACTCCTCTTTTACTTGATGAATTATCAATATTAAATCACTATACATGTCAACTTCCTTGACTTGTATTTCTAGAATAACCTATAAACCGTGGATACAAGCCTTATACTTTGTCATATTGTTGATACATTCAAATTATAACTTAATAGAGATGAGGTATTGTATCTCATTTCAAAAAATTATCACTATCCCAACATCATTCATTAAGACATTCAAAGAATTCATAAGAAACCATTCATCCTTTGTATCATTCATTTTTGTTTATATTATCATGATATCCTCATTTGGTAAATTGAAGTTTAGAGGCTCATAGTCATAAATGACATTGTCTACTAGAGGCTCAGAATACATAGTTCACCATTCATTCTTTGAATAATTTGTTTTTGGTTATATCACCATGATATCCTTGTCTAAGAAATCAGAGTTTAGAGGCTCATAGTCATTAATCACACCACTTTCCATTGCCTTTCTCATCATATAAATGCTATAATATTCAACCAACAACACTTGTCAGTTTGTTATTCGACTTGATAGGTAATGCTTCTAAAAAATATACTTGAGAGGGTTTATATTTGATATTAGCCATAATATGTATTAAAAAAGCCATTATACACTCCATACTAGACTATAATATAGCTTTTCTAATGTACTACAATGATACTTGTATTCAGTAAACTTCTTGATAAGGTAGAAAATGGCTTGTTCCTTTCTTCTAAAACCATCATACTGACCTAATACACAATCCATGACACCTTTAGTGATTGCTAGATGCAAGATTAGAGACCTTTTCTGATACAGATGGGAAAAATAAATATTGCTTCTGTAAATGTTGTTTGATCTTTTTAAAAGCTTTCTAACAGTATTTATCCCACTTTCCTAAATTCTTCTTTCAGATGAGATGAAAGATAGATCTATATATGGTAGATAAATGAGAGAGAAATTAAGTTATGTAATTTAGGTGTACTTAGAGACTTTAGACTTCCCTCTTTGTGCTTTGTGCTGGCATTGCTTGAATGACTTTAATATTATCTAGATCAACCTCAATACCATCATTGCTTATAACAAAGCCAGGTAATTTTTTAGATCTTATATTAAAAGTTCATTTTGCAGGATTCAATCTTAATTGATACTTTCAATAAACTTTCTTAGGATTTTGACATGGTCCTCCTTTTGTTTGGACGTGGTGATCATATCATCCAGATATACCTTAATTGCTTTGTGTATTATATCATGGAATATTGTAACCATTTCTTGTTTATAAGTTGCTCTAGCATTTTTTTTAATCCAAATAGCATGACTTATAGCAATATATAACTTATTGTGTGACGAAAATTATCTTTTCTTTGTCTTTCTAAACTTTTCTAATATGGTTATACCCTGAAAACCCATCATTAAAAGAATAAATGACATCTTTTTACAACATTATTGACCAGGATATCTATGTGAGGTGATGAGAAATCATCTTTTAGATTAACTTTATTGAGATCCCTAAAATCATTGTTCATTTAGTTTCTTCCGTTCTTATTTTCTACTTTTATAATATTAGATATCCAAGATAGGTATTATATCACTTCAAGAAATCCAACTTTAAACTATTTTAAAACTCCCTTTTGATATTTATTAAGATATCAAGTCCCATCCTTCTCAATTTTTGTTTAACTGGTTTATATCCTTATATCAATGAGATTTTGTGTGTTATAATATTTGTGTCTAGGCCAAACATGTTAGCATAAGACCAGATAAATACATTACTATATTCTTTTAACAACTTAATCAAATTTCATTTTTCTCCCATTAAAATCAGTGTTTCAACCTTTAATTCTTTTATATTATCATTTGTATCTATATTGACATGTTCTAACTTTTCTTGATTTGGTTTTATAGCATACTTTAATTGTTCCACTAACCTAGTTTCACCATCCTCTCATTTCTCTTGATCCATTACAATTAAAGTTTCATCCAAATTAGGCAAAATATGCTCAATGCAATGATTTTGGAATTTTAAGGATTGATCGCTTTTCAGGATTCTTGAAAGAAAAAGGTATGGGGAATAAGTAAATGATAAATAAAAATAAATAAATGAAAAATATGAATAAATTACCTAAAAATGCATAATTTTATTTTTGATAAAAAACTGCATGATCTATTAATATGAAAATAAACTAAGCTCAACACAAAATAGATTTATTTTCCAATATCCTAAACTATGATTATTAAAAAAATAAGGATAACATAATAACAAAATTACTTAGATTTAAAAACAATATGGATTTCTTATACCTTCTAATTATCAAGTTCTACCCTCTCAGCACACCTTTTAACCAATTATTCGATAGATGACACCTTTATAAGGTGTTAATGGTCAACTAGAGTAAGATCATAACTTGAGAATCAATTGACCTCGACATAAGATAGATGACATAGTCTTTAGTCTCTTTCTCATCCAGGTTATGGATGGGGAGATTGGTAAACACCCCATTCAGGTTTCTCATTTAATTATTAGGTTATATTACATGGGTTGAATGAAAAAATATGTTATGAATAGGTGAAATATCATTTTTTTCATAATTAGGATCGCACCACTCGTTTCAGGACATTCTTTTCTTATATTTCCTTTCCACCACCTTTAAGTAAACTCTTTTTACTTGGCTTAAAACCCAAGCTAAAATGTTGATTGACATTTTTTTTAACTTCATATAGTTGATTCACTATAGTGACTTGACTTGCTTATTAGACATTTATTGATTATTATAATGACCTCTAGGTTAAAAATGATTGGTTTTCACCAAGTGCACTCTATTGTCCTTTCTTTTATCGAGAAACCTTTATTTTTGTTGGTTAGCCTCACAAGTATTTGAGATTTTTTTCTACTTTTATTGTTTGATGAATTCTTTCAACTATAACAAGAATAACTATAAAAGTTTCTCTAAATTTCCAATTAGATATTTAAAGTATTGAGCTTTGAATGTATTCGAGAATAGTGTGATCATTTTTTTTTTATTGGAGAAGGATGGATTTGTGGAGTCACTTTACATCACCTCTAGACATACTCTCCAATGCATTTTTTAGTCTTTTTTTTAAAAAACATTTACAAACTAGAACGATCTAGAGCCATATCCATATTAAATTTGTAATGCTTTATAAAAACATATACCAAACCCCTCCACCTTCGAATCTTAGTATTGTCTCGATGCATGTACCAACTCAACTCTATACCAATTAAGTCCTCACAGAAAAAGTGGATTAAAAGTTTCTCATGATGGACTCTTTTGATCATTTTACTATAATATACATGTAGGTACATAATGGGACATTGTGTGACACTATACTTGGTAAACTCAGGTACCTTAAACTTTTTAAGTATTACAATATTAGACATGAGACCTATTTTAACTAATTTTATTAGGATAATAATGGTCTATGTATTCCATTGATTGAAGTCGTTCTTTTATTATAAACACCTTTTCAAAGTCAAGCTCTTTTGCCATCTTGACCCTCTAAGTTTATAGGAATTTATTTAAACATAAACTAAACACCAAATACCAAGTAAACAATTGGATATCAAGAAAGTGCAATGGAATGTCTTTTTATTAATCCAAAATAATAGTGTACAAAGCTTGTCTGATATAATACAAACTTGTTATAAAAATCATTGTCATATACAAAGTTATTTTGCTCATTCTTTCCACAATTTTAAACCCAGATATGGTGTGACTTTGTTGATGAATTCTTGAATATGAAAAAGTAATGCATAAGTTTATCTTTTAAAGCTAATTGACCCTCTGCTATGTGTTGAGCTATGCCTCTTAATCTTATGGTATGATTCTTGACATCTTGAGCTTGCATGTGATATCATATGGTTTTGAAAGCCTAATGATATGCTTCCCTTTTTAAAACATATTTCTCATTAGTTAAGGTTTGTTTGATCGAGGTAAATTTCTTATGTTGGTTAAATAACTCTTAACAATGCTTTTTGTTACTCCATTTCAAAGCCCCTAGATAGTTATCCAACTATATAGATAGCATATGATATTTTTTTTGAAGCATCTCTTTTATTTACTCTAATCCATTTATCCCAATTTAGGCATCTTTGAGCTTGATTTCAAGCTTTTACATTTCCATAATTTTCTCCTCAGCTATTAATATTGTCTGCACCATTTTTACCACCATGTGATCTTGTTCCTTATTGCTTCTGACATCCTTTTTAGTCTTGCTTCAAATTCCTCAAAAATATGTTTTCGTTATTATAGTTGAGTCAACAAGTCATCTCTTTCTTTTTCCATAATGACAAGCTTATGTTCTCGAGCTACAAGATTAACCAATAATTTTTTCTTTTTAGCACTCAGCTCCTCTATCTCTGAGTTTAAACCTAAATTGTAAAATTTTTGTTGTGCTTAAATATTCTCTTGAATATTTTACATGCTATGAGCCATCAATTTCTATGGACAATTAAAGGGTAAAAGTCAATACCTTTTTCCTTTAGTTTATTCAACACTGAATATCCAAGAGTAACCTTTCCATTAACTCTTTTAATAGTTGTGACCACACCAAGGCACTTCCAAGATCATTTTACTCATTCTAATGACTCATCGAAATTCTGAATTCTTCATAAAACTAAGCCAAATCGGTGGTTCTTAAAATGAATTGCTTGAATATTGGGGCAAGTGATTAGTACTTAAAAGTGTATTTTTATTAAGGTTTTATATCATTATTTTATACTTGAAGTATCGATAACTCCTTAACTAGAGCATGTTTTATAATAACAAGTTTGATAATATAAGATAGCTTTAATTTATGGTAAATGCTTTATTTAAATGCAAGTACATCTCACAATTCAAAGGATTGATTGACGTTATTAACTATTGAAAGTGAAAGGATAAAGAAAAGGCCAAGCTTAGAAAATAGTATTGCTTTAATTCAAATTGGAACACTGTTCAGTCATTGGGTTATATCTGGAGTTTTAGATCTTGGATTTTAATTTAATTTATATGGCTAGAAATCTAAGACATGGGCCTAAAACATTTATGAAGAGTCCAAGACTCAATTTTGCTGTATGGAAGTCCAAATATTAGCATCAAAAGAGAAGTCTGAATTTGTCATGCAGCCCAAAAACTGTTCAGTGTTCAGCTCATATCTTGAGTTCTAGAAGTCTAAATGACTTCATTCTTATTTTTTTGGAAAGCCAATATAATTTTTCAGAACTTTCATGAAGATTATCTGTTTAAATTCTGATGTTAGCGATGATGTTTTTTGCAAACAAGAAGATAAGGTTTGTTAATAAGTCAAGAGGTGGCCACCCACTCAACAATTAGTCATCAAATGAATAGTTTCAAATTTTGGCCTATAAAAAGAGGCATTTGCCATGCATTTAGGCATCTTAGTTTTAAGATCAAGTTCATGTTGCTTTTTTTATTTCTTTATATTTTTGTAATGCTTAAGTTTTGCTTTCATTGATATCTTGTTCATATCTTTCATTTTCTTTACTATACTGAGAGGGTGTTTGAGAGTGTGGTTGTTGTTGCTTTTCACTCAGAAAAGCATGCCAATTGTTTTTTAAAAAATTATTTTTGAGATCAACACATCAAAATGATTTGAAAACATCAAAAACATATTAATTCCAAGCAAAAAAAAAAAATTCAAATTTTTTTGGAAGCACTTTTGAAAATGCACTCCCAAACAACCTCTTATATAATCATGTTGTCCTCTTGTTTATTTATGTTTCTCTTCTTCATTATGTTTAGCTAAATTTATTATGTCAAGGTGAAAATGTTTCACTAATGATGTTAGAATATATATAATATAAACTCAACATGAACTTCAATGTTTATATCCAAGAAAGTTTGTTATTAATATGTCTTATCTTTTTATCTTACTAATTCTTAATACCTTACTTGTTAAATGATTAATCTAGATTTGTGTTGTATAACCCTTGGTACAATAAATGGTGGAACTTTAATAGCCAACCGTATGGTGTAACCTACACTTGTGCTATGAAAGAAACTTGATTTGTTGTTAATATAAGTTAACATCATGAATTTCTGACAATATTTAAAAGTATGGTCTTACTAAAATAAGATAATTAATATGATCATGTAAAAAGTTTATAATGAACTATTAAGGATAAATCATCCGATTGGAACCTCCTTTGTGTGTGGTTTCCAGTTAATTAATAAAAAAAGTTTATACTATACTTATTTCTAATACTACTAGTGGATCCTCTAACTGTGACAATTGATTTTATCTTTGATTAATACTCACATCAATATCACATCTCAAAAGTTCTCTTTAACTCCTTTTTATTTGTTGTTTATAATTTTATATAGTTCACCTCCCTCTGATTCGACCACAGTCTTGCCGGGTTATTTATTACTTCGACACTCCTGTACTTGAGATAAGACATCAATCTTATGATCGTGTCAGTAAGCCAAAGCCTTATTTTCTCCTATTTTATAAAAGACAAGTGAAACGTCATCCACCCCATCTTTTTTTTTTTTTAAAAAGGACATCGCATCACTTGTTGTGGCAAATGACACGTCTTTTATTATTTACAGATTTCAAACAGAAAGTCGAGCTGCTAACTTTTAGGCAAAAAAAAAACATTTTCACTTTTTGTTTTCAATTAATAACAATTACAAAACACCCAATGGACCTAGATAAACACCTACATTTGATCTTAAATTAATGTTTAATTGGTTAAAAATGACAAATCAACCCAAATCTAAATAAATTTTCAAGCCTACATCTAATTTTTTAAGTAAGATAAAGGGGGAGAATTATCTAAATTAAACTTTTTTATCAAATAGAACTTGTTGATATCAAGAACTAAGAGTTTTGTTGATGAAAAGTGGTCATTCACCAACTTTCTCTTTTCATCACTATTTTTCGATGACCCTCTATCTTCTATCTCATGCTCAAGGACTAAAATGCTTGCAAAATAAAGTTTTGAAACAAATCATTCAATTGTAAAACTAAATTGACCAAAAATGAGATTTGCAAAAATACAAAAGCAAATTTTTGGTAAATATTCGTTGAAACAATTTTTTTTTTTTTAAAGACTTCCCATTTTTCTCCTTTTCAATCTTGGTCCCCTCATTCTCAATATTTTTTAAACAATAAAATTTAGTTCTTTTTCATGAAATCGAGCACCAACCCAATATCAAGAGATGTTTTTAAGACTGATATAAACACATAAAAAGTAGATACAAAGAAGTTATCAACTCAAAACCCCAATCAACGCACATTATAGCATCAAATTGAAAACAATTTTGATGACTTGAGACAAAAAGAAAAAAAGAACCAGAATTGACACCATACTTTTTTAGATATAAAAAGCTTGATATTTTTTATTAGTTTTAATTTTTTGTAAATAACAAAATTGATTTTTTTTTTATTTTGTGAAATTGAACTCCAACTCGATGCTAGGATGTTTTTTCAAGACCATGATAACGATTCAAAAGGTATACCAAACTCATCATCAACCTCAAATTCCAATTAAATGATGAAATGGTAAAAACAAAAATCAATGATTGAAGTTTTTTAAAAAAAAAGACGCTACATGAATTCAGAGTGATCCCTTTTGTATGTTATAGTGATACCTTTTATTTTTTTTAAAAAAAAAATTATATATTCTAATGTATTTTTTTGTTAACTACTTTAGATCAAAATTTAAGATTATTCATTTTGACCATTCTCTGTTGTCTAACTAGAAATTTCTTATATTTTTTATTGTATTCTTTTTCGGTCTTTAAATAATATGATTCAAGTACGAGTATAAAAAAGGATGAGACCACTTGCTATACTGTATCTCCTTCTAGTATGTTTTTGGGTTTATACACAGTATATTAAGCAAAATTATTAATTAACTTTCACTGTTGAAAATCCTGGTCCCTATAAACCAAAGTACTGAATTCAAGCCACAGTGACAATTTGAATGCATTTAATATCCTAAGCACTCCATGCTTTTTCCCTGGTCTTTGAAGTTTACTAGCTATAACATGACTCATTTCTGTATAGTGCAAACCCTTGCTTTCATGTCATGGGGTGCTTCTCTATTTTCTTGTCAGACTTTTTGATGGATGCTAATTTAAGGGTAAAACAGAGCTAGTATATAATGGAATCTCAAACTTTGTCCAATTGATTTTAGCATTGATGGTGAGATGATTAGTTGATTAGATGCAAAACATTAGACCTTATTATTTGATTAGTTGATTGTATATTTGCTTCATAATCTTGTTATTTGTTCTTAGATTTTCTTCCTTTTGTTGTTTAAAATAACCAAGAATATTTATATCCTGATAATTTCATTACTAAAGTATATTAAGTGAAAAAAATAATCTCAATCCAAAACATTGAAGCCATGTGAGATCTAGATATAGTTTATATTATTCTTCAATACATCTTTTCAAGTTAAAATTATTTGGACTTGAAACTTGCAGAAACTTACACTACTTTATGTTTAATTTTTATCAAATAAAATTAAAATAATGAGATTCGAACTCATGATCATGGGGTCAATAAAGTATTATAGTATCATATTAAATAATCATCCTAATTAAAAAAACTTAAACTGTTAGATAAAATCTGTTTTATATCATTCTTGTTTGAAAAATAAATAGATTTACATATAGAATGCAATGCAAAGTGTTATAATTTTCATATTCACGTAGAAGTTCTATATTTTTGACAAGCAGGCTATTTCCTCAATTGGGTGCAAAAATGCCTTCTAAAAAAGAAGAAGTTAGAGATGAAACTCGAATTTGAGGTTTTACATTGTAATCTTTTCTTTTATCATCTGAATCAATCCTTATAGCTACTTAGATCAAGATTTTGGAAGAGTAATTCAGAGTATACGAATAGGACCCATGCCTGCCTTCATTAAAACTTTAGTGGAGCCCTATGATCGTTTTTCTTGTTCAGTACAACGATACATGCAGGGTATTCAATAATAATTCAGGCTCGTCCACATGCCACCCATACTCCGAAGCTATTGAGCCCTCTTCACTTCAACTCTGTCACTGAAACTGCAGCATCTTGTTCAATCTGATACTGCTCTCTGTTCTTCGCTAACACGTGGCATGGAAGATGTCATGAACCAAGCTGCCCTGCCAAGTATGCATCTGTTCGTTGAATTATATTTGATTTTTTTTTAGATTAGCGTGGGTGTCTGGGTTAATTTGCGCGCACCTCGACTAATTCCACGGGCCCTGAAATTAACGACCATGTAAGCTTCTAGTGGTCATCATATGAGCAATCTAAGGTTCGAACCTGAGACCACAGATGGAGCAAATCTCTTGGTCCCAAGCCTTTACCACTATGCCACCACCTAAATGGTTAATTATATTTGATTTTTCATATCTGGGAAGAAGGCCCCTGCAAATTTGAGGGCATTAAGTAAATGGGCCGGGGGTCCCTTTGAGCCTACTACAGTTGGATTTCTGAGAGAGACATGTGCTTGTACAGAGATGTCTGTGGGAGGAGGAAGTCCGGTATAGAACACCTCATTGCTTCCGTAGACATTATATCAACATGCATGTTTTGCTCATCGTGGGAAGATCCTATCTAGCTTCTATGAACTGAGAAAAGAAGCACCACCGGAAGTCTACAGGTTTGGTGCTGGTGACCTAGGGGAACTCCATGATCGAAGGACACGGAGGAGACTGGAAGTAACGGGCGGTAGACTAATGGTGGAGCTGCGTTTGATAGCGGAGCAGACCCTGGAAGTGAAAACTTTGCTTTGCTTCAGTGGTGAGAATGAGATTTGAAAAGTTTTGAGCAAATGCATCATCCACCTTGGAGTTTAAGATGTAGGATCCCAAAATGCAGGGATTTGAAAGTTTCTGACATTTTACTTTTTTGAGTTCTAACATTCTAAATTCCTGCTCTACTTGCTAAATCGATCATTCAGAATGTATTAGTGCTTGTAGTACGGCATGATATGAAATAAAATGTACAAAGCTTGAAATTAAGCAATGAAGGAGACACAAAAAGCGCAGATCGTAACTTGCAGCAAAAATGTTTCTTCCCTTCAATTTATGATACCCATAAGCAAGGAGCAAACGTCACATGGTACCATCTTCATTACTGGGAATTCGAGATCAAGAGGGCCCAAAACAATGACTTCCTTGTAAAGTATTTAAAAGGCACCGGAGACATCTCTTTCTTGCTTCATCTTGCCAAGCTCCACCAGCAAAGTCAAAAGAGCCTCGCACATTTCACAAGAATCAGGATCGCTAGGATCCTTCTTTCTTGAAGAGTAAACCATCCAAGCATGATCCAGCTTCCTATCTGGCCTGACTACAACTGAACCTGGAACTTCAGCATCACGGCATGTCACTAACCCATCGCTCTTCTCTCCATACCGAAGCTGCAAGTGGAGTGCGCACACAGCCATAGCAGCGGATACGGGAATCACTACGGGCACCTGGTGTCCTGCTTGGAAGTCATCAGCTTCCTCGCTCCCAAACTTTGGGAGGGGAAGCCAAGGAAGTTCTGCGTGTGCTATGTGAGTCATTGTTGCAAGGACACCTGGAGCAATGCTTGCTTCCGAGTGGAAAGAGATGAGAGGAATTTCCTTTGGAAGCTGGTGCTTTGAGATGAATTCCCTCCGCTTATCATACGAGAGATCCTCCAATGCTCGTATGTCACCCTAAATTTATTCATGATGATATAAGAAATCAGCCAGATATTTCAACAAATTGGGATGCAGATGCAGAAAAAAAATCATACAGTCAAGAGAAGCACAAAAAGCACCCAGCCACAGACAAGATCCAAGTAACATTAACACAAGGAAACATTTAAAAAATAAACAGTAATCCTGTGTAGGAGAATAACTATAAACTCTGACGGTAGATAGGACACAAAGGAATAAGAATCAAAATAAAAACAACATGGAAAGCTGTTTATATAAAGCTTGGGAAACATATCAGCATAACAAGAGTTTCCTTGTTATTATTTGCAGACTTTCATATGGATTTGTATCTAGGCAGAGACAAGGACTACCTTAATTATTTTGCAGATCAAAAGCTCCATGATCCTCCGAGTTTCTTTGTCAGCAATCTGGCCTTCACGAAGAATGTCAGAAGCTATGGGGGTTCCAGCATATGGACTCTGTACCAATGCCAGTCCAGCAACTTTGTTTTTCAAGTCAGAAGAGTAGATCGACAACGCAGCTGCAGCATCAACCCCACCCTTGCTGTGCCCAAGCAGCATCACACGCTTGCCTGAACCCCAATATAGCTCCTCAATATATTGCTTCAGCTCCCATGCATTATGCTCCACTGATGCCTTCATAACAATGGCAGCGTGATGGATAAGCAGATGATATCATAATAGCTTATGATCTAACTAAACTATAGAAGTGAAAGAAAAAGTAAAATTAGAGAACAGGACAAACAATCTCATTAAATAATCATTTTTCTAAAGATTTCTGGTTCTCCAGTCAATTTTAGTCAAGATAAAGGACCGAGTAGACAGTGATTACCTCACTGTGAATTTTTGCAATGTGGCAAGCTAGACCCATCTTAGAAAAGAATCTCTTAGTACCCACAAAATACAGGGGGCCGTGATTACTAAAAAGGCCTGATAAAGGTAAAAATTTGCATTACTGTTGGGTTTACAACATGCCAACTATTGACCGAAAAAAAAATTCCAGATTTGAACATCAGGGTACAGGGATTTTCTAAACCTGGTATTAATAAATAAACAAATGAGTTCGGAAGGTTGTGCTCTCCATTCCTGAGGAATAAGCACAACAAAGTGAGAGTAAGTATCAATAAAATTATGAACCCAATTATAAGAATTCATATCCCTGACAGAGCACAGAGTAGCAGTTAACACTCAAGTGAACAACTTGTTTGAAAAAATAGTAACTTAACGTTGAAAACGCAGTTGAATGAAAAATCATAGTTTGACCACTAATGGATCTCACTATCTAGCACATACCGGGCAATCCCAAACACTTCTTTGAGACAAGGCACAACCAAGGCAACAAGCATATACCAGTATGAAAATAATTTCAGAGAGACTGCATTAATTAACGAGTCACAGATGAAACAAGTCAAAAAAGGCAGTTACTGTTAAGTCCTAAATATTCCATCTCCAGTGCCATCATATTTTTTTAGTTTCCCAGCCTTTGAAACATAGCAGTTGGTTGATTTCTTCTTATCAGATATATCAAATAAAAATTGGTCCTTACCTTATTTTCTCAAGCAGCTCTAAGAATCTAACTGTACCATCCTCCACCGGAGCCATGTCATGTGTATGCTGTAGCCATCCAATATCATCCGACGAACCACGCAAAGTTTTGCGAACACGAGATGTAATGCTGAAGAAGCAAAAATGCAGACTAAAATCATACAAGAACAAAATGAAGGGAAGCAAAATTTATACAGATGGAGTCAGTAATTTCAGCGTAGAAGGTAAAGCCTAAAAGAAACCTTCAAAAACTCTTCTACAGAAAATGACCTATGAGCCTGCAAAGTTGTAAACAACTTCTTTTACCTAAGAACTTGAGCTTGCGTACATCTGATATAATAAAGTGAACATCTCCAGGAGGCCAATGCCAACCTCAAGGCAAGTCGTAAACCAAACAATGGGAGCATCAACCTGCACCCCTCTCAGAGTAAATTTGTGATAGAAAAAGATATTGAAGGAATCAACTATCAAATAGCTGCAAATAACAATAGCATATTTGTACTATCAAATTTTGTATCTTACTTACTTTTGAACCTTTTGAATTAGAAAACCCACATGAACACGTGCATGACGCAGATAGTTCAGATTAAGAAACTGTTTTGACAAATTATTGAAGAAAAACAGGAGGAAAAAAAAAAGCAACAACGAATTAATTAAGAAAAATAATCAGTCATTCAGTTCATTTATGGATAAATGTATGATCAGCTCAAAGAAAAAAAAGAAATTTACACAGGCTCACTGTGGAATTTCAAATTGAAAACTAGATTAAACAAGCTTGGTTTTGGTTTTATTTCCTTGACAAATCTAACTTTTTTTTCATTAACCAAACCATGGAGAAGTTTAACAAAAAATATTTATACCCTTGAATAATTAATGAAACACCTCGATGACTGCAACCAGTTTTAGCTTCGTATCTTGTATTTACAAGTAACTCTTCCCTGACTTCTGCTGCTCTTGTTCTGTGGATTTCAGGACTCTTGTTAGCAATATGATGTTCAGAAAACAATGAAAAACCTTCAACATTGGATCTATAGATGTTGTGTCCTGAAGAATGTGAATGCGGTCCAGAAGAACTGGCCACAAAACTCTCTGAGTATACATTGACATCTTGGTATATAAGATCCTCTGCAGAAACAGCTTTGTATCAAATGTAGCCAAAATATTCCAAAAATATAAAAAGTAAACCAGAGGAGCTAATTCAGCACCTATGATAGCCAACCACTCACCAATAAAATGAACCAGTCGACGCCTTAAATATTTAGTCAATGTTAAGAGGCAGGTAAAAATGTCATCCAATGATGAGGGCGATCCAACAGAATCAACAAAAAGACTCACGTTATTCACAGCATCATTATGTGCCTGATAAGAGGACATATGAGGTCTAGAAAACTGAGCTTTCAAATCAAACTGAATTGAGTACAGCATAGATAGTCGCAATGAAAGTTTACACCATAATTTCATGACAATCCTTCATCAATGAAGAAGCGTTTCATCACATGGGTTCTTCCCAGAATCCCATCTTTTAGCTTTGACCAAATATAAACTACACCAAGTTTCAATAGGCACACGCACGTCCACACACACACTCACAAATGCACACAAATTCGAAATGCAAGTCTCACCACATGCTTTATTTGGCAACCATGTCTTTCTAGGAGGCCGCATTCACTTGATGGATGATCAAACTGGTGCCTCTAAAATCACGAAACAGAGAGAGTCAAAAACACGGTTAGACATAACGTTGAGTTAGACATCAAGAATCACCTCAAGAAAAGAAAAGGAACTAAGCATTAGAGAAATTATATGGGATCTAAGATGTGATCATTACACTTGAAGGGATATCACTAATTTCTTCTTTGATACAAAAATCTCCCATTTGATCTTCGTATCCTGAGATAACATAAAATCAAAATGATTTAGAGAACAAAAAAGCTGTTCCAGCCCATTCCAAAAGCACACATAATGGATCCCCAAAAAAAGAAAAAAATTGAAGTGTAGAAATGGTTAGGACGGGAAAGGAAAGCAGCCCCTGTTTCGAGATGGTTTGTTAAATGGGATTTGTGGTCATCAACTTCGACAGAGACCAACAAGAATTTCAGTGTTTCAAACATTGTCAAAGGGCAAAGAAAGGACTGAAAGAGAAAAAGAAAAAAACAAACGAAAATCCAAGAATTGAGTTAAACAAAGCAGAAAATTCAAAGAATCAAAAGAGCAATAGAGGTTAGCGCCGGTGAGGCTGACATACAGAAATGAAGGCACAATAAAATCCAAACCTGCACACCACAGAAATAGAGGGAGACTCTTTATATTGACAAGGAAAAAGGCCGTAAAAAAAATCCAAAATTCAATAAAATTAAGAAAAGAGTAGGCAAAGGAAAGTAAGCAACCGAATAGTCATGGGGATGGGAATGGAGCCCATGGATGGAAGATCATCGTTATCCACTTTTTATTATTATTATTATTATTATTATTATTATTTTACCTCTCTGTTGCCCATTTGTTCGGGATTTCTTTCCTGTTATTTGTTTTTAAACAATAATAATTTATTTATTTATTTGGGGGAAAGAAACACAAATTCAAAACTTGCAAGGAAAGCAAAGTGATGCTGATCACTGCTCCAGTGGGTAATTGCTTCTTCACCTACCTTTTCTATTCCATTTTGGAAATAGGAGAGACACGTGGCGTGTTGGGTCCAGTTCCATGGTGAGCGTGGACAAGAGCTCCTCCATGAGAGCGGAACCTGCACCCAATCCCACGTTGCTTTTCTTCTTCTTTTCTCCAAGTAAACCTCCGGCAGATTAGTGGTTTTTTTTTAAAATAATTTTTATTTAAAAATTTATTAAAATAATGTTTTTAAAATTAAAATATCAAGTCGATATAAAAACATCAAAATAAAATTAATTTAAAATAAAAAATAAAAAAAAATTATTTAGTCATTGCGAAATGAAGGGCAAGAAATCAGACTAGCTAATTTACATAATTGCTTGCACTGCCTAATGAAAAGAAAACTTCCTAGTCAGTTGGCATGTGCCCATCCTGAAACTCTTGTCATGAGAAACATGGAGAGTGTGGTGCCAGAAAATTCCGTCTTCTTGAGAGGGTCTTTGTACAAGAAGAAAATGGTAAAACAAGATATGCACAGAAAACTGTCACTAATGAGAAAAATCAACACAAAAGGTGCTTCAAGTGTTCTTTCTGAAATTCAAACAGCAGCTCTTTTTACGTCTTCACAGGAAAACAATGTGGATGATTTCTTTGCTAAAGCTTCACAATGAACTTCACCACTCTTTCATATGCTACAATTTCATCCATTTCAGCCACCGGTCTTCGTGTGCTTGCTGCTTGCTCATCATCGACGGACATGGTTATCTAGGTTTTATCTGATAAACTCTATTATACCAAATTGAATGAAGGGTCATGTAGAAGAGATCATACTTCATTGGGCTTGCATGCCAAAGAAAATGTCGCTGAGCTTTCCGGACCCCGAGTTGCATTTGAAGATACTTCTCCTTTGGAATCGAAAGTAATATTTCTTTGAGGTTGGAAATGTCTTTCTCTGCAAGGATTAATGAAAATGCTCCCCAATCCAAGACATCAAAAAATGGCGGCACAAAGTTATCTGATATAATTACAGGTACACACTCGTAAAAGATGGCTTCAACCACCCGAGGACTGTTGACCTCATAACCCTTGGGACAGATACAATACTTGCTTCTCTGCATGTGCTGGATGTAATTCATTTTGCTTGCAACACCAGGAGGCATGGGACCGAAGATCTTCATGTCAGGATCTTTGTCTTTCCAGTACTTCAATAAGATTGGACGCAGGTAACCATGCATGTTTCCAGCATAGAAGGCAAGAATGTTTCTCTGAGAAGGTGGTTTTCCTCCAAGATCTCGGACGGGATTTCTAGCAGACCGAACATATGTTTCAGGAAAAGACACATCCCTCCCTATTTTGAAGCCGGCAGTGACATCAGCATTGCACAATGCTTTGATGCAATGTTCCATATGGTGCCTTGTTTCATATGGAGCCTGCAAGAGTTTGATATATCATGTGACTCCCAAATGGTTAGCATGAAACAAAACAAATAAAGATACACAGATCCACATTCAAAAATAAAAAATCAAGTTTCATGATTCGATTATAGTGAACCCTGTAAAGTGAATTTAATTCATGTCCAGTCCAGAAAAAGGTGGAATCATTCGAGTGAACAAAGGATCAAGTGACCAGGTTAGCAAATATCCCCCATATTTCATTGAAATTACCAAGGTAACCTCAATAGCATGATGTGTAAGCAAATGGCCTCATGGGAGGAGGGTCAGTGAAAGTGAATTTGTTAGTCGGAATCATCAAACTTACATCCAGTTGTAAAATCCCCAGCAACATCCTAACAGAGTAATACGTTTCATGAGCATTCAAAGTAAGTTCTTTCTCCCAAAAACAAGAAATTATAAAAGAAAAGGAGCAAAGCATTCAAAGAAAACCATGACAAGGAAGGACACATGAAAGGCATACCCAGTCATGGCAGGCAACAAGGAAATGATCTGCTCCACCTGTTCTATTCCAGTACGAATATTTAGCTGCAATGCTTTCTGCGTAGTTTTTCATATATAGGCGCAGGTTTGTCCTATTGTGAGAGTTCCGTACATAGAGGGTGTATTCTAGCATTCGCGAACTGAATGGCATATAAAATAGGTGAGCTTTTCGGGGGTCTTTCACTACAAAATGCTTATTTCCCTGCATCAGTTTCATAAACCATCCTTCTGAGGCATACAGTCCCTTCAATATTGGTAGATGAAAAATGGGTTTTTTTCCATCCTTGTAGATATAGACCTTCAGGGTGCGTTCCATGAGTTCGTAACTCCTAAAAAGGCAACAAAGAAGAAATTGAAATTTACATCTTGATTGTCAACCAGAAATTCCAATCTCGTTATCATAAGCTAATAGATGTCAAAGCACATATCTAAAGGTACCATGAAAAATAAAGAGATGACTAAAAAATTACAGTTGATCTATGCTTGCAGTTTTAAGATAATGTAATCTGCTCTACTGGGATATCGTTACGAGTATTATTCTTCTTTTTTTCCAGACTCCGAAAGATGTCTAAAAGCACTCCACATGATAGATTGCACTTGTCTAATGGAGAGGCTTATTACAACCAAGATTTGAAATGAATACAGAGATTGGGTGATTCCAAAAATAAAACAAAAAGTATGAACATCCTGTACCAGGTCAAAGACCAAACTATGCAGTTCCTCAATTCTAACTGCCCCCGACTTGTGAGTTCAAAACCCATGTCACGGTCTAGCCCCAACAAGATAAATCCATTGAAGTTTGTACTTGATAAATTCATAAAAGAAGAAACATGTATTGGATGCATGAACTCTACGATCTTTTTTTGGATCTGAAAAGGTGGTCATTAAATTTTGGCTGAATGTATTCTTTCAAATAAGACAAGGACTAAAGGATACATTCAGACATCTCCATTGCTTTTAAGCATAATAGGAATATCTCAAAAATTTTAATGAATAGGATGAGGTTTATAGCATTCAACTGTACAAGCATACAGTGGCAGAAAAGAAAACCAAGAATGCCATCTTATTTAAGTTTGGCCAACAAAGTCATAAGCCACATACACAGCATGATGTACGGCTCTTATTGCAGACTTAATAACTCTGTTACAATGGCAACTTGTATATTTGTTGTTACTGCATGTTCTCCTTTTATGTTTCTATTTCTTCTTCTTTCAATTTTCTAATTAGCTTTCTCTGTCATAGCGCTGAACTAGACCAGTGTTTAACTCTCATCAAACATGTAAGTAGATCAGGTATTGACAGTCCAATAAGCTGTTGATAGTAGTCCAAATTTATCAAAGTTTACCTTTTAAACTTGGAAACATTTCGGAAGAGAGGAGCATAAAGATCTCGATCATGCACCACAGCTGGAGCACTTTCAATCTGGGACCTTGCAGCCAAAATCTCCTTATCACGTGCAGAGGACCATCTTGGTCTCTGCAAGAAAAATGTCAAGGTTTAGATTTCATGTTTTGAGTAGAGCGCTAACCAAGGTTTTGTTATTCAACAGAATTAGTGGAATACCATCGAGCGTGAAGACCTGCGGTGCCGCACTAAAATACTGTTCATTTCATCTATTAATGTTACTGATTTTGGTGGCATCTCACACCTCATCTTTTTTTTCCCAGGTTTGGCCAGCACTACAGAATAATTTTTTGCGGCTGCAGAATCACTTTTCAAGGCAGCAGGACCAATAGAGGAACTTCCATTTGACTTCAAATAGGTGGCCTTTGTGGATGAAGCCACTGCTTGAGAGTCTACAGGAAGAGTAGAGTTCACATGCTCAAATTCTTTATGTGCTTGACTTTTTTTTTGTTGTAGTACATTGTCTGTCGGAATATCATGGTCTGATTTCACATTCCTCTCAAGAGGAAGATTGAGTCTGGCTTCATTTGCCAATTTCAGGACGGGGTTACTTTCTTCAGTTTTGACTCCGCCCGATGCAAAAGTCTCGTGTCTATCCTTAACATCCTCAGATGGAAAATCATCTTCCAAATCTCTATCCACCTCAAGCTGGATGACATTATCAAGGACCTCCATGTCCCCTTCCTCTGATGAAAAGTCATGATCTGTGTCTTCGCTATTTTTCTTTGTTCCGTCATCGTGACCCTCTTCTCCACCACCTTTGGAATCATCAGCGTTTTCTAGCTCCCCATCAAACTTGAAATAATTAGTCAAGCTCGACTTATCAACCGTGAGAGGGTAGCGGACCATGACAGACTTTTTGGAAGACTGTATGACAGCGAAGCTGCTTTTATCATACATTGAATCATTTACACTGGGAAACAGAGAGCGAAGAGCATTTCCATAAGGAAGCAATAGAAACTGAAACAGTGTGTGAGTTAGAGCCACCACCCCGACTACAAGAAGCCATCTTCGGTTTATATTCTGGAATAACTTAGGAAGCCGAAAGCAAAGTTCCATGTCGAAAAGGCAAAAACTTTGTAGAGCAGAAATCAACCAGTCATTATAGGTAACAACTCCAAATTCCTTCTCTAACGCTGCCTAAGTTATCCAGAAAATGAGCCGAGATTCAGAAGGAGGAGGAGGAGGAGTTATTTCAACTAGAGCATTAAATTGAAAATCCAGTCCTAGAAAATAAATAAATAAATAAAAACTACAAAATGAAGCTGACGTAACAAATCTAGTTAAAACTCAAATTTCCCAGACATCCTAAAATTCAAGAGAATATATTTTTTAAAAAAAAAAGTAAAAGTAAAACTTACTCCATCGAAGCAAGCAGAATGGAAAACGGAGAAAAATAAGCAAATTGATATGTTAATTAATAATAAGCATATGATGCAATGAGAGAATTGGAAGAAATAAATTGAAAGACTTGCTGCTATGTAGTTAGGCAGGAGTGATGATTTAAAATGCATGCCACGCCTGTTCATTAAGAAACAGGAATCGATCTTCACAAGGTGCAAGAAGAAGAAGAAGAAGAAAGCGATGCGTGAAAGAGAGAAACCCTAACCTGAGTAGAGTTCAGTTGTCGGTGACCAAATGATATGAAGCTTACTATGTACTCATAAGTTATAGTTTTCACTTTAGCAACCAGAAGAAGAAGTTTTGAGTGAGTGAGGCTGCGAGTGAAGAATCAATATAGTGATGATTCTTCAGAATAGCAAGTAGCGATGATATACAGAAAGGAAAGAACAAATTGAAGAAGAAGAAGAAGAAAGAGACGTTTACCTCACTTGTGACAGACAACTTGCTATTTCCTTTATTTATTTGTTTTGCTTATGTATTTTCTTTTTTTAATTTTATATACTTATTATTTGATTGTGGATAATTTAGACTGACTGCATTTGTCATTTTCATCTCTCGCAAGACGCAAGTGGAAACTAACCGGGTCCATCGTGGTTAAATAGTATTTAAAAAAAAAACTTTAATTATTTTTAATTTTAAATTATATTTTTTAAATCATATATTAGTATCATAAATAATTTTTAAAAAATATTAATATATTTAAAAAAAAATACTTTAAAAAACCATATTTGCTCCCCTCCTAATAGATCCTGAGTGAATTGAACGAAGGGGTCAACTGTAGAGAGATGTCAGGTGGGTTCCACGTTTGTCTTCTACTTTAACACTAACGGAAAAATAGGAAAACATCTATCAGCATTTATTTTCCATTCCATTTCTTAACTACCTTTCCCTGTAATTATTTTAATATTTTTATAAAAAAAATAGAATATTAAAGCAACACAGTTTAAAAATAAAATAAATAAATAAATAATATTTTTAGTCTGTTTGTATGGAACGTGGTTATAATTATTTTATAAGAAAATATTTTTTATTTAAAAATATATTAAAATAATATTTTTTATTTTTTAAAATTTATTTTTAATATCATCATATGATTTAAAAACACTAACGAAATATTAATTTTAAAAAAATATAAAAATAAATAGGATGATGATTTGTGATTTTTTTTTTATAAATATCAGTAATTTAAAATATTGCAATTCTAAATTGTGAAATGTTGTAAAATTTAACTATGCCCTCTCCTCTCCCTACCACAAAACCAGTCCACACCCCTCTCTCTAAAAAAACCCAAGACCCAGCCCCTCTCTCCTTGGAAAAAAAAAAACTCATCCATCTTCGTATGCAAGACACTAACTATGTTTTTCTCGCAGCCCCCAATGCTACCACCACTTTCTAGTAGAAAATCACGTAAACATCTTATTAATTTTATGGATTTTATACTTAATTTGTTATTGGTTTAGTTGCTATTAGATTATTATTTAGGGTTGGTTTGAAATTAGGTTTTGTTGAATTTTCAATAAATTATCTATAAATTTATGTAATTAAGTTTGATTTCATATAATTTAACATGAAAAACACATGAATTAGATTGAGTTTTAATCACGCATGCATTGCATAAAATGTTTGGATAAATTACTGAATTTAAAGATTTTATTTGAATTAATTGAAATTAACTATGAATTTAAGTAATGAGAGTTGATTTCATGCAATTTTGTTTGGGTTATATATGAATAACCAAAATTGATTTTATTATTTTTTCTGTATAATATCTTGTAACTTCTTTATATTATATTATTACATTATTTTTTATGTGAATAATAGCATAATTTAGAATGATAAAAGTAATGTCTTGTTAAATATTAATCTAAACATGTTATTTGCATATATTAAACAAGTATATGTTATAAACTTGAATTGAATTATAATTATATTGAAATTGAAATAATATAAATATATAAAATTAAAAAATTAAAAAATACCAGCATTATCCTGTATTGATTTCATGTGATATTAGTTTTAAGATAATTGCTTCCATGGGTAGCCGACCTAACTCTTGTCTTTGTCCCACCTTTTGGTCGAATGGATAGAATAACATTACAATCCGCGGTGGATTTGACGAATCAAATGTAGATATGACTCAAAATCTTCATTAAACTTTAAATTTAAGCTCCATTTATTTACCCAGTAAGATTTCATCAAGCAACCATCCCGAGGGTGTTTTTTTTTTTTTATTATTAAACTTTCAAGATTCGACTACATTATCAAAATCACATCAAGTTTTTGCAACGTTATGATTAAAGCTAAATTATTGAAACATACTTTTTCCCTTTTCGGTTCTAATATTGTATATTAAATGAATGAGAAAAGCAAAAGGGAGGAAAAAATGGCATTCCCATCTGGTCCCCACAGAGCCAGAGGATGGCAGCGGTACACGACATTTTGCCATCTTTTAAAAAAAAAAAAAAAAGATAGAAAAAGAAACAGGTCTTCTGCCAGCCAATGCCACCGTGGTGGATGACTGGAAGGTTGACCATAGTTGCCGGGATGGAGGTCAGAGTTATCACCAACAAAGCAAAGCCTTGAATGAAATATTCAGCTTCCACAGTCAAGAGTACACACCTGTAGCTTTGCACAATTTATGTGCATAAAACAACAACCAAATGATTATTGTACCAACTGTCTCAAGTAATCCTATGCTTCCCTTAAACATTACATCATCGTGTTTTACCCTGTGATTTTTCCCACTTTTCTCAGCTTTTTCCATTACCCAGAAACGCAAAGTATTAACACCGTCATTTGCTTTCCATCTGAAAAACTCTGCTGTGCCAGACTGAGTGAAGAATCATATGGAATAAATCATACTTCACAGGTTTTTTGTGCCAAAGGAAATGCTGTTGGACCTTCTTAACTCCTAGCTGCATTGCAACGTACTTCTCTTGTGGGATCGAAAGCAGAATGTTTCTCAAATTTGGGATGTCTTTCTCTTGAATAAATACAGAAAACGCCTCCCAGTTCAGTACCTCGAAAAGAGGAGGCACGTAATTGTCTGATATGATGACTGGCACACACTCGTAGAAAATTGATTCAACCACTCGTGGCGTGTGAACTTCATAACCCCTGGCACATATGCAATATTTGCTTCTCTTCATATACTCCCGGTATCTTCGTTTGCCTGCAATATCACGAGACATCGGACCAAGGATTTTCATGTCAGGTTCCTTATTTTCCCAGTACTCCAGCAGAAATGGTCGGAGATAACCATGCATGTTTCCTGCAAAAAAGGCCAGAATCGGCCTTTCTGAAGGAGATTTTCCACCAAGTTCTTTTAGAGGGTTCTCAGCAGAACGTATGTATGTAACAGGCAGAGTAGTATCCTTGCCTATCTTGAAACCTTTGGCGACATTGGAGTTGCAAAGAACCCTGATGCAATTCCTCATGTGATGCCTCGTCATTTGGGAGGCCTGAAAGTCAATATGAAATCAAATGAGCTACTACCCAGAATTATCAGATAAATATGACAGCAAGACTAGGATTAGCCACACGATAGCAAGTTACATATCATCATGGACAATAATTACTCTATCACTAAAAATCATCATAATTCAGGTCCTTTGCTATCCAGGGCACTCAGAAGAGTCTCCCTATGAGCACCATTCAAACTTCTCAAAGTTATCAGTCCAATCTCACAAATAAGTACAATCAAACTAGGCAAGGAGGCTTGTGGCCAAGGATGATAGTTAATTCTGCAAACTAATTCTGCCTAACTGTTTGTGCATTTGGCCATGAATAAGGGTTTGCCTGCAGCCAACCTACAAAGTCGAATGCATGTCATTGGATGCTTCTGATAACACTATCAACATTCTAAAGCACTTTGACAACAGTTCAAGAAACCCATGAATTAAATCTGTATGATGCACAGAACTGTAAAGCATACCCAGTCATGACAGCCAACAAGAAAATGATCTGTTCCTCCAGTTCTATTCCAGAAACTATACTTTTTAGCAACTAAATCCACATAGTTCTTCAAAAATTCTGCGAGTTCCTTTTGATGGTGAGAATTGTGATCAAACAGGGCCATCCTTAACATATGCGGACTAAATGGTAAGTAAAACAGATGAGCTTTTCTTGGGTCCCGCACTACAAACTTTTTGTTTCCCTCTATCAGCTTCATAAACCATCCTTCTGAGGCATATATTCCCCTCATCTTTGACTGGTGAAATATGGGTTTTTCTCCTTCCTTATAGACATAAACTTTGAGCATGTGTTCCATCAACTCGTAACTCCTGCAAATGAAATATATGGAAGCTTTAGCTCAGTTTCTATAAGAGGTAATTCTCCAACCATCATGCAGATCAAGTATTCAAAAACACATGGCATCTCTTCAGGAACTCAGGTGGAGCTGCATGCAGGCATAATTTTGCAGTTGATGTACTAGATCCCAGAGGTCAGAGCAATATTATGATTCATCAATCTCAGAATGTTATTGAGTCAAGTAATCAAGGAACTGAAATTATTGGAAAAATACAATGCAAGTAAAACCATTAGCATACTGTGAATGAATGTTCATGAAGCAAAATACTAGAGTTCCCTTGGGGGGGGGGGGGGGTAAGGTAGAGAGAAAGAGAACACAACAGGTTGCGTGTAGAAAAATCATTATCTTGGCCAAAAATTTCACAATGCTACATAGTAGATGTCTAGATATGCTGCAGAATGGATAAAAATCTTCTGCGACCCACAAATACCCCAGATACTGCCCAGTATTCTAGATCACTGCACATATGCTAGTCTTACCAATATTTTACCAGACCATAAGGCATTCCTCACATGTAGAATAACTTACCAGGTGATTCAAAGAGAGAAGAAACATTAAATATGAAATAGTTCATAGATATAATTATATAAAATACTGAACATTTAAAGAGGCTCACCTTTTGAACATGGAAATATTTCGAAAGGCAGAGGCATAAAGTCCAGGAGGGTTATCCACACGAGGAGCATTCTCTATGTCCAATTTTGCTGACAGAAGTTCACGATCACGAACAGACAACCGTCGTGGCTTCTATTACCAATAAAAGAAATAAGTGTAAGTTCCAACAAACAAAACTCCTTCCTACCATTCAAATAGATTCTTTAAACTATGAATTCTTACCATAGAATGGGAATAAACAAGACTATGAAGCAATAGTGAATTCATTTGGGATATTGACGTGGACTGCTCCCTCCTCTTCAATGTGGATGTACTATCCCTCGTAGAATTATTGTTCAAAGTGACAGAAATGGTCTGCAGTAATTCAGCATTCTTGGTTTGCGTCTCCATATGGTCCAAAGAAATTACCTTGGTAGGGAAGAATGAGTCAGAGGTTATTGAATATCTATCCCTATTTTCCCCATTCTTTTTAGAAATACCCAATAATACACTTGGCACAGTGCCATCATTGCTTTGAATTCCTCCAAACGTTGAGCTCGTGGTTGCTTCCAAGATTTCAGTTTCGCCAACCTGCTTCAGCTGTTTGCTTCCAGTTTCTATAGATTTTTCCTGTGAAGAAGTATTGTCTGTACTTTTACCGAGCATTTCCCCCAACTTGAGCAAGACATCATTTTGTTCAATCTTATTAGATGACAACTCATAATCTGCATCTGTGTTTTCTATTTCATCCTCATCCCCAGCTTCTTCACCCAAATCAGATGAATCAGAACCATTTGTCATGATATGAAATACACGTATGCTTGACTTTGAACTGTTTGATAAGATGGGATTGCTGATCACCATAACTACAGAACCCTCATCAGCAGATGATACAGACCATCCTTTCCCATAGGGAAGTGCAAAACATTGAAAAAGAATGATGACAATAATGGCCACACCAATAACCATCAGCAATCTCCTAATCTCTACAAGACATAACCTCTGAAAAAGGGCAGAGGTTTCCATATCACACAAGTGTGCTATCACAAACTATTTAAATCAAGCTCAGCAATCCGACACGCCATACAAAAAAAAAAATCACTCCCTCCCTTGCAAGTATTTGCAGCTAAGCCTTGACTAACCAAATGAAGAGTCTGGGAAAGTATATCCAAATCAATACCCAAACGTTGAAGTCTTTTCTCATATTAGAACCTAATCGAAGGATAGTCCACCGAAAGCTGCTTCTCTCAGTTACCAAAGGAGACAAGAGGTTGCCAAATTAAGCACCACACGCCAGAAAACACAAAAAACCTTAGGAACTTAAAAACCTTACTAAATCAACAACAAAGCCATGAAAACTGAAGTAGTGTTACCTGTTAGAGCTCCCTCCATGAAAGAACGACCTCGATTAGCTTTTCATAAGTAGCACAGCCACTGTCAGCCGTCTGTCGGTGACTGTCTCTCCGTATCTAATCCTCTTGTCCTTTTCATGAACACAACCTGTCCTTATTATTTGCCTAAAATTACAAACAGACCACTACAATAAAAATAATCCCCAACAAAAACCGACACCGTTTCATCTCTTCCCAGTTCTTTCTTCGTAAACCCCCACTCATCCACTCTAGAAGTTCAACAGCCGTCACCATTTCCGTTCATGGCGCTAAAAAATTATTTCCAATCCCATTCCCAAATCTTTGCACCACCATACCCTAACCCATCCCACCGCCCGTCCACCGAGGTTAGCTTCTCTCGATGGAACAACGCCATCGCCGCTTCACTTCTGCTACCAACATCGTCACTAATCACGACCTGAATAACGCCACCGAAGAAAATTCTTTTTTTTAATATCCACCGACACACCTTCACCCCCCTCAATAATAAATCCAAACAGTCCTAACCCCTGAAAAGATTCCACCCCGCATTTCGCAGCAGAATTACTAGAATACCCCAGCCGCAAAACAACGCCGAACCACCCATTGACATGAAAGCCGACATCAAGCTAAGCGACGGCGCGCCGTCTCCTATGTAAGAGACGGCGCGCCGTTCGAGTTCGAGTTCAAGTACAGCTGCGTGGAGACGCGGAAGGTAAAGCCGTTGAAACTGCGCGAGGACAAGTTGAAAGAGATTGACAGGTTTGTTTTGCCTCCCCGGATAAGAAGGGACTAAAGCCGGTTCAGGCTACTCGGTAGGTGAAGAGTAGAGAGGAGATATTAGGTGAGGCTTTGAGGCAAGAGGAGATTAAAGAGTTGGTTGATGGGTGCTTGAATGGAAAATAAATGTGTGTGTGTGTGTGTGTGTGTGTGTGTGTGAAGGATGCTGAATGTAGTTTGGTGCGGGGCAGGGAGAGATGGTTTGCGGCATCAAACATGCGCATCGAGAGCGAAGGAGAAGGAGAGTGTGGAGTGCTGTTGATATTTGGACAAATGTGAGCCAGCAATTAGATTAGAGGTAGTTTTGTAATGTTTTTCTCTTCCAAAACAAAACGAAACTCCCTTTCTTAGTTAAAGATGCGAGCACATTGAATATGAAGACATCTATAGATTCTGAAGAGCGAGGAGAGGTTCTCTCCGAAAAAGACATAGATGAGACGTCTGCTGCTAAGGTTTCTATTTCAACCACAACAGAAATCAATGCAAGTAAAACCTCACCAGATAATGCTGGCAGGCAATATTGGTTGATATTAGGGTATATTGATCGAACGCTAACTACTACGTCATCGGAATCTGACGCCTCATTGGAAAGAGCTCCAGAATGCTTGGTGCGCAAGATTTTAGTGAACTGACTAGTCCAGTGAGTATTATGCAAGAGGGTTTTAGAATTGTAGAAACAAGCTGTTGAAATTGGGAGTGCAGTTGTCCTCCTAGATGAAAATCTGGATGCTGACGAGGTTTATCAAAAGGCAGTTGCTTTTCCCAGTCTTTTCTTCCTGGTCTTGTTTTTAGTCACTGACCATGTAAGGCTGTGGCTCGAGAGAGAGAGAGAAAGCAAGAAAATACTGGGGATTTGGAAGCTAAACAAGTCACAACATGGGAGTTAGCGAGAGGAAGAGTTCAAAAGTTTGAAGAAGAAAAGATCTCGACGAACATTATGTAGATTCATTACCACAAGGAAGCCTAGGGGTAGATGAACTTGCTAAATTGTTATCTAAAAAAAATACGTGATGTTATAGGTTATAGAGTTGAATTTATCAAATAAGTTGACTATATTTCAATTAAATAAGAAAAAATAGAAAATGATAATCGATGTGTCGAATTTAAAAAAAAAATAATTATAATAACCTAGGAAAAAATAAATAACTTTATTTTTAGATTTTGTTTTTGTTATTGTATATTTATTATATTTTTTATCTAAAAAATACTAGTTTAAGCTTTGAAATTCCACAAAACCACCCAAAAATAACTGATTTGCAGTGTTAGGATTTTTAGATCTAACTACGACCTTCCCTTTGCCATGGAGAAAAAATCTAATAGCATGAATACCTCAAACACATTATCCAATCACCAAAAAAAATCATATTTCTGAGCGTAATGGATTTCAAACATCATCAAATGCATAACGTATTCCTTTTTTGAAACTGAGAGGGCTTGTGAAATTAATAATGTACTCTTACAGACATTGCAGAGTCCTTGTAGAACATAATCCATAACAACAACTATGTTTTCCATATTCCAGCAGGTTATTATCTATACTTGTGATGCTGACGCAGGCCCGGGTCCCACTATCCTCTTCCAGAACCAGTGATTTTGCCAGAGAAGATACACCTCCTCAATCGGTACTTGCTTTGTTTCTGGCAGGAGGAAGAAGATGAAGGCACTCATGATGAAAATTAAACCACCGAACAGCAAGAAAATCCCATATTTAAGGTGACAGAGTGAGATGAGGAAACACTGTGCTATCAAAGCTGTGAAGATCATGTTGACGCAGACCACCACGCTCTGACCAGCAGACCTCATCTCCAAGGGGAAGAGCTCACTTGGAACAAGCCATCCAAGAGGACCCCATGACCTTCCATAAGCCAGGACAAACAAACAAATGGCAACCACAAGGAAGATGCCAACTCCTTTGGGGATTGGCTCTCCTTCTCCGAACTTCAAGGCCAAAGTTATGGTCACAGCAATCTGCAAATCAAACAAAGACAATTATATGGATATGGGGTGCTATAATATTTTAACTATATATATATATGTATGTATGTTTTTACAAGGTTGATTAAAACTTAGAAGAGAGTTATTACCATGACGAAGAACATTTCAGCCCCGGCTTCCAAGAAGAAAGCTCTTCTGCCAAATTTGTCTACTAAAGCCATTGAAATGAGTGCACCAACAACAAGTGCTGCATTAGTTATCACAGATGAAAACAGAGATGCGTCGTTGCTAAAACCCAAGCTCTGAAACAAGACGGGAGCATAGAAGAGTATGGAGTTCATGCCAGTGAGTTGTTGAAATGCAGGGATCGCCAAGGCCCCAATTATGAACTGGGGTCGGTTCTTCTTCGCAAGAAGATTCCTAAAAGGATGCTTAATGGCTCTTGCTTCATTACTTGCATCAACGAGATCAGCAAACTCAGCATCAACCCGCGTTGTGCCTCTAACTTTCTCCAACACTCTTCTGGCTTCCTCTAGTTTTCCTTGTTCTACAAGACTGTTAGGGGTCTCAGGTAGGAAAATACCACCAACAAACATTATTGTTGCAGGAACTGTAGCTAAGCCAAGAGATAGCCTCCATCCCCATGGATGAATCTTTTCGGTTCCATAATTTATGAAGTTTGCTACTAGGATTCCTAAGCAGGTTGTCAGTTGAAAAAGTTGATTAACTGCACCTCGGACTTTTGCCGGAGCCATTTCTGATAGGTACAAGGGAACAGCCTATACCAAAATCCCAGCAAGATTACAATCAGTAAATTAAACAGAGAACCTTTACATAACATTATTATTATTATTATTATTTCAGAGTAGTGGGCTAAATTCATTACTTGGTTGCTGAATCCAATGCCCGCACCAAGAAAGCATCGTCCTATGATCAGCATTGCAATGTTCCTTGCAAAAGCATTGACAAGTGCTCCTGTAAAGAAGCTGACAGCTCCAACAAGGATGCTAGCCCTCCTACCTCGGCTTCTTGTTACATAGGAGGCCCCGATGGTGCTAACGAGGGCCGCAAAGTACAACGAGGATGTAAAGAGAGTCAAAACTTGGTCATCATATTTGCAGTAATCTGTCTCGCGGAGATGTGCGTGCTTCCTTCTGTAAACATCTGGGAAGAATTCTACCAAGAAATCATCCATGGAAGTGACTCCACCTGAAACCAAGGTATGTAGAAATCCGTTTACTACAAGAATCGGGTCATTATATATGCGTGTAATAAAATCTTTTGTTCATGTCTTTTTCGCTTCTATAGAAAAGCAAAGACATCACAGCTAAAAGAATCAAATTAAGAAAAACTGACCTGAAACACCAAGATCATATCCAAAAAGCGACCCTCCTAATGCTGCAACGATGCAAGCAAAAATGAAATACCCAGTTATCCTGTACTCATAAAGATGAGCTCTCTTAAGATTTCCTGCATCGACGAAACCTCCTGCCATTGCTCCAACCTAATATTACTTTTCCAAGCAGAGGCTAAAAGTCAAGTGCAGCAACGGAAGTAATAGGAACTTAGTGACTAATCACACGCAGTTACCCTTTTAGACGGAAACAAGAAAAATCATACAAACTAGGCTTTCTTAATGAATTGCCAACAAGGTTCGTGCCTGTGGAGGCAGTTTGTTTAGATAAATGAAATAAAAACTGACGAGCTATCTTCGTATTTAAACACAAGTAATTGCTAAAGGAATTGAAAAGAAAAGGAAAAAAAAGAAAAGAGTAGATCCCCCTCTCGCTGTGCTGGATAATAATAGCACCATACCCAGTTTTCACCAAGATCCAGTCATTGGGGGGTAAGAAGATAGAGGCGACCAAGGCGTAAATGACTACTGAAAGTTGATCTAATCAAGCTACGAACAATTAGGAGGCATAATGCTATATATGAGGCATGATCATCTCCCACATATGCGTTAAACGTGATGTGGGCGAGGGTAATCCAGTGCTTATCCTGTAATGACTTGTATCCTTATTTGACTCGAAATAAACAGAAACCGGGACTAGACATTTGCCATTTATAGCTTTGCAATCTAATCCGGGACTTGCTCATATATTACAGTTGTCAAAATTAATTATTATTAGCAAAAACTTATTTGATTTGTGAATCTCTCGACCGTTGGATTTGGATCTAAGGATAAGAGATTGTGGGCACCTCTTTATTTTCGAAAACTCATGATTTATGTTATTGTTTTTCCCTTTAAAAAAATAATAATTAAAATCTAAATCACTTACAAAATAAATTAAAATCTAAATCAAGTTTATTTTCTTATCCCCTGTTTTTTAGGGTTAAACGTTAATATTTTAAATGAGTCTCTTATTTTTAGGGTTTAGTGTCATTTTTTTGACATGTCTTCTATTTTTAGGGACCAACGTTAACCCTCTTAAAAAATAAATTGCAAATAAAATCAAAATATTATAGCATTCAAATAAAATAAAATAAAAAACTCAAGCAATGGTAACTTTTTTTTTTGAAATGATATTTTAAGGGTGATGTCTATCTTTCCTTAATCATAACTAACTCAATACATGAATATCTGAGACCAATGTCTAATTTAGAATTTCTAGTTTTCTCAAATTACTAGATGACAACTCCAATAGAATCTTCATTTTCCCTAACTAATCTTTTTGTTAATAAAAAAAATAAAGCCACCGCGCGGTGTCGTGTATCGACACTTCTATTTCTTTTATTTTCAAAACTTGTCTTTCTTTTAAATTCCAAGCCTTTAAGTCTAATATTTATGTCAATCAAGGATATTAATTTTTCTTAGTAAGTTCAATTTGGGACTAAGGTGTAAAATCCTTATTCAACAAAATTTACAAGTGAACCTTGGTATTATGTAATAAGGAGCTTGAACAAGGCGTTATTCATGGGTCATTATTGCACAAACATTTAGCAACAATTTATCCTATGATTTGGGCTTGGTTTTATAAACCCAAAAAAACCCTACTCAATTATTCATTGGTATGGCTTGATAAGCTATTGATAATCACATCTGAACAAGAGTAAATGGTTATATAGACATGTCAATTCATTGATCAATTAAGAGTGGCAAAGATAACATGGACAATAGAATAAATAGTCTTGAATCCACTCATCCACCAAAAGGTTTAAATCATTGCAGTAGACCCATTCCTACCCATATAGATAGACCACTAATAGATTAGGCATAACAAACCATTAGGAATAAGTGACAAGTAGCAATATAACTTATTTTGGGTAGGATGCTTTAAGGTGATGATATATTTCCTTTATCATAACCAGTTCCTTACCTTAAAATTATGCATATCAGTTAGGGTTTTTTAGTGATCACAATACCAGGTGGTGAATCATTTTTTTTACTTTCACTCGTTCCATTTATAGTTGCCATAATGTCAAGTGCAACAATGATGTTGAGAATAAACATGATTTGATAAAAAAAGATACACTTCAAGCTCAAATGTTTAAATTAAAACATCCTTGAAGAAAGGATAATAGTTACATTGAGAATCTGGCCACTAAAAAGTGAAATGAAACCATATATGATTATTTTTTTTGAAGTATTATGACATGTTATTAGGCATTGCACTTGATCTTCATAAATAAATAAATAAATTTGTTGAATTGATAATAAATTAATTAAT